>CM073457.1:23970000-25170000 GCA_037074485.1 Delonix regia
TATAAGAAATAACTCATGGATTAAGCATAGGATTGAAGTAATAATAATGTCGGAGAGACATGAAGATTAATTAGAGGTGGATTTAACATGGACAGCTTGGTGACAATATGCGATGACAATCACAGACACCTTGGATGACAGATAAAAGTGATGTAAAATCATGTTTTCAAAAAATAGCTTTTATTTCCATTGAATGCTGAAAGTGATCACATGACGAGGTAATTATTATTTAGCATAGCCTGCTAATGCTCTTGGGGTCAAGCTTCTGGCTAACTTGTTGAGTCAGTATTTCTCTAAATGCTCAATGGATCATGTTGAATATCTATATTCTTTTAGCAGGATTTTGGTGTTCCTTAATATAATACGGCTTAAGATTTAAACATTGATTGACCTTTGACATAGTATCAAACTGAACCGGTTAAGTTTCAACACAGCATGAGATGTCTATACTTTCTTCACATTTCAATCCCAATGAGCTTTCATGCCGAAGGCTATTTTTGAGATTATAACTAAACTATCCGTAGGCTTGCCCTTAATAGTTTAGTCTTGTAATTTGAATTTGTTGCAGGTATTCAGTTGACTATGGGATGTTTCGCTTCTGTATTGCGGACACAGAGCATGATTGGAGAGAGGGGACAGAGCAGTACAAGTTCATAGAGCATTGTTTAGCCTCAGTGGACAGACAGAAACAACCATGGCTTGTGTTCCTAGCACATAGGGTGCTTGGTTATTCTTCTTGTATCTGTTATGCACAAGAGGGATCATTTGCGGAGCCAATGGGAAGGGACAGCCTTCAAAAGCTCTGGCAGAAGTACAAGGTGGACATTGCCATCTATGGCCATGTCCACAACTACGAGAGGACTTGCCCCATATACCAGGTTTGCTCACCCTTGCGCACTTGAGAAAAATTCTTAGATATATATAATTAGTAAAAGATAGGTAAACCAATTGAATTATGAAAAGACATGTAAGCATGTCTAGTGAAATTCACACCTAATGTTTTGTTATCTTTTTCAAGGTTGAATTGATTTTATCTATTGTTTTAAAACTAAATCTACATAATACTTTTAAAATTAGGTAAATTTACCATTTAGGACTACCAAGTCTGCTTATAGGAATGGAATAGAGTCCTGTGATTGGGAATTGTTAAGCTTCCTGCTTCTCCATCGAACTTAATTGCCAGAGTCAAGTATTAAGCAAGTATTAAGCAAATGTTTAAGTGTGGAGAGAAGCTGAAAAAGTAGAATTAGTGAACAAACGCAACCAACAACATAGACAGATGTGCCAGAATTGAGTTCCAATAATATCGTCTTCCATTGGCTTGATGTATACACACTTCTAGCTTTGAATCTCAATTTAAAATCTCCCCCATGTTCTTTCTTTCTTGTTTATTTTTCAACTGATAAATAATAGAAACTTTAGAATATATTACTTTCACCTCTCTTAAGATTGTTAAAACCTATACTCATGACTCTTTAGTCTTAATTTATATGAAAGCATTTTCTCAATTGACATTAAGTGCTAATGAAGCTTATACCATCCTAGCACTAGATGGCTTTTGTTTTCTCTCCCGCAAACTCTTAATAGGCAAATTCTGTGCACAAATAACCAAAATACCAGGTTAGGCTTAGGAAAGTTAGTGGAATATTTTTATAACTGGAGTGGATGTAAGCGCAAATTTGCAAAATTTAAGGGAAGTTGAATGCAAAATACTTTAAATTTTTGCAAGTTGACTCGTGCACATTTTGGAATGATGACAACCGTTGGTACAAAAGTAAGGTTTCATATGCCACTAATAACATCATTTTTCCTGCAATCAAAGTGCGAATTTGCTCACTGTCTTACTAACACGTCACTCTCATTGCTTGTTGTAACAGAATATCTGCACCAATGATGAGAAATACTACTACAAGGGAACCTTAAATGGGACCATACATGTGGTTGCCGGTGGTGGTGGGGCAAGCCTGTCGACATTCACTATTCTCAAAACCAAATGGAGTATCTTTAAAGACTATGATCATGGGTTTGTTAAACTTACTGCATTTGATCATTCAAATCTCTTGTTCGAGTACAAAAAGAGCAGGGATGGAAAAGTCTACGACTCCTTCAGTATATCAAGGGATTACAGAAACATCTTGGCCTGCACAATGGATAGTTGCCCAAGTGCAACTTTAGCATCTTGAACGGTGAAATGGTTTAAAACTTTAAATCATCTATGTCATGTAGCCATGTTCCAACTTGTTGAAGTGTTGGACTTGGAAGATTTCCGTCCATCGGCTGAAGATGGATGTGTCTGGTTCAAGATGTCCTACTCCTATCTATCATCCCTGAGTTCTAAAGACCAACTTGGCTTTTCTAGAATGTAAAACCCAATCTAGTATTTACAGCAGGTTACAGTTTATGCTGGAAGCACTTTCTTGCTCTTAAAATAGAAAAGGAAGGAGAAGTACAAGAATGCACAAGCAATTCCAGTAACTACTAAAACCCAGTGGAATCCAGATGGGTGGTCAAATACTGTAGTTTCAAAGTTCATTCCAAAAACTGCCGTCACAGCAGCAAATACTGTAGCTAACAATGTAGCTGCTGTGAGAAGCAACTCAAATTGTATTAGATGGTTCTGAATATTTCCCTGTCATGTATACCAGTGTGAACTCTCTGTTGTACAAAATTTACATTATGAAAGAAACAAAGGAATGGGCAGCAGAATGCTAAGTTGTCAATCACGGCTTACCAATTTTATGTTGATAAAATCTTCAGTGTCATCAATATATTCTTTGAGCTGCATCACCAGCAAAAGAAAAATATTTTCAGCATCTACACAAATCACCCTACCAAAATAATCATATTAAACCATATGCGTCTCCTGGAGAGATTATGTTTACACCTACCATGACTAAATGCCAAAAAAGATATAATAGCTACTCATTGGCAAAAATCAGAAGCCATGAGAACGAAGATTGTCATATAGATAACTTTCTTAGACAACAGCTGATTGGTCAGAGACAAGCCTCAGCGAATTAAGATGATACAGGTGCCTTAAGCAAATATGAAATCCAGCATAGTGATGCTGTAATTTGGAAGAAACATAAGTAAAGTTAAAAACAATGAATAACTAAGATATTTCTTACCGACAATAAGTTATTAAGAGTGTTATCAATGACAATAAAATATGCTTCAAGCAACATTTCCAGTGGCTCAATCTTTTCCCCATTATTAGATGAACCAGTTAAACTGCCATGTTTACTCAAATTTCCAATGCTGCTGAATGCCCTTTGCAACATTTCAGCTCCACTTATGGTCCGCTCTGGTGAAGCAGGAGCTGATTTTGAAATCACTCTTCCAGTTCCTGACATATGAGTCTGAAGGAAAAGGTCATTTAAAGGGTAAGATTCTGATCTGATCTTCTTCTCAGTCAGGCACATCTCAGCCATGTCCCCATCGTCATCCATGAGATGTTCTATTTCATCACGAACCTAGGAATTAAACAAAAATTACTACTTGCAGACAATAGAAAGCAAAAATAACATTTAAGCATGAGAAATTATCCATTATCAACCTTTTGAACTCGTTGTGTCAAAGCAAGAAGGTGGCCTTTAAATCTTCGAACCCGTTCTAGATTAAGTGTGCTGATAGAAGAGGCTAGCTCATCTAGCACTGGATATATTTCCATTTCCAGTTCTTTCACCTACAAAATCCAGAAGCTTCTTAATGTAAGAAGTTGTATAGATGACAACTTTATTACTTCAATAGGCCTGTACGGTGTTATACACTTTGTCACAGGCAAGGACATAGTACAAAGCATAAATATTGAATATAGTGTAAGGGGCAAAAGAATGCAGGCAGCTAATAGAAAGTAATCAATACTAGGTTTTGCGGGTTATCTTAAAATTTCAGGGTTTAGGATATTCATGTGACAGTTAATAAAATCCTGCCAATAAATATCTTACCATGCATGAAATAGACCACAGTCACAAAACCACAAGACTAGCCAGCTTATCAACTTGTACTACTATTTTAATATAAATTGTAGAAATTATACTACCAAGGTCAAAATTGTGGGTGTCTCTTCAACAATTATAGGCACAGGTCAATTCACCTGAGCATCCAAAGATAAACATGTCAACTCCAAAGCCAGCTCCAATGCCTTGAACTCAAAAGGTAAATCATCTGTATCAAAAAGGCATACATGATAAGCAATTTTATGCAGTTGCCACCTCTATCAAAGGCCCTAGCATAGCTTGGAAGCCTATTGTTTTTAAGCAAGAAATAAAAAGACCCACTGAAGACTGAAAGATAAGTATCTTATTCCTAAAACACGGCATCACAACAATCAACGTCTTTCCAGCATCCTTTTACTTCTATCCCTGATAGTGCTATAGCAAATATGACCATATTATAGCCTTGTTGATCTCCAGTTCTCAACTACTAATAAGATTTCTTTTGCCACCAGTTTGCCTCACCCAAATGTTGCAGCAGAAAGAGCTACATCCCTTACCAGATTTTTCTTTTTGAAGCCGATTGCACAATTCTACCTTGTACTGATTAACACTTCCATCCAAGGAATTCATCAGAAAAACCTCATCAGCAGTTATTATACACCGGATTTGCTCAAGGTTGACTACAATAGCCTTCTCCCGTCCTAATATGGTAGAAGGATAAATGAACATAGGATCCAACAGTCGGAGATCTCTGGATGGCAAAGAACAACATCTCATAATAGTAGCCTTGTCAAGTGTCACAGTCTTTGAATTTCCATCCTGATAAATTTTTATCCAAGAACGAGTTCCATGACCTCTCTTCTTCAGCCCTGTTATGTTAGATCCACGATTCACCTGCCCATTGAAGTTAGACCTCGCACCACTATCATAAGATAAGGTAGATTCAGGTTGACTGGAAGGATAAACGTGGCCTTGTATTTCTTCCATTGGTTTCTCCTGTTAGCACTTTCGTTGCTAATCTGATATGCTTTTAGCTGGGGTTGTATCCATCTTCAATCAGTACAAATTGCATAACACAAATACATTTTTATTTGTATTTACCACCTGGTGTGACCCATCACTTGTGCATTACTCCATTTGACACCTAAAATTGAAATATAGGATTAAAACAAAATGGCAGTTAGTTTAAGAAAATATATTTAAGTAACTGCTCCAGATAAGAAGCCAATAACACACACTCAGTATTAACTACTGGAATTACCCCATAGCCTTCTTTTTTAAATGCTAAAAATTCTTTAACCTATAAACTTACCAAAGGATGAATTTCAGGTCTTCTCCATGAATTCTGGGAAAGCTCACAAAAAATAATCCTAAGTTGGACAAAGAACCCATATTTAACTTCAAGAAAGAGCTACCAATCGTCGATGTTCTGTACCTGGAGTAACAATTAGCTTAACGACAAGTCATACACAAAACAAGTATGTTCGATTCTCGATCATCGAAGCAAACCTGCCGACACTTAAAATATCCCATATTTCACAATTTCGACACCCATCTTGCATTAACTTCTATTAATTGTTTCAAAACAAGAATTATCTGGCATATATCAAAATGATTTCACGAGTTCTACAAATGTCAAAGGAAGCATAGCAAAAGAAGCAGAACACCAACGGAAACCCCAGAGGAAAGTATGAAGTGGAAATAAAACTCATCAAGTTGTTACCAATAACCACTAATTACCTTACAAAAAGAAGGTTTGGATTGCCGTGATAGTAAAACAAGGTTGATAATTTGGAGCCAAAAGTGCAGAAAGGACGAGGGTCAGGGTGGTGTGATTAGAGAGTTTGGCAGATTTTCGCAACTATGGTACCTTCAAGAAAAAGTTATGACTTTACCAATTGTTAAACTGTGAAAAAAACAAAGATCATGAAAGTCAATTCAGGTTATTTTGTAGGGTGATTATCTAATTTACGCGTTAAACAAGATTATGCTATGATCTGAATAATTATCTTCATGTGTTGCTCTCAAAATTTAAACTAAAGTAATCAAGATAAGATGGATATAACAGTGAATTCATATTTTAGTTGTGAATATGTAGATTTTATTTTAATTTACTCCCCTCAAAGTTTGATTTATTTATTTGTATACATTAATTGCATTTATCCAAAAATTCGAAAGAATATAATTCTAGATTTGAAGGCATATAAATATATATATATAATATTTAAAATAAAAAATAAATTTTATCAATTTCAAATATTATTTCACAAATTTACTTTTATTTTTAAACCCTAGCATCTTAAATTATAGATAGATAATTATTCTTAACACTTAATTTCTTTACGACACTATTTATAGTTCAAATAATAATAACTTTTATTATTTATTAACTTGTAAAATTATTTTTTTACTTTTTATTTTTTTAAGACAAGAAATTAAAAGACAAAATCATGTGCTTGGGTCATTTGTAAGTGCTTTTAAATCCCAAGTCAAATAGGTTTTAATGTGTATAAGTAGAATTTTTATATTTATTAATTAGCAGTAATATTTTCAAAAAAAAAATTGTATAAAAATGTATAAATAGATGAATAAAATATTAATAACTAAATGTAGTCATACGGTACACGTGTGACCGTGGCATCTAGTCTCTTTCATGGAAGTCTTTTTCCTCAGTATGTTGAGTTGGGTGTTGATGTTTGAGATAAGAACTTTCTACTGATATTTTTTAATTTAATTTTTTACAAATAAAATTATTATTAATTTTTTTATATTTTTAAAATTAACATATTTTAAAAGAATATTATTAATAAAAATTTTACTTATGAGAAATTAAATTATATTTATCAGTAAAAACTATATTAAAAATAATTCCTTTCCGAGTACGTTGAGTTCGGTGTTGCTGTTTGAGATGACAACTTTCTTTCAATTTTGGTTTCTCTTCATTTTATTTAATTCTTTATTCTCTGTTTTCTTTCTTTTTTTTCTTTTTTTCTTTTTTCTCTGATTGTTGATTGTATTGGTGGGTTGCTGCCTTTTTATTTATTTAACGTTAAGGAGTCTTCCCACTTTTATTATAGAATGAACTTTCTCTGTCACAAATGAGTGAAATTATATTTTGATACTTTATAAAATTATCTTTTCAATTTTATTTTTTACATAATGTATCTCTCAATTTGATCTTTTATAAAAATTGCTTCATTAATTTAGTCCCAAGCATATATTTTTTAAAAATTTAACTCTTTAAAATAAAATTACGATTAATAGTTCCTTTTAAATTTTTACATTAACATATTTTAAATAAAAATTATTAATAAAAAATTTACTTATGAGAAACTAAATTATATTTATCAGTAAAAAAAATTAAATTAAAAATTATTTTATGAAAGACCAAACAAAAAAAAACTTTATTTATAAAAAACTAAATTAATAAAATAATATAAGGGGTTAATTAATTCGTACATTTATTAATTAATTCAATTTTTAAAATAATTCTCAAGTGCTGTTACTGTTACTGTTACAGTCAATATGATAACAGGACGCTCTGCACGAAGCCAGCGTGATATCCCCTCGGTGACACCCAGACACATGAGAGGGTTGTTTCGTTACAGATATGGCGCGAAACGCCGTGGTTGTTAGTCAGAGAACCGAATCGGAAATTCCGATAATGCCGCAAGAATTTTTGTCTCCAAATCCTCGACAAAACCCTAATTCATCAGTTGGCATTGCCGTGTTGTACCCAATTTCGTCTAACCAATTTGGTTTAGAAGCTGAAAATGAACAAATTGAAGAAATCAATCTGACCGCATCGAACATATCTTCTGCTACAATTCAGTTTCTCGATCATGATGCAATTCATCGATCTCCAGGTATCTCCGTAATCAATCGTAAGGTGTTATTTTGTGGAGTTATAGACGGGGAAGAAAGCAATCTGAAATGCTTACAGATACAGAGACATTTAATCAGAACGTAAATGATAAGCATGTAAGAATATCTTCAGAAACTCTTGACGGAAAAGGAACCAGTAATCTTTCTGGTTCGAGCTCTGAGGTGTTTGACGGAAGCGAAAGCATTGCGGATTCAGAAGACCTAATTGATATTACTATTGGAGGTGAAACGTCAAGTTCTTTCTCTTCATCAGATATCAATGGCTCTAAATGCATATTGGTTCCAGCTGAAACGTCAAATTCGTCCTCTTCATCAGATATCAATGGCACTAAAAGCATATTGGTTCCAGCTGAAACCTCAAGTTCCTCCCCTTCTTTAGATACCAAGGGGATCGATGACATATTGGTTCCAGTTGAAACGTCAAGTTCTTCCTCTTCATCAGATACCAATGGCACTAATGGCATATTGCTTCCAGTTGAAAAGTCAAGTTCTTCCTCTTCATCTGAATCACCGTCAAGTGATTTCTGTCAAGCTAGAAAAGTCAAATTCGCCGAGTCTGCACCATCTAAATCTGCATCAAAAGATGAACAGAGTGACGTCTCTCGTGAGAGCTCTGTCAAATCTGAAGCTGGCAGCAACTCTCCACCTCCCACGTCGACATCTGAAATTTACAATTCGAGCCATAATCATATGGATATGTCCCCAACTGCAATTCCTCCTGTCCAAGTGATGGATCGGTCATCAGAATATGATCCCTACAAGATTCCATCTTCAGTTTTTGCAAGCAATGCAAATCCGATGGATTGGAGCATTAGTTCTGATGAATCATTGTTTAGCATTCAAATAGGGAACACTAGTCTCGCCAGAGACCGTTTGTTTATGTCCCGTGAATTAGGCAAGTCTGCGGAGTCGATCAAATATGGTGAGTTGAAGATGTTTCGGTCACCCAACTCAGTTCTAATAGGGGACAGAATCACTGGCAAAAAGAGTGTCGAAATGGTGGACTCACAAACAATTGAAATGTCGAGTGAAGAACTTAAGTTAGAAGAAAGGCTTAATAAAAACAAAAACAAGGTAAAGAACTCACATTCAGCTGTAAGTTACAAATCCCATGGCAGTGGAACCGGTGCAGACTCTTCTGCTTCACCAATGTGAGCCCATTTTATTATCTAGTTTTATAAATTCTTTATATTTCACTTCAAATAAAATATCTTATAAATATTAACGAACTGAAAAGCAAATAAGCATATGATATTGAACTACTTATGTTTGTTTACATTTATGTTTTACACGTCCATGTTCAGTTGTGGTTTACACTAATTGATAGAAACTAGTCCACCTTTACTATCTTCCATGAAAATAAGAGTAGATAGCATCATAGCACCTTAATGTCAAGTTTATAAGCAGCTTTCCATGCAAAGCATCTGTTCACGTACCACTTATAACTGTATAAAATCTCAGATCTACAATCTAGTCAATGATCAACCATTGTGCATTGCAGAGGAAAGAAGTCTACATGGCCTTTGTGCTGCTGTTCTAGTTGTTGCTGGGCATTCAGTTACTGTAAGTTGCCAAGCTGCTGCAATTCATGGCCAAGCTGTTCCTGTCAGAAATGTTGCTGGGCCCTCTGCTGCTGTTGGCATGATTCTCCTGCGTATGTTTCTTTTGGTCTACCTATGTGACGTATTTAAACATCAAATTGAAACAACTATTTTTAGCGTTTCTCTTTTCTTTCTGCTATATAATTTCATTTTGTTTTATTTTTACTCCTTTTGCTTAATGGTATGTCCTTGTTATTTATCTTAATCTTTTTGACATCTTTTTATGTTTTAAATTGTCTTTGAATTCTCAAGAAATCCTTTTAGGTTTAACTGAACTGTACAAACTCAATAATTTAACTTGTTTAGAATTGTCTCAGTTTAACAGATGTGGAAAAACTTGATTCTGTGAAGACAGATAGTCCTCAACAGCAATCTTCTAATAAATCCTCTAAAGAGACTTCCAGTTCAACTTCGGATTATTGCAATCGGAGCCAATGCTTCTCTTGGTCTTGTTGCACTTGTTGTTGTTCACAAATAGATAGTCCTCGACAGCAATCTTTTGATAAAGTGTCTGAAGAGACTTCCAACTCAACTTCCAATTGTTGCAATTGGTTCCACTGTTGCTTTGGGTCTTGTTCATGGGGCAAATGTTGTTGTTGTTCACAGACAGATAATCCTCGACAGCAATCTTATGATAAATCTTCTGAAAAGACTTCCAGCTCAACTTCCAATTGTTGCAGTTGGTTCCAGTGTTGCTCTGGGTCTTGTTCATGGGGCGAATGTTGTTTTTGTTCACAAACAGATATTCCTCGACAGCAATCTTGTGATAAAGCTTCAGTAAAGACTTCCTGTTCAACTTCCAATTGTTGCAGTTGGTTTCAATGTTGCTTTGGGTCTAGCTGTTCTTGGGGCAATTGTTGTTGTTCACAGACAGATAGTCCTCGACAGCAATCTTATGATAAAGCCACTGAAAGAATTTCCAGCTCAAATTCCAATTATTGTAGTTGGTTTCAATGTTACTCTGGGTCTTACTGTTCATGGGACGAATGTTGCTCACGGACAGATGATCCTCAACAACTGTCTTGCGAAAAAGCCTCTGAAAAGACTTCCAACTCAACTTCCAATTGCTGCAGTTGGTTCCAATGTTGCTCTTGGTCTTGCTGTTTATGGGGCAAAAGTTGTTCACAGACAAATGGTCCTCGACAACTATCTTATGAAAAAGCCTCTGAAAAGACCTCCAACTCAACTTCCACTTGTTGTTGGTTCCATTGCTGTTCAGCGTCTTGCTGGTGGTGAGGCAAATGTCGTAGTTGTTGTTGTTGAGAGATTGACTTTTAAAGTATTCATACACAGTTTTTGTTTAGCATCACCTTCAGGTGCTTAGGTTTGGTAAGATGCCAATCCACATATTTTATGAATATGGGTATAGGATTCACCAAGCTTTAAGGGCTTATTATTTCGAGATTGTGTGTCAAAAGAGAATTTTGGTGTCACCTGCGGTTCAGACACTACATTTTTTCACCCTTATCCCTTATTTGTTACTTTCCTGAATTAGTTTGATGAGGTGATGGAGATGATGATGGCTTGCAGTGCCTGATCTGCGTCCACTTGCCAGCTTTGGACGAATAAGAGGGAACTGTAAATGATATTTCTTGTAGTGGCAAGTAGCACCGCTTTTGTAAATTTAATTTTTCTTAAGTTTTAGATTTTACTTTCACTTATCATTGTAAATTTACTATAGGTTAACGAAAGTCACATGAATTTATGGTAAAAATAATATTTTTGTATGAATTCACTTGATCTTTATCATGTGCATATGCTGCTGCACATAACTAAATAAAATTGTGTGTGTATATATGTCTCAAATAAATGAACATAATAGTAATGGGTTTTTCTTTCCTGATATGAAGATCTCTGTTCCCACATTTTACTTAAGCCTAAACATGACTTGAAGTGAATTCATTTGGGCAGATCCTCACTTTGGAGTCATGCTCCTCACATATTCTTATTTCGAAAGTGACATTTATGTTGAGAAAAATGTGCAATTCCAGCAAATATCTCATTCTTTCTGTACTTTTTGCGAGGATGTTTCAGTTCTTTTGCAATCAAAGTTATAAATTAATTGAGATTTGGCTATTATAAATAGTAAAACTGTGGACAAAACAACCGAATAAAACTTATTATTATTATTATTCGGTTATGGATGATTATCCATGGATCAAGTAGTCTAAATACACTATTTATATATGTTTCTTTTCAGATTGAGACCATGTTTTTATCAAAATAAAAGTGTTTGTATATATATATATATACACACACACACACATATATAGACACACTTTTTGAATCCAAATTGTTGTCTTTTATGGTCGAGCTGTTGCGGTAGATCTTCTGTTGCACAATATATATGCTGTATAGCATGAATGCTGTACTACATTTAGTAAGTTTGTAAAACTCTGGCCAAAATATATAAATGAAGGTCTTATATATTTAACTTACCAAGAATAATTTATGGAAAAATAATTATTGTGATATTTAACTTATCATTAATTTGTTATTTTGGTAACTTATTTGATTATTTAAAATGGTCACTTATGTATTGAAAATTATCACTTTTAGTGTCTTTGCATGGATAATGAAATTTAGCTTCATAAATTACATGTGATAATGATTTTAAAAGTAGATAACCAAAAGTGATAATATAAAATAAGTAAGAGATTATTTTAAAAATTAAATTACATAAGGGACAAAAATAATAATTTAATAACAAGTCGCAAAAATGTTATTTTTATCAACAATTTATCTACACATTAACCTCACGCATGTAGATAAATGGAGAATGATGATCAAATGATATGCTGATTGGCCAAAAGGAATCACATGCAATTAAATAATTAAAATAGGGGCAAAGCTACCTTGAATTGAAGGTGGGTAAATATTTGCTTAATTTTTTTTGGTAATTTTTATGTATATAGTATTAAATATTTATATTGTGTCTTACTGCCAGTGAAATTTTAAATTTATTGAACCAAAACATAAATTTTTTTATTATGATTATTTAACTTATCTCATACGTGTGCGTATCTTTTTTTCTTTCTTATTCCATCATTTTTCACTTTTTCTTCTCTCTTTTTCTCATATTTTTCTACCATTATTCCTACATTCCCATTTCTTTTTCTTTTTCCCAAATTACCTTTATTTTTGTACAATTAAATCACATTTATCTTAAAATGCTTTATATTTTTTAAATTGTGTTGTGCTTGCTACAATTATATTATAAAAGGTATATATATTTATTGAGTAGAAATTTTTAAATAGAACATTGTCATCAGACCAATCCTCAGCTAGATCATATGAACTTAATCTGTAACAATAACAGATTGAAATTAACTTGAGAAAAATTTTAATTTTGAACAACCACAAGTGAATTTGAGTTTCTTGCGAAGTTCAAATTCAATTATCAAGTGGAGAGGAATAAATTAAACAGACATAAAACAAAAGGAGTTTCACAAATTCAATGATCAATCTAACTCTTTGATGTAATTTAATTTGCTAGACAACATCATATAATGTTTATATATATGCTCTCAAATATCAATATCCACGATCATATCCTCCATTTTGACCCCATATATATATATATATATATATATATATATATATACACACTCTGCATGTGCAATGGTTCATGAATAAGTGCCGCAGTCCCTATTATTTATTATTTGTTGTGCGTGTGATTGGAGTTTGAGGTTGTAAATGGAAATGATGATGAATATATATATCGATGATTCTGCAGCTATTCGCTTATGCTATGAACTTTCGACTCCAGAAGTTCTTCCAGGCACAAAGCAAGTTAGCTCTACTTAGGATCCACCTCAACATTTCGTCTTTCATGTCAGCACTAATTAACAGTGTTATGAAAACACTTAAAAGGGGGAGGACTGATTCTTAAACGTTTGGAAAGTATGGGGATGAGTTTGAAAAAAAAAATTATAAGGACCAATTTAAAATTTGAGATAAACTATAGGAACAAAAAAATTAATTTTCTCACTAAAAAACAAAATTTATACAATTAAATTATTGAGAATAATTTATAAAAAAATATTATTTTAGTATCTAACTTATCACTATTTTTATTTTTTAATAACTTATTCTATTTCTCAAAATAATTCTCTCGTATATTAGAAATTATTACTTTTAATCTTTTTACATGAGTTAATCGAATGTAATTATATAAACTACTTGTAATAATAATTTTAAAAGTGAAGAATCATTTTAAAAATTATATTAAATAAAAAACAAAAATAATAATTCAGTAACAAATTACTTACTAGAATGATATTTTTATTGATAATTTATCTACACATTAACTTCATGCGTGTAGGTAAATAGAGAATGATGTTCAAATGATATGCTATTGAAGAAGGCCAAGTTGAGTCCTCTAAAAATGGCACAGAAGGTGAACAATATCTTGAGAAATGATGCAGTGGTGAGGAGCATGGGAAATAGCTCGATGGATGACAAAAGGTTTTTTCCTATTGGAGAAAATGATTTAAAGGAAATTGCTATGTGGGATGATCCAGTCTTGTTGCTTGATCCACAGGAGGACTTTTTGGATGGCCCTCCAAATGATGATATTGTTGGGGAGTTGAGACTTCTTCCATTCCCAGTCTCTAATAATGGAACCATCCAATTTAAGAGAAAAGGACAAGAAGTGATTACAAAGTTTTCTGCTTTTATGACAAACCCAACAAATAACTTACGACCCTTCAGAGCTAGGTAAGTAAGAAAGAATTTCAGAACTTCCGAAGGTATTTATATGGTAGTTATCCTTTCGCAGAGTAGACTATACAATGTTGTTGCTAAAAGGTTGGCTTTTATCTTTTTAATGACTTATTGAGGAGAAGCAGTTATACCCTGATGAACAACCTCATTCCTCGTAACCTAGATTTGATAAAGGCTAAGAAGTATCCAAGAAGTGACATGGTCTAGAGGCTTTAAGTTATCCTCCTCCATAGAAAACCAGAGTTGTAGCCAAACTGTGATATCATGTTCAAGGAAATGATCCACCTGAAGACCTAAAGGCAAGGCAAACCAAATAGCTATAGCAAAGGGACATTGTATAGAGAGGTCATTAATAGTTTCAACTGCATTTGCTAGAAGTGACAAATTGAATTAGTGGGAAGGTGATATTTTGCAAGATATCACCCAAAGGAATTGAATGAGTAAGAAGCTTCCAGATGAAAACAAGAACTCTTTGTGGGAGTTTAGTTTCGAAAGATGTGTCCACTGGGTGAACTGGTAATTTGTATTTGGCTTGTTTAAGTTCAAGAGAAGATTGTAACCATCTTTTACACCCCAAGACGATTTCCTTTCCAGTAAAGATAATATGGGATTCCTATTGTTGAAAATTAGAGAGGAAATTCTCACACAGGTTTCCAGGTTGCAAAGAAGCTTCAATTTGTCCACGTCCCATTGACATAAAGTATGCAGGATAAGGTTTGACACATATAAGGAGGTAGATTGTGCAGAACCTGACTACATAGGCCACCAAGGATGATGGCTTAATGGAATAAAGGCATCTGAACCCACTCTTCTAGCCAGATTATCTGTAATTAAGGATATTGCGTTTTCAATCCCTCGCCAAATCCAAAAGGAATTAGAACGATGAACAAGAGATCTAAGAGAAAAGCTAGAAATATATTTTGGGCGGAGAGAAGCCAGAATCAGATTGTCATGGGGTGATAGGTAATGATCCTCCAAATTTGCTTAGAAAGAAGGAATTTATTAAAAAAAAAAAAAAAAAAGGGTTAATCGGAAGCCCAGTTCACCATCAACCTTTGAAAGGCATAATTTTTCCAACATAGGATATGGATATGTGGTTTTTTTTTATTAAATCCGCAGAAAAAATTTGAGATTAATGAGTTTACCTTTGACAATGATAATGCATAAGTTGACATCTAATATACTAAAGAAGCATTTGAGACTGAATGAATTAAGGTCATACGTCTACGTCTAGCTTAAGAAAGGAGACACGCCTTCCAAGATTAAAGCATTAACTCAATGTTTTCAATGAGATTGTCCAAAATAGGCTTCTTATTTTTGCCAAGATCAATCTAAGTCCCTAAGTACTTCCCTAATCTACTAGCAAATCGAATACCAAAAATTCCAAGGAGGAACTTCTTAAACAAATTAGGCATGTTTGGTCTAAAAATCATGATAGATTTAGATTTATTTACCATGTTGCAAGTTGATACCTGACCTTCAAAGAAAAGTACAGTATCATCAACATATATTAAGTGCGAGATAGGAGACAAACCTTGGCTGATTTTAATACCCTTCTAAGAATAACTTTCCTTAACTTAGGCAATCATGCAGCAGAAACATTTGCACAAATAATGACTAAGTAAGGTGAGAGGGAATCTCCCTGACGTATGCCTCTAGATGGAGAGAAAGAAGAAATGGGGCTGCCATTGATAATAATTTGATAGGAGACAATCGAAACACATTGAAGGATATATTGGATCCAGTTATTGGGGAAAGCTATTTTTTTCAGGACATCTTGAAGGAAGAGCCAAAAGATACTATCAAAGGTTTTGGCAAGGTCCTCCTTTAAAGCACACCATCTAAGTTTTCTTCCTTTTGTATTGGGGATTTTATGCAAAATTTCAGAGGCAACTATGATATCAGAAATTAATCACCTTTTTAGAAAAGTACACTGATGAGGAGCAACAAGATCAATAACGATAGATTTTAACCAGTTGCTTAGAACTTTGGAACTGATTAAGTAAGCAACACTACAAAGGCAGATAAGGCGCAAGTCTTTGAAAGTTTGAGGATACTCAATTGTTGGGATAAGGGTAATATAGGATTTATTGAGGCTTTTAAGAGTGTACCCATTACAAAAGAAAGAATGAACCATACTAATAACGTATTTGTCCACTATGTCCCAAAATGTCTAAAAGAAACATCTATGTAAGCTATCATGGCTAACAGCACTATCAGCCTTAATTTCAAAAAAAAAATGTTTTAATTTCCTTAATAGAGAAGGGCAAATTGAAATAGTCCAAATGAGCAAAAGTAAGGAAAGGGATATTAAGGGGGTCCATTCATCTATGTGGAATAAATTTACATTAATAGTCCTGCTAGAATAAATATCCTTAAAATAGGATAGATCTGTGAGTTCAATTTCTTGAAAATTTTTTGATCTAATCTCCTTGAGAATTTTTTAAAAAAGTAATGAGTCCATTTATTCTTCATTTAGTGACTAAGGTATGAAAATATTTAGTGTTCCTATCCCCATAAATAAGCTAAGATTGACTAGCTTTCTAAGCCCATAGGGATTCTTCACAATCATAGTAAAATTCAAGCTCATTACGGATGTCTCTTTCTATTCGTGTCTTCTCATACAAGGAAATGTTGGCCTGTAAAGCAAGTAAGGAGCCTTAAAGTTGATGAATTTTGTGCAAAATATTACCAACACAGAATTTGTTCCAATGATTTAGAGCAGACATGACTTTGGAGAGTTCGGAACATAAAACAAAACTAGGAGAACTAGAAATATGTTATAGACAAACTTGATTGATGATATCATGACAATGAGAGAAGTGTAACCAGAAATTTTCAAATCTAGTTGGCTAAGCTTTGAAGGGTAACTTACAATGAGATCAAAAGATCAGTGGAGAGTGATCCGATGCAGAAATTGGTAAAGCAGTTAGAGTAGGCATTGGCCAGCTTTGTTTGCATTATTAATTACAAAAGCCTTATCCAGTCAAGACCAGATAGCATCATCTCCTAATCTCTTGTTAGACTAGGTAAACCACTGACCTTTGGGCATGATTTCAATAAGATTGTAGGAGGTAATGAGATCCTTGAAATTAGAGGCTCCTGGTAATGCAGATGAGTTACGAAGTTTTTCAATTGGAAGATGAACTTGATTGAAATCACCAATTCAAAGCCAAGGGAGATTGATACATTTTGAAATGTTGGTGATCTAAGTCCATAAAATGTGTCTGTCATGGAGAATAGGAAATCCATAGATGAAACAAATGCAGCAGGGGAGTCCTCCATCATTTAAAGTGTTTACATGTATCTAGTGCTGGAAGATATTAATTATGTTACAATTAACGTCCTTTTTCCAAGCTAAA
This sequence comes from Delonix regia, assembly GCA_037074485.1. Lineage (NCBI taxonomy): Eukaryota > Viridiplantae > Streptophyta > Magnoliopsida > Fabales > Fabaceae > Delonix > Delonix regia. The sequence goes on from CM073457.1 coordinate 23,987,512, forward strand.
ATTAGTCCACCACTTTTACCACATCCCTTTATTTTCCACTATATGTACAAGCTGTTTGTTTTCAGATAAAAACAAAAGACTAAGGGAGTATTTACACAGGAGACATTTAAGTCTATGAACTGCCATGGTTTTTGCTAGCCCACGGTAGTTCCAACACAAACGTATCTTGGCTCCTGGGGGAGCTCTTGATATGTAGCTCTTCGGACCTTTCCTGATATGCCATCTTCAATGCCAGAATCAGTGTTTGGTTCTTCATTGACTTCGAATAGAATGTCAAGGCATAAAGGAGTGAAAGAAAGCTTCCTCAGCTTGGATTTGACCAAGCGAATAGGAGGTGGACGTTTTCGCTTCTTCAAAGGCAAGAAAATGACAAAAGCAGGAGCAAGTTCTTTCACTAATGAGCTCTGATAAATATAAGCGATATTAGGGGCTAGGATGAGCGCTGGTTTATTATTTAGCAAATGCATATATATATATATATATATATATATATATATATAGTTCATATTTCAGCGATTGAGGGAGTTCAGAATTTGCAAGAATGGATGGTCAGCCAAAGGTTAATCTTCATAAACTGAATGGAATTCTCCAAGACCCAGAAATTATATGTATAGAACACAAGCCTTGGGTGCAAGGTAAACCATATAGTATTCTCGACATCAGCAGGGATGCAGCAGAGAATGGAGTTTGACCATAGGAAATAATCCACAACTGACGAGGTGTGTAGCCAAAGTTGCTAAGAGAAGCTCTGAACTGGGTGCAATTTAACAATTAGACCTATACAGTCCCATTCTTCATCACTGTCCTGAAAAAGTGATTCCCACCAGCAAAATGGATTTAGAGGTTGTCGTGATATTTGACAGGTATTTCCAAGTAATGGTATGCTTGCAAAGGTTAAATCCAGGCATTTGGTGAGATCTGATAAGAGCTTTTCTAAAGTATTCAGGAAGGGAATCCATTGCAGAATCAGATAAGATAGAATCAAAGGAACTAACTAAATAGGAATCAATATCTTCACAATTATTATCGTCTGCAGTCCAAGACGAGGAATCAAAACTGTCACTGTGCAGGGAAATAAAGCTTGCTGGTGTTAACTTTGGATCACAAAGATTATCGGCGTAGTTTACAAGATCAAGGTGAAGAGTTAAATATGTATTAGTACGCATCACTTCATATGGTGCTTGAACATTTGCATTCTCAGAAAGGGGTGGCAGATGCTCTGTAATAAAAAAATTGGATCCCGGAATAAGAACATGTTCTACAGTAAAATTAATTAAGCTTGGCGTTTTATCTTATTCTTGTTCCAGAGCATCACAGAATTCCCCCATGATAGTGCCCCAACTGGACTGGTCCTCATCCATAGGTTGAATTTATTGCTGTGGAATATTATCATCTTCAATGAAATTTAGATGATTAAGAATTAATTTTGGCACATTCCTTGCAACATCAGCAGTGAATGCAGATTGATTCGCAGGACCTACATCTGCCAAAGGGTTATTAGCAACAAAGTTATTATCATTATATGGATTAAAAGCATTAATGTTAACATGTAATGGGGTATCAGAGCCATTTGCATGCAAACCTTGAGGAGGTGGTTCGTCTAAAATGATATTGAAATCTGATAAATTGTTAGAGGACTAAGACGAAAGCGATTCATCTGCAGCACTTATCAAATTAGACGGCTGAGGCAAGTTGGAGGAAGGATTTTCAAATGATTGAGCTTCTTTGTCATGAAGATAATAAAATCCACCATCTTTATTTTCTACCCATCGGATTTTTGTTGTTTTCTGGGGGCTTCTCTTTTTCTTGAAAGCTACAGCGTACTTATGAGCCATGGGATATTAAAAGTGTGAGCAAAAATTCACATCATACTCAGAAATTATGGTATCTTTCAAGATATCTCGAGTATCAAGAACCTGTTCCAGAGTCCAAGTGCAGTCCTTCATGACATGACCCGATCTACTACACTGTTTACAGATACGAAATATTCTCGCATACCTACATTCTACCCAGACACGCCTACCATTGTCCAGTTTAACAACTACTGCCATGAGTAAAGGTAATTGTGGGTTGACTAAAACTTTGACACGCAAGAAACGTACATTCCAGGAGAATTGGGCAGAACCATCCAGAATAACAGGCTAGCTGACAAAATTACCAAGCACTTCAGCAATTCCTTCATTTAAATATTTCAAGGGAAGACCTCAGAATTGAACTCAAACAGCAACCCCAGTCAGAGTGAACTCTGGAAGAATGATATTTTGCTTCCATTTGACAGGAACCAATAACGAATTGGTCACAATCCACGGACCATACTTAAAGATAAAATCCTGATCTTCGACATTCTGAAACTGGAGCAAGAATCGATTTTTATCACCTCCAATAACCTGAAAGCCATCTTGGAGGCGCTAGGCATGTTGCAGAGTAAGGTCCAAATGGTGTAAAGGCATTTGTCTGTCATCAACAAGCACTCTGATTAAGCAAGTATTCCAGAAATGTCGTGATTGATTAAACATGCAGTGGTGAAACTTAGCGGTGGGCCTCGATGGTGTGGAATGAAACCATAAGGACTACCAGAAGAAGCATCAGAAGAAAGAGAAGGGTCATTGCCTTCAGAACTATTTTCATACCAATTATCTCCACGTGCAAGTATGGCATGTCGGTCCATTAGAGCTTTAAAGAAGGAGAATAACTTGGAAACACAAGTTACCACAGTAATGCCGAAGTGTCTAAAGCAGATGACACTATAAAAGACGAGTTTGACAAGAAAAGGTAGAAGAAATTCTGCTAGAAGACAGAGGAGTTGAATCGTTCAGCAATAAGAAGCACCCACGTCAACAAACCTGTAAAGAAACAAGAGAAATGCAACAAAATCCACATGCAAACAGAGCAGGAGACAGAGAAGAGGAAGGACAATAGCAAGCTGACATCTTTTCCACATGTAGATGCAGAAAGGAAAGGGGCAGGGCAACAAAACAGAGAATATGATGAGGCTAAGAAGCCATAGGAGCTCAGAGAGAGAATTTTCACTCGGGCAAAGCTACCTTGAATTTGAGGTGGGTATATATTTCCTTAATTTTTTTGTAATTTGTATGTATATAGTTAAATTTTTATATTGTGTCTTTCTACTAGTGATATTTTAAATTTCTTGGACCTACTAAACTTATTGAACCAAAACAGATTTTTTACAATGATAATTTAACTTATCTCATATGTGTATTTTTTTTTTTCCTTTTTTCCATCATTTTTTACTTTTTCTTCTCCTTTTTCTTATATTTTTCTACCATTATTCCTGTATTCCCATTTCATTCTTCATGTTCCCAAATTACCTTTATTTTTGTACAATTAAATCACTTTTGTCTTAAACTGCTATATTATTTTTAAGTTGTGTTGTGCTTGCTACAATTATATTATAAAGGTATATATATTTAGTGAATAGAAATTTTTAAATAGGAAATTATCATCAGACCAATCTTCAAGTAGATCATATGAACTTAATCTGTAACAATAATAAATTGAAATTAACTTAAAAAATTTGCCATCAGACCTATAAAAATGAGTTGCAATTTTAACCTATCATCTTAATAAAACCTAAGATTCTAGCACCGCTAGTGATTAAGCAATTGTTATTGGAATATAATTCATTGATATTGTTGAGGAAATTTGAATCCATTCATTATGTCAAAATTAAGAAAGTGATATTTCGAATAAGAAAATGAATATGGGTTTCAATATCCAGCCTAACTTGGAAGTCTTGGCTCAAAAGTGTTCTAAATACAAAAGTACACAAAAGCTCAAATCTGAAGGAAGGCCCATATTTGCTTCCTAGGCTTAGCCCGAATTAGCTTCCTCAACTACATGTGTTAATGGGTTAATTTAAAAAAGATTGTTAGAAAAAATCTAAATAAAAATATTTAATTATCAAGTTAAATATTAAATTATAATATAAATTTTTCATTCATATTATCTATGATTAAATATTAAATATTTAACAACAAAACTAACATAAATACTACTTGAGATTATGTAATATTAAATTATTTATAAAAAAAAATTTACAAAATCTCTTAAATAGACAAACCCATTAATTTACCGAGTTAATTTATTTAACCCACAAATTATTTCACCAACTTATATTAAATGAATTGAAAATTATAATTCATCCACTATTTAAATAAGTTAAATGAAAAAAAGCTATTATTATCTCTTATACCTTAAACCCTAAACATTTAAAAAGAAATAATGCTACACACTATGGCAAAGAAAAAGGAACTTACAACAATCTTGTCTGAAATAGCATCTGTAGGCACCTTCTTGAGAAGTCTACCATCTTGACTTTCCTCTTCTTTGCAAGAGTTGCTCTAACTCTTAAATACTCAAATGCTCTTGGTGTCGCCTAAAAAGAACAACTCTATCTCCTGTATACATATGCAGCTTCTCATAATCAAAAACATAGAAAATTTCTTCTTTCTTCCTCACCAAACCTACTCTTTTAAGTTGAAACTAGAAGAGCTGGTGTATTTAAAGCTTTTGAACCTCTCAAAGTGCATTTAACAATCTAAATAATTTAATTGTCGAGCAAGATGAGTTCTATTATATTAATTTTCTATAGTAATAATCTCAATCGTTTGAACTTTTAGATCTAATATTATAAATTATTAAATTTTTAAAAAAATATATTTTAAATTATTAAATGAAAATCTAACAATTTAAATTTTTACAATAAAAGACTGCAAAATACTATTGCAGTGGATCAATGAGCATGGTTGAGCATCCTCTAAAGTGAGTAATGGTCATTTTCGAGTGAAAAGTTGGTAGAAAAAATTATTAGGTATTTAAAAAGAAAAGCTGCATTGAAAAAAGAATATAAGTAAAAAATAAAGCAAAGAAAGAAGCCAGAAATCTTTGTTTTCCTTATTGTTTCTTTTGTGCTATGTATTTAACTATTTTACATACTCTTTCTTAAATGGTCCAATCATACCATGATACCTCATCGTCACAAATTTATTTCATTCTATAGCGCAATGGGAAGGCTAGAGTGCATGTTTTGAGTATTGAAAACATGTCAAATTATGGGATGAAATTGTAATAAAAAAATTCCTTTGGGGCTAGTTGAAAATTGTTTTATAATCAAGGGACTAAAATGAAGTTTTCCTGTTATAAAGCATGCAAACATTCAAATGGATCGTTTATATTTTTTTAAATAAATTTAAGAGAGATATAAACATATAAAAAAGAGAAAGTATTTAAAATTTATTTATTTTTCATCTATTCACTTTTTTTTCTTTATCACTCTTAAACTTCACGACAAAATTTACACCAAAAATTTGAAATGATCGGATTCGTGCAGACATTTGACCCTAACCGCACCATAGAAAAGTTATGAGGTGACGAACGAATCGTCGCATAAAGTAGTGTGTCATTTTCGCATTTAATAATAATATCCTTCAGACACACCACGATGTGACTTCAGCCAAAAGCAGCTTCCACAAGCGTGTCAATATGTGATGGGTATTATAGTGTGCTTTGGTTGGCTTCAAAAGTGCTTTTTTGCAGCCAAAAGCTATTATTTTTTCACTTTTACGTTTATTAACCTAATCTCTTTCGGTAGAATAATTTTTAATAAATTATATCAGTCTTTTTCAACAGTTAGTTAAAATATTCTTATTATTCTTTTAATTTGCATTCTTCGAATAAAATTAATTATCTGATAATATATTTTTTTAATTGAATAAAATAATAATTATGCTATTATATTGAAATTTTAAGGATAAAATTAATTTGATGTGTAAAAAATTAGTTTATTTACTAAAAAATAAATTAGAAGATAAATTTATGTGAGATATATATATATATATATATATATATATAAAATGTAAGGAGAATCGGATATAAATTTTCAAACAAAAGAGATGTTAGGCATAATTGAATCAAATTTTTTAAAAATAAATTAGCATAATTTACTCATAATTTTTTTACCAGAGAGTCAGATGATGAATCCTTCAAATTTTAAAAGGTTTTTTGCATAAAAAAAAATTTCATAATCAATGTTTTGAACTATGTATATTATATATACTCATATCAATTTATCGATATTAATATAGCTCAAGCATGTCATATAGATTTGACAACTTTATTATATTTCGGCAAAATTTTATGGAGAAAAATATAACCTAACACTGAGTAATTTATTGTGAGAAAGAGGAAAGAGTTATTAATAACCGTTGAAAAAAAAAATTAATAGCTAGAAAATTAATTATGTGTTAAATGTTATAATCCCGGTCCCAAACTCATATTTAGCGTTTAAAACATTGTCCATCTCTTTGAATCCCAAGTTTGAATCTATTCATACAAAAATAAATTTTTATAAAAAAAAATTCTTTCTAAGTTAAGACTCGTTTAGTTAAAATATGTTTATATAAAATTATAGCAAACGATAAGAATGTCTTAAATAACTATTACTATAATTCAAAACTCATTAAAAAAAACTACTTAATGTATTTTGTAAACATAAATGAATATATATAATATAATATAATATAACTTTAGGGTAGGATGAGTATCATACTAGACCAAATATATAAAAATGCTCATAAATATTCCCATACTTAGACCTAAGGGAATAAACTTTAGGAATACTCATAGGGGTAAGTATTTTGGTTATGTAGGATAATGGAAGCCAAGTTAACCAAAAAGAAAAAAAAATCTAACAAACACTTTTTAATTGCAAAATTGTTAAAGGAAATAATAAAAAAGTTAAAAAAAAAAAAAACACTCTTGTTTGTCACTTAGAGTGACAGGTCAAATGTATTTTTTTCCCTAACTTATCTCAATTTACATAGACAAGTAATATTAGATTTTTGTACAAAAGAAATTAATGAAGGACTCATCTAAGAGCCTACACTCACCATTTTCATTTTAAGAAAATAAACTATATGCTCTCTTGAATTAAGGAAGATTCTTTGTATTTTGACCAATCTTTTTTGTTTTTATTGCTCAATGTATCCATTGCCTCATTAATAATTATTATAATTCCTCGACCTACTGTGGAGCTCAAGCTGCAAGAAATCTTTAAAATAAAATTCTTTTAATTTTTATTCATCGCAAATTCAAAACTGGGAGACAATGATTAAGAAACACATATTCATTCCATTTATACCAACTTACACTGGTATTTTGATTGATCTTTTAAAGTTTATTAACAAATTTTCTAATTAAAATATAACATGTTTAAATACTTTAGAATAAGACAATCATATAATAGTCAATTCCTATTTTTTTTTAAAATTACGTTTTATTTTTTATTGAGAAACCTAGCAACAGTCACACAAAAAATTGCACCTTTTTCCCAATTGAGATCTCTACATTGAATGACTTTGATATGCCCACTAGCAGTTTGTGTTATAACAAGTTATCATAGTCATAACGAATAACGATTAACCATGTTTAAAAATACAGTAAGTTATTGAACAGAAATAAAGATTAATTCATGATTTAATAGTCCAAGAATGATCAAATCAAGGTTGAATTCTTTTTTAAATATATGAAAAATTTTACAATTAAATTAGTAGATATACTGTAGAACATTTAAAATAGATATAACTATTCAATAATGTAAAACTTAATTAAAATATTTACAATCTATATAGAATGAGTTGGATAAAATATGTTATAATATCATAAAATCTCCACCAAATTCCCAAACTCCAATTTGGACAACAAATTCAAAGCTAATAAACTGGTTCGGTACTAAAACTAGTAATTTACACTAATTTTGTCACTTTTTTACGAATTTAAACCAACCAATGTTCTCTTTGGCAATTTTGAAGGTCAAATTGACCGACGCCATGTTCGGTTCATCAATTTTTCAATTGAACCAACTATTTCAGTCCAATTTTCTTAGCTTAATAAATAGCAAGGATAGACCAAGTCTAATAAAAATTTATAGATCAAGATAATTATGAATAAACATGTAAATATATTTGAACATATTCTGAGATACTCAAATGCCTATTCCACATTAACTTGGTCTTCAGGTTTTATATAGACCTAGTCTACTTATAAAAAAAATCTCCACATAAACATCTCAAGTAACAACCATCCAATTAATGCCACCTATCTAACCTAAAAATTTCTTGTGATTGTTCTATAATTCAACTTCCACATGTACTTCACACCAAGAGCTAACATACTGAAGCAAAGTTAGAGATCAACATTCAAAGAGGGCAAAGAGATGAATGAGCCTAATTTTCTCATCCAGAAGACATGCAAAGATTTACATGACATTAATTTCTTTTCGCCCGATAGCTTAGCAAAAATTGAGGTAAGACCTAAAGAAAAGCTATCAAACTAAAATTCATTTCCCTTCAATGTTATCCTATATTACAGCCCTAACTTTTGCAGAGGAATAGGAGGAAGTCACTTCCATCACACAAAGGAAGGGGAAGGGTTCACAACTATGTGCCGAAGTGGGTGAGCAACATCGCCACCACCAGCATGCTTCACAAACTCTGCTGGGGACAGGAAGTTCCCATGGCACACACACATTATCCTCACTTCCTCACCTTTGCCATACCTGTATAAGATTCCCTCGATTCTCTTCCCATTTGGCCCATCCCCTTTCGCAAAAACACAAGGCATGTCTTCCATTGAGTTTGTCCCGATTTCCCTCCCTCGATTCTCGGCAGGATTGGGATTCTTAGATGAATTCTCAACCTCAGCTTTGGAAGTTCTGGTTGCATTCTCAGTTGTTTTTGTCCCTGAAGAACCCAAAGGGTCCTGAGTGCTTTGTTCCTGCAATAGATGAGTACTAGCCGGGCTTCTTGCTTCGCCACTGCTCGATCCTGTGAAGTAGGGAATAATGGTTAAGAAAATGAGACAAATATTTTTTAATTTTTCTTATTATTGTTGCCAGCAATCCCTTTTATTCCTATATTTTTAGAGCAAAGGAGAAATATTAGAATTAGACCTAAAATCATAGCATCCAGTAATGAAAGTATACATATATAAGTAAAAGGTAGAAGAAGCAAGCTCCACCTTTTATCAATTAATGTTTTCATTGAAAAGTTCAGCACAGAAACAAAATGACGTAGGAATCAACTCCAAAAAAGTCTATTTGATCATGCAACACCAGAAAAGAATTACTCCCCCTCACTGCCTTTCTTTATTTCAATTTCATTTGTCCAATTCTCCCTAAAAGTACTGAACCACAAAAGTCCTTGGAATTTCATGGCGGGCTTTGAACAAAAATCAGTGAATTGCTACAATAGTAAAAGGCATGAAGTTTTAAAACCGTTAAAAATTTCCCCAAAGTTTGAGATAAAATTTCAAACTAAAACAGAAAGAGGAAAAGAATATCCCATGCCAAAAAGAAAGAAATGGAAGGAAATCTTTCCAATTTCAGATTCCTAATCTCGATATCCTCTTTGTCCTTCTCCCGAACAAACTACTAACTGACCCTATCATTCTCACTCGTTTCCACAAATTTCTCCTGTAAGTAGTTCCAAGTTCCAAAATAGTTTTCCAGCTTGGGATGTAAAAATGCCAACCTAACATGCATATGTATATATGGAATCATAAAAGTACAATGTCAAGCCACAGAACCCAATTCCACTACAAAAATTGCTTCAAGAAACTTCCAAGTCTAATACAGCCTGATCTCGTGATCTCAACAGTCATTAACATTGACTCACACCTCCTGCCAAATGGTCATATTTTACTGGTTAAAATCATGACTTCAAGGCGTGAATTGTGCCTAGAAGCCACTCAGATACATCATGCATCCAACCAATCACCACATAAAGCTAAACTTGCATTCCTCCATGCTGTACTAACAGAAGTGGTTACTCAACCATAGATCAGTTTCCTCTACACAACATTGCCAAACCAACTTCAGATGGTTCAAGAAATGCTGACTTATCCAACCAATACAAAGTATATAGTAAGCTACAGAACACTGACATCACTAGCTGACGCATGTAGATGGAGGTTGATATACCAAACTGACTCTGGTAAGATATTAAGAAGACCTACGTGAACCATAGGTCAAGCAAACTGCACTATATTTATAGTGCTGTTTTGCTGAATGAAGCTATTACATGAAACCTAATTTCTTTTAAAAGTAATCTTAATGACATGTATAGAACCAAGGACTTGATGACATGGATCACATAGCCTTCAATGCATATTTAATGGGGAATGGGAAAAGAATACTAGGAGAGATATTATTAATTATTTGTAAATTAGGATTAAGGATATACATAGGAATTGGAACTTCAGGATTTATGTTTCATTTTTTTTTTTTTTCTGTTTATTTTTATTTTCTTGGCTGGGCTACTTATAAATAGTCCCCGCTAGTTGCAAGTTGGGCATTGTCAGTTATTCACTGAGCTTTCCCTCCTCCCTTTCTTCCTCCCTCTCTTTCTCTCCCACTTTCTCCTTCATCTCCCCCTTTCATCTTCTGTCTTACATCAACAAACAAACCTTATAAATGACTTTATAGTTCATACATTTAGGAGCCAGATTTCTTAGTCCCATTTGCACATACCAATATGTGGCTAAAATACGAAGAGTACACAATTTTCTGTATTAAGTTAATCATCAGGGACAAAGGTGCTGAGAAGCAAGCAACATGTGACTTTCATTCACTTCAGAATTGGTGGTCTCTTAACACTTCCCGTAACTGACCTGAATGCTCTATATTTTATATGACCAGAGTCTGGAACTAGATACGAGTTTGATTATTCTCAACATTATCGTTAATCAAACCTTATCAGGAACAAGAGACAATTGCCGAAGAGAGCACTGCTAAATCAAGCCATAACATTTACTCTCATCTTAAAATCCAGAAATTTGGATCATGCATTTAGATAACTCACATATAAACCTTTAATTCACAAGCACATCGAGTTGGAGGTTATAGGTAAGTCAAGACATACTCAAAGCTGTAGTGATTCAAGTCAAATAAGCACCGAGAACCAAAAACTCATTTTGAAAAAAAACCACCATTTTCTGTTCCCCTTCCAGTGGTGTAATTGTAAATATAATTCAGGGCTTCTATTGATGACATCTAGGAATCATGCGCACAAGAACTCCTACGACAGAGAATAAAAGTGAAAATCACACAAGAAAGAGAAGGCGGGGAGGGGAATGAGAGACTTAGAATCATTCTTTTAGCGATAAAAATTGTAAAGAAGATTATAAATTCTCAAATATAATTTGTTTTGCCGTGCTATGGTACATTAAGATGCTTAGGTTAAATATAGAGGGATAATGTAAAAGAATGCAAAGGAATATTTCTTTTCATATTTATTGTTAATCGGGAATTTGCACTGAGTTACCATTATTTCCAAGTTCTGCATGCATACAAAAGTGAACAGGTGCATCCACTTTATTATCCCAAAAAAAAAAAAAAGAGAAAAAATTAAAAAAAATTAAGAAAAAACGGAAAAAAGATAAAAAAGTGGATCACATTAAATATCTAATCCACCTATTGTGATCAATAAAGGTTGGATTTTTAAGAATCACCCTGACATTTTTCGAACAACAGAAACTGGAAACAAATGGCATCAGAAATAACTCTTTAAATCCTCCCTCTCATCAGCGTTTTAAGCAACCAATAAAAACAAAAACAAGAGGAACTTTGAAATATGTGAGCGAGTAAGATACCTCTTTAGAAAAATTATAAAAGAAAACAAAAATCAAAGACATAGTATATCAGAAATAGTCAAGAGAATGTGTACTCATCAATCATGCGGTCAAAATCCAATCCACAATTTCCGTAGAAGTACACACTATCCACACCAAATCGAACCACAACAATCTACAACACTAGACATACAAGTAAAAGTAATTACATAAAAAGGCAATTCCATAACCAAAAATTAAACAGCTAAAGGAACAAAATAATTAAAAAATTGACCAAATAATGATATAAATAGTAAGAGGTAAAGAGCTCAGTTGATAAGGAAAGACGTTATCTCTCTTCACAATCTTGTTAACATTCAGGGAAAACAAATGAATTCAAAGCGCATTTCATAAACAACAAGTATATTGTTAAGATGAGAAAATTGACCAAATAAAGAGGGAAACTAGTGAAGGGTTTAGCAACAGTAGTTTTCCTTATCAAGCTGGTTAAATTATTGTGTAGATGACGTGAAATTCTATATGCATTTGACCTACGTGGGGGAGATCAGCGAGGGAAGGGAAGTAACGCGAACAGAGTCTGAGAATACCTGACCCTAATAATACAATATCCCAATAAAAGAGAAAAACTTGTGAGGCACTTTTACCTTGAAAAGATTTGCTCTCCATTTCTGACATTCCCGACGAGCTTCCACCCTGAGAATCCACAGAGCCTTGAGAAGAAGGCTGTCCAAATCCTTGAAAACCAACCTTCCCTTTGCCCAACACATCACCAAGAACCACTTGCACTTGTCTAGTACTAGTAGCTGCCGATGAGCTCCAACTAGGCAACCCAACAGGTCGCGGTGACATCGATGCACCACCAAAAACTTCACGCCTCTCTTCCTCTACACCGCCTCCTCCGCCGCCGGCGCCGGCATTATCTCTATCCGTCTTGGAATTCCTCTGCTTCTCCGACCGCCGTCTCTTCGCCTCCAGTCGCCTCAACGTTTGCAGCTCCTTCCGCTTCCTCCACTGCTCCTCGGTCTCAGTCGGAAGCGATGAAGTCCTCATGAGAGTAGTCGGGTACGCCGACGCCGATGCCGATGCCGGCGCCGGCGATGGAGTCGTAGCTTCCACGTCCTCTCTGAAGAGAGGCATTGTCCCAACGATAGACGAAGATCGCATAAGCTTCTTAGCATTCTTGTCGACACCGAATCGACCTCCCAACGAAAGGCCAAGGTTTAGCTCAATCTCTTCCGATTCTTCGCGAGGCTCTGAGTATTGGGATTGCTGTGCATTATTACTATAAGACATGAATCTCTGAAGCAGATCTCTCGGGAACTTGTCCATTTGTAGAGACAAATTCTCCATAGCTTTGCTTCTTCTCCCTTCGTTAGCCTCTCCCATGGTTCAACAAGCAGTTAAAAGGATAAAAAGGAAGAGATATAATATAACAATAGCACTTCAGCTTCTACTGATCCTTCGCCGTACAAGAAAAACAAGGTTCGTCATGGTTCAAATTAGCAAAATCCATGAAGGAAAACATGTTTCTCACCCGATGATGCTCAATCGAACAGAAACGCATAACCCTAATCAGAAGAAACGTTTCCTTCTACTCGAGAAAAGAATTTGGCAAAAAAACAAAGAATAAAATTACTAGGAATAACGTTGAATCAGAATGAAATAAATTCTAGTGAAATAGTAAGCAATCCCCACAAAAAGTCACTGAAATTTTTCCTTTTTCAAAGTAACCCAACCCAGAGGCGACAGAGTGTGGGGTTTTTTGAAAAGGAAACAACAAAAGACCAAAAAAAAACTTGTAATAGCAAAAGGAAGGAAGGAAGGAAGAGAGAGGGGAAGAAAGAAAAGGTGTGTTTTTTCACTCTGGGTTAGCGAGAGGAGGCCGAGGAGAAAAGAGAAGGACGAAGAATACCTATTATTGTGTTCCGAAAATACCCCTCGGGATTGTGACAGCAAAAGTACGAGGAATAGGCACGTGGCGATCAAGGCGGGTGCGTGGGTGACACGTGGCCAGACTGACACGATTTCTCACTGTAAAATTAATAAAATGGTCTCTTGCTAAGGAGGGGTCGCTGTCATTTTTGCAGGTAACACGTGTCGAGTGGAGAATCTAGGGGCTGCGGAACGCCACGTGTCGGTCAAATATCAGCTCCTCGGGAAGCTGACACGTGGCTTTAATGATTTGTGTCCTCGTATTGCTGCGGCGTTGGTTATTGGTCGTGTAGCATCGCGGCCCTGCGAGTGCGACGTCTGTAAACTGTGATTCGTGTACGGCTCCCCCTCTACTGTTCGTCAAGTTGTCTTGAAGCCCCATGTTCTGTGAAAAGTATTTAATTTATTAGCTGTATCCCACGATATGCTACATAATAATATTATCTGATCTTTTTTATCATTTAATTTATTTCCTATTTGTCGGATTTTTATTTCTTTTCTCCATTCATGAAGTATTGTGTCTTTAACAATGATACAAAGAGTTTGTTATTAGCAAAAATTAATTTATACATTTATTAATTTTTAGAGACTATATCTAAATGTATATAACAATTTAATGATCAAATTATTGATCTAAGGTTTACAATTAATAAGTAATAAAATATTAATGCACACTGCTTTGATACAAAAATGATATGAAGTTGTTTATATTTTTGTTATATTATTTTTTAGTTAAAATATGATAAATACAAAAATTTTAATTATTTCATAACAAATATATAATTATTGTAAATAATTGTGTAATTTTTAAATTAAATTATATCCATAGTATATTATATTTAATTAACTATAGACTTGTTATTAGATTTAATCATTAAACTAGGCTCATAAAACTCGGGTTAGACTTCGGTTAAAAAATGAGTCCAAACCCATTTTTTATTTGGACATTTATAAATTTTTTGAATAATGTTTATTAGGTTAGTAGATTTTTTAAAGTTATAATCAAATTTATTTATAACTTAGAACTTGAGATAAATTATATATTTAATAATTATTATTATTTGTAAGATTATATAAACAAATTATCAATAAAAATTAGTTGTTGTACAAATATAAATTTTTTAGATAAATAATAGTAATTATAAGTTTATTATCAAAATATAACGTTAAATTAAATCTACAACCTTTTGTATAATCACCTTAAATTAAAATTAAGCTACTCTCCCTATTAAATTTCTATTTTACATTTTTAAAAATTAAGATAATTTTAATTTTAATATATTTAATAATCAAATTAAAATTATTTAAATAATAATATTTTTTATTAAGAAAATATTAATTTAAATTTTTCAAAGTTGATTAAGTTCAAGCTCAATATATTTTACAAAACAAACTTTTTAAATTAATTTTTTGAATTTGAGCTTTAATTTTAAGACTAGACTTAATGGACTAGACAAATTTTTTTTAGTTATAACCAAATGCACTTATTATATATTAATTGAATAAATTTAATAATAAAAATATAAACATCTATATCTTCATCTATTCTGCTTTCATATAGTGACAATAAGTAACTTGAAGATTTGGTCATCGAAAGTATCGATACCTTTCAGGTCAATTATATATCAACCAACACGTGTCACTTTCATAACATATTTCAAATAGCAAATTATTTGAAATAGTTATCCTGCTCGTTTACTACAAGCAGCAACAACGACGTAACTATTTACATTCTGCATATTTTTTTTCAAAATAATTGCATTGATTAGCCTTCATTCCACTCCACGAAAAAATTCTCTTCACACTCATGAACCGCCTTAGAGTTCTTCTCAATCATAATGTGTTACTATTATGATGTGAAATGAGAATTAGAAAGCGCTAATCTATGACGCCGATCTTTGCTGACTATAAATTAAAAACATAAAAAGTTAACAGAATAAAAAAAATTTAATAATTATTTTATTTTTACTTATTAAAATATTTAAAATAATTTTTTATTTATTAAAATATATTACATTTAATTATCTATTTTTAAAAAAATTTTAAATTTAAAACTTGGTAGAGAGATTAAATTTTAACATTTTTTAAAATCTGAAGGACCAACTAAAGAATTATTTTTATTATTTTAATAAGTAATAGATAAAATGATAATTTTATAATAAATAAAGAACAAAAAATATACTTTTCTCTAAGTTTGCACATCAAAATATTTTTAAGAAGCAATAGAATTTAATTTCTTTATTCTTAGAGAGAAGTCAAATAAAATCGGAGAAATTGATTTTGTTTCCAAAAAAAATACTCTTATTCAAGTCTAATATGTTGGGAGCAGCAATTGTTGACGTAAAGCCTAATATTACTTATTTGTGTGCCACCTTTTTTATGAAAAGACTTAATTCAATACCGGTAAAGTTTAACATGTTCAATAAATTTGAGTTTGAAATAATGTAATTCACATTATTAAGAAAGAGGTTGATAGCAAGTGACACATTCCTAACTGTAAAAAAGGTATATTAGTGGTAAAATATGATGGATTCTAATAACTGTCATCATCTTTAAAAAATAGTTATCTTATCTAATATATCACTGAATCTTATCCGCTACAAACAATTCCATTTTCTCCTTCTTGTTCCCATAATTATAAAAAAAATTATAGCCCATAAATTCTAAGCAATTCAATACATCACCACTGGACAACTTTATTTTCCCTGTTTTGCCCCCACCAACGAGTATAATAGGAAAATTGCTGATATTGAAGTATTTAGAAATAAAAAGAAATGTTATTATTCTATTAATATTTATATCAGTGGAATAATAAAAGCTATATCGTTAAAATTTTACTATTTAATTTTTTAACTATATGCTTTAAAAGGTTCTAGCTGTGATATGAAAATCAAAGTGCTGCCATGATGTTTAGTGATTTTCAATCTATACTAAAAGTGAACAATTCACGTGTACATAAATTATTATTATTATTAATTAAGTCAGAATAATAATCATATATACATTTTAAAAAATAATTTATTTTGAAAACTTATTATATTCAAATAATTTAATAATTTAGTTCCTGAATTATGTATATTATAAATTTCAATATATAAAAATTATTAAATATACAAATTATCCACAAGAAATAATAATTTATTACCTATTAATCTTTGAAAATTTTAAATCAAAATAATTGTATTTTTATTAAAAATTATATCTCATATATATTTATTAAATTAAGAAGACTAAAATCAAATATATTTTTTTTTGGGACCAGGACTAAAATCAAATATATCTCTCAAAACAAGGACAAAATTGTTGGACATTAAAATAGATATCCTAATATCTTTTTGAAGATTATGTGATACCATGGAAAGGAGGAAGGAAGAGGGACTGAGTGACACGTGGTGTCCAATAATGGTACATGGCTTAGGCTGGTAGGCACTAGAGATGGAGGGTCATGATGAAGAGGGCCCCACACCCGAACCAACTTGCCCTTTTTAATGTTAAAAGAAAGCGAAGTGGTTCTACGAGCCAAAAGAAAAAGTATATGCAAAAGATGGATGTACGCACGAACACCACGTGTACGGATAGAGAGAGAGAAGGAAGCCACGTGTCGACATGGGTGAGCAGTGCACGGTCATGCCATGGCACCACGGTCGAAGTATCAATTACCAACCAGCCGGTGAGAGCGTCGCCTTTTGCCTATCTGCTTACGTCACGACACTTCTTTTTGGTAAAGAAAGAGACGACGTCGTAGTATTCAATGAATTAGGAACTTAAGCATCTACACAATCCAGAGTCCAGATAGATTTGATAATTTATACTAAAATAATTGTTTAAATTTAATAGTTAATGTGTAAAATTAAATTTTTGAAATTAATAATTTTTTAAATTAAAATTGGAAAATTCATAAAATCTTCATCTGACAATTTTGGACCGCAGAATATTTATGTTTAGGATCTACTACATATAATATAAGTAGATAAAAGTTTTTTAAACATGAAAATTTTGTTAATTGATAAAAAGATTTGGTTAAATAAATCTTAATATTTTATATGATGATTTTTTTTTTCATATATGCATCAAAAAATTTTTAAAGTTTGCAAATGCTTCATAGTAAATAAAAAATAATGAACTCACTAATTTGTATAAATTTTGTGTAACCAATGAAAAAAATAATAAAGTAATTAGTTAATAAATTATCTAATCATCTCTTAAATTAAAAATTGTTATAATTATAAAAAAATTTTAGAGTCAACAAGAATTAATAAACTAATTAATTAATTATCTTTTAAATTTTTAAATAATATATTATAAATATAATTTAACATAATCTAAAATTAAATAAGATAAAATAATATATAATTGAACGATTTATGATTTCACCTTCTCAATAAATCTATTGTCTTTATCACTAATATCACATAATCAATTTTTTTTATTTTATCTATTTTTTTTTTATACACTTTAAATCTTTTATTACTAAAAGATACAGAAGGCTCATGGCATTGTGAAAATAAGTTGCAACATATTCAAATTTTATAGGCCACGTACGACTCTTGGCTTTTTGTGAATTATCAAGAAATACTTTTTTACCTTAAATTTAAATTTGAGCCCCTTTAGAATTTAGTGACATAAACTTTCTCTTGAAGTTTCTTCTAAGATGATCGTACCAAGTAAAAGGGGTGAGAAACCTGACTTTGTGGTAAGATAAGGAAATAATGGTACATATTAAAATAATAAAAAAGAAAACACAGAATCTGATTCATGTTCAAATTTCTTCGGTTCTTGGAAGGTCCTACTAATTTTTCTTTTTACCTAATCTCTTTTGTATATGTGCTCCTCTGCTTTGTAAAATAATATTTTATAAAGGAATAAAAATCCAAAAAATTCTGTGCAGTTGTCAAAATTGATATAGACTTTTGGATAAATTACATTTTTAGGGCTGTTTAAATTATACGAGTCACCTTTTTTATTTTATAAATTTACACTTAGTTCTTTTTAATAATAACCTTTTATGTGACAGATGATGAGTTACATGTACATTTATTTTTAACTAAAAAATTTTGTATTTATCATTTATATGATATGAAAAGTATTAAACCAACATGCATTCAATCAATAGGAAAATAATCATTTTTTATATTAATAATAAATTAGATTAACATATAGTTTCCAACACACAAAAAAAACATTAAAATAAAATTTCAAAAAATCATTTTAATGAAAAATCAATATTATTGTTAAGAATATATTGATTATATATTAGCTTCAACAGGATTTGCAAATGTTTTCATTATAAATGATGTAGTCTTATAATATAAGTATTTCACAAGAAAAATAAAAAAAATTTATTTTCAAAATTTTTTAAGAATTCTTGAGGGCTGTGAAGGAAACCATAACGTATCCAGAAACATGATTATGAACTGTGTTACTATTCTATGATACAGAATTTTACTTAATGAAGCAGAGGTATCCAATTTTTCATATTTATTCATTTTTGTCTAATTTAGGACGTAGACGAGCTAAGTTTAAAGAAGATTCGAGATTGAACTTAGGTAATGACTGAGCTAATTTCTTTTAGATTTGGAATTAGGCTGGGCCTCCTTTTTAAAAAAAAAAATTGTAGAAAAATATATTAAAAAAATTAAGATGTGAAATGAAAGAGAAATGGAATAGAAAGAAATTAACATTTAAAATGGAAAATAATTAAGGCTTTTGAAGAATTGATATTTTAAAAATTAATTATAAATTAAATTTATCTTAAATAAAACAATAATAGACTATTAAAAATAATATTTTAAAAAAATAAACACACAAATGGGGTTGACTTTTGAACAAACTTAAAACCTAATTTGACCTGATGTAATCGGATTATCATATTCAACAAATTGATGTTTAAATGTGAGCGCATTAAGAATGTCGAGCAGTCCTAGAATGTAGGTCTAGGACTCCACATAAGACTTTGAGATCTTGGGAATTTTATGTTGATAGTATTTGTCTAATTGGTTATGATCACCAAGTTATGTAAGGCCGCTTTGCTAGAAAATTTGGGCGATATAATAGAGCAAATTTATTTGGAGAAGATCTAAGTATAATTTAACCAATAGTATTTGAAACCTGCAACATCTAAACTTTACATAAAAGGGAAAATCACACATAAGAGAGAAGAGAAAAATAATAATAAAATAATACTCAAAGTTATAATTCGGAAGTTAGAATATTATATATTTGATCAATTAATTGATGAAATACAAGAAATATTTAGTTTCTTTGTTTTTCTAAAAATAACTTCTCACTTCATTTAACTCTTCAAAATCTATAATTAATTAAATAATTACCAAGGGACATAAAATATCTTTTTAAACTCTCAACTAATAATTTGATATGATAATTGCTGATAAGTCGAAGATTACATATTGGAGTCTCTACCCAAAAGATTTGTAAATAATCTAACATATCACTAATTATTCATAATTAACATAGATATAACCTATTCACGATTTAGGTCATGGTTGTTCAATTATTAATCCTACAAAATTACACTAATAACAAATTAATTATAATTCAAAACAGATTTAAAAATTATTTCAACAATATCTCACTTGAATAATTAAGAATTATTAAAGCAATCAATTAAACAAATATATTTCAATAGGTATCAAGCAATAAGTATACATTAAACAATACCAAGTTCAAAAATGAAATAATACAATTCGACAAGAAATAAATATTAACATAATCATAAACCTAGTTTCAATATTTGACCATAATGGATATTTAAATTTTCATATTACATCACAAAAGTCTCCTAAGGACTAAACTCTTCCCATTAGACCAAGACTATATCAAAAATTCAACAAGACCCATATGAGTTATATGATTTTGAAATACTTATATAGTTTGACTTTGTGGTCAACAAATCTATAAGCATATATTCACCAAATATGTGAACTTCACATGCTTGTGATAGGAAAAAAAGATTCAAAAATGAAACAATAAATTAAGAAAATTGAATCTAACAAGGAAAACAATATTATAAATACTGGCAAAATTTTAATTATGAATTATATTTAAAACTTGGCATAACCAAAAACATTAAATTTGATAAGGAAATAAATGTAATAAATGCCAAACTAAACTAAGTATCTCTTAAGAACACAACTCAAACCCTACTAAATCAAGACATTAAATATTTCAAGATACCCAAGAGTTACAAGTTTTCAAAAACTCTAATGCGTAAGTCTTTGTTAAACGGACTATATGAAATGTTCACTATAAGCATGAGATTCATAAATCTTCTTTACAATGAACATGAATTTAATATCAAAAGTTTATTATAACTCCAATTGCTTTTACATTGAGAGAAGCCCATAATAGAGTTATTGTCACGATAAAATTGGTCAGTACTCAAAATATGCACATAACATAAATTCATTTCCTTGACCACTTTTTTGACAAATGGTCACTGCAAAATAAATGACATACTTTTCACTCATATATGATATAGCTGTAGATGTTTATTTGACACTTTTCAATAAAATAGTTTCTCCAAACATCATAAATATACGAATAATGGTATAAGTAACTGTAAGTGTTTATATGACACTTTTTAACGAGATAGTTACTTCATCACATCATAAAGATGTATACACAAGTTAATGTAGCTATAAGTGTTTATTTCATACTTTATCACAAAATGACTCTTTAGAAAATGTCATAATCATCAAGTTAAGGCAACTATAAGTATCTATTTGATACTTTACTGTTAATTAACTCATTTTAAAACATCATAAGACATATATACAAAAATAGATTTCAAATAATCAATAAAATTGTATAATTTGAATCCAAATAATTAATCATTATAAGTGATTCCTAATACCATATAGGTATAGTAAAACTATTTAAGCAGCTATTAAATAACCCAAAATAAGATACTCAAGTATATAACAAGCACGTTATAGTACAAGTGTTTACTTAAGCACATACCAAGTTGCCAATAACAAATGTAAATGGACATTTCTTTTCATTTTAATCCTCTCTTTATTATGTTGAGGACTGGGAGATCTAAACAACATTTCTCTTACCTATTGGAATATGTGTACTAGAAATAGAACAAGGGTGCCTTTTAAATTCTACAAGCACTCAATCAATAAAAGTTCCATGAAAAATGTTGGGACCTACTACAGAACTATTGGTTTACAAGACTAGTAGGCCAAGTTGGCTCAAGTATATGGAGTCTTAACATAAGAGATCTCATTAATATACATCATGTTAAGCTAACATTAAAATGGCAGTGTCATACTAGAGATTACCACCACTATAAGTAAAAACTATGTCATCAATGTACATAATTAAAGCAAAGAAATGATTTTATCCATTGTCTTAACTATACATTGATCTAAAATATTTGCAAAAGCAATTATAACCTTGTTAAAATTAAAATAATACCAGAAGCATGTTTTAACTCAAGATGGATTATTTAATTTGCATATCAAGTGCTTAGTCTATGATTCCACAAAATCATTCATTGAGGTTCATTAATCTCTAATCAAAAGTCCACTTAACTTTATAATTATTCCAAAAGTGTCTTTTCATGGACATTAATTTTACAACCACCATGAACATATTGGACTTAAAACTCTTTAAATTTCTCTTGTAACCCCATGTTAGGTATTAAAAAACCACTCATAATGACTAGTTTGAAAACCCATATGCAAATTCTAAAATTTCCTAAACATGGTAACAAATTATGAGCAATTATTCTTGGTGAAAGGAAAACAAATCTGAAGCATTGGTCACAACAAAAATATTTTCTACACATATATCATACTAGTAGTTAAATTTTAGTTGTCCAGCATATCATACTATAATATAGTACAAATATAATAAAGGACAAAGGGTTACTAACTTTCATGCTTTTGGTTATCTCAATAGTCTCAAACTCCAACTTATCCTTTCACACTTAGCTCTAAGAAAGAATTTCTCTTAATATAGTCTATACAAAATATAAACTTAATGTTGTACAAAATGTCCTTTAGTCAATCTCCAAAATTGTAACTTAAACATTTATCCCACAATAATCGATAGTACTTTAATTGAAGCTTGAAAGGTGGAATCATAAAATTCAATAGTCATTAAGTCAAAATTCAACAACATTGGATTCAAATTTCCTAGAGCTAAAGGGACCAATTCACTTACCACCACAAAATTCCATATAATCATTTAAAACGAAGTTACATGACTAACAACCATCCTTTTTTTTTTTTTTATCGTTGATTGGGACTTGTGCTTATAGCCTTTTTTAAACTTACATTTGACTAACTATTGGATGTGAAAGTCAAATAATTCAGTGGGAGCACTACCCATTTCCTTTGAATTCTTCCTTCTAAGGAATAACCTCAATTAGTTCATCAACTGTTTGTTTATCTAGTTGGGTATCCCAAGTAGCCTTTAGTAATCAAATAGAGACAAGATATACTTTAAAAAAATTGTGTCAGGTGCAGAAGTTATCTCTTGTAACAAGAATGAAGGACTTAAGCTCTCTAATAATATATACAGGCTTCAATATGTGTTCTTTAAACATCAGACATTCCTTCATATTGAGTGTTTGCAAATCGAGAGATGTAATGGCTATTCTCAAGCCTTATCATATAGCCTAAACCTTCTTCAAAGTAGCTTTCACACATTACAACATTATTTCCATTAATGCCTACACATACACTTTAATTAAATGGTGTCACAATTCAAGAAAGACTATCTCAATACCAATGGAATTTATGCTATTTATAGTAGGTGTATCCACCTTAGGGCCAAGGACTTCAACATAGTTGCCAAAACACACTTTAGGGGCTCCTTTAATCCATTATAACTTATCTCACTAAGAGTTTTCATTACTAATAATTTTTTTCAATACAAGTATTGAGCCAACATAATTGAAAAAACATGTATTATGTGTATGCACATAATTATAAAACAAAGTTAACTAAAAAAAATCTCAATTTATGTAACTATATTTACAAGAGTGTTTATTATAATCCTGCCTAAGGTCACAGAGTACAATAAACTAAGAAAAACTCATTACATATCAAAGACCCTCATAACTAAGTATCTTTGACATCTCCATATCGATATGGTATAAGAAATATTAAAACATCAATTCAATTAGATCTTAATCATATAAGATTATATTGTTAGTGCTACATTAATAGGGTGCTTCCACTACTAACATAATTTACCCAGTAACAACTACGTAATATCATTGAAATGAATGCCTCAAGTAAATTAACCAACAAATATACTTATAATTGGTTCCATGATAAGTAAGTACAAAATTGCAAAGTGTCAATTGCCAAAGTGATATTTACAACAAGTAATATCACCCAATCATGCCCACAAGCAAGTGAACACAACACTTTAGATGTCATGTTATTTCAAAGGATGCATGATTGATTACTAATACTATAAAACAAATCATGCTTTCAATCTCCAATTTTGTTAAAGGTTGGTGAACATCCAAAAAGGTATATTTCAATTAAGTTTAGTGAAATTGCCTAAAATAGCTAATAATATTCTTGAAGGAAAAACATACTTCAAATTGTCTCCATTAGCTTTTTATACGAAGCTATAAATCAAGTTTCCTAAAAGTAAAATAAAATAGAAAGGGAAACATGGGTAAAATAGGAAAACAAGGTAAAAATCGTAAAAATAAATGAAAATGATGAAATTCAAGCATAAAGCTAGACCAAATTGACTTTTTTATATAAATATTATAATTTAAAATATTAAAATTTCATATTTTAGTATGACAAAATTATTATTTCAAAATACTTAAAACATTCAATCCAATTCACCACCTTTGATGACAAATCCAAAAAATAATTTTTTTATTCGAAGGAATCCCTTAGTTTTCACAATGGCGTGTATATATATATATATATATATATATATATATATTTATTTATTTATTTATTTATTTATGAAAATTATTATATTTAGTTTATTTTTTAAAAAAATAAAAAATTTTACTTTAATTAAAAATTTATCTTTTATTTATTGATTTAATTATTATAAAATGAAGATATCGCTTAAGTATTCTTAAGTTTAGATTTAATTATTTGATATATGTATTTGTATTTGTTTTGTTATTTTAATTATTATTTTAATTTACAACCATCTAATATAAATAAATGAAATTTAGTAATTATATTTTAGTATTTTCTTATAAGGAGATTAAGATGTCCCAGTAAGGTTGTTTTTTTTAAGTCATTCTCCCCATTATGCCCCAGTGTGGGTTTTATATATATATATATATATATATGTATATGTATATGTATATGTATATATAATAATTAATATGAAAAAAATATATGTATAAATTATTTCTATACAAATTATGGATATTTCGGGTTTGCTATTACTTTCTTTTAAGAAATAATACAAAAAAAAAAAAGTTACCTTCATTAATATATAAATATTATCAATTATAACTTTTAATATATCAGCACTTTTTCACACTTTAAATTTGTATCATAACTCACATAAATTTATACAAAATAATTAGTCACCAAATGAATTATTACAAATGTATGAAGAACTACAAAATTACATTGTTTAAAGTATGAATTATTATAATTCAATCATAAGAGGAGATAAACAAAGACATCATGTTTACAACTCTTAAGGTATTTAAAAAACCAATCTAAATCTCTTAATAGAAAAAGACTAAAATTAATTTGTTTATTTTAGATTATTTTAAATTAACATAATAATTGAAATGATAAAAAAACACAAACAAATATATCAAATAATTAAATCTAAATTTAAGATATTCAAGGAATATCGTCATACTTTAACCATTAAACCAATAAATAAATAATACATTTTTAATTAATGAAATTTTTTTAAAATTTTTTAACAAATAAAATAAATAAAACAGTTTTCATAAATATCACAAATTATTTTTTTAATGGATTAATTTTTTAATATTTTTATAATACATAATATACATAAATAGGGTGTTATATATATATATATATATATAAAACACCAATGCACAGGGAGGGATACCCTCCCCAATATCTATCTTTAATATTCTTTTTTAAAAAGGAATATAACCAAATTAAGTATTTCAGTATTTTCTTTTTGTCAGAATTTAGCCAAAAAAAAAAAAAAGTTTTTTCACATATTTAGCTCAAATTTTCAGACCAAATTATCTTTTGCTATTTGTTTAGGAAGCAGGCTATGAACAAACTTTTTAAAATAGGGTTATAAGTTTAAAAATTCATCCTATACTTAAAGTTATGCCTATTGTAGATCAAATGTCTCGTTTAGACATTTGATATTGGGAGGTATCTATGGACTAGAATAGATCTTTTAAATTATTACCTTATAAACATTTTGTAAATTTTATTCAAATAATGATACAGAAAAGAGAGAATATGCGTTAAAATTATTATGATTTTTTTATATTTTGTTGACTTATTTTTTTCTTTTCTTTTTTCTGTATATTTCTTTGACTTTACAAAAGAAATTTACACTAAATTTGGACTCATCTTGAACTTTTTAAATTTCTTGATTATGCCATTTTTCATTATGTAAAGCTTCATCAAACCGGGGCACGATGTAGCACAATTTGAGACGATATTAAACAAGAGTTTAGATCTCCTCCATTAGCCTAAAGCTACTACAAAGTCTCCAGTGAATTTATGATCATTGGATGCAAGTCCAAGGGTCATAAATTTATTAGAGAATTTTTTTTTAATTTGATTCTAATAAAATTTATTTTTCAGACAAAAATATATAACAATATATACAGATATATTAATATTTTAGATATTTGTGTGTACGAGATAGTATGCCATTGAAGATAAAATCAAACTGTAAGATAAGAGGAAGATACTGTAAAATAGCATAAGCTCATTATTTTAGATTTTCTTTTGTATTGAATGGTGTTCTATTGGAAGAAAATCAACAATAAGGTAAGAGGAATATATTGTTAGACATTTTTTTAACCAAATATTATCGTATATGATCTAAAATATTAATTTATTTACGTATATTATTATAATTTTTTCCTAAAAATTAAGTTTTATTGAGATTAAATTAGAAAAAATTCTCCAATAAATTTATGATCGTTGGATTTGCATCCAACGGCCATAAACTCACTGAAACTTCTCTAATAACTTTTAACTAATGAAGAGATCCAAACTCTTATAAACACACCAAACAAAAGTTGCAAGATAGTTGTATAGTACATAACAGTAGTAGTGTTGACTTTATAGAACAGGGCCTTGAGATCTTGACTATGTATCATTGACCTAATTATTGGATCTGGTTTATACTCATATTTATAAAAATTAAGTTAGAATTCAACTAAAAAAAATGAGACCATTTTTTAATTAAAATATTTTATTTAAGTTTTTATTTATATTTTTCAATCGGGCTTATTAAGCCAAGTAAACTTTTTTCAAGTTATAATTAAATTTATTTACTATTTAAAATTTGAGATAAATAACATAATTTATAAATACAAATGAGTTATTGTATTGTCATAAATCTTTTAAATAAAAAGTATTAATTTTTATTTCTTTATTAAGATGTCATGTTACATTAATTTTTTTAAATAAAAAGTTTTAAATTACAAAAATATTAATTCAAATTTTTTTAGCTCAATTCAAGCTTTAAAAAAAATCTAAACTCAACCTATTTTATAAAAAAAATTTTGTTAATTGAGTCTTTTTTTTCCTTGAACTTTATAGTTTTTCCAAATAGAAAAAACTTGATTTATAAAATGAGTTAGGCTTAGGATTTTTTAAAGTTTAGCCAAGCTTGAAATGTTCAAATAAATATTTTTTAATAAATAAAAACCTATCATATAAAGAAAAACTTAAAGTCACATGACATTTTGATAAATAAATAAAAACTCATAGATCTTATTTAAATAATTTATGTTCATACAGTCATTTATATTTATAATTTTTATATATAATTTTACATATAATAATAACAGTTATCAATATTATTTATCTCAAGTCATAAATAACATATTGATTTAACTATGATTTTAAAAAGTTTGATTGAAAAAATTATAAATAAAAATCAAAATAAAAAATCCAATTAAATTATAAGCTTATACTTTTTAAATTTAAATTCAAACCCAATTTTTAAAAATTCAACCCCATGATGGCCAATTTAAAATTGTGCACGTTCAAAATTGCTATAGTAACTTAAACTTTATGGCTTAAATGCACGTAATTTTTTCATAGATTAGTTTTATTTCGCCCCCATTATTTTAAAATATACAACCACATCCTCGTAGCTTTTAAAATGCTTCAATTTTATTTTTTGATGTCATAATTAATGCAAAATTCAATATTTAATTTAACAATTTACAAAGTCAAACATTATTTATCTACTTCATATCATTAACCCACCTAAAGATAAATGTAGATAATACTGACAAGACAACTAAATGACTTCGAAAAAAAAAATAAGATAACATTGTGCTTTCAAACTAGGGAACCATATTAAGACTTCAATTCTATCAGAGGGGTAAAGTATGCATTTAAATCTTTTTGTATCAAAATCCATCAAACCATACTAGATTGATTTATCCTCCTAGTATTCTTAATCACATCCAATATCTAAATTACCAATTGCCCCCATAACTCGACATTGTACAAGAGATCATTACAATTGAATCAACAACCTCAAGAAAGATGTGTTTTACCTACAAGAAACAAACACCACAGATAACCGCATATCTGCATCGCTTCATCTTTGATTTGCTATAAATAAACGACAACGCAAGATAGCAGACAACTAGAAAAATAGCATATAAATTGTGGCCAATTCCGAAACAATTGTTGCAGAATATTTGATACAAAAATGTGATAAAATTGGAAAGAAAAGAAAAGTGTGGAAGAAAGTAGAGAGGAGTCTCGTAGCTTAACGAAATAAATGAGGAAAAGCCCCATGACTCAGCTAAAAAAGCAATTAACTCTAATCCAACTGGAAACCAAAATCCTCAATTTTCAATATGCCGCTACCTTTAGAAAAATCCTGCTATCACTCAAAATTTGACCTCTGAAGGAAGCACTTTAATCTCTTATTGCACTTTTACTTCCTGACGGGCAACTCTTCCACCATTTTGATAAGCCCTTGGTAAAACTTCTCCATTGCGCCCAGCATTGCCACGAGGCCGACCTGAGAACTCACCTCGTTTCTCAACATCATTTCTCATATAGCCACGATTGCCACCAAAGTTGCCACGGCCCCTAAAGTTATCATTTCGGTATCCACCCCGCCCTGATGGATATCTGACCCTATCATTATTAGCTACAACAACCACACATGTATACATTTAGTGACATTGTTACCATGAAAGCATTGAGAGCAGAAAGAGCTCGTAATATGTCTGCAAAAACATACATGTACTGATTGCACATGCAAGATTTCTCCCCTCAAGCAATTTTCCATCAGCATAACATTAATTTAAGGGCTTGGGAGTAAGAGGTTGGTAAGATTATGCAGCATATTTAGTTCTAAAAAATAAAATCACTCAAAATTTATGTGAAATAATTAGGAAAACCAGCCAACTTCGTTGAAAAACAAGTGCAAGATTGACAGGAAAAATATGATCACTTGCCTCGCCTTTCTTCAATGGAAAGTCTACGATTGTCCAATATAATAGGAGAAGCCTGAAATGGTACATATAAGCATTAACTTCACTGATTAAGTAAACAAATACTAAAATTTTAACTATGAAATGTGTACAAAATCAATACAAAAAAGACCACAGGCAGTTCTTCAATATCCTTTTTTATTTATTTCAACAAAAAATTATTCTAGACAAAGATCAAGAACTTGCAACATTGTTATATTCTGCACAATGCTAAAAATCCACTAAACAAAGCAGGAAAGACTTTCCAAGCATTTAAATTTGAATATTGATTATTAATTTGGCATCAAAGGCTATACTTCATAAGAAAGAATTACAGTAACTCCATTAATGTAAGGGTAAGCATACCATCACCATCACAAATGGTGAAAAAAGGGATACAGTATAAAACTAAATTGTCAATACCTCAAGTGCGCTATGCATTGAACTAGCAGATTCAAATTCCACAAAACCAAAACAAGATCCCTGTTGCTGGAAAGAGAGCAAAATAATTTATAAATAACAGTACATGATGAAGGGAATCCAATCAACTGGATCACACAAAAGCTTATCTAAAAGACTCTGACTAACCTTATTGCTTCTAACTTGAATACCATCAGGTTTAATGGGCCCAAATTTCTTGAATTCCCGTTCAAGTTGTTCCACTGTCGCATTCATAGGCAAATTCGCGACAAATATTGCATAAGCCTTACCTATAAAAAGTAAATTACAGGAGTTGAAAATCATTACAATATGAGATAACACAATACATACAAAAAACCCTGTTTCCACATAATTATTCATACAGGACACAAAGAAGGGTGAAACACCTGCATTATCATTATTCTTTTCTGGTGCAGGGTTACTACTAGGAGCTGGTGCTTCGGGCACTGGAATGCTAGATACACGTGGTTGTTCTACAGGTTTTGCCGGGGATGTCCTTATATGGAATGGAGCAGCATTATCTTTCAATGCATTCACCTAGAACCCAAACGAATTACATATGATCAGTCACTAAACAATAATAAATTAATACAAATAATCAATAAAACTCACAATCCATGCAAAGGACTTCTTTGGAGTATCCTCCTGAATATTAGAAGCAGTCTTCTCAGTGCTTGGGTGACTTTCCTGCTCACTTGACTCTTTCACAATATTAGAAGCCACCACCTTTTCAGGTACTGATAATTTCCCATTATCCAATGGTTGATTCACTTCGTTGTT
The DNA here is from genome assembly GCA_037074485.1 of Delonix regia. Lineage (NCBI taxonomy): Eukaryota > Viridiplantae > Streptophyta > Magnoliopsida > Fabales > Fabaceae > Delonix > Delonix regia. The sequence goes on from CM073457.1 coordinate 24,017,966, forward strand.
GGCATTAGTGTCAGCATCCACAACATCAGTTTGAATAGGTGGAATGTCTTCAGCAACATGAGTGGGCTCTGTATTCACAAGAAACATTTTAAGCCCCAAACTTTTAACAAGTTATAAAGAGGTAGGAATGGAGACAAGTGATAGATATAGAGGCATTCATTTGAACTAACCAACATAACGATAAGAATTACCAGGCTCTGGAGTAAGAGAAGTTGTTGGGGCACTTTCATCAGCATCATTTGCAGGCACAGAATGAGTGTCAACAGACTTATACTCATCAACATATCTAAACACATCATTCAAAACAAAGTAGCCTTTGTCCTGTGGGGCTAGGAAAAATGACTGAGTAAATTTCCTTTTCAGATCATCACTTCCAGTTAAGCAGCCAGTCACCACGACCATTACCCCTTCCTTATATGATGGTTGAGCATCAGCGCTCAAAATCTCCACCCTGAAGCTTGTGTAATCAAGAGAGAGGATCTTGTTGTTAATGCCCTGTCCAGAAAGCAGATCATTTTAGTCACTAAATGTTAAACAATCTATAATGCATCAAAGACAAAGTTATCACAAACACAAAACGAGAGATTTGTAGACAAAAGGAGAATACGTTCAATAGGCAAGCAGGTTTTCTGGCACACATTCCTTATAACATCAAGGTGAATGATAATCATGCATATCTTTCTTACTTATATTCTTCTGAGCAACTCAAATGCTCAACAAGGCAACCAAAAAGATGAAATGAACAAATGAATTCAAACTAGATGAGCCTGATAAGACGAGAAAGTTAATCAACATATATGAGAAGTGTTTTATACATTATATTATATAATATTATGAACTGATTCCACCATCTATTGAAAATAGAAATTTTTATGGAATTATAATTATAAAACAATTTATTAAGTGATGGGCCTGGTCATAAAAGGCCCAAGATATATGATCTATGACAGGAGAAAGAAGAAAAAGGCAGCTGGGATGACTGAAGGAGCAAAACAGGAATTGGGTATTTGTACATAACCAATGATCGGGCAGTGAGAAATGGGGATTCCTTTGATATTATCAGAGGAAGAAAGGTGGAAGGGGGGTGTCAAAATTCTGGACTGTGGGCAAATCCTTGGCCTCAAGAATGCCAAGGGAGTTCTTTTCATCTTTACTTTCTTCTTGAATTTGCTCTGTAATGGCTTATCTTGTTACTGGTGTGGGATACTTCCTCAGTTTAAAGTTGAATAATAATGAGTAACACTGAGAGTCTTCATCATTATGTAATACACACACACACACGTGTCTGTGTGTATGTTTGCTGTACCTTAATTAAGATATAATATATTATTCATATTCAATCTTACATATAGACTCTGTATAAGGGATCACAACTTTGAATTTTGTACAGATAAACATACCACAAGCATAGTTACCAGGCTGTGGCAAAAAGACCAAACTTTTTCAAGAAATGAGTGAAATCTACAGTTTTTTATACTCCATTGTATACCCTCTGAATGTTCTTATCTGAAAGGAATGAAAAAGAAAATGAAATTAGGCTTTATACTTTTCTTTACTGTCCAGGGGATGGACCTGAACCCCAGCCAAAAATCGAGCTTTCTGCCAATCCTTTACTTACAAAATTGTGCAATTCATCCTTATAGGATCAAAATTGCACCGATTAATGCACTACAGCTATCAGTTCATGTGATTCCTAAACTCATCTTACGATTCATATTGCTGAGGGTTTGTATTGCACATGGTATGATTCAAATTGTGAACCAGCATGACTAAAATAACACTGACCATCAGCATTCTAGATCTACATGATTTTCCAAGCTTCCAAAGGGTGACATTATTACTCCTGACTCTGAATGAAATCAACTTATAAAATATCTAGGAAGGGTTTCCATGATAAAATTTCAACTCCCATATACTCAGAGGGGATGACATAACCTGCATATCGAATTATGTATGGGCTCATGCTTGAATAAATAAATGTGAAAGAAAAAATATAGTAAGTACTAAGTAGTTTAGGATTTACTAATAAACCTACTTTAACTATGCTAGATCCGCATGTATACAGCTCTACTTGTTAAGTGATGCATTATGCATTACGTAAAGACAACTTGGGCAATTAATTATCTCCAGCACTACGACTTACATCAATTGTGGTCACCAAGGTCATACTACCATCATCTTCAGGTCGGCTTAGGACACTAGACTCATGGTAAAATCTGTGAACTAGGTGTGGTTGTTGATGAAGAATAGAGTAATACTGCTCCACAAAAGCATTGCCAACCATCTGTGGAGTTGGAGCATCATCAGCTGCTGCCATCTCTGCAAAAAGACACAGGAGGCATATATAAGTATAGAACAAAACATAATAATTCACAAAATTCAATTATATGCCATATTAGACAATGAAATCATTCAAAATGATATACAGTCTTCAAACAGAGTTTACACAAATACAATTCTCTTACACTAAGCGCTCCATCGATACAACTCATACCACTCAATAACTTACAACATAATAGGCACCGAATTATATATGTAGATATACCAGCAGTGATGAGAGAATTAACGATTTTGCACTCAACAGACCGTGTCTTGCATTAGCAATTCAAGATGATAACTCAGGAGCTAATAAAAAGATATGTTTCAGCTTTTTTATTCATACATCAGATATCACGGAAAAAGAACCCCAAATCACGACACAGATTAACAATCCAACCCGAAACCAAGATCTTTCACCGATTCCGAATAAAAAATCCGTAATCAAAGAGTATAAAAAACCGTAAAAGCAACATCAAAAGAGGAAGAAAAACAAAAGCCAGCTAGACCAGGGAGTAAATAAGTAAGTATACGAATACGCAAGATCATAACCGCGCCACTCAAGTACATAATACGAAAAAACTAACGCAACCAAAAGAGAAGACATACCTCAAACGAAGAGATCGCGATCTTCTTCTTCTTCTTCTTCTTCGAGAGAGAGAGAGAGAGAGAAGTTGGAAAGCAGGTGAGAGAGAACCCCAAACAGAAATGGGGTTAGAGCGCAGAAAGGAGAACGGAAGGTGGAGTAGGCGGTTGGCACCTGCTCGAGTTTCTCTCTTCCACTCTAAAGAGTATCTCAGGGCTTGATTTCTAGGGCTAATTTTGGGTTTTGCTATTTTATCTGAGCCCGATTGCCTCAAATGGCCCTCCAAACGGCGGCGTTTCATATTTTATTTTGAATTTCTTTAATTCACGCATTCTTTTACCTGTTTTGCACTCTGGCTTGCGGGGCCACGGATCCTTCAAACGCGGCCATTTTAAAAGAAAACTAATTAATCGGAAAGACAGAAATAATTTACACTGTCATATGTTAATATATTTTAAATTAATAGTATTGATAAATATTTAAAAAAAATTATATTTAATAACATATTATGATATTAAAAAATATAACAAATTAAAAAATTTTATAAACTTGGTTATGTGAAATTATTAAAAGAAAAAAAATGACAATTGATTCATTAACAAGATATTATCATAAATTATTTTTTCTTACTTTAATTTTAAACAATATCAAGTTATATTTATAATAGCTTATTCAAAAAGTTAAGATATAGTTAATTAATTAATTTTTTATTTTTATTAACTCCAAAAAATATTTGAACTTTATAAAATTCTTAATTTAAAAAGCGATTAATTAATTTATTAATATTTTTTGTTCACACCAAATAATTCTCATATTTTAAAAAATAATTCATTAATTTTTTTATAAACTTTAAAATATTTGCAGACTTTGAAAGATTTCTAATTTAAGAAAAAATTAATTAATTCATTAATTAATTATGTTATTATTTTTCTCATTGTTCATGAAGTACTTATATAAATTAACTATTTTATTATTTTTTTTACTACAAAAATTTATGTAATTCAAAAATTTCTTGATATAAATATGAGAAATGTAAAAAGTTATCACATGAGAAGTTAAAGATTCGATCAACATAGCATTTTTATCAGTCAAATGAAACGCCCACGTTAAAGAAAGTTTAATTTACTTATATATAATTTATTGTTAAATAAAATGGAAAAAGATATATTTTTTGGTGAGTAAAATTCAATTATGGTTCTTCATTTACAAGGGTAATATTAATTTGTTCCTTTATTAATTTTCAATCACAATTTAATCCCTAAAATATGAGTTTAGTCTTAATTTAGTCATTTATTAATATAAAAGTTAATACATTTAGTTCCTTAATCTCAATTAAATTTGTATTGAATATAACAACATTCTTATTAGTTAAAGACTAAATTGAGGCTGGACTTATTTTCTAATCTCAATTTGATCCATCAATAATAAAACATATATATATATATATTTGATCCTTTACCTTTTGCCATCAAATCAATTTGATCTCTAAAAAATACAAAGTACTAAATTAGCCTCTTCAAAGATTTAACCGTGATCAAAGTTAGTCCATCTGTCATTGAGGTGTTACAAATTGTCTAAGATGGATTGTTATTTTGTAACACAACTCACTTATTAAATGTTTGGAAACAACATAATTATGGAGAAAATTACATATTTAGGATCTATTTAGTTACAAGGATTCCTTAGGTATAAGAATGTGAATAAAAATAGAAGTGAGAATAAAAATGAAATGAAATGTTAATAATGTATAATTATGTTTGATATGACATAAGAAGGGATGGGAGTCTATGGAATGGAAAGAGGGTAATGACAATTGTACCACCAAAAAAAACAACATTAGAATTCAGAAGCAAATCACGTTATACTTCTGTTTTTTTAAAAAAGGCAAATCACATTGTAGATTGATTTAGGGCAAAGAAGGTCGAACACCTCCATTCTCATTACTACCCTGGTTTGATGCAAGATCTCCATTGGTGTGAGAGAAAAGCGACAACCACCATGCATTCGTGTGTGGTCGTACTTGAGATCAAAGGAGCTTTGGTGTTGAGGAAGAAATGCACCTTCAGTTAGATCTGGTTCACACAGTAACAGGTCTAAACCACATTGGTTGGCAACTTCAACGTTCAATGAAACACCCATTTTACATGTCCTTGACGTTCATGGACGTGCTAACATTTCCTTAACGTTCAATAATGTAGGGAACAAACAGAGCTCGAGAGCAGCATCAAATGAGAGTGAGGGACTTTCAGACAAAGGCAAATATGTCATTCTGATCTGTTTCCCAAGATAGTACGGGCAATCATTTACTGGCTAGAGGGTTTAGACTTTCCCATAAGTGAGGTAATGAGGATTATCGAGTGAGAGGTAGTGACATTGTAGCAAAGCAACCAAACATGGCAGAGGACAACTCACCTACCCACTTTTCGATTCCCACTCTCTAAATTTACAAACCAAATGGGTTCTTAGTCCATCCTCTTTTATCAGCTTGGTCGCTGAAAGATATAAAATATTAAATTGGTCATTCAAGGATTTAATCATTATTAATGTTGCCCTATCATTAAGGCATTAAAAATTGTTTGAGGTGGACTCTTATGTTGTAATGCAACTTAGTAAGGGAGCGACGTAATTATAAGTGGGGACTGATAGACAAAACAATATTTATTAAATAGATATTGTTCATTTTTCTATTTAATATTTATTAACTAATTTTTTGCATTTATCTTAATATAAATGTTTAGTAAATTAACTTAATTTATAAATTTATTTATATGGCAATATGTCAATAAATTTTATTTAATTTATTTTTTACTTAAATTCATTCACATAATTCATAAAAATTAACTAATAAAACTATGCTTATTACAATTTAGAATGCATTATTACTTACTAAATTTAATATAATACTATATTTATTATATAAGTATTGATCTCATATATATATATATATATATGTAGAGATTATGCAAAAGTTATAATGACCATGATATGAGAGATTGGCATGCTTATGTGTGTGTTGCAGAGATATAGTTTTAGATGTGCAAATTACGGGTTGGGTAGAAGTAAACCATAAATGAAATTCACAACTCACAAAAATCTTTGCTTTTCTTCTGACCAAGCTGCTTGCTAGGGATCGATGATTTGTTTCTCACTAAAATCTCTTAACCACCGTGAGATCTTTAATTTCGACATACTAGGCATATTTTTTTAAACTCATTTTATTCCTTGGTGTCACATCATCCTTGTATTTATATTTCTCATCAAACTTGTACTATACTACTCATTGTATGTGACCAGATCACCTGCATCTCTATCTCTAGTTACTGTTTATAAATAAAATAATAATTTTTATTAATATAATATATTTTTATTAATTTAATATTAATAAAATATTATTTTTTTAATTATTTTTTTACTGCAGAATATCTACAGTAACTATAGAAAATCCGAACTCAGCCCTATTTCCTCTCCGTAACTTCATGTTGGTTGACATTTGGTTTTTTATACATCAACGAGGAAGGGACTAACTTTGATTATAGTTAAATCTTTAAATGATCAATTTAATATTTTTTATTTTTTAGTAATTAAATTAATCTAATGATAAAAGATGATGGGCTAAATATGTGCTTTTCTCTTTATTAATATAAAAATTAATACATTTAGTTTCTTATTTTTAAATAGATTTGAATTAAATATACTAATATTTATATTAGTGATAAACTAAATTAAAATTAAACTCATAAGTGAGGTATCAAATTAAGATTCAAAAGTAGTGAGAGTTCAAATTGAAGCATAACTCATAAGTGAGAGACAAAAAATGTGTTATACTCTATCTTTGGTCCATTAATATTATTTAAAGTTTTACTTTTGTCTTTTAATTTCAAGAAAACTATAATTTTGGCGAAAATATCAATTTAGTCTTTTAAAGATGAAAAATATCAAATTGGTATTCTAAAATTGAAAAAAAAAAAAAGAACTGATTTTATCCATCTAGAAGACCAAATCAATATTTAGAGGACATTAAGTTTGTAAATTTTTTTAACTCTTAAGGACTATTTTAATATTTTTCATCTTTTAAGGATTAAATTAATTTTATGGCCAAAAGTAAATGATCAAAGTTGTATTTTTTTTCTTTAATTTCATTTAGTTATAAATTCGTCATTTAATTTTATCTTAGATTTCACTTTTTTCACTTAACTTCATTTGGTTTCAATTTGACCCTTTAACTTTACCTTAAGTTTTTTTTTATCTTTTAAATTCATTTGGTTTCAATTTAATTCATTAAATTTAGCTCAAGCACTATTTTTTTCTTTTAATATTATTTTATTCTTATTTGACTCTTTTTTAAAAACTACTCAATTTTTTTGTCTCTAACACCACTAAATTAAAAAGCTATAAATATTTAAGCTTTAAAAAAAATAAAGAGTTAAGATAATTGGAAAACCAATAAATTTAGTTTATCAAAGAATAAGATGTAGAATTGAATCTCCAAATGTAAATTATTACATTTTATAGAGCTTAATCATATCAATAGATAAATGAAAAAATAACAAATGAAAGGAGACAAAAAGATGTTGATAGTCTATGAAAGTTAAATTAGAAGAAAATGAAATTAAAGGATAAAAATAAATCTTGTAAGTTATGAGACCAAATTGAAAGCAAGTGAAATTAAAAGATGAAAGTGAAACATAAGGTGAAACTAAGGAGTTAAATTAGAACTAAATAAAGTTAAATGATAAAAATGAAATGTAAAATAAAGTTAAAGGACCAAATTGATCATAAATGAAGTTAAGGAATGAAAGTAAAACTTAAATAATAGTTAAGAGATCAAAAGTATATTTTTTTTAAATATATATATATATATATATATATATAAAGTACAATTAGTGATAAAAAAAAACATAATTAATGTTTTCATTATAATATAACACTTCACTAAAAAATTAAGACATTCATAGACCAAAATTACATATTGTAAAATTTCAAGACTAATTAACTGCCTACCAAATAATTTAATTTTTTTTCAAAAATAGCCCAATTCCTAAAAATTTTTAAATCTACTTGTCCCCTTTTTGAACTTTTAATGTAATTTAAACTTAATATATTTAAATTATACAATGCTACCTCTTTGATTAGCGTAAATTATGCTTATGCCATTTTTTTAATCTATTTTTTGTTTATTCATTATTCCACACATTATGTGTCACAAATATATAAAATAAGTATTTATTTATAAATATTATCAATTACAACTTCAAATACATTATTTATTTATTTTTCATATTTTAAAATTGTAATGTAACCCATTAAATAAAGTAATATATCAAAATTGTAATTTAAACTATCAACTTTCATATAAGACAATTAGACACTAGATTAATTATAATAAATATGGAAAGAACTACAAAATGACAAATTTTAAAGAATGAATTAAGAGTTCAAATCTAATAGAGGACCAAAAATAAATTGACGTAGTTTAGTTCAAGAGACAATATATGACAATGATCTCAATAATAAAGACCAAAAGTAATAATTTATAATAAATAAGGATTTATTTTAGATAATAAAATAATAATAAGCAAAAATAATAATTTAATAATAAGTTAGCGACAAAGAATAGTAAATATTATCTTCTCATAATATATCCTCTCTGAGTTGCTTACGTTTCATTATGTCTCTTTTAAATTCAAACCATATATGTTTTTTCTTTTAGTTTTATTATCACTATAAGCAAGTGTTGTTCAAAGGCTCTCTTCTTATCGTTTATGCTTCATTGACAAGCTAAATTGTATTTAAAACATACCTACAAAATTCAACAATAATACTGCAATTTTTTTTTTGTTTGTGTTCAACCAAACCTCAAAAATTAAAACGCAATTGATTTTTTTTTTTATAGTTTTTACAGCTTTAAATTTTTTATATTATTATTATAATTAGTTCTATACACAATACAATACGTTATGAGCGCAATGCATTTTGAAAATATGAAATATGTTATATTGACACGAAATCCAAGTCAGAATAATTAACATAGTTTGGTGTTTTAGGGAATAATTTTAATCTTAAGCTTAACGATTCAAATAAATAGAAAGGTTATTTCTTATATTTTATACTTATCCCTGGCTAGCTTTCTTCTTCAAAAAACAACCAGGCTAGATCTGATTTTACATGACGGAGTAAAAAGTTCGTCAGTCGGAAAACAGAAACACTTCCGCATTAAGAGAAGCTCCCGGCGAGGATCGAACTCGCGACCTTTCGCTTACGAAGCGAACGCACTACCACTATGCTACGGAAGCTGTTGACAGGGTGGTCGCTGATAAATTATTTAACAAAATTCTGACACGTTATGCAGTACCGACAAGTCAAAACCCTGGATAGTTATGGGTTAACCCCGTTTCAGAGTTTGGAGCTGCAAGTAACAAAGAAATGTGTGGAATTGCTCTGATTGTCTCGGGCGTTCGAATTGACATTTCATCTTTGTTCTTGGATTCAACATGCCCACCTCGCAAAACTGAAAGAGTAAGCAGTTCTCATACATTGATACTTCAAAATGGGCAGGGTATAAGTTTTTCTGATGGAAAAATGCCATTTTTTTTTTTTTCCTTTCCCTCGAATTTAGAGGGTATTTCGCTTGTTGTTAGTTGGGATTCTATATCTTGGAACTAACTCTGCATTTTTTCTTTTGGGGTCCTCATTTGTGGCGGTTTGCTTTAGCTGGTGTTCACTGTAGATGATCTTAAAGCTGCTCTACGGAAAAGGGGTCCTGATAGCTTAGGTGGCAAGAAAGTTTTTCTTCAACCCAACGCCTCTGGTCAAAAACAAATTTCATCCGTCATTGAAGATGACGAGGCATTGGAATTGGGGATGGAGATTGAGAAGTTGCATATATTAGATTCTGGAAATAAATGCGATGGTGTGTCTTTGGATAATAGGCTACCTAGTGCGCTGAATTACAATGTTGACGTCGGAAATCCTGCTGCTGAACTGCATTTCATTGGTGCAACCTTACAACTCAGGGGAATAAATCAGCTCGTTCAACCTTTGGTTGATGCATATGGAAATATTCTCGTATACAATGGTATTCTCTATTGTCTCTGCAGTTTACTGCTTAATCGAGATCCTATTCTGTTTTGTAGTTTACATTTTAGAAGATATGTGATCACAAGATGAATCTAAAAGTATTAATGATGACTTGACTGAATAGGCAAGCAGTATATGTGAATGTAGAAATCGAAATACTTCTTCTCTAATTTATAGTTATTGTACGATCTCAACATGTTTCCGTGGGGATGCAGATCCCATACTATCCAAAATTGGACAGCAAGATGCTGTCCGCATCTTGAGCCGTTGGACGGATTCGTTTTTGTGGGGCTTAAAATTTGTAATAGCCTGTACCCATAGGCAGGGGTCAAGAATGTCTTGAATGTGTCTTATGACTGTCTTTCTATCTCTTTTTTGTGCATGTTTCTCTCTCTCTCTCTGTTATATATAAGGAACTCATTTTAGTTTTCAATGTTATAGTTACATATCCTTATAATTAAATTTATTAGATTCAATTTTATTGTTGTGCTTTTCAGGTGAAATTTTTGGAGGAATCCAGATTGCAAGTGATTGCAATGATGCTGAGTTTCTTATGCAAACACTCGGAAAGTGCTGCTCATGTGATTCTAAGTCACACTACTGTCTTAGCAGCGGGCAAAATTCTATTCCTGACCTTCTTTCTATGATTATAGGACCTTGGGCATTCATCTATTGGCAGGTAACACTGAGTGGTAAGTTTCTTTTTGTCAGCATGTATTGTAGCATTTTTTCCTTTCCAGTATGGTGTTAGAAGTGGTACTTGCTCTGACATTTATAGGATAGTTCGAGGACCCTATGGTTTGGCCGAGATGCATTTGGTAGGCGGAGCCTCCTTGTACACTGGCCTACAGAAGATGACCCAACCTTTCTGCTTTCTTCTGTATCTCCTCTTTCGCCAATTGAGCTGGTTTCTGGTATATACCACTGGGTACAACTCTTGTTTTCTCTCACTTCTGGTTCAAATTCTGTGAATTAGATTGATCTGAATAGAATATTCAGTCTTTCTTTGTTATACAACTAATGAGATTATCAGAAAGACTGTCAAAAGCATACTATGCTATTGCTTCTCGCATTGCTGTACTATGTTTCTAAGAAATGGTTCTGAAGCATATGAAGATGAGGGATGTTGTTGTTAATAGGATATTATGAGTGCCATCTATTTGTTAGCTGTTGGACCAGCCTTGTCCATGTTTAAACTTTAGGGGTCTTTGTTGAAAGAGAAGACTGAAGGGCTAGCTGGATAAATATGTCATTTATTTGGAATTTTAAGTCTCTAAAATTCCTTCCAGCCTAAATTTAATGAAGCTATAATAATTTATTTGTTTTTTAATTGAGCACTCATATGATTATTCTGAAACTTTGGAACCTTTAATGGACAACAGTTGGCAGAAACTTTGTAATTTTTCTTATGTCACCTTGTTTCTGCAGTAGGAAAAAAAATTATTTTTTGAGCATTGGGAAGATAACTGGCTTGGAGAGAGCCAGTAATGATGGAATGTTTGATTAGATAAAAATTGTTGTGATTTCAATGTTAGAGTTATTTACATCTAGCTTAAACCCTCTTTCTCTTTTTTCTCATGATTTCATGTCACTTAAGTTTTTCTCTTGATATGTGAACTATAAGTCAACAAATTTTAATTAATTTTCTCTAGGTTGATAAACATATCAAATTGATAGTTTTGTGTATTGTTAAAAGATCTGTAATCTGTTGTTGACTCTACAGTAAATTTTATTTCTCTCTTTTCAAATTTGTGCTCCTATTGAAGTTGTTTTTGTCCTCCAAATATTATTTGGATCTGTTGTTGGTTTTGTCACTAATTGAATTTTTGCAATAAAGCTTGCAACAATTGCACATATTAAGTAATATTAATTTACTATGATACTCAAAATTGAATAGGCTGCCTCAATTACTGGGAAGAGCTACCATGTGGAATATACAGTGTATGTGTTGATGTATCAAGTTCTGATGGAGGTCTAATTGGTGAAGTCAGAAGACATGAATATACAAACTCAATGCTAAAGGCACTTATCAAGTGGGAGAGAACCTCAATTGAACCCAAATGTGAAGACCTACATACATCTCGATATATGTCTTCTAGGGGGCAACTTAATGTGCATTCAAGTTCATTGGAGACAGTTCCATGTGAAACAGGTGAATACCATAGAATAGTGCCAGAATGCTGCATTCAGTTGTTTAAAACTTTTGTCGTAGCTGTTATAATGTGCGGAACTTTGATTGTAGGCTGTAGCTTTTGCTTTTAAGTCTTATCTGGGTGTTATAGGTCTTTGTCTATTTTGAGCAGGCTCAATTCAATTCTCAAATCCATCGCCAGCTCATATTCTGCTAAATGCATTAAAGGAATCTGTGTTTCGACGCACTTCATTATATACTATGTATCAGGTTTGGAATCTTAGTGAAATTGATTTGCAACTATTGTGGTTGTATATTGCTGATAAGATGCATTCAGTAGCATGGATGTGATCATTTGCTCCAATATGGAGCTATAATTACTTCACATGATTTGCTTGCCTTTAACAACCTCATGTCATCAGTTCGCTGTAGCTGGAACTTATATATACATTGTTTCTAGTGTTATGAAATAGAGAGGTGCTTCTGGATGGACTGCACCACAAGCTACTGAAATTTTTTAGCTCCTCCATGAGCTGTTAACTGGCAGTTGTAGCTGATGCCAGTTATCTCATATAGGAGAGGGTTAATTCTTGGTATTTGCTAGCAAGCAAGAAGAAATGCAATAAACTGAATCCAATGTGATGAACTGGACTACTGTTTAATTTTTTGTAGGCTTTGGCATATCAGTTTTCTTCTTCATTCTTCATTCTTCTAGGCTATCTTTTAGATAAGAAAGAAATTTGTACTGTTGGATGCTGCTAACGTGCATACGTTTGAATTTGTGCTTGATCTGTCGTTTTCGTTTCCGTTATTATTATTTATATTTGCCATGACTCTTTGGATTTGATTGCATAGGCAATTGTCTCTGATGTCAGACAAGAGAATTTTGTTCCTGTGGCAGTTCTTTTTTCTGGTGGTCTGGATTCCATGATACTTGCTGCAATATTGGATCAATGCCTAGATCCCTGTTGTGAGTGTTGTTTCCTAAGCTCCATTTTCTTCCTTTTCTTTTGTTGATGTTTTATGCTTTTAACTAGTATGACATTAGTTCCTGGTTTGGTGTTAAAACACATGAAGTGGGATAAATGGCCAATTTTCATTTTAGGAATCTTCAGCTTTGCTGATTGCCCAATCTTATTTGATTGGCAGATGAAATTGATCTACTTAATGTGAGCTTTGATGGTCCATCTGCTCCTGATAGAATATCTGCCAAGGCTGGGTTAAAAGAACTAAAGAGAGTTGCACCTTCCAGAAGGTACTGAAGTTTCCTGTAGTCTATGTCACTTGCTATTTTTCTTATTGCATGGGCAAAATTTTTTTTTTCTAGAATATGAATGTTGATTGCTGCTACTTGTTTATGTAATTTTAGGTCTATGCATAAATTTAAGTCTCATATGCAAGGATTAATTGAGAAGTTTAAAATTTATTCTGAAATATTGAGTTTTAACTGTTATTTTAGATGAATGATTTGCAGGAATTCAGGAAATGTTCTACTTTTCATATTACTGTACAGAATATGGAGATAAAAAAAAGAAAGAGCCACAAACACTTACTGCTGAATTTGAAAGTGGTCTGAAAGATATGATCCTACTGTGATGGATGGCATAGGTTGGATGAAAATTCCTGTTTTGTCATTGTTGGAATGATTGCAACAAATTTAAATAGAAACAGAGGCATATCTTGCAATTTTCCATCAACATTGGATGCTATGAATTGAATGAATTTGTTACCTGACAAAATGAATTAAAATATTTAAGTTTGTAATTTTATAGGTGTAGGTTTTGTTGCATCATAACAATATTTAATTTTTAACATACTGTGGCTTTTTCATATGAAGCAAGACTAAAGTAAAATCCAACTGAAATCAAAATGTGCTAATTCATTTTATTGATAGTGATCTTAGCTTATAAGATAAGAAAAAGAATGTTAGTTGAGAAATAGTTACACACAAGAAGCTAAGAAGCATAATACTTCTAAATAGGAGACGTACCAATATTGGATATGTATCCGATACGATACTTGATGCAATACACCTACATAGGTATTGAAAAAATTTTCCTTGGATACGTTTCAAAATGTGTCAAAATGATATCAAATTAGTGCTTTGATCATTTTTTTATTAGTTGTGATATTATTTTATCATTTTATCTTCATTTTAGCATGTTTTCCTCCTATATTTTACATAATATTCCTTCATTACTAATCCTATTTGCAAATATATATATATATGCACACACACACACACAAATATACTGTATCCATATCCTAAAATTTTTAAAATTGATGTATCTCACGTATCATATCGTTTTATATCCGATACTCATACCTGTATTAGTGCTTCTTAGACCAGAAGTGGGGAAGAATCTGTAGGACCTATTCTTTGGACTAATGTCATTGCTTCAAAGTTCAGACTAGGTTATCCTTGCACCTTGTTTTCTTTTGTAATTCATTCCTTTCTTCTTTTAATGCTTTGACTGGCAAACTTGTTGCAAGGCATTCATGGGAAAGTTATTATTTTAATACCCTAATTAGCAGTTTATATAAGGTCTATGGAATAAATTTTTTTTTTCCTCTCATCAACATAAAATAGACAAAAATTAGCTAGTATTGCTAATATTTTTTTCAGAATACTTAACAACAATTCATTATAAATCCTTTTCGTAATATTGGTTTTATATTTGTCTTTATTGGTCCTAGTGAAATGAGAGATGTTCTACTGATTCTTATCCAAAAAGGAAATTGGTAGTTTGAACGTAACACAAAAATTTTTTTTATCTGAATGGTGCATTCTTTATATTTTCTTTTGAAATATCTATCAAACTTATGTTATAATGGCCTTTCTAAAATTTTTATCAATTATCATGATTCATGGTCAATATTATACGTTGTCGTCTAAGCCCTTTTGCAAATTTCTTTTCTGGGGCAATCAATATTTAATGGAGTCAAATTTCCTGTGATTGACTCTGATTTGGCTTACTATGATTTCTATGTTAATCCTAATTAGAATTCCTTGTTTCATTAGATTAGTTTTTACCTGCATGAAGCATATACTGGGTATATTATTGACAAGTATTAGGATCTTCAACTGATACTTGCCAAGGATAGGGTGAATTTTTGTTGTTGTTTGAGTTCATGCAACTTAACTAGCAAAAGCACTTCTGGCTTGCTTTGTTCTATGATGATATCTGCTGTTAAGATTACATGTCGTTCTACTGGAGTCATGTACAATATGCCTGTTGTCAATTTTTATTTTTAGTATCTTTAATGTTCAGTTACAATTATGTTGGAAGTGCAGGTGGAAACTTGTGGAGATTGATGCTGAATTGTCAGATTTGTCATTTGAAAGTAGTCATGTTACGTCACTCATAGAACCTGCCAATACCTACATGGTACTAATTAAATTAATTATGTGGACCGGTAATTTATCATATGTATTATGTCTTCTAAATGAACGCTTCCTATTTATTTTTAAGTTGCTTTGAATAACTAACTAATTGCAAGTGTTGGCGTTCTAGACTTTTAGTTATAATATATACCATGCTTTGTTAAAAAAAAAAAAGTATATACCATACAAGATGCTTATGCCTCTCTTCTTTCCTCAAATTCATTTGAATAATAATGTTAATTTTAGATTCTCGTCAGATCATTTAAGATATTATAGTTCTTTAGAAAATTGTTAAATAAATAGAGCTAAAGTGGGTCCTTTTTAGGATTCTGAACATTTCCTTTATGTCTGATGCTATTTCTGATCTGATCATGCATAAGTAGTTTGCACTCATCCTTACAGGACTTAAATATAGGAATTGCTTTATGGCTGGCTGCTCGTGGTGATGGATGGGTGTCTGATGGAAATAGTGATGGTCATGATGGCAATCCTGCACGCATTAAATACAAGTCCAAAGCAAGGATTGTACTTGTTGGTTCTGGTGCAGATGAACAGTGCGCTGGCTATGGGAGACATAGAACAAGTTATAGACGAGGAAGGTAATAATATGATAATGATAAACCATACTTTATTATGACAATTCTTCTCACAACTTATGTTCATTTGACTATCTTTTGTGGTACAAATGAGCATGGATTGTATAATTGTTTGAGTTCTATGCTTTTTTCATTGTAATTTCTTTCATCTTTGTATATAGTTGTGTGCATGATTTAATGTTACAAGCAGTGTAGACATATGCCAGACAATGGATCTTTCTGCAAGGAAGAAAGACATGGTGCAAATTATTAGAAACTCTATACAATACTAAATGCTTTATTAAATTTATCAGATTTAGAAAGTTAATCATATTCTATAGTATTTATTTACAGCTAACTAATACATTGGTTATTAGTTTGGGACACTTACCTTGTATTTCTTAGTCATAGTTTTATTTATATACTTATGCTTAGAGCAGCAATCATATGGAAATTATTAAGTGTTTACTGCATAGCGCCACTGGTGAACTCTACATTTTTTTTAATGCATTCTGATTTCTGATGGTTTAATATGCCCTTATCAGTTGGCTGGAGCTTAATGAGGAAATGAAACTGGACATGCGGAGAATATGGAAAAGAAATTTAGGGAGAGATGATAGATGCATTGCTGATAATGGAAAGGAGGTAAGGCGAAAATAGTAGGTCAAATATCAGTTCTTCTTAAGACTCAGGTAATCTGCCAGTTGCTAAATAACTTTTTTCCTTTTAACCTTCTAGGCTAGATTTCCGTTTTTGGATGAGGATGTTATAAGGATTTTGCTCAACTTTCCTTTGTGGGAGGTTGCCAACCTTGATCAACCAAGTGGCATCGGTGACAAAAAGATTCTAAGAGAGGTATTGCTATTTCTGTGCCAAATTCTGATGATCTTGTAGAAATTCATTGTTTAATTGTTCCTTTGAACATATTTTATCAAATAGAACCGAAATATACAAGATAAGAGATACCAAGACCTAAGTGATAAAGTATATCTAAACAAATGAAAATAAACGTCTAAAACACATGTCAATGAACTCAAATTAATCTCATCCAAACAACCTAAACAAACTTCTAAAAGTATAACTATCTTATCAGAACATAAAGATAAGATAATGAAAATCTAACAGGATAATGTCTATAAATAAAACTAACATTAAAATGCTGCTAGATAAATGTGCAGCAAATCATGTCTTTTAATGTCTACTTCAAGAATGATGTCCTCCAATATTCTTCTTTAAACTACTCAAATCAAGAGATTCCAGCATTCCCCTTCAAGCTAGGGAACAGCTTGGAGAAATGGTTTTGCTGGTCTGTGCAGTGGCTTCAATTTTGCTGGTTTGTGCAGCTGTTTCAATTTTGCTGGTCTGTGAACTAGCTTCAATTTTGTTGGTCCACACTGTGATTTTGAGAGGATTCTGCCTTCTTAATGTGGTTGGCCATAGCTTGGCCATATTGGGTCAAATAAAGGATACAGACCATGAGGGCTCTAATACCATGTAGAAATTCAGGATTTAATTTGTCCGCTGAACTTATTTTATTGAATAGAATTGAAATGCATTTATAGGAGATAAGAGAGAAACCAAGCTCTTAGGTAACTAAGTGATAAAGCCTATCTAAACAAAAGAAAGTATATGTCTAAAATCCATGGAGATAAACTCAAACTAAACAGCCTGAACAAACTTTCAAATAATATAACTGTCATATCATAGTAGAAAAATAAGATAATACAAACCTAACAAGATAATGTCTTCTAAAATCAGTAAAAATAATATTAAAAGAGCTATGGAATAACAATAAAACTAATATTGAATTGTTGCTAGATAAATGTGCTATAAATCACATCCTTTTAATGTCTTTTTCAAGAATATAAATTTTGGTGACGACTCTTCTTTAATTTTGGTTTTCATTTTTAAATAGAAAATTAAAATTTCTTTATTCTGCCCCTCGCGGTCACATTTCTTGTGTGATACATTCTCCAATATTCTTTAAATTGTTAAAATTTCAAAGAGAAAACGTCTTGGCTCGTACGTTCTACGACTTATATTTACGATACTTTACTTGGCCTTCTCAACGTCAACCATTAACTCTAATACCGGTGTTAAGGACTCAAGGGAGTATAGAGAACACACCTTTGAAAACCAACTTACAGGGGAGAAAATTACATCCCTGGTGTACCCCACCAAGCATTTATATTACTTGATATGGGATTTAGGCATCTATATTGCAAGCTTGTCAAAGACAATGGAAAATTTGCAGCACTATTCACCGACCTACTTGGGAAGGATGCTTCACAAAAGGCCTTTAAAGCTTTAAAATTGGTCATACTGTGCATGTTTTAGCCGTGCCAGACATTGCTCAACCTTTTGAGATCAACACTGATGCTTTTAGGGCTGGTGTGGGGGCTGTTTTCATGTCATCAAAGTGCAATTCACTCATTTCCACCTTCAGGACAAGGTGAATCTCACAGGGGAGGTATGGATGGGCCTGCTGTCATCTATAAAAGCATACGTATAAAGGAGAAGTTGGGCTGGTCCAGTTAGAGATGATGCTGATTCAGTGGTCAAAATTGTAGAAACGGAAAAACAAAAAAAAAAATAATGACGACTGGAAGGGCAGAAAAGGAATTGAAGGGGATCACAACTAACTCTGACACATAATGATTGAGGTGAGCTGGAGGAGAGAGAAGGGTGAGGTAGGAAAAAACTGAGGAAGGAACCTGGGAGAGAATCTGGCCTCTCAAATGCCAGATACCTATTGTGCTATTTTCTGCATTTCTGCCCTTGATTTGCGCTGTTTCTTATTGATTTAGCTGTATTGCTGTGCCTGTTATATCAATTCTGCCTAGTCCATATCAAGGGTTTTTTCACTGTTATTTGGCTTGAATACTATCAAACAGCAGAGGTTCTGTCACACACAAACGCACATGCCTTACAATCTTCACCTTATGAATGACGAGGACTTAAAAATTGAAATTCTGGTGGCAAAAGCCAGAACTGGATCTAGACAAGAGAGGAAGACTCTAAAAGGTTAAAATTAAAATATTGTGATCTGGATATATCAGTAAATTATTCTCCTGCAATATGCAAGACAACTGATTTCATTGCAAAAGTTAGTGCATTAGATCCTTCACATTAGATAATATAATGTGAATTATCTAATGTATTAACTCAAATATTTTTACTTGAATCAGAGCTTTTTCGATCTGAAGTAAGTAAACTAAAGCAATTCCCATTGAAGTTTGAATCTTATGGGTAACATGTTTCGTGAAGGTTGCAAAATTGCTTGGTTTATATGAAGCAGCAGTGTTGCCCAAACGAGCTATCCAGGTGTGCATCTCTGAAACTTTCTACACTTAGATGTGATTTCTGTTGTGGGAAAAATGAAGCAACAGGTTTTCACGGATTTGGCCAAAGCCAGGAGAAGTTATGTGCACTTTTTGATGTCTTGCATATTTTCAGTGTTACTTAAGTTTTTGGTCTTTGAAGTGATGACTTTAATTTAGAAGAAATTAATAATTTAGTCTCAGAAAGATTACTCTTCTGGCAACTTAGTCTTTCAAAGATAAAGTCTCTCAATTCAACCCTCCAAACATTTTTCTCCAATCAAAATAGCCCCACCATTGGGTCAACGGAATCCCATGCATCTGTCAATTAATGATAAGGATTTGTCTACGAGTTTTCAACACAAAAGCTAGCTAGATGTCGATGCATTAGAGCACCACAAATGTATTTTAATAGGAGCTATTTTAATTGGGAGAAAATATATGGGAGAGTCAATTGAGAGACTTTACCTTTGAAGGGCCAAATTTAGATGAAAGTGATTTTTTCGTAGACTAAGTTGAGAGTTTATCTTTGGAGGACAAAATTGAGGAGAAAGTGATTTTCCACGAACTTAACTTTTAAATTACACTTTAATTCATTAGTCATCAGTGATTTCTTTTTTCAATATATAAATATTCCATCCTGATCCTTAAGTGGTTTTAATTTCCTGTTATGCTTTTTTCAATATTGTACTTGATACACAATAATGCATTTTCCCTTCAGAATCTCATGTCCAGTATTTTTTTTTTTTTAAAAACTGAACTGTGTTGAAGAACTAAAATGCATTATCATTGTGGTTATAGTGAAGACTGATGATATTTTTCTCACAACTTTGTCAATAGAACATTTTTTACACTGTATAGCGAAGGTAAAAATGCATATAAAATGCAATGCCTCTGGTAAGAAATGAGCATAATAACTCAGGTTTCAAACCGGTGCAAGTTCACTTTACCTTGCCTCATTTTCACTGTACTCCTCCGAAATATAGTCCTGCAACCATTGCATCATTAAACTCTAGCTTTACCTCTCCTTTTCTTGGTGATTTATTGATTGGTCTTTCTATTATGTTGGTGTAGTTTGGTTCCAGAATTGCGAGGGAGTCAAATCGAAAGAATTTCGGAAGTAACCGAGCAGCAAATCAGGCATCTGCAGGCAGTGTAATGATTCACAAGAAATCCAACTTGGCTTGATTCCTCATTCCATCTATGGGCACACGCTTATCTCCCTAATCCACAGCATCTATTTCCCTAGTTTTGGTCCTTTAACATATTTTTGGCTCTTTAACAATGACATGTAGCAACCACATTGTTTTTATATGCTTCGAAAAGACATCTTTGTTTCACTAATATTGACATGCAGAAGTTGCATTTCAGAACTGAGGCTCTGTGAACGTTACATCTTGTTCCCGTAGTGAAGCTTTGTGTGCCGTTATAATAATCTAGTCTAGTGTCAAGTACCTCAATAGATCTCATGCACTGCAATTATACATTTTTTATTACAACTTTTTTGTAGTTTTCTTCTTCCTCCATCCTTTCAGAGATGGGTATAATTGTTTAAATGTGACTAATATACAGATAATTATTTGATTTTAATATTAGCATAATTATTATAAAAATAAGCATGGCTGTAACTTCGATGAAGTTTTAAAATAAATTAAATTTATAGTTCTTAATACCAAATAAATAACATTAATATGAAAATTAAAAAAAAATTCCAATAGGTTGTATATTGATAAAAAAAAATTTATATTATTCTCATGGATATTTTAGTTTCAAGACATAAGTGTATATTTTTTCTTTTTAAAAAAGACAGCATAATTTGAATATTCTGAGAGAAAGAGAAGAGGCAAAAAAGTTACTCAACTAGAAAGGAGACCAAGAGAGAATCAGGACAATAACTGCATCACATGATATGAATGTGGAAGGCATGATCATCTCCGATCTAAATGCCCATTGATAAAGAGGAAATCCAACAAAACTCTTGGAAGAAGAAAACATCAATGGCCGAAGAAGAGACTGTTTTCGAATGAAGAATTAACGCCCAACTCTGTCTCCATTTGAAAATTTGCGAAACACAAAAGGAAAGGAAAAAGCCCAGAAGCACAGCATTTTTTCAGATGACCGAGATGGAAGACGAGAGTGATTCGCTCGTGGAAGAAGCAAACTTAATGAAACGAAAGAAGGTAGCAGGGGCTTTTCTTCAACTCCATAGGCTTTGAAGTAGATTGATGATCACATGTTCTCGAGAATATCATTATGGTGTTTCTTATTCAAAATGAAGAAGGGTTGTATCCTCTGATAGTGATTCAGACAAAAAGGAACGTTGCTTCTCCTAAGGTGAGCCCTTGAAGAACCTCTCTGTTTAGGAACTTCTGGTCAAGAGATCATGAAACTATGTACTTAAAACTCTTTGATGAAAGGGTTGTAGCTCCTGGAAGGTGTATTTCTTTGGAGGTCTAAGAGAACTGGATCGTTGTATTGGGATCGATTTTATGGAATGGTAGCTATCATTGACCACAACAGAACCAGTGTATGATGAATTAGTTAGAAAATTTTATGCTAATATGAGGGTGTTAAAAGATGGGATAGCAGTTGAATCTCTAGTTTATGGTTAATAAGTTATGGTTGGTGAGGCTGAAATCTCAACTGTCTTAGGCGAGAAATTTGAATTGGAAAATTTCTTTTTCGAAAATGCTTGGCCTAAGAACTATGCTACCATATGTTTAGAATCACATTGTCGATTGAAAAGTGTTGCTCACTGACAAAAGTTATAAGCCATTACCCTCAAGGTTGAATATAGGGTTATGACACATATTATTCGGTATGTTACTCATAACTAGATCCATAGAAGCATTAAACCAAGAAGTGTTTCTGTTTTTCTCCCTTCTTACGAACCAAACTATTAGGCTATCTCACTGGGTATTGAAATATATGGCCAAGAGTGGAAATAATAAGGAACCAACAGCCCTGTATGCTGCCTACTTAGATTTTGGAGGTATTGTATTGTGGATTTGACTGATTGTTCTTACAAAAATATAGAAAATACATAATGCAGCTTCTTGCAACTTAATGAGGTTGAGTAGGTAAATGTTGGAAAGTGGATAAGGATCACAGACCCAGATGCATTTGAAACCTAACTTAATATGTTGACCCCAAATCCCAATGCTACCTGTCCCTCAATTGCTGTTGCATCAGACCTTCCTAATCCATTCCAATTTGTTTATAAACATTATGAAAGTAAAAGAGTTAAGATCTGAAATTTACAATATTAAGAATGGAATGGTAAAATTCAAATGCGATGTGGAGGACATAAAATATAAAAAATCACATTGAAGGCTAGCTTGCAGCAGCCACCTTAGAAAGAAAAGGAAATCATCTTGAGATCATGGCACAATTTGCATGATCTTTTGCTCAAGGCCTCATTCCTCGTCCATGATGTGTATTGTGTTTGGCTCTTAACTCTTTTTGATAGCCTATGATGGCGGCTTCTGAGCCATTCACACTAAAAAAATTTATTTTTATTACCTAACCATACAAAAAACATTACAACATAATACCATAAATTTTGGGACTATAACTAAATCAATTCGAGTCCCAAAAAATTTTTAAAAGGACACGGACTGATTTAATTTGTACCTATTTTATTTAAAAAAATTATCGTTACATAATAAAGGCTAATAGATCAATTAGCTAATTTAAAAATAGTGTTTTTGAGTCAACTAGCTAATGATTCTATTAGTTTTTTGTTTGAAGAGACATGACACTGTCTTATCCCTTTAGATATGACAAATTTAAAAAAAAAAAAAAACGCCGTAAAGCCAAAAGAAAACTAGGAGACATGCTTATAAAATGACCCCCTCAGCCATTTTCTAGGCGCTGCATTCTCAATTTCTTCGTGAGCAAAATTGTTGTTGTTAAAGTTAAAGACTTTTAAGTAAAATTGCAATTGGTGGCCTAACATTTTGCTGACTTTGTTGGGTGAAATTATTTTAGACATGGGAACATTTCTTTAAAATATTTGGATGAAAAGTTGAGTAAGTATGAAATACGTAAATTGATTGAAGTAGAATAATTTTACATATATAATGTGTACTTAAATTGAACAATAAACTAAGTTAGTAATAAATAATTTAATTGTTTTTTAAGTAGTATAAATAATTATTAATAAGTATATTGGATTACTAGATTTTGCAACTAAGTATTTAATATTAAATTTCTCTTATATAATTGAAAATTAAATATTGATTATAGTTTAATATTAATTTTTTTAGTTCATATATAATTAATATACATGAATAAATATACTTGTAGGGAAGGTGTAAAATGGGATGGAAAAGTCAACATAACTATAATAAAGAATAATCTAGAGAAAGATAAATTAGGAAAAAAAAGTATTTCATGATATTTTTTTATGCTATTTAATATTAATATACAATATTAAAAACCATACACTTTTGTTATCTCCTTATTTTAGTTATTTTATAATTTTTAGAATGTATTTATCTATTTCTAAGATTTAATAATAATTAGATTTTAAAATATATTTTATGATATATTTTAATTAAAGGATATAATAAAAATGAAATAGAATTCTATTTCTAATATATCGAATATTAATTAGATCAAAACAAAATTGAATTTATTTTGATGAAATTTAATTCATGTTGAATTACTTTTTTCATTTTCCAATCTTATATATATTTAATTTAAGATTATTATGAAATTCTATTGAAATATTTATTATATCCATTATATTAATATATCGTGTAATTTTAATTATTTAATTTTCAATTTTTCATTATATCTTTCCACAACAAGTAGTTGAATGCTAGTATGAATTGTTCTAGTTGAATAAAAATACAATATATCATAATATTTATTAAACTTAAAATGATTGAAGTTTAATAATTTATAACATTTAATATGTAGTTTAAAGTGAAGAATAAACTTAATTAGCATTCGTCTTTATTTAAATTTCTTACATTGCTTTTAATTTGTAGCAGTGTTGTCACATAAACATAATGAATAAGTTATAATATTAATTTAGTTGTTTTTTTAAGTAGTGTAAGTAATTGTTTTATCCTTAAACTTGTATTGTACGAAAATAAATGGACAACATGAATGAATTTATATGTATAAATGTGAATGGAAGAATTTATGAAAGTAACCACGGGGTGATGTTTGAATGCATCAATGTAAAGATACTTATGGTTGACATGAACATCAGTTTATAAGACTTAAAAGGAGGTGATTGGGCAGAAGTTATGACTTTTTCCAAACTAGTTCATGTCTACATTGATTTATAGGTACCTAGCATCATTCAACCCAATTTGGTATTGCACGAATAACTAGGAAGTCAATTTTGATGTGCAAAACATGTGGCACACGATATTACGATTTCAAACACTGTTAAGTGGGGTTGAGTTATATGCGTACATCTTAAACATTGAACTAGTAATTAACATGGAACATCAAGCATTAGAGGATTATATTCTGACTTCACTAACATTACCCATCTTTGAGTAGGTTAGATGAACCGACAATATTTATTAGTTCTCATATAGGAGAGGGTCCCTAATTCTACCTCCACTCTAGTTCACTTGATCCACTAGTGATAGAGGTACAGTCTCACCATCAATTTGTTATGGTAAATGATATAATTGATGATGTTAGGATGAAGACAAATACCATGCTGTGTTTGAGTTAGACAAAAACAATGAGATAATGAGTTGAATGATAATAACAATGACATGTGAGATCATTCAAATCCTATGTTGGTGCTACCCATAAATGAGTATCAAAATCTCGCAGCAACTTTTTACTCATAAGTTAATATAGAGGTGGCCATGGATCATGATTGCCAAGGAATGCGTGATCCATTGGATTACCATGTGTTGCATGCTAGAAGTATATAAATAAGATGACTCTATAACATGCAGTCAAAATTTACTTTGTATGTGTACACTAGACCTTTATGATGCATCATTTATCTATAAAATATGAAGAATATCTACGTGTAAACTATGGAAATAGTCGCGATTAGAGGGTTAAGGCATTTTAAAAGGCAAAGAGAACACATTAGCAAATAACAAATGTGGGGGACTACTTACATGCCTCATTATGTCCTTATCTTAAGATCACTGAAGCTAGATTCATATGCCATCTCATTATGTATTGTGGGGATGGTGACAAATAGATTAGATGAGTTAGCATCCTAGATAATTGAAAGGATGAAGAGTTTCTTTAGCTATACTGTATTGTATAGGAAAGCATAGAAGGAAAAACATCGAGCAATGACTATTGCATTTGGTAATTTTCCAAACTCTTATGACTTATTGCCTAACTGGTTACATCTTTGAAATATTTTATGCTTTGGTCATATGTAGGATTTTTTTCATAAAGATTATCTTTATGGTAGTTTGGATGAACCTATGGCAATGTTTCAATGTGTCATTTGGACTTTCAAGCTTTGCATTGATGCATTTGAGTACTTGAACTTAATACTATAAATTGATGGAATGTTCCTTAGCGGGGAATATAAAGGAACACTTTTAATGACTATTTCACAGGTTAGAGATAGGAATGTTGTACTACTTGCATTTTAATTAGTCGAAGGTGAAACCTAAGCAATATGGGCATAGTTCCTTTTGAACCTTTAGAGACGTGTGGTGAAAGAGAAGTTTATTAATATCAAGACGCGTAAGAGCAACATGTTGTTGACACCTAATTGGTAGAGTTTGCCCTTTTACATTAATAAGTTGGAACATGAATTGTTAACATCTGCTGTTTTAGTCTACCTATATTGATAGCTTTGTAATTTTACAAACCATGAAAAGAGTAGCATAGGTGGACCATGGATGCTTGACTCTGTTGCATCTATAGGCATGGGATTAATTCCTCATGCTTGTGCCTAAAAGACTGCTTATCTTAGATCCTTGTATTGATGTCTACCCCTAGATATTATTGGTTTTCAGGTATGTATGAGTACATTAACCTCTTCCAATTATCACTTCCTTAGCATAATATATATTTTTTCATTATATTATGTGAAAGACCATTAGCCACCCTCATTGATTCGGAGAATGAGCCTTGCGCCAGTATCAAGTTTTCTTAACCCAACTAGCGGATAACGAGGCTGTTGCCATATTTGTTGTATACTTATGTATCATTTGGTATCTTGTAACTGTTACGAATAACCTTGTTTCTTGAAAGTGACAGATTGTATAGCAAACATATTAACTAACAATTGTTTGAGAGTTAATACTAAATTATTGAGTGACATCCTTCGCCATATGGATTTCTTATATGCCTTTTATTTGCTTCTGCATTATCGAATGACACTAGCTAAATGTATGCTTCACCAATTTGGTTAACAACAATTCATTCCTAATGATCCAATTAACTTGAGTTTCTTTTATACTTTATGATTGAAAGGGAAAACCATGAAAAACTAGTAAGAAGAGCACACACAATTTATTGACATATGAAATAGATGGTAAGATGCTTTTGTCCAATCATCTATGGCTACTGTGTCCACTAATTGTAACTCAGTATATATGGGATGATACGGGTAACATACACGATGATGGATTCATCTAGCAAGTGGTGTTGTGGGCTATGCAGTAGCATCTATGGTCTTTTCACTTTTGTTAAGCTTTCATTCAAGCAATTACCATAATTTTTAATTTTGTGACCTTGTTTACAGACTGGAATTGGAAAGGAGCTTTATTGGTTGAGCATGCATAACCCTCTAACTATAGGGTACTAAGAATTTCATGGCACTATTTTCCAAGATTGCCAAGACTTCCCAAGACATCTTGCAAGCGCTCAAGGAATAATGCTTCTTTATGGTTAAATAGCTAGCATCATAAATACCATAAGACAGGCCTGTTAAGTGGGCACATGGGTACATGTTATTTCAATCATCAATTATTAATGAGAAAGGTCAAGGACATAGTTAGACCAGAGCAAAAACTTCATCCATAGTAACTAGAGGTGCAACTTTCTCTTCTTACACCCTATAAGCACCACAACGAAACTTTAGCATTATTGATCTATCTACATCTACAACCACTAGTCAATATGGAAATTTTGAAGGCACTAGCTTATCATATTCTATTCCATATCCAACAACCTTAAATTACACATATACTACGTCGCCACCACTTTCATTCACCCCACATCAAGTGCCCTTAGACATTGGGTCATTCACATTATTACTGTTTGACCCTATTAGGTATGGCCTGAGTTTTATGAATTTGGTGATTCATTCTAACAATAGTTATGTACACCACAACAGTCAATTCCTTTGGTTGGATACCTATTTTTGGATTCAAACTCCCTAATGTACATTGACCTGCGTAGCCTTCAATGCACACCAATAATATGGGCCTGAGACCCGACCTGACATATATATATATATATATATATATGTTACTCTTTCTTTAATTTTTTTTATTTTTTAATGAAATTAATGATATTTTTTAAAAATAAAATTTTTCTTTAAAAAGGGTAACCTAGTTGACCTGGCCCAGCTTGACCTAACCTAGTTATATGCCTGGTCCAACTAGGCTATGGGTTAGACTCCAACCTGGCTCACCCTTGGATATGTGCACCCCTAGTTGGCATGGTGATGACCACAACACGTAAGGATAAGGCCTTGTTGTGGAATTGACAACCATTATTTTTATAAATAGGCATCAATATCTTATTTCCATTATTTTCAACAAAATAAATTGTATGATAGGTAGGGGTGAGTAAAAAACTCGTAACTCAGCTAACCTAGCCCGACCTGGTTACATCAGGCCGGGTTTGACCGAATCAAAGTTTAAAAAAAAAAATTAAAATTATTAGGCCAGGCCAGGTCCTGGGATTAACTTCTACTCGGTTGGGCAGGGTTATATTTTTAATTTATTAAATATTAATTTCTACAATTTAATTAATTCATTTTTATTTATAATAAATTTTAAACATATCAATTTATTCCACATCTTAACTATTTTTCATTCCAAATCTTAATTTTTTTCCATTTTTTGTTTTAAAAAACTATTTTTTATTAACTAAAAATAATTTTAAAAATAAATATAGACCTGACTTGGACCAAGCCACGTAACAGGTCACACTGGGTCAAGCCAAGTCCTAGGGTAAATTTTTTTGCCTTGATCTTTTATCAGGCTAGGTCCCAAGTAATGTTCAAACATGACTTGGCCGGGTATTTGATCACCTGTAATGATAAACACATATTACAATATTTATCACTATAGCTATCGCACTTGCTTTCAAAGTGAACTATATTTCTATATATCATTTCTTTAATTATTAAGTTTAACTATAATTTCATACTTGCAATTAATCAGTCTATTTATCATATATTATTTTTCCCCAATTTTTCATATATACTTTTTTACTTAATATTTGTTATTCACAATTTAATATGTCATAATTTGTCTATATTCACAACACAATATTGTACTAATTTCTAATAGAAGCTTAAATTTTATTTAGTAGAGTTTTTTGTTAAAAAAATAAAACATAAAAGAATAAAATTAAATGGGACTTAATGAGGCTCAGAATTTTATGTTCCAAGTCCTGTGAAGGGACCCATGCATTAAAGCGACTCGAAATTAATGTTTTGTTTTAAAAAATTGTTTGCAAAATTTGTGTTTCAATTTTTTTTTAAAATTAAGTATTGACTCGGAATATTTTATTCTAATTTTCAAGGATGACTTATACTATGTAATTCTGGATCAGTATATGTATAAAATTTTGTTTTAATATTTTTTTTACTATAGCATCTAAAAAAATTATCTTTAATGACTCAGCTTTTTTTTTTTTTTAGTAATATGTAGTATTGTTGGTATGTGTATAAACTTGCTAAAATGTGGCACTAATTTCGTACGTAGAATACCTTTTTCAACAAATGCTTTTTAACTGGTTAAAATGTTTGACATTATAAAAGTATCTCGACTATTAAGATCCGAAGTATGTCTTCTTGTCTGTGATTAAATGTTCTGTTACTAATGATGGTGAAACAATACTATTCTTAGGTGTAACGTGGTGTGTGACGTTGAAATGTCCCTTCTAAATTCTAATAAATGAATACATAAAAATATAAGGCAAACCTTAGAATAGGAGGTGTATTTGAATTAGATATATATTTGATATGATATGTGATATGATATTACATTTGTGCATGTATTAGAAATTAAAAAAAAAATCTAAAATATATGAAATCAACATTAAAATATTTTTATTTATTTATTATTAATTATAACATTATTTTATCATTTTAATTTTTGTTTTATTATTTTTATCATATTTTAATATATTCTAGAGTTTTTTTTTTATTGTTTTTATTTATCTTTGTTTATTAGACTCTTCTTTCATTATGTATAATTGTCGTAACTGAACTTTCGGCGAGAGGAAATAAAAAAGTTTAAAATTGATTCCTAAAATGAATATTGAAAACTAATTTATTTGGAATCGCCACTAAAATTTTTAACGAAAAATTTTAGAAAACCAATTTATTATATCGTCTACGCAACCAGATATGGGTTCGAGAGTCTATTTGAGTGTGGGGAAGGTGTTAGGCACACCACAACACCCGTCCTTAAAGACGGTTACCTTAAACTAGTCAGTTGAAATAGAATATAATCTTAAATTTATCTCAATTGTCCTTTTATTGACACACATGCCCGTTAAACAGAGACGATAAAAATGACAATAATAGAAGCAAACAAGTAGATATTTACAAAGGGCAGACTTGACCTAGGATGAAAGCCTAGGGCCTATGTACCCCGTGATACGGATCAAAGTTCACGTAGTTCGACCCAAATAGTGCATC
Organism: Delonix regia; assembly: GCA_037074485.1. Lineage (NCBI taxonomy): Eukaryota > Viridiplantae > Streptophyta > Magnoliopsida > Fabales > Fabaceae > Delonix > Delonix regia. The sequence goes on from CM073457.1 coordinate 24,048,196, forward strand.
TATTGGTTGATGATAAATAATTTTTGTGATGAGAACAAGAGAGTTCAAATTAAACAGATTCTCGTAAACAAAACGGGATTGGAATTTAATTTGGGTATTTTAATTTACAACAACCTGATTAATCTAACTCTATTGACCTCTTCATTTTTCTCTCTTTTAAATTTTGTTTATTTTTGGAATTTTAATCCTTATTTTGAAGTTTAAATGAAATGATTATAAAGAGTGAATTTAATCATTTTGTAAATAAAAATTATTAATTAAGATATTTTTGCATGATTATCTATATTGTTATTATTATTTTAAAATGGGTATGTACTAATTTTAAGGATCTAAGGAGATTCAAATCTCACATGATCCTAAGCATTCGAGGTGAACAATATTCTTACACAATGATTTCGTAGATAATAGAAAATATTTAATGAAAGTATTTATCCTTGCATTATTATTATTATTAAAACAAATATGTACTAGTTTCGAAATTTAAAGGGATTAAAATCTCACATGATCTCAAGCATTCGAGGAGAACAATATTTTCACACGATGATTTCGCAAATAATGGAAAATATTTAGTTAAAGTATTTATCCTTGCATTATTATTATTTTTAAAACAAAGGTATACTAATTTTTAGGATTTAAGGAGATTAAAATCTCATATGATCTCGAGCACTCGAGGAGAATAACATTCTCACTCGATGATTTCGTAAATAATGGAAAATATTTAGTTAGAGTATTTATCCTTGCGTTATTATTATTTTTAAAACAAATATATATTAATTTTCAAGATTTAAGGAGATTAAAATCTCACATGATCCCAAGCACTCGAGGAGAATAACATTCTCACATGATGATTTTGTAAATAATGAAAAATATTTAGTTAAAGTATTTATCCTTGCATTATTATTATTTTTAAAACAAAGGTGTGCTAATTTTTAGGATCTAAGAAGATTAAATATCACATGACCTATACTAAGTGCCTAAGGAGATTAGTATTCTCATGCGACACTCATCAGTTAACTTTTTAGTGCTTGAATAGACTTATGGTTTCACACAGCAAGCTTTAAGAATAATAATAATAATTATCTCACAATTTAAGAATTATTTGATTCCATCACTATCTATTTGTATTTTATATATTCATTAGAGAAATTATGTATCGTCTTTCAAAGCCTAAGGCAATCGAAACTCTCACACAGTTAGTGTAGAAATTAAACCAAACTACAATTAAAAAAAATAAAAAGCACTACAAGGCCAAAACAAAAATAGATAAAAGAATAATTAAATAATTAAACATTGATTAAATGAGTAACAAATAGTGAATGAAGGCAAAAAAAAGATGGTTAATAAAATGCACTGGATATGTGTGAGTGTGTACTCATATTCAAATAAGTTTTATGGTTGTGAATCGTAATAGAAATAAGAGATAAAATACATAATAGAAAAAATAAAAAAAACAAATGCAAGTTACTTTAAGTCTTCAGTTGATCTTCAAGTTCAGGGTGTTTTCGACCCTTATCTTATGTGACCGGGAGTTTGGCCCAAGCAATATTTTGAAAATTTATTTGAAGCCCAAAATGAAATTAAAAGGTACTAAAAAGAACAACACTAGGAGATGACACCACCTAACTAACCTTCTTTTTCTCTTTACAAAATTTTTGTTTTTTTTTGGTTTTTACTAGCATCTCTTTTTCATATTATGGCATGCAAATTAGTGAGCCAAGACTGATCAAACCATCACACAGGTGACAAAGTAACTCAGTAAACCATTTTGGAATCAAAATCCCACCATTCCACAAAGCAATGTTAGTTAACTTAGTTCGGTCAAAATGAAACCAAATTTTCTAAAAAAATCCTAGGTTACTTGTGTAAACAGGAACCCAACGACCAAAACTTTACCCAATCAAAAACTCACAAAAAGAACCTAGACGAAGGACTAAGACTCACGGACAATACCAACGAAAAATAAAAAATGAACAACTATAAACCATGCCAAAGCTCACATGATCTCAGTGTCATACAATTGACCGTTAAGTTAATAAATCTTTAAGCTCATTTCAAACCACAATAAAGAGCTGCACAACACCTAGCAACACCCTCTGAACTTAAGTTCAATAGGTTACCTTCAAGTTGCTTTAAAAGTAGACTCTGCTTTTTAGTTCTTAGCTTTCCTTTCTTCTTCTAGTTTTTCGGTCCGTCACCTATTCTCAGTTCTAACTCCAATTTTCTTTGAGCTGTTTTAAACGTAGACTTTGCTTTTTGGTTCTCAACTTCCCTCTCCTCTTCCAATTTTTCGATCTATCACCCATTCTCGGTTCTAACTCCCTTCCTTTGCTCTTGTCTTAGTCCCCTATGTTTATTCTTCATGTCAGCAACTTCTTTTCCCTCTTCCTCCTTCTCTCTCCATCGTCCCCCATCTTCTTCTTCACGGGCCCCCCTTTTCTCTACTTTGGGTTGTTCAAAATGAGGTGAACAGAGTGATGACTTGGTGTGTCTGTGGAGCCTCTTCCTCATCAGCTTTTTTCGGTCTGTGGCTCTTCTGCTCAACTCGTCATGTTCTCTCTCTTCAGCACCTCTCTCTCTCTCTCTTCTTTCTGCTGCTTTTTCTCAGGTTATCTTCCTCTTCTCTTCTTCAGCTTCCTGCTTCTTCATTCTCGTTACCTTCTTCAGCCCTATCAACTTCAGCCTGAGCCGATCCGACTACGGCCACACATTCGAAGCTTCCGCAGTTTCCAAATGCTCACCTTTAGTCTCGGCCTCCTCTTCGCTTTCTTCTTCGTTGATTGCTTATGGCTATTTCAAATGCTTGATCTTCTAGCTGTGGCACCTTTTAAACATGCTCTGTGAGAATCTAATCAATTAGTCGACATTGCTCTTGGCACCCTCTTCGTTGGTCTCGTCTTTACCTCCTCGTACCCACCGAATAGGCCCATAGTCTCCTTCATCTTCTTCTCATTTTATTGAGTTATTTAACTCCCTTGGTCGTTTCTGATTCTGGGACTTGAACGAGAGTTGTCATAGAATTAAGAACCAAGTGCCTAACTTCAAAAAGGAAAACTCGCAAAGAAGTGCGGGGGAAAGTCTTCTTCCTTTTTCAGTTTCTCTCTCCTATGCTCGGTTCACCTCTTTAGCTTTCTCTTTTGGGTCTTTTCACAGCAGCTCTCTCCTTTCTTTTTACTGCCGCTCACAGTCCCCTTTTCCCATTTCATGCAATTTGCAGTTTTATTATTATTTTTTTATTTTTTATTTTTATTATTATTACCATTATTATTAGTTAATTTTTAATTTTTTAATTCTTTTTTTATATATTCTTTTTATTTTTTATAATTTTTCCTTGATTTATTATAATTAGCTAATTTTATTTTTAAATTTTGAGTTTATTTAGTTGTCTTCCATTATTTATTTTTAATTTCAACTTGTCCTCAGATAATATCATTTGAAGCTTTGTCGTTTTAAAATTTTTATTTGCTTAATTATTAATTAATTAGTGTATCAATTAATTAAATAATTAAGTAATTAAGGATATGATGTTCATAATAACTTTTGGTTAAAAGTAAACTAAATTAATCTTTATTTATTAAAATACATATATACAAACATATATAAATATTCATACTTGTATCTTAAAATTAGAAAAAAGTAACGTACATCATATATGATGTAGATATTCCTACACATATTGGCACTTCTTAAAGGCAAGCTTTTTCTATTTAAATAAATGACTATTTGGATCATATAGGCTACATCAACCAAAAAATATTACAATCAATTAATCTTTAATTTTTAAAAATTTTAATATAATTTTAATGTGAATTATTTTAACAATTAAAAATCAATTCAATTCATTATATTATACTGATGATTTTTTATAAAAGAAATCATATGAATCAATTTTTAAAAAATTTATAAAATGACGCAATAAAAATTATTTCTTATAATTTTGTTTTTTCAATTTTGTTCTCCCAGAAGGCAAAAGCCCATGTGAGAGCAACCCCGCCGAAACGCATTCCGCTCTGCTATCTGTGCTCAAATGGAAAGCCACAGTTGCAGTATCAGCTGCCCGTGGAGAGCTGAAGAAGCCATTGGTGGAAACGCGGAAGCTCTTCAAGCTCTCAGAGAAATCATCATATTTCCACTTCAGTACTCTCGCCAAGCTCACAAGCTCGGTCTTAAAGTAAAGCTTCTTCCTTTGTCTCCATCTCTCTCTTTACGATTTTTGGTTCAAGCTGTGAAGTGGTAAACACACATATGTTTGCTTAAATACTAGAATTCCCTGATTATGATTTTGTAAGTTCAGTTATGTCTAAACCATAGTTACGTTTTTGGCTGATTTGGTTTCTGGGTTTGCCTTCAGTGGCCGCGAGGGTTGCTACTATACGGTCCTCCAGGCACCGGAAAGGTAATTTCTCCCAATCCATTCAATTCAACATGGTACTAAGGATATGGAGCAGCCTTTGTTATATTTCCATTGCATTGGTAGTTTGATACAAAGTAGTATTATTCCTTCAGAACAGAGCAATGTTACATCCGTGGTTTGATCATATCTTCCCTTAAAATATAGTGAGGTGTTTCTGTGCAGATATTGAACGGCATGTATATTCTGTGCTGATACCGATCAATGTGTCTTTGAAGCTTTAATTAATTATCTCGTATACATATATCTGGTATAACTTATATGGGCGCGATCATTGCACAGAAAGTTCTTGTTTGAGTTATGATATACGTTGTTCTGTCTGGCCTGCTTTCTGATCAGTATGGCTTTAGAATTTAGATCAGCAAAAGAAAATGAACATTTTAAAATGAAATTAAGTTTGTTGGGTTTATCTTTTCACATCAATGAGTAACTAACATTGATTAGATTACTGGATGGTTTTGTAATATATTGTGTTTATGCGATGCTTTAAAATGATCATTTTCTTTTGCTGATTTATTTTAATATTTGTTATATTTATGTCTAATTGCTATTACAGACAAGTCTGGTACGAGCAGTTGTTCGGGAATGTGGAGCACATTTGACACTTATCAGGTTCTTTTTCTTTATTGTTTAGGTTTGTGCATCTTGTGTATTAGAGCTGTAGTCTGTGTAAGCGGCCTGTCATTATTTTTCTGTTTATGTATTTTGCAGTCCTCATTCTGTCCATAGAGCACATGCCGGGGAAAGTGAGAGACTTCTCCGAGAGGCCTTTTCAGAGGCTTCATCTCATTCAACTTTGGGCAAGCCATCAGTTATCTTCATAGATGAAATAGATGCACTCTGTCCCCGGCGTAATTCCAGGTATGGGACCATGACCTACTGTGTAGCTTTATGTTCATTTAATTTGTCTTAGCATTTGCTTCATCTGTCTTGGAATTTTTTTTTGAGGATAAAATGACTTATACACGCATTGTCACAATTATAATAGTGGACATGTAATATGAAAAAGGAGTCCAGTACGAGAACTCCCCACCTATCCAGAGCATATAGCTATTAGATTTATTGTGATAGTGTTAAAAGTTCTCTGTCAAGTTAATGGAACAACAATAAAAGTCAAATTTCCTTACTGGCATTTTCTAAAGGTAAGATGGCACTTCACAAATTCAGGTGCTGTTGAGATGAGACAGATGACAGCTGTGTAGATGGTTGTTTTGGCTATGTCTTGTTAAAGGTGCTTTTGTTAGTTTATAAATATAACTTGTTAGACTTCATTTAAAATTTATGTTCTTGAAAAGTGAATATGATCATGTTTGGTACTATGACACTCTACAGTGATCTTAATTATGGGCAAAGAAATCAGTTAATAACTGTTGCAGAAGAAAATGTTTCAACTGAGTTTTTTTTGTCTGCTACACTTGTTTAATTTTGTTTTATTTGCTTGTCAAATTTTTTTATTAGTGTAATATTTATCAATCCTGGAACACTTTTTCATTTCATATTTTCAAACATCTGTAATACAATAGTACACTACTTTAATAAAGCAAAATACATAGCCTTAACTGATTTCACTGAGTTCAGAAATGCATGCAGTGTGCTTACTCATGTCATTTTTCACTTCATTATTACTCCATATTTTCTACATGCAGAAGGGAACAAGATGTCCGAGTTGCTTCCCAGCTCTTTACACTGATGGACTCAAATAAACCATCCTCATCTATGCCAGGAGTTGTTGTGGTTGCATCAACTAACAGGTTGTCTGATTTGTTCTAAAAAGATAATATTGAAATTTATAGAAATGGAAATGATTGGGCTGAATGTATCTTGGTCCACACCATGTAAAATTATTTATTAGTGTCTGGTTTTTTCAACCTATATGTTATACTTAAAACCTGAGAGAACTTGAAAGTTATCATACCATGCATTTCATCCAATGTTTTAATTATGCAGTCTATTCAAGGTTTTTAGCATGTCCTGTTAGATTACGTAAGATTCTTGAGCTGTTATATAATATTCTATCATGCTTTTGATTCTTTCTTCCTGGAAGTGATGTTGGGACCTGGAAATTTCTCTATTAGGTGCTTATCTGATTCTCTGAAACCTATGGCTTTAATGATATAATTCAGGTGTCTTTTACTACTGCTTTACGCTGGTCACGATGGCTCTTTTGTTCTTCTTGTTGTCAGAAAATTCTTTCTGCATCAAATTTCATATATCTTTTCTGCATACAGAGTGGATGCAATCGACCCTGCCCTTAGAAGGTCTGGACGTTTTGATGCTGAAATTGAAGTTACTGTACCCAATGAAGAGGAGCGCTTTCAAATTCTCAAGGTCACATACTTTTTGAAATGTTGGGGAAATTTCTGTGGTCAATTGTTTAGTGACAAATAATTTCCTTGAGTTTATCTGCCATTTAACTGTTTGATAGAATTCTTGATTTGTAAAGTTTGATCAAGTCAGTTAGTTTGATATGTCTTGTAACTGAATTTCAGCTTTACACAAAGAAGATTCCCTTAGATCCCAGTGTTGACTTAAAAATGATTGCTGCATCTTGCAATGGATATGTTGGGGCTGATTTGGAGGCTTTGTGTCGTGAAGCTACCATGTTTGCAGTTAAAAGGTCCTCAAATGCAAACGGAAATGCTAGTAATTTCAGCTTAATGATGGAAGATTGGAAGGATGCAAGATCTATTGTTGGTCCAAGCATAACAAGAGGTGTTACAGTGGAAATTCCTAAAGTGACTTGGGAAGATATTGGAGGATTAAAAGAATTAAAGGTTTGTAAATTATACATTTGATATTACCCTGAGAATGTCAACAGAAATTAACTGATTGTCTGTATCCTTGAACAGAAAAAGCTCCAGCAAGCTGTTGAATGGCCTATCAAGCATTCTGACGCATTTTCAAGATTGGGCATTTCCCCTGTACGTGGGATTCTTCTGCATGGGCCTCCAGGATGTTCCAAAACAACCCTTGCCAAAGCTGCCGCACATGCTGCCCAAGCTTCTTTCTTTTCCTTGAGGTTTGAATAATTTTAATTTTCTCACTAGGGTTTATCTTTGCCTGATGTGAGTGTATTTGCATGATTAGGACTAGGTGTTCATGCTGCATGGCAGAAACCAATAGATGCTACTAATTTCAGGCCAAAGAGTTGACATTTTCAAATCCTACAAAATACTTTTGTTGTTCCTGTAGTCCAGAGTGACTTGATTGCTGCTACCTTGAAACCTCTTCCATTTTTCTGTCCCTTCTATTGACAGGAGAGTCTTTTAATATCATTCTGAATAAACTTCTATATTGGTCCCTGGAAGATACCCATGTCATCAGTTTCGCTCTTGAAAGTTTTTAATTATCATCTTTAATTTAATCCTAATGTTTTAAAAATATATATCATTTTAGTCTTGACCCCAACGGCAACTCTGTTAGGACTAAATTGATAGCAACAAACTTCTGGGTCAGTACTATAATAATGTATTTAAAACGTTAGCACTAAATTGATTGTAAAAAACTTTCAAGAACTAAATTGATGGTAGTGGTATCTTTTAGGGACCCACATGGTAGTTTACTCTTTTTTTTTTCGTATAAATTATTTTATACCTTGATTTATTTTACATTCTTCTGACCCTATGATTATAATTCTTTTTTCAGCATATTTCTTGCAATGAAGTTCCTATACAACACTGATTTATAAGATTAAAAATTTAAAAGTAATAAATAATGGATTAGTGGTGCAGAATTGTATTCAATGTATGTTGGAGAGGGGGAAGCTTTGCTCCGTCACACATTTCAAAGGGCACGCCTTGCAGCACCCAGCATAATATTTTTTGATGAGGCTGATGTGGTAGCTGCCAAACGGTCAGTGAGTTGTTTCTCTGTTTAAGGATTTCTACGCATGTGGCAATCCTTCCTAAACATAATTGTGATATACTTTGGGGTCTCTTTATAACATTTCATAATTGCTTAATAATTGTTTTGACATAAATATGGAAAAGTGAAACATAGTGAATTGATTAAAATAAAATTTTCACTTGTTTGATATTACTTAATTCCAGGCTGGAGCATAATTTGCCCTTCTTAATTATAGTTGTTGTCTATCCACATGCATGAGCTTACTATGCCCAGCTGTTTCATTTTTGGAAACAACTTGATCCTACTTTTACCATGCGTGCATGATTAAAAAAGGTAACAAACATAAAATATGATATCATGATTTAATATACATGCATGTGCAAGGATTTTAATGTCCCCATCAGTATTATGTTGATTCTGCATTTTTTCCCCTTAAAAGAGGTGACTTTGTAAAGGACAATCTGTTAGGACCCTGTACTTAGCTCAGAGATTCTTCAGAAATTATAACCAGAATAGCATGAAATGATTTGGGTTTTACATTAATAAAAGGATTACACCATATCAGTCCAGCAATAAAGTCTAAGGAGTTGATGTCAGCCAAAATTCAATACTCCCTTTACAATCCAACAGATACAGCGATACAAAATAAGGCACAAAATACATACAGAACAGAAAGAACCCAGCTGGCTTTTGAGGGGCCAATCCTCTCCTTCCAAAAGACTAGGGTGCCAAAAGCTGCCTCTGATGAGGAGTTGTCCAAACAAAAAGCCTTCCAACCACCACCAACCACTCACTCATTTTTAGATGTCTCAGTGTCAGTCCTTATTCTCTCTCCCCGCTTACCTTTTCGGCTATAGACATTCATGCCTTGTGTTGGTCTAGTGGTTGTTATTTGCTGCTGTCCCTTTCCTCCCTTGTGTCACCTGCTATAGACTTGTGGTGTGGGATTTGGTTGAGCTTGATGGGTAATCCCATCACAATCTAATTTTTTTTTCTAGTAGTTTCTATATAATCCATTCAACTATGAAATACTATCGTTCAGTTTGATTATGATCACATGATATATTCATGCAGAGCTAGGTTGCACGGATACGTCCCTGGAGAACATGTATCCAATATGGATACACGTATGATATGCTTGCATGCATATCCAGAGCATTTTTTTGGTCCGATATGTTTGAAACATTTCAAAACTCACTGAAGCATTTCAAAATGGCACCAATGTGTTTTGAAATGGCTCTGAAACATCTCTGTCAAAAAAAGAAAATCCAGATTTAACCTAGACCTAGCAGATCAAGGAGGAAATTAGTGGAAAAAATTGTCTTTCTTCAAAACTGAAATTGTGCCTTCAACTCTTATTCGATTGTTCTGCTACTGCATCTCCAATTCATTTTTTCTACTGTGCCAAATCCTTTCTGGTCTGTCCATTTCTTCTGTTTGCCTTGTTCTATGCATTTTATGGGTGTATAGATACATTAGAAGTAGAGAAATGTTTCTTTGGTCTGCGTATTGTTTGCCTTGTTCATTTCTTCTGTGAACATTTGATCTCTATCTGTGGGTGTATAGATTGTTTGTCTTGTTTTCTCTATGCATTAACTTTTATAATTATGTGCATTATTTTTTGGGCTCTGTGCATTAATTTTTTTTATTTAGTACAGCAGCAAGTAGCTACCATATGGTTCCTCTAATGTATCATATATAGTAAGTTGCTTAGTCAATTTTTTATATTCTTCATTTTTTTAATGTGTTAATTTGTGAATATATATATATATATATATATATATATATATTTACTTATTTATATTATCAAATACCCGTATCCTAAAATTTGAAAAATTTTCGTGTCTTGCGAATCGTATCTTGTCATATCTAATACGCGTACCCATATCGGTGCTTCTTAGATACAGAGTTAGACCGACACATATGACAAATTGATGGATATGCATTGTAATAGTTCTCTTAGAAAATTCTAGTAGATTTTTCTTCTAAGAATGTTAAGCCATTGTTCTGGGGAAAATTCAGGAAAATAAATAATGCAGAAAGTGAAAATCAGCCAGGAAAGTGCTCTGAAACTGTAGTTCCATTATGATTTGCGCATTTGAGCAGAGACATTCTTTTTTCTATTACTTGTGCATATGAAGTCACTGCTCTTTGGACAGGGAAGTTACCTTCATACAGAGGGTCCTTACCCTTGTTCCTATTCTTAGGTCTCCCTATGGCTGCTTAAGGGTTGAATTTAAGAAGAATTACAACCTAGAACTACTTGGAAGAAGTGAGAGTTCTAATCTCAATAATTCTGAAAATTCTGACTTCCCACTCTCTTATTGATTCTGCCTCTTTATATAAAAGAGGTAATGCTTACAGGATACGAAAGAATTAAGTAGTAAAAATCATTCCTATACATAGGCAAAATCATTCCTAATATAAAAAGTCAGATATGATGATTTTATTCTGGAGAGTTTCCTTATTCGTAGCCAATCATATGATTTGGGTCCTAGGAGAGTGGCTTGCGCCTGGCATAAGTCTTGCCAGTGAATGCATCTGTAACATTACTCTCCTCCTGGAAAAAAAGCTTGTTGTCAAGCTAGAATTTGGGTATGCTTGGCGAAGCTGCTCAACTAGCTCCTAGGTGGTGTCAGCAACATCATAATCCTGCTAGTGGACCAAAACTTCCCAATTGCTGCGATTAAGTTGTGCACAAAGAGCTACTGCTGGAGTGGGTGAAACACGACCCTCGGTAATGGGAGGTAGTGTAGGTGGGTCCTCGGGAGCTGCTCCCTTGAAGGGCTTAAGGAGGGAGACATGAAAGACATTATGAAGCTTGCTGTTAGGTGGATGTTGGAGCTCATAAGCAATAGAACTGATACGACGCAAGACTAGAAAAGGTTCGAAAAAACAAGGTGAGAGCTTATGGAAATAGTGTCTCGGCATTGATTTTTGGCGATAGGGGTGGAGACAAAGCCACATTAATGATCTTGGAGAGAATTCTGTGTCACGGTGCCCCTTATCATAGCAAGTTTTCATGCGGTGCTGTGCTTGTTGAAGGTTGGTGTGAATTTCTTGTAGTGCAAGATCTCAGGAGAGTAAGGCTTGTGCGACGGCATCAACTCGGGAGGATCCTCCTTCATAGGATAGAAGGTGAGAGGGATTGCGTCCATACACAACTTTGAAGGGGGAAGTTTGGAGGGCAGTGTGGAATGAAGTGTTGTAGCAGTATTTGGCCCATGGTACCTAGTCCACCCATTTGGATGGTCGGTGCCCCACAAAACAACAAAGATACATTTCGATGAGGCGGTTGACGACCTCAGTTTGGCCATCTGCCTGAGGGTGGTAGGCTGAAGAGGAGAGCTTGGTGCCATTTAAACAAAATAGTTCTCGCCAAACTTGTGAACACAACATCCTAGTCGAAGACAATGGATTCGGGGAGCCCATGCAGTCTTACAATGCGCTAAAAAAAATGCGAGCTAAGCTAAGAGTTGTGTGGGGATGAGCCATAGGAAGGAAGTGAGCAAATTTTGAGAAGCGGTCAACAACTACAAGTAGAAACGTTTTCCCCCAAGATTTATGCAAACCATCAATGAAGTCCATGGAGACATCAGCCCAGACTTATGTTGGCAAGGAGAGAGGCTGGAGTAAGCCAGCTAGGCTAAGATGTTCGGACTTATTCCTTTGGCATGTGGGGCAGTTCACAACATAATCTGCAATAGCCTTTTTCATACCTTTCCAATAGAAATATGCTCGAACGCGTTGTAGAGTTTTATGCACTCCTTCATGGGTGGTGTCATGGTAAGAGGACAAGATTGTGGCAGTGAGAGGGGAAGAGGGCAGTAAATAAATTTTGTACTAGTAGAAAAGAAGGCCATCACGAATTGTCCAAGCAATGGTCAGCTCATTTCGTTCCACCTTAGAATATAACTGCTACAGATCCATGGAAGAGGTCACTTATTGCTAGATAGTATCGAAGAAAATGGTGTGGGGTTGGCTAATAGCACAAAGCAAAGCATGGTCCGTGGGACACTGGGATAACGCATCAACTGCACAATTTAGGGCACCTGCCTTCTATTCAACTTTGAAATCAAACCCCATGAGTTTACTCAACCAATGTTGTTGGGGAGAGGTAGTGAGGTGTTGCTCTAGCAGGTATTTTAAGCTGTAATGATATGTGCGGATAAGAAATGCATGCCTCCATAAGTAAGGATGCCAATGTTGCACTGCCTTTGTAAGCCCAATGAGTTATCGTTCATAAGCCGATCTACTGTGGTGGTGGGTTGCTAATTGTCAATTGAGAAAGGCTATGAGGTGGCCGTTTTGTTGCAAAACAGGCCCAATACCACCTCCGAAAAAGCATCACACTCCACTACGAAGGTCCCTCAAAGTTAGGTAGTTGCAGTACAGGTGTTGAGGCAAGGGCTTGCTTCAGGTGGGTGAAAAGAGATGGTTGCTTCACTCCATTGAAAAGAGTTTCGCTTGAGCATGCTGGTCAGGGGGGCAGCTAGCCTACCATAGTCTTGGATAAATTTGCGGTTGTAGCCAGTTAAACCCAGAAAGCCTCGTAGAGCCGTGATGGTAGTGGGTTGTGGCCAGTCAATGATAGTTTGAATCTTGCTTTTGTGAACCTCAACCTTTGCACCTAGAACTATATGGCCAAGGTATGCTACTTGGGTCTCCCCAAAGGAGCACTTAGATTTTTTGAGATAGAGATGATGGCCGCATAATAAATCAAATACTATACGGATGTGCGTGAGGTGGTTAGTTCGAGATTTGGTATAGATTAGTATGTCATCAAAGAAAACCAATATGAACTGACATAAGTGCTTGTGAAATACCTCGTTCATGAGAGCTTGAAAGGTTAAGGGTGTGTTTGTAAGGCCAAAAGGCATGACTAGGAAGTCGAAGTGGCCATGGTATGTGCGAAATGCAGTTTTTTCCACGTCTAGGGGATGCATGCAGACTTGATGGTATCCTGATCTGAGATCGAGTTTAGTGAAGTATGTGGAGCCATGAAGTTCATCAAGTAATTCCTCCAAGACTGGGATAGGGAATTTATCTTTCTTGGTCTTTGTGTTGGGCTCTCTTTAATCCACACAAAAATGCCATGACCTATCGGTTTTGTGAACAAGGAGCACCAGAGAAAAGAAGGGTGAAGTACTATGCTAAATGATGCCTGTGCAAGCATGGTAGTACACTGACGCTCTATTTCATCTTTTTGCATGTGAGGATACCGGTATGGGCAAACCACCATAGGTTCGGTGTTAGGAAAGAGAGAAATACGATGATCACAATGACGGATAGGTAGTAGCCCTGTAGGATCCTGAAATAGATCAGAGAATTCATCTTAAAGTGCCTCTATGGGGGGGAATGTATTTGTAGTGTTGTGGAGGGAATGTAGGTGATGAAAAAGATGGGTTTGTTGGCCGTAAAGAGTGATAGGGGTACCATTTGACACGAAAGTCATCGTAAGTGTGTCAAAGTCCCAAAGAATGGGTCCCAAATGGTGCAACGATTGAACTCCTAAAACCATATCAAACCCATCCAAAGGAATCATCAGGAAGTCAGCCACAAAGGTGTGTTGCTCAATTGTGAAAGACGTTGCTAAACAACTGCTGTGGCTGAGAAGTTTCTAACCGTTGGCCACCGAAATCTGTGTATGAGGTTGAGGGTGCACAGGAAGCCCCAAAAGAAGAGCTACAAGGAGGCTAAGGAAGTTGTGCATATTGTCAGAGTCAACTAGGCTTAGTAAGGGGTGGTCGCACATGATGGCACGGACCCTTATGGTGCAAGCATGTTGTTGCCCCGTGATAGCATGCAAGGAAATCTCGGGCACCATGGGGTTGTCAATGGTGGTCCAATTGTCGTCAGCATTGGCTACCTCAAGCCAAAACAACATCTTGCAATGATGATCTGCTGTATATAACTCGTCACAGTTGTAACAGAGGCCTTTGGCTCAGTGTTCTGCCATTTTTGCTTGCGTTAGACATTTGATGAATGGAACAGTGGAGTTGTGTTTGGGTTTTGTACCAGCCGGAAATGTACTCCCACTTTTAGTTGCAGTCACACTGCCAGCTTGTGAGGAAGAAAAGTAGTGGCGAGTAAGCAGCCAAGGCTTCTTTGTATTATGGGGCGTCAAAAGTTGCTGTTTGCAAGGGGTGTTGGAGTTCTACCTCAATTTGGATAGATTCAACTAGGCCAGCGTGAAGATATCGACTTGTTGATCCCCTCAAACTGACGGAGCTCAAGCCAGCAGTACCTAGAACTGCCATTGGTACTCATCCACCGTGCCAGTCTGTTTGAGGTCGATTAGTTCACCCAGAGGATTACTTCGAGTTGGTGGGCCAAATCTGAGGTTGTAGTAGTCTTTAAAAACAACCCAAGAAAGGTTGGGCCAATCCAATTCAAGTTGGTGGAACCAGAATTGGGCTTCCCCTATCATGTGAAAGTCGGCCAAGCTCACCTTATCCCCTTCATCAGTATGCTAGTTGGAGAAGAATTTCTCACAGCGATGCAGCCAGGTTAGGGGATCCTCGAAGCCGTCATAGGTAGGAAAATCGAGTTTGGTGAAATGTGGGACCATGGTATTTCCGTGAGAAATGGGGGCACGAGGGTCACCATGGCTAGGCTTGTGGGGATGACTAGTTGTGCTGCCAAATCCACCGTCCAATTCTTGATCTTGGGGCTAAGAAGATTGGCGTAGGAGATCCTGAAATTGCAGTCTGAACTGTTGGAACTGGGCCACCAATCGAGTCTCAAGTCGGGCCTTTGCTGCAGTGGTAGCCTCCTTTATTTAGGCCCGAAGTTCATAAGAGGTCATGATGAGTGGCTCTGATACCAAAATGTTAGGATCTCTAATTCTAGATCGAGTCACCGGTCTTTGGATAGGAAAGTCACCTTCGTACATAGGGTCCTTGCCCTTGTTCCTATTCTTAGGTCTCCCTATGGCTGCTTAAGGGTTGAATTCAAGAAGAATTACAACCTAGAACTACTTGGAAGAAGAGAGTGTTCTAATCTCAATAATTCTGAAAATTCTGACTTCCCTCTCTTATTGATTCTGCCTCTTTATATAGAAGAGGTAATGCTTACAGGATAGGAAAGAATTAAGCAATAAAAATCATCCCTAAACATAGGCAAAATCATCCCTAATATAAAAAGTCAGCTATGATGATTTTATTCTGGAGAGTTTCCTTATTCGTAGCCAATCATACGATTTGGGTCCTAGGAGAGTGGCTTGCGCCTGGCATAATAAGTCTTGCCAGTGAATGCGTCTGTAACAAATGATCTGAAATTTTCTCTTCGCAGGGGTGATACTTCAAGCAATAGTGTTACCGTTGGAGAGAGGCTTTTATCTACTCTTCTGACTGAGATGGATGGCTTAGAAGAAGCTAAAGTAAGTATAACTTTTGTGTGTGTGTATATATACTGTTTCTTACAGAAAATATTTTATACTTCTTGTCTGTCAGTTGAATTGAAAGAATAAAGAAGTACACATTAAATATAATAAATTATTATTGTCTTTCAATCAAGTCCAAACTGTATTCAAGACAATGGAGATGGTCTCCTGTTTCTTCCTTACATTTGGCTATATCCATGATTTCTTTTCAGGGGATTCTTGTCCTGGCAGCTACAAACCGCCCTTATGCAATAGATGCTGCACTTATGCGTCCTGGACGTTTTGATTTGGTGAGAATATAAGCAACCAGACTTCTTTTTTTTCCCCCTAAAACTATAAGAACTTATTGCCGGACTTGTGATTCACACTATTGTGTTTACAATGCAAAGTTTGTCTACAACTATAGTCTTCAGTAAAACTAAGATTTATGAATACATACATATGTTGTTAGTGACTATTGTCATATTAGTGAAACTAAGTACTATGCATGTACTAGTGCTGAGTGCACTAGCTCATATGGGTGAACATGCGTGGTTATGTCTTTGGCTCTATGGGTGCTGAGGCAGGAGCTATCCTTGAGCACCATAACACGACAGGTTTATAATTTGTGCTGATTTGCTGCAGTGTGTTTTTGTACGATCAAGTAAATTATGACTGAAGAACTCTTGCTTTGCATAAAAAAGTAACTATCTTCATTTTGAGCTCTGGTGTAATCCATGTAAATGGTAACTTTATTAGGTCTGATTTTGCTGAAATGTTTTGTGCTTTGTAGGAATGACATTAGGATGAGGCTTTCAATTGAACAGTTTGCTTTAAAAATATAATCCTCCAAGATGTTTCTGATAGCCTGATGGTTGTAAATCTAACTTGTCTTATGCTGAGTACATGACTATCCTTCCAAGTAAACATACACACACACACAGAAAAGATACGAAGATGGTGCTGAATGGTGAAATAGCTTCATGAAATGAATTCCATCCACTTAATATTTTGAAAAGATTACTAAAAATGTTGAGAAACATATCAAAGTGGGATCCTAAAGGGTTATGAATCTCCTATTTTTCTAGGAGTCTTGGAATTTATTATTTTTATCTCAATTATTTTTTAGAGTTTATCTTGTAGTTAATCTCTGTTTTCTAAATTTTATAAACAAATGAAAAGAGGGAATTTGAATATTCTACCTCACTCCTGTCTATTTTTGTGGAATGGCAGGTGCTGTATGTGCCACCACCTGACTTGGAAGCCCGATGTGAAATACTCAGTGTACATACACGTAACATGAAACTAGGGAATGATGTCAATCTCAGAAGACTGGCAGAAGATACTGAGCTCTTCACAGGTGCTGAACTAGAGGGTATATGCAGGGAAGCTGGTATTGTTGCTTTAAGAGAAAACATATCTGCTACTGTTGTGTGTGATCGCCATTTCCAGGTTGTGAGGAATTCTATAAATCCAGCATTAACCAAAGAAGAAATTGATTCTTACTCATCTTTTATGAAGACCTCATCTTCAGCATGTTCTCCGCAATTCAGGTCAAGTTCGAAACTAAATCGGAAGAAAAGAAATTTGTTAGGTTCTATTCCTTTGGTTAAACTTGGTATTGTCAGCTGTATATTGCTTGCTGCTACTAAATACTTTGTGATGCTTGGAGAACAATCTGTATGTGAAGTTGCTTTCACCTGATGAGTTTATACCATGTTTGTAATCATAACGTTAGCTTAGTATAACCAAAAACAAAATCCGCTTAGCACAGTTCTTTCTCATTTTTCTTTAAATTAGATGTGGACTTTATGCATTTCTGCAGATGTAATCTGATGCATATTCGTAAGAGGTTTTTCAATTTGACTTTGTTAGGGTTTTTGATTTGGGAACTGAATTTCAATTAAGAATTTGAATCAAGCCTTTTGGATTTTTTTTGGGTACATTTTGGGCTTAAGGCTACGTTAGGTCACATTTAGTCAATTTTATTGCCATTCAGGTCTGGTCGTCACCGATCTTTCAATGATATTAATAAATTTGACATCTGAGTTTTTTCAAGTGTTCTTGTGTATGTTGTTTCTTGGTTTTGCATCTAATCTTCATCAATGGTGGAAAAACAATGGAGTCTATTGATTTTACTGATTCTCGTTCACTGAAGTCCTTTGGGGAGCTCAAAACCACCTGCATAGCCTCTTAATTCAGACGTACATAACCCTGCTTTAATGCCTTTTATATTCATAGTATCATTACTTGTTTTCTCTTTCAAAAATATCAAATCAATTTTTGGGAACTATGAAATGCAAATATTTCGAAGGTCGAGTTGTTTTTGTGTCCACATAATGTGACATCAATTTATATATCAATATTTTAATTTTCTTTATATTGCAATATTTGTATAGTGACTCATATTTATGTTTGTGTCTTTATGTCTATTTTGGTAAATAGATTTGATTATAATTTAAAAAACTTATCTGACTTAATGAATTTGATCCCAAAAAAACTCAAACCAAGAAAAGTCTAATTAAAAAAGTATGATTTGTAAAACGAGTCGAGTTCGAGTTTTCTTTAAAGCTCAGTTCAAGTTTAAAAAGACCGAATGAATATTTTTTTAATAAATAAAAAGTTGTTATTTAAAAAAAATTCAATGTAATGTGATATTTTAATAAAAAAATAAAAATTAGTATTTTTATTTAAAAAATTTATGTCAATACAACAATTTATTTGTATTTATAAATATTTTATATATAATTTCACATGTAATAATAATTATATATATTATTTATTTTAAGTCCTAATAATGTAAAAAAGTCTAAAAAAAAAAACTTGATTAAAATATTGACTCAAATTTTTTTTATTTTAAATTTAAGCTTAATTTTTAAAATTTTGATTTTACGATAAGTCTATTAATAAGTCCCCATCATTGATTATTTTAACTCTTAGAAGCGGAAATATATTTTATTTGATGGTTCCTTGGATCCATATTTCCTAATCATGTTTCCTGATAAGTACCATAATTGATTCTTATGTCTTTGGAGTGAGGATAAGAATGCCAGACTCCTCCACAACTTCTGATTATAACAAGATCCAACTTGTTCTACAAGCTAGGCTATCCCTTATAAACTGTGATAGTGCTATATCAGTTTTAAGTTAGTGCACTGTGCATGCACATTTAAGGTTTCCGCTTTCCTAAATCTCTCCAACAAGATTGTGCATTCTTTGTTCTAATCTTAATATAATATTACCAAATCTTTTGATGGAATGGATGTGTCAGTATCATAAAATAATATAACCACATTTTTATAAGTTATAATACATTTAGCATTAGTAAAACATGATAATTGAGGAAAACAGATTTGGGGCAATATACGCACGGTTAACAATTATTATAAAAAAAAATTGTATAGATTTAATAGTTCAAATTAAAAATTAAAATTAAATGATCGTATGGAGTTAAGAGTTTCAATATCAAGTACGTGTGATTTCAAATTTTAATTCAACTATCTATATTAAATAAATTGTGCAAGCTAATATGAGTTGTTCATGTTTTCAAATATAATAAATTCAGATCCAACAAATGAGAAGAGAATAATATCACACTAACAATGTACTAAAAAGTTGTAGGTGACTAAAAATTGTTTGTAAAAAGAATAAAGGGAACAAACCCAAATTCACAAACTAAATATATTAGTAAAAGTTACATATTTTCCTTTATTGAAATTAAACTCTAAGACGCTCTTTTCTTTTTCTTTCCTTCTATTACGATCAAAATATCTGTATTTTTTTAAATTAAATCTCCTTATTTAATCTTGAAAGTGCATTCTTCAGACTAAATTTCTACATATGAAAATTTTTATTTCTATAGTGTTTCTCAAAATTATTGTACCCTAATTACTAAATTGAAATATTATATTCTGTTACTCTTATGCTTCTTTATATCATAACCGAGTTAATTTTTTTTTTTTTTAAAAAGAAACTAGACTACTAGAATATTCTAATAGTCATATAAGTGAACTTTTTTCTTTTTCTTTTATTTTTTGTCTAATTTTCTCAAAGAGAGTATATATATTCTTGAAATGTATTTATTTATTCTATTTCTAATTTTCTATGTGGAAGATATTCAGTCAGTGTGCTTTCTTGGCTTGGCCATTGCAAGGGTGAGTACTTTCTTCTTAACCTTCCAATGTGGGCATAAAGAGATGATGCTCTTTGAATTCAAATCATTGTCTTTAATTATGGCCATAGTGGTTCCAATACATAGCTTTCAAGTCTCTCAATTTTCAAAATGCCATTAATTAAAGGCCAAAATTCAAATAATTACTTCAAACTTTAATAATTTTAATAGATAATTTTTATAGTTTAATCTTGGTATCTAATAACAAATAATCCATCTTTTTTTTAAATGATTTTGAAAAATATAACTAAACATATTATGATAACAAATTGTGAGAAATTTCCTCTAAGAATACACTTAATCAAATTCAAATAAAATTGTTACTAAATTAGCCCACTTTTTATACTTTCTTTTCCTCCTTAATGAATGATGAAATGAAGTATTGGTCATGTATTGAAAATTTAGTAAATTTGTTTGATTATAACTTAAAATTGAAATAATATAATATTTTTTAAATATACAAATCAAATATAAAATATTAATAAAATTGCATTTAAAATATGTATTGTAATGATATATTTTTTTCATTATTATTTATAGTAAATTATACTGATTTTCTTTCTATTTTTAAAATATACTCAAATCCCCATTAAATAAAAAATTATCATATATTTTAGTTTAATTTAAATTTTTATTAAATACTCTCTGTTAAGATAAATATATTGTTTCAACTTTAAAAAATTATAAAGTAAATGATATTTTAGTCAAATTAGATTGAATATAAAATAAATTTGTATTTTTGGAGAAGTCGGTGCAATTTCAATAAATTTAAGAGAAAATCTATATATTTTACAATAGTATTTATTAATTGTCCATATGCACAGAGAAATCAATATCATATTACGTGGAAAATCCAAAATCAAAACGCGTGTAATAAGAAAAGAGGCGAAAGGAGAAATTAGTAATTCTAGTCATTTTTAATTAAAAAAAAAAATCAGATCTTTTAAAATTATGCTCAAAGATTATTTTCGTACCTCATTTAGCTGTATGTGGGACTCCAAATCTTGGCGTATGTGTTTAATTTTTATGCCTGGATATGTTGTCCTTGTCATGAAGGAAAAGAAAAATTAGCAAAATCTATAATTTCCTATTGTTGTGCTGTGGAATCTTCAACATACAAATATGCTAAAATAATATATTATAGTATACAGTAAAGTATGTGACTAAAATATACACTCAATGAATACTCCATTTCCCTCCTCTTTCCTCCAATCACACATTTTTGGTAGAGAAATAGTTGTCACACAACTGATATTGTCATATAAAATGAAAATTTTACAAATTATTGAGTTTGGCACAATTAATAATTTATATAAAATGAATATTTCTGGTATGAATGTCTACAGATGAATGATTCAGTTAGCTAAATTTAGATTTCTTACACTAAGTTCACAATGTACAGATTTAACGATATTAACATAATTATATAAATTTAATAATTCACATTTAAATTTAAATATTAAAAGTAATATTTTAAAAAACTGAAATTAATAAAATTTAAATCTTAATTTGGGAATTTATATTAAGTGAACTATATATTGCACAGTCCTATACGGACAATTATAGGGACCTCGAGCTCTGATTCACTATTGTCACTGCTAAGAAGCATAGATGCACTAACTTAGAGCAAGATAGAATGTATTATGTTATGAATGATGATAAGGGTTTTGTTGGAGCATTTATTTATTGACAATAATAAATAATACTTTAACTTTTATTTTTTTTTAATTCTATTTAATTAATGATTTATTTGATTTTGTTTTTATGATAACATTATTCTTTATCTTTTTTAAGAGACAAAATAAATTTTTTCATTTTTTTAAATTTATAATCAATCTCTAACTATTTTTATATTTATAAATATCAAAATAATATTTTTACATTACTCTTATTTTTTAAAAAATAATTATTTTTTATTTTAAATTTAATCTTTTAAATGAAATTTCATAAAATATTAAAAGTAATATGAAGATATTACTTAGATGTATTAATATTTAAAAATTTATTAATAATTAATTATAAGTTTTTAAAAATAAAAAATAATTATATATTTTAATAAAGATAGAAGTTGATATTATCATAAAAATAAATTAAATAAATCATTAATTAGATGCAATGAAAAATTATAAAAATATTAATTATTATTGTCAATGAATATAATAAATATAATGCTCTAAAGGTACTGATTAGTAAAATCTTAATAATAATAATATCTTTTTCTTTCTAACCTTGATCAATTATACTAGTATCTCTATAAATATTTATAGCACTCAATTTTTTAAGTGCTGGCCTGCTACTAAATCAAAGTTGAAAATGAGGCAAAAGACGTACATTGCACCAAATTATCATTGTCTTATTCAGAATCGTCAATAGGATAATCATTAGATTTCAAATTTGAACTATAGAATGTTTCAATAATTACGTTTACAATTTGATAAGATTTGTCGTAAGAATGTCATTGTCCAATATAATCTTCTCAACTAAAAGAAAACAAAGTAACAACTATACTCAACCTGATAGTTAATTAATCATTCAGTGACCTACATAGATTAATACATTTTTATTTACTTCTTATTATGTAATTAAATATTTAACCACATATTCTAATAAATATTATTCAGATATTTTTAAAAATTGATCTGTGTACAAATTCTTATTGTATTCACATTTCAATTTAAGTAATTGACACTTGGATGCAAATCACTTCATTAGTTTAGACTTAGTTATCAATGTGAAACTAGATAGCACTGTTCTTCATTATTATTATTTTAAAAGAAATGATACATTTTAGGATCTCCAGTCCACATGATCAATAAAAAGGTTTAATTTTAAAAAGCTAATTCTTGTGTAGCGATGATTATAATGTTATGTAATTAACATTAATAAACCCAAAAAAAGAATTGAGATGGAATCCTTTTTTTTTTTTTTTAAATGTAGAAAAGTATAAATACATATATAACACTTTACAAGTATATTCATATATATTGTAAAATAATATTTACATAAACATCAATATTTTTAAAAAATTTGTTAAATTATTCTACATATGAGAACAAATCCATATGAGATGAGTTGGGTAGAGTCTATTAAATACCATAAATCTCTATACAAATAATATAATTCTAATGTACAAGAAATTCAAAAACTAATTTTTGACCAATTTAATGTAAAATTAATTGGTATTTTACCAATTTTTGGGTTAACGAAACTGGAATCACGACCGATTTAATAATTTTTCGATCCAAATCAATGGTTCGGTTCGATTTTTCAAACAATATCATTTTGTCATTAATACCTTCGTAATACTAAATTACATTTTGTCATTAATGTAAGGAATTATTTACACATTATGTTATATTAAAACAACTTTATATTAGTAAAATTTTGATAATAATTTTCTTAAAAAATAAAACAATAGGACTTCCTATCTCCATCCCAAGCTTGCAATTTAAAAATTGTCAAATATTGATGACCGCCTATTTAAAACGTACACACTTTAGTGCACTGTGTCGCTCTCTCTCTCTCTCTCGCTCTCTCTCTCTCTGCTTCGGTGCTTCTCCTGCTTCCCTCCAGATCTGATCCCACCGCCGGTAAGCTCTCTAATCTCTTCTCTCTTCTTCCGATTTTCAGATCCGTGCTTCATTTGGGTTTCAATCTCTGACTTACAATCTTTTAATCGTTGTCGCTGTCGCTGTTTCGAAGGTTTTCTTCTTCTTTTTTGTTCTTGTTTCTGTTTGTTTCATTTTTGACGGAATTTTGCTTGTTTTCTTGATCGGATGGTGCTTTTGCGTTTCTTTTTCTGGATCGGTGTGGACATTTTGCATGCTTTTGAATTTTGTGCTATATTTGTGACTTGTAACACTGTAGCACCTTTCACTCTCTCCCTTCGCCTTCAGCGGGCTGCATCCTTGTACGTCAAGTGGATGCAAATGTCAAATCATACTTCGAATTGGTTGGTTCTTTCTTTTTCTTGTTTTTTGTTGGGGGGGGGGGGGTTATGGGATGTTAGTCTCTTCTCAACCTGTACATGTAATTGCTCCATGTATGGTGGGTGATTAGTTTCAGATTGAGGCTACCAAAAGTATCTACATGACATGGGGGGAAAAGCAAGAGGTGTATCATCATAATTGGAAGAATACAGCAATAATAAGTATAAAATGGGGAAAAAAGAAGGCCTGAACATGAGATAGACCGAGTTATATTACCTGAGAGATGTTATCTGATGCTATATTTTGTTGAAAGTATGGATGGAAGTCAAAGGATGAAGGAAATGCTTACTTTGCTAGGCTTCATTGTTCATTAAGCTTTTTATCTTGATCTGTAAATCAACTTTGGATTTAACGTTACTTGTATATGGATAAATTTATCCTCCTCTCGTTCCCTTTTGCTCAAACCCATGTAAATGCCTCTTCTTTTTTAAACTTCCTTCCACCACACAATATTTAAAATCACAGGCCACAAAGTGAACTAAACTATAGTAGTAGAAGATAGAAACAGCGACAGCAAAGCTTGAGAGTCAAGTTAATTGCATGCAATATTGCAATTTGATCAGTTTATTCATGGCTAATTGTTACTAAGTCGTGGGTTGAATCCTTTTGCTAGAAGGAAGTGGAAAAGAACATGCTATACATGTGGAACAAATACATTTGAATTACGATCTATGCAGTTAGCAATGATGGATAATCTCATGAATATTGTAGCTGTTTCTTAGTTTTTTTCCTAACTTGCTATTAATTACTATTCTTTTTTTGTAATTATTAATTTTATTCAATCTTCAATTTGCAATAGCAGTTGAAGAGCATGGGTCGTGGAGTTAGCAGTGGTGGTGGACAAAGTTCATTGGGCTATCTTTTTGGCAATGGAGAGGCTCCAAAACCAGCAACAAATAATGCTCAAGCTGAAGCACCTGTAAATAATAGGACTCCTTCAAAACCTCAACCAGCAGATGTGACCAAGCAGATTCCTGCTGGAATTCATAGTAACTCTGCTGATGGCCAGAACACCGGCAACTTCATCACGGTAATATTTGTGCATATATTTATTTGCATCTTACCTAATTTAAGTGTTAGGATTATATATTTGTCAAAAGTGGTTTACAATGTCATAAGCTGTAATAATTCTGACATAGTGGACACTCTTTGTAGTTTAGTTATTTTGGAGACATTTGACTGTCCCAAATGCATGTTTACTTTAGATTCTGTTCCTTATGGTCTATGCTTTTCTTATAATACGATGAACTCAGTCATATAGATGATGTTTTCTTTTGTAAGTCAATGACGTTTAATATGAATTGGTCTACACTGTTGGATGTATTACACAACTTGGGAAAAACAAAAATTATGATGTGGATTAGATTCTTACTTGAATGTTTTTATTTACCCTCAAGTATTAGGCTTCCCCATTTGTTTGTGTTGATGGTTGTCAATAGTGTGCGCCTGAACCCTTGGACCTAATATGTGTATTGGTCTGATTTTGATTGGGTTCTAAATCAATCTTATGTTGTTGCTCATGTAGTTAAGAAAAAAAACCGTGTGATCTGATTCATATGTAATATAGAACTGTGGACGATTTTCTGGCTGCCTGGGTTTTCTTTTGTTTTATGCACTATTCTTTAACAGCTCCAAATTTTTATATTTCGGATTGTCAGCTGCATGTTCAGATTGGGATCTTTTTTATTTTAAATAATGTTATGATTGGTTAATTTATATTTCTGCTGCAGGACCGACCCTCAACCAAAGTCCATGCTGCCCCTGGTGGTGGCTCTTCTCTGGGTTACCTCTTTGGTGGAGGCCCTGGTGAAGGAAAATGAGATCTTGTTCATGCACCCTTTGCATGGAGAGTGCCTTCTTTTCAAATTCAAACCTTGGAAAAGCCGTGGAAGATATGGTGTATTGGTGTAATATAGGTTATGGTTGCTGGGATATTTCAATCAAGAATACTATATTTTAAATGCACAAAACATCTATTACAGAACTGTCTGTCAGAAGCAATGTTTTAACTTTCAAGTGCATATTTGCTTTTGAAATTTATCTGTTATTAGCAGATATTTTTCTGTTATCTTGTTCCAATTTCTTCCACTGGGTTCAAAATTAGGGATACGATAAAATAGGTAGGTACTATAATCCCTATCTCCAGACTTTTATTTTGCGGGTAAAAAGATATTTTTACCGTCATTGAAATGTTGAATAAGTCTGAAGTCAATTACTTGAAAGTTTTTCAAAATGAACTTCTCTATCAGATAGGGGTATTGTATTACCCAAACTAAAACGTTAAAATATCCATAATAATTCTTATAATTAGAGTCAGATGAATGAATTTTTATCATATAATATTGGTATTAAGTAATGTTAATCTCCATTAAAACCGGCTAAGTGCGGGTACACAAAATGTTGAAAGATTTGCGCTCAAGTCTAATCTTGCTATATTTTAAAAAATACCGGCTAACCAGCCTAAATTTTTAACAAAAAAGAATATTAACCATAAATTAACTTAATCTAAATTCTGTTAAAAATTTTTTGTTTGACGGGGTTAAGATTGCAAAATTTGATGACTCAAAAAAAAAATGATGAAATTTTTTGAAGTTTAAAGTTTAAACTACTCATGTCGAGTAAAATTACCCTTTATGCAACAACAAAAAACTTGGAATCTGCACTACTATTATTAGCAATTGTATTTTAATTTAATTAGGCTGATTCAATTATATACAATCATGTTTCAATCGAGGATTGTGAAAGTAGTTGTACCATTGGCATTCTTCTCAAAGTGAATTACTTGCTTCAAAGTAACAGTGTATGCATTGACTTATGCCATTTGGACAGATAGTTTGTTTTGGTGCTTCTTTTTACCATGAAAATCAATGTTTCTTTCCCTTACTGAAAGTAGATGGGGTGAAATTGGAAACTGTCCGTTGCAATTACTTTATAATTGACTTATCCCTTTTCTTTTGTAAGATACAGTAGTTCAATTCGATTTTAGTCCATGAAATTGGATGAGAAAGGTAACTAGAAAAATGAAAAAAAGTAAAGAACGATCTTGAAGGGATGGGTTTTTCACAAGTCGCAACCGATACATAGATCACCCTTGATTTCCAAGTATTCATAGTAATAACTAACTAGCACGTACCTATGTATTTAATGACAAAATTAAACCATTTCTTTGCCCCAAAAAAATTGAATTGTCAGTTTTCTGAAAAAAAGTTATAAATCCATTTTTGGAAATTTGAACCCTTAAATTTTTTTAAAGAAAACAAGTACACTATTATATATTTGTTATGTGTATAAAAACATAATAAGTGAATAATTTTTTACTGCCTCATGATTGAGTTAGTAAAAAAGATTCACATATTATACTTTTATCCCTGAAGTTCAATAACACACTTCATAACAAACATTTAGAGAATTGTAATTTAGTTTAGTATTTCTTTTCTGGAGGGCGAGGGAGCTGACTACGCTCAGAGTGTGTGCTAAAACGAAATTTCTTCTCCATACAGCTTCTAAGAGTTTGTCCATATTCATAAAAAGAGATACTATGTACCAAACGCTCGATAAATATTAAAATATATGTTGTTTTTAGTGTATTTATAATTTTAAATTTATAAATTTATTTAATTATAATATGACATATAATTATAATAATATTAATTTAAAAAATAATAATATTATAATTATATTTTTATATTATAATAAAATATACTTGTGCGCCCCCGCGCGTATATATATATATATATAAAGAATACCACCACAAATCAACCACCTTTGGCAGAACCCATTTGAATGCCTTCATTTCAGAACTACTTAATCTATTGTCCTTTTGTCTCCAGGGTTGATGGAATCACCTGATTTGTGATTGCCAATTTTTGCGAGGAAAATAATAGTGTTTCACTTTGTTTTCGGCCTTTGAAGCTTCCCCCAAATTAATTCAGAGTTCAAAAGTAAAACGTATGAATATTGCAATTATTTTTTGCCTCTGATCCTATTACTTAACTTTCAGACAGATCTCTGAAGTTTCTTCCATACGTACACCCTAGAAGAAGAAAATCAATAGTTGAAGAATATAAGTGGATAAATCTGCAGGAGATCAAGTACCTCAATGTCTGTGTTCACAAAAGTTTACAGGAGTTCATGTAGAAGGAAATTTCTGGGAAGTTTCGTAAGTTCTATTATATATATTGATCCGTTTCAGCAGAACAAGTTCTATAAATCAATCATCCACCATATCAGAACACACCCATACCGTGAATTCCTTCTCTTTTCACACAATTTCCGATTACCCAATATGCCTCTGACCAAAAACAGTGACATTGATAAGCTCTTACATTTCCTCCACATCGCCATTCTAGTTTTCCTCAACCAAGGCTCCTCCTCCTTCTCTGATGCCTTCACTGAAGAGCCATGGTCATGGGGTCTCACACTTCCCATCAGTTTATACTTCAAATTTGCCCTTGAGATTCATGCCCATCTGGGTCTCTGTGTAGGGATTGGCCTACCCTCTCTCGTCTACTGGGGTATCACCAGAAACTCCATAGACTGGTACGCTGATGCAGTCCTTGAATTCAACTTGGAGTTTCTGAAAACTGGGCTCTTCAACCTTGTCATTGGGTTTGCCCACTGGCTGATCCTAAAGCTGCTTCACAAATTCCATGAATCGGGGATGCAGAACAAGAGGCTTTCTAACTGCTGGCCAATTCTCTCAAAGCTTGAAAAAAGTGACATCTTGCAGCACCCTTTGCTTAGGCCAATTGGTGGTCAACAGATGTTTCTGCAGCTTCTGGAACTGCTAAGTGTGTTTTTCTATAATGGGAATGTGATGCTCTTGTGCTGGGGGTTTTCTGGGAATAAGTATGATTCTGATATTGGTAAAGCCATATCTTGGGTTAGTTTGGGAAGCTCTCTGCATGTGTGGATGAAGGCTTGTTTGAAGGTGCTTGAAGGGAAAGCAGCAACACCACTTGCTGATGAGGAGAAGGCATGTCAGATGGCAGGTAAAGGAGAAGAACCTTCAAATCAGAGCAAGGACCAACTACAAGTAGTCACCTTGGAAACATGCTGAGCGGAAAAAATTTCAAGTGATTAGTAATGAAGTATAAGTACATTTCGTTCGTAGAAAAATAAATAGACTAAATCAATCATCATGAAACAAGTAAACATGTCAAGTGAACTTTAGGATGGGGTTTATTTTGACCTGTTTATATGTGCTTTCATGATAAATTTAGTCTCTTTATCTTTCATATATTATATCTATCAAAGAATCTTTTGTAATTTTTAATTAGCATGTAGTTAAATAAGGTTAAGAAGATGATCGGCTAAGTATATTAAAAAGAAAATTTCTCAAATCGGTATGTATTTGAAAATTGTGTGTAACGTTCAGACTCATCAAATGATCATAAATAAACCAAAATTATTTGATGAGTCTGCTTATAATAATATGTTAGGCTTGTACTTGTACAGAACTTTTTCTGAGTATTCTATATTGCTTGTAATGCTGTATATGTATATAGGCTATGTTTTATGATTGCTAGCTAGTGATTAAAGTTGAGAGTTGTTTTTTTAATATTTGGTTGTTATTATGTTTTATGACTGCTAGCTAGTGATTAAAGTTGAGAGTTGTTTCTTTAAATATTTGGTCGTTATTTCATAATTTTACATTAAATAATTGAACCTAAATCCTTACTTTTACCTTCTAAATTAATATTATAGTGCACATAGGCATACCCAAAAATTTGTGTAATAAACGAATGAAAAGATTTTTTAAGATTATGTAGAAATTACATCATGAAGAAGTAAAGGAAGGATATAAGATAAAAATTAACTCATTGGAACTAATATCAAGTGATTTATTGACTTTGATTAATGCTTAGTTAATTCATAGCGTGCCCTTCCTAGGTAGTGCTAAAATTCTACAATGTATTCCCTGTCTAAGCTTGCTCAAGAAACAACCACACATACATCGATTGTCCTTTCTATTGCAAGTAGGGTGGCAATGATAGAAGTATAAATCATACATAAGAATATCAAATCATGTTAAACAAATCTCATTATCTATAAATTAGATTTGGATCTCCTTATGTTCATTTGTCTCATGTTTCTATTATATTATAAAGAAATAGACACAGACTAAGTGAAGTTTACTACACAAGTAGGTCTTACATTTTTAAGTGGAGCCTACCACTTAAGTGGGTCTTATTCACCCTATGTATATTTATCTCCAACATGGTAGGAATATGAAAGAAAATGACATGAGAGGATCGAAATACCTATAAGTTAGAGAACAAAACTCATATCTCTGGCTTCTTATTTAAACACATATATGTTACGCCACCTCAGTTTATTTCCATTAAAAGGTAAGAAGAAAAACATTTAAAAAATGAGCTCCCATAAAACTAGACAAAACTAGTAGTCAAAAAATATGTGAAGTAGGACGAGCTGGAACAAAGTTCCATTTTCTATTGAAAGTGTTGCTCATAACATATACACATAAGATTAGCACTTTGCATGCCAACACGAATGACCCATAGGAAGTAGTGATGATAGTACAATTTATTGTGTTTTTTTGTTGAATTTTGTTGTAATTTTGAGAGTTGAAAAAGATATCTTTAATTTTGGCCTTGTCTCCAAGAGTTAAACAATAAGTGTATACTTTTATGCTTTCCTAAATTTCAATATAAATTAAGAGACCTATATTCCTTTTGGGTTTGTAATACAAAATATACTAGCATTATAATCAACGCATGTATACTAAAATGTTTGATAATGGACTATCCTTTAAAGCATAAAGAGTTGTTTCCATCACATGCATGCCAAAAGGGTAGTAGCCATTCCCAATGAAACATCATCTCATTTTGTACTCATTGGTCATAAGCCTATTATGATACACTATCCAAAGAAAAGACATTGTGTGTTGGAAACCAAGCCATTTCCAAATAACATTTCAAGTAGGTTTTTAAGGCTTCCTTAATCTTAATCGTTATTCTTTGATAAATTTTTCTAATCAAAGCTTGAAGGACTATCGTAGGATAAGGATTCAAAAGGTGTAGCTTTCAAACCTAAGGGAGTATAAGGAACCCATATTTAAAAACCGTCATGCAAAAGGGAAGAATCACACCACTTAAGTATCCTATTAAGCATCTTATAATACTTGATGTGATACTTAGGCATCACATGCTACTTATGTCCTTATCATAGCACTGACCTTAAAGAGCTGATATCTTAGTGGTTGCACTCCACAACACTTCACTTGGCTTCCTTGCCAATCAGAACCCTTTGTAAGTAACCCATTATGTGACGTCGACTATAGGCTTTAAGACCAATTCATAAAACCCAAAGGAGTACAAAGAACCCATATTTGAAAATCAGCTTACAAGAAGGAAGAACCACAACCCTTAATTATCTCACTAAGCATTCCATATTACTCGATGTGGTACTTACGCATCTCAAATTACGTATGTTCCTATGAGTTTCTTTTGCCAACATTTATACCTCAACCTTTTTCCACATAATTCCAAACTTTGTAAATGTCATGTCCAGTGTTAAGTTACTTGATGGTTTTTAATATAAATTATAAGGTCATCACCATACTTGTATTTTGAATGTAGCACTTTGATCCTCATATTGTCATGTTTTTTCATTTTCTTAAATGATTACCAAGATTGCCTAAAAACTTAGTAGAACAAATCTTATCCCTAAGAAACCATAAGTATGCATCATTGATCACCCATTTTGCCTTGAAGGATGTTGCAACAAATATCTCTATATCCCCATAGGTTTTGATTGGAAGGAGTGAAGTTGACAATGATAATATTAAGAACAACATGAGTAAAGGTGATATGTCCAAGGAAAGGTTTTTGGATTTCCAAGAAATCAATTTAATATCCATATTCTCTACTATAAAGCTAAGGGTGTCATGAGAAACTAAGCTATAAAGTTAAGGGACTTCAAGGGAGTTTCCTAATTTCTTTATTGTACTATTTTTATACGTTTTTTACCCTTGCTCTTTGGTTTCAATTTAGATGTCTAGCACTTCTTAAACACATTATTATTGATGTGGAACCCTATATATTTTTATACTTCCTAATATAACATGCAATCATTTAAATGTGTGAATTTTCGTATAGCTGAGTCTCAATTTGTTTATGGTTTTCCTAACCTTATAAAAAGATAATAGGATCTTTGTATGTTCAAAGGCATTTGCCAATAATTATAGTATCATCCACATAACATTGTTGATTGTTCCATAAGAACACTTTATATGAAAGGGTTTCACCATGAATACAATCTAGTGTTGTTTTAACACCTTTCATACAATGTCTGTCCTTAATCAACTTATAAAACTTACACACTGTCATATATCATGATGAACCCTAAATGTACCACCGACCATGTCATGCATAATGTTTTCCTTATAAATTTATTCTTTTCTCATGTGTTACCTTACTTGGGGTTCCATATCATGAAGTTCTGCTTTAATTCTCTCCTTGTGCCTAACCTAAAAAGTGCATCCTTATAGGAAAGGTTTAATAACTACTTAGTCACATACAACTTCTCTTATATGTTATTTCCTAAACCTACATTAAGGACATTCATTCAAATGGTTAATAAATTATAAAATATTATAATTGTAAAGTTAAAATCTTATTTTATTCCTTATGTAATTTTTTATTTTTTGGTTTAAAACAAAATTTCTATTTTTAAAATTGCTAAGCTAATTTAATGACCACAAAGTTGTTAATTGACTTTTATTAATTGTGATATGTTGTTAACATGGTGAATATTTACCTTAATTGGAATTTTTTAAATACCAATGTATAAATCTTAGTAAGGATGCATAAACCTTAAGTTGAGCTGGGCTATACATGAACTTGCACCTTGCTCGATTGTTGATTGGGCCAGTAAATGAGCCTTGTCCTTGTGCACAGTAGACGATGAGGTGGGGTTAAAGCTGCACATGCTAGGATCTTCTGGGTGAGAGAATTTACACAGAGAAAGAGAGAGAGAGAAGGGGAAAAGAGGGAAATGGTTCATTTGCAAGCCTTTCTTTGCCCTTCTTCTTGTTTTTCTCTCTCTATGTAGTTTCTTCATGTGTAGCTTGAGATATCCAATCTACCGGTTTTTTACGCCAAGCTTTAACTATGACATCAATTTATTTTGTATGACAATAAAACCCTTAAGTTTAATTTATGAAAAGGATTAAGTCAAAGAAAATGAATTTACTTATTGGGATTAATATTTACATAGACTAACTTAAGCTATATTTTATAAACTTATCTTATATTGACTTAAGTCTAAATAAAGTATATTGAGTCCAAAATAAATACAAGATCAAATTCTTTATTAGACTCTTAATCTCAACATGTTAATCTTGGTCTAAATGATTTTAAGAACATATCATTATTCTTGGCTCAACTCACTGTCTCTATATAGCCTAACAATTCAAATAAGTGTAGACCATAAAAGGATAAGAGGAGGTAGCATAAGTTCATAACTTGTATAAAGCTGAAATCAAAAAAGGTTTCCTTGATGGCATCAAAGCAAAGACATCTTTGTTGAAAAAGACAGAATAGTGGTAGAAAGAAAGCAATGCATTAGTGATTGAAAACAAAAACCACAAAAGAGAGGAGACAAAAAGTATTTATATGGCAAAATACAAGCATGTTTAGTTTCGAAGGGACTAGAAGTAGGACAAGGGAGTCTGAATCAAAATAAACTTACTTGTGTGAATCTTCTTATTCCTTTCTCTATTGATTTTCTGTTGTAACTTTTAAGTACTTAAAACCTATTTTCAAGCACCTAAAATTATCTTTTAAGTAATGGAATCTAACTTTCAACAAACATTACATTTATCTTTAAACTAATTATTTTTTCATTAGCTAAAAGATTTTTTAAATTTGAAATTAAAGCTTCCATAAAAGATTTATATTTTATTATTTCTTTCTCTTTCTAATGCTCTCTTTAAAAGTTCTTCAGTCAAAATGTTTCAAGCACCTAAAGTCAGTTTTCAAGCACTGAATTCTAGCTTTAATGATCATTTTTATTTTTCCAACATTCCAGGACCTGATTGTTGTCTTCCAACACTTGACTGCAATATTTGAAAATTAACTTTATTTATGAAAATTTGATTTAAAAATTGTTTAAACTTACCATAGCACCTATTTACTCACTATAGGTGCATTGTCACTCATGCCACATGCATGCAAATGTGAGAGCATGAGAAATTAGAATCTGATGTGCTTGTGGCCTCATACGATTACAATCTTTAATCTGCTCGTGCATGTTAGGGGAAAGACCAAATGTGAAGTCAATTGAACCAAAGGAAGAGGGAAAGTGGAGATGGAGATTACAGATCAAAGCTAAATATAATAATAATAATAATAATAATAATAAAATATTTGGGCTGAGTTGGGTTGGGATATTTTTCCAAAACCCTGACTCAGAATTTAGCCTGGCCCAACCTTATAACTCGATATCTTTACTGCTCTATTTGGCCATTTTGTTTTTTTAACCTGACCCGAAAATGCCAAGTTAGTTTTGGTTACTAGGTTAGTTAAACAACCCTAAATCTTGGCCATCTCCTTCTTTTTCTTTTTTCCTCTCTTATCTCACTTTATATCTTCATCGCCTTTATCTTCAAACAAAGAAAATGCGAAAATAGTCACCTAAAGTTTGGAGATTCTTTGGGTTGCAAACAAAATTTTAAATTATGAATATATTTTGATTATATTCTTTTTATTTGTAATTAAACATAAAAGATTCTTAGCTCGTTTAAATATATAAATTTTATATATTGCTTTATTTTGTTGATTAAATAATTAACCCTACTCAAATTTTAACCATTAATAAAGCAAATGATCAAATTACTAGTTTTTTCTAATGTACTAATCTGTATTCCGACAAGAATAAAGATAGTGGAGAGTTGCAAATTTTTAGATAACTACGACCTATCTATTACTTATTTGTTTTATTTTAAAATCATGACATAGTAATTTTAACAGTTTATTGAAATTTATAATTGGAGTCACAGACTACATTCTTCCAAGTCATATAATATATATGTCAGAGACATTCATATGGTCCTACTTTTTCTCTTTGGGATTAAATATATGATCCTACAAAGTCATCTAAAGAGTATATTTTCCCTTGGTATTAAACATAATCTGTAAAAGTTGAATTGTTAATTTTTTGGCTCATAAGATTTTTTTTTTTATTTGTTCTGCAAAGGGAATTTGGCTAGTTGTGGGCAAATTTTCCTGTTCTAGTATTTGCGGGCTTCTGTTTAGATTCCTAGTAGTCCACCACAAACAAATTAAGGAATAGCCCAAAAATCTTTAGGCCCATAAAGGTCTATTAGTATCGAATGCATAAAGCTTCGGTGCGAGCTGCAGTTATGGCCAACTGATTTCATTCACTGTGTGTTGCTGTGAAATGGATCAGAGTGCTTTCTCTTTCCGAACCCGGAAAGCCCGACCCAAATCCGAGCTGTATTCCACCGTCGTCGTGCACGACGACTACGAAGACGACGGCGACGGTGGCTACGACAAGCGAGAGCAAAGCCGCGGCCGGCGTAATGCCAAAAGCTCGGGACCCGAGGATGATCCTTATGCAACTATGGTCTACAAATACAATGGCAATGAAGAAGACGAAGATGACGACTCCTCCCTCCCCCCTCTTCTCAAGCGCCTACCCAAGGACTTCGGCGGCGGAGCCTCGATGGACTACGAAGACGATCCTGACGATGATGCCGGCGATTTTGGCACCATGATCGTCAAGACCGACCGAAGTCGGCAAGGAAATCGGTCTTCTTCGTCGTTGTCGTCGCCCATGGATTCGACCTGGAAGTCTTGGAAATCTCCTCTGAGGCAGGCAAGTCCAATGACGGGACTGGGTGTTGGGGAGGATGAAGATGATGACGGTGGCGAAGGTTTTTCAACCTTTGTTGTGCGTTCAACGGCAAGGTCCTGTGAGAGGGAGTCGATCAGCGGAACCGTGGTGCGGAGAACAAGTTGTGGTGTTGGCAGTGGCGGGGCCGGTACTGGTTCGACAATGGAAAGAGCGGTGGCAAGTATGCAGGCATCTTGCGAGCTAGGCTTTGGGAAACAGAGAAGGGGAAGTGGGCCCTTGCAGAACGACGAGGGTAGGCAGTCGTTAGCGACGAAGGTTTCGTCCAGTTCGATCCCAGAAAGTGTTACCAGAGAGGATCCTACAACCAAGTACGAATTGCTCAATGAACTTGGTAAGTGGCAATTCGTATCCATTCCCATTATTTTTGGCTATATTTTTTTTAATCTTCACTTTTTTTCTTTTGCCACTTTCATTTGATCCTATTTTGGATTTGCAATGCTTTATACATTTCAAAGGATCATCTTCTAGGATTAGTTTCATGGGATAGTAAGTGAGTTCCAAGTTAAAAATAGCATTTTCCGGAACGAAAATTGATATTTGGCCGTTCTATTTATTTTTGTTTCATTTTTAAAGTTGGTCTTTTACGGAAAATGGCAGGGAAGGGATCTTACGGATCTGTTTACAAAGCTAGGGATTTAAAAACCTCAGAGCTTGTTGCTATCAAAGTCATTTCACTTTCTGAAGGGGTAAGTTCCTTTTCTTTTCTGTTCACATGCTTGTACTCCAGCTACTTATGTAAGTAGATTGAGTTTGAACAGTTGTAAACAAACTATAATGCTTCCTGTGCTTAGGAGGAGGGATATGAGGAAATCCGTGGTGAAATTGAGATGCTACAGCAATGTAATCATCCAAATGTTGTGCGCTATCTTGGAAGCTATCAAGGAGAAGAGTATCTTTGGGTAAGAAGACAAATTTAATGAAAAAAAGGAAAAAAAAAAAAAAATTCCCTCGTTCTAACTTTAACTCGTTATTCCTATGGCACAACTATAATGGAGTTATTTCAAAGTTTATGGTATTATGTGAATAATGGTATGCTTTTATATGCTTTTCAAAGTTGGGGCTTCTGATTTGGTTTCTTTGGCAGATAGTTATGGAATATTGTGGTGGTGGTAGTGTTGCTGACCTAATGAATGTGACTGAGGAGCCACTGGATGAGGGTCAGATAGCATATATCTGTAGAGAAGCACTGAAGGTATTCTAGACTGTGTGGGTTGACAATGGATTTATTGATTACAGACTGTTTATTGATTCTTCCTTTAACCTCTGCCTAGGCATTGAGTTGAAGTATGCTTGATTTGACCTTTATGTTTGTGCTTAAAATTTGTAAAACAAAATGCTCAAAGGCAAGGGTCTAGCACAAGTGTGCTGCTGTATATAGTGTGTGTTAATAATTTTCTTTGATTATTTTCTTTTTATTTTATGTTTTTCCCCATATAACTTCCTTTAATTCTGTGTAGGGACTGGAATATTTGCACTCAATTTTCAAAGTCCATAGAGACATTAAAGGTGGGAATATCTTGTTAACTGAACAAGGAGATGTCAAGCTAGGTAAGTACACTAGGTGAATTGCTTGCAAGATCAGCTGAAGTCTTGCTAATTTTATGATCCTCGTTTTATTCTTATGTTTTGTTGTTGATGATTATTATTATTTTCTTGTACACTGGTAGATTATACATTTGATAAGTTAACTCTTCTATTCCATTTATTTCTCCTTGAATTTTTAAATTTAGCCATGATATTGTATCTAATGTGAGATGGGCTACCAGAAACAATTACCGTACCTGTTAAGGTGTTTTTTAAATTAATGCTTGAGAGTAGATGCTCTTTTGTTATGAATGAAAGAGTGATTCAATGTAAAGAATTTTATGATAGAAATAATTATTCCAACTAGAATATGATCAGTAGTTGGACTGTTCCACTAACTTTTGAAACATATAGATGGAATTCTTGGCATGAAAATTTTTCTTATTCATTCTTGCATGCATATCACCTACTTTGTTGCTTCATATTGAAATGATATGCTTTATGATTCTGCCTGTGCAATTTTGAGTTTCCTTACATTTTTTTTTTTCACTCTCTTTTTTAATAGCAAATTCTTCCATGTTTGATCATGTCGGTCTGTCTTTGGATGAGAAAAATACAATTTTGGTGATTCATTTTTTGGCCATAAGATCAATTTGGTCCTCTAAAGATGAAACCCTTCACAAAATAAAGGTCCTCCAAAGGGACCAACTTAGTTCATTTTTTTCATCTTTAGAGGAACAATTTGATGCTTTCCATTTTTGGAGGTCCAAATTAATAGCCCAAAGTGAGGGACCAAAATTATATTTTTCTCAGTCTTTGGACATTCTAACCATCATGTCTTAGTGGGATCTGTCCCTAGCTTTGAGTAAATACCTTCATTTTTTGAAGTTCCATCTAACAAGTGCTAGTTTGCTTCAATGGTTTGGACAGTGGAAAAAGATAGAGACCCCCAGCTTGTATATTTAACACCTTGTTTGAATTTGAGTTATTCTGAATGTTTAAATACTATAAAATTCAGAGAATTATGTAACTTAGTTATCTGGATAAGTATTATCTGCGCTTCTCATTATTTATCGGTATTCCTTCCTACTTACTAGATGCAGTTTAGCATGGAATCTCTAAAATTTTGATAGCTTTATAACTGAAGAAAGTAAGGCTAATAACTATTTGATAATTCTACAATTCTATGTAGGATTTGGTTTTTTTGTTTTTCTAATTTCTTAGTATTCCCTAATGATTTGTACTTGAAAATTCTGTGAAGTATCTATCTTGGAGCCTATTAAATGCCTTCAAATCTTCATAAATCAGCTAGTGACATAGCTATGCTACATTCTGGCTGTTGCATTTCTGTTAAGTTATCAAAACCCTTCTATGAACTGGATTTTCCACTTATATAAGGGTTAAAATTGACTATGGCAGTTGTTTTTGGTAATATTAGACATTGTAGAAGGGATTCTGAGAAAGTTAGTGCATGATCTCTGCCATGCTTCTCTCTCTTCTTCTCACTTGTTTGCCTGTGATTTCTATCTTTCTGCTTCATTTATTGAACTTTGGATTTTATATATAATGCATTAGTATTCTTTGACTTCAAAAAACTGACAGTTAAAACAAACTGGTTGAGCAGGGGATTTTGGTGTTGCTGCGCAGCTTACCAGGACCATGTCAAAGCGTAACACGGTACTTGTTTCATAAACCTATTATTTTAGTATCATTTAGGTTCTGATCTTAGAATTGCCTGGTCAGTTTACTACGGTGAATAATAATTTACAAAACATCTGGAGTGAGAAAGGGAAATTTTGTTTTACAAGCTTTAAGTTTTTAGATTTTGATCAAACACCATATTCCTGAATGAACCTTTTATGGATTGAAATGTTCCTGTGTTGTGCCATTGTAATTTGTGAATAAATTGGAGCAGAACCTTTTATGGATTGAAATGTTCCTGTGTTGTGCCATTACAATTTGTGAATAAATTGGAGCAGAAGGTGAGGAGCTGCGTGAAGTTCTTAACATATGGTGTGGTTGCATCTATTCATGTTGTATGTCTAAAGGAACTGTTTCTAGACATCATATTAAACTTTCCTGACTTCTTTCTCCTGCATTAGCATCTCGGATGTACCCTTGGGTGCCTTTTTGTGTTTAAATTATTTGCTGAGAAAAAAACTAGATTGAAGAAAGTGGGAGGAAAGAGTGAAAGGGCATCGTTACTACACAGTACACACCTTATTATGTCGTGCATTTGAAGGAAGTGAATCTAGTGATGAAATTAGACTTATGACTTTCCTTTTCTAGCCCACAGAGATCATGATGCATCTCTCCTCCATTTTTTGGCCTGTGTTCCCCCCTTCTCTTTGTTTACTATATTCTATAAACCACTTTGACCACATAGGAGTGACTAGGGATAAAGTATCCATATGCACATAGTTTTCATATTTGCATGTTTAAGTTATGAATATGTTGCTTACTTGCATCTTTCAACTTTTGGTGATAATGATGTATGACAGGTAGCAATAGGACAAGATGAGGGAGATAGAAGGAGAAAGGAGGGAGATATAGAAGAAAATAGGGAAAAATAGAGAGAAATAAAGGGGGAAGGAGAAGAAAGGAGGGGACAAGACAGCTAACAAGCTAGGAGAACCTTTTTAATAACCACTTAAGGGCTACCCTAATCCTAATTACTATAGGCTTTTATAGAGCCCAATAGATTACTCTTAATAAGATAAATTAATTCAAAAATAAAAGATAATAAACAAAAGGATAAAATAAGCCTAATATAATGATGATTATTAAAGCCTAACAAAAAGATAATTAACTTTAAAATAAAACTAATTAAAGTGTTCTAATTCCAATATTCATCTTTAATTCTTCATTTACAAACAATTAATGATATTTCTCCGAATATTTTCTATCCATTTTGCATTAGTTTCTCTTGGTTTGAAAAAAATTGACCTTGACTTTTTGAGTGTTGAAGCAATGGAAAATCCATCTTAGAGCGTTAAATAGGACAAAGGGTAGTGCTTTGAAGTATGATAGGAAAATCAACTTTAGGCTTTCCAATACATCTGGAGTAACAAACTCAATCGTGTATACAAGTTTAGCTGGTTCAATTTGAATGTGATCTTTTGCAACTTGAAATTGTAGTGCTAAATACTATTATGTGATGGAGTCCCACATCAGGGAGGTTTTCTTGAGAGAAGGCCTTATAAGCTTGAGGAGTTCTACCTCCTAACAGGCTAGTCTTTTGGGTGGGTTCCCTCCAAGAGCTTGTTCTCCATCATTATGAAATATCTTGATCCTCACATTCTAAATTTACTTTTAATTGCTCTTCAAACTTATGATGTTACCATAATATCATTGTTTGGTAAGCAATCAAGGGGTTCTACTATGAAATCTCTGGGCTCTCCTATCATAACTTCCTCTATTGCATCACGATCTTGACGATATTCTTTTATCTTACCCTGAGCATGATCCCTTTGAACTTTAATTAGATCTTCCAAGCTTTCTTGAGAGATTTGTCTACTTAATAGGTTAAGAGCATGCGTTACCTTATAAAAAACGACGGTCCATTTTCCTAAACCCTCCTTCTATTTGTTGGGACTCTTGTTTTGGATCATGTCATTGGTTGTTGGACAGGAAAATCTCAGTCGGACATCGGGTCTTTACCCTTGTTTTTATTCCTTTAGCCATTTATGGTGGCTAAAGGTTTTAACTCAAGAGAAAGTCATAGCTTAGAACCCACGAGAAAAGAGAGCTCCAAATCTCTATAGGTTGCTAATAAAATCTGACTTGCTTTTCTTATTGCAGCTGTCTCTTTTATAATAGAGACTCTTATTTCAAATTATGAAGGCAATAAAGAGGGAATCATTCCCTTACTACAAAATAGGAAAGTCAACCATAGAGAAAATTATACTGGAAATGAAGTTTCCTTATTCTAACTAAAGTTTCCATATTCAAGATATTGAATGTCAGATTTTATGCTTCAATTCCCTTGATCATGGAGTAAACCACACTTGGCATATTTCTTGCCAATAAAAGCGTTTAAAACATCACCCCTTCTTGGACAAAGAGCTTGTCCTTATGCTCAACTTGACTCAAACTCCCTTTCAACGATGGTCGCCATCTCCTCTGAATTGACAACTTCAAGCCAAAACAATGGCTTGCACTAGTGTGCGGTTGTGTACAACTCATCACAATTATAACATAACCCTTTTTGCCTGTCATTTAGCCATTTATGTGCAAGTCAATTGTTTGACAAAAGGGGTTGTAACGTTGGAATTGAACCCTATACTACCAATGGGCACTCCAACACCTTTTGAGGCTTGTGTACCCACAATCAGGGTAGTAGTGTGGTTGCTTTGAGTGCCTTGCCAAGATCCCATGTGTATACCTGTAGATTTCATGAGTTGTTGCTTGGCCAAATTCATAGCACGGATCAAATCTAGAGGTTGTTGCAACTTCGCCTTAAGTCGAATAGATGCAATATGCCCTGCTACAAATATGTCAACTTGTTGATCTCCTTAGTCAATACCCTTGCTAGTAACATTTGACATAGCCTTTGATGTTCCTTCACTGTTTCAAATTGTTCAGGTCGCCCAAGGGATTGCTGGGTGCAGGTGGATTGAACTTGAGGTTGCAATAATCCTTAAAAATGGCCCAAGAGAGATTGAGGTGGTTCAGAATTGGGTCTTACCCATCGTATGGAAATCGGCCAAGCCTACCTTGTCCCATTTATAAATTTGTTGGTTAGAGAAAAACTTCTCATAGTGATGTAACCATGTTAAAGGGTCCTCAGAGCCATCAAAGGTGGGAAATCTAGTTTTGTGAAATGTGGGACGACTGCATTCCTAGGAGGCATAGGAGGGTAGTTGTCATACTGGGTAGGCGGGTTTGCACGAACAAGGGTAAAGGCCGCTATAGGTGGATCAAGGAATAAAAACAAGGGTAAAGGCCTTCCATTTGAAGGAGATTTTCCTGTCCAACAATTAGTGACATGATCTAAAACTAAGGTTTCCAACAGAATCTATTTGAGAATCTCAGATTGTCAACCCATGGCATATTTCAAGGCATGCTCTTGGCCTTTACTTGTGTAATTAAGATGCCAAAATTTAGTAGGAATATCTCCAAATACCTCTGACATTGGTGGCTTCAGTTTAGAGTAGGAAAAGGGCAGAAAATTAGGTGAACAGGGGCTGAAAAATGCTTATGGAGCCTGTGGCACATGAGGTCCTTGCGAAGAGGGCCTTGCTGGCATGTGGGGCTGTGTGTGCTAGCAATTGGGTGCAACTTCAAGGATGGATTGGATTGGTAGGCGCACTTCCAATGATGTTTTCACTTTATTGATTTGCCGGCCAAAGGTATAAGTTTGGTGTGAACAGAAAATGTTTTTAGGTTTCTAGCGAGTTCTAGGTTGGTGTGATGTGGTGAAGGGAGTGGTTCAAGTTGTGACATTGCTTTGATACCCCTTGATGTAGGTCTGGTCCAGTTGTAATAATATGAGAAGAAAGGAGGGGGAGAGATGGCTAACAAGCATAGAGAACTTTAATAGTAATCAAAAGGCTACCATAACCTTAATTACTAAGGGCTTTATATATACAGAGAGCAATAGATAATTCCTAATAAGATAAATTAATTAAAAATAAAATAATTAATGAAACTATAAAATATGCCTGTCAAAAGGATAGTTATTAAAGCCTAACAAAAAAGATAATTAAATTCAAAATAAAACTCAGTGAATCATTATAATTCCCATGTTTATCTTCAATTCCTAATTTACAAATAATTAATATTTTGCCTAATATTCTTTTCCCATTTTCCATTAGATATGGTTCTGAATTGGAGATTGTCAAGGATCACTTTGATTCAAAAGCTTATGCTGTTAGGTGAATGCTCATGAACGCTTTTCATTACCATCTCTAACATGCCCATTATGTGGAAGCCCTTCGGGTTTGAAGTATAGACAAAGCATAGACCTGCCATACCTTGTGGGATTGCAGTGAAATGTAGAATCTTTCTTATTTTGAAACTGCTCTTTCAAATTAAGTTTCATGGAAAACACCAAAAAAATAAAAGGGAAGCAGTTTGTGTTTCACAAAATTATTTAATAAGCACTTTTATTAATAATATTGACTTTATGTGTTTGGCAATTCTTTAAGGAAAAAGTGCTTTCTATTGTCAAATTACTCGAAGGAACTTGTATATATTTGACTTTGTAATTAATATTATTGGAATGGATAATGACTTTATGTATTCATTATGGTTAGTTATAATTGAATTTCCATTTTTTTTATATAATTAAAATATGGGAAAAAGTCACAATAAATATATAGAACAGTTTAATCAAAATAAATACATGTAATATATAAAATTAAAAAATATATATCAGAATATGGAGGGAGTAAATTATAGAAGAAAAGGAGAAAACTTCCTTTCCATTGTCTTTACTATTTTGATGGTGTTGGTTCTTGCTGCTTGGTCAGCAGAGAGAAGAGGGAGCGAAAATGGGTACTGTGAAGAGGGAGGTGAAAATTAAAGATTAGATAAAGTTAGAGGTGATTATGGTAATAAGTGATTTTAAGAGATTGTATTTTTGTCTTCAAAAAAATAATTTTCGGCTTTCACTTCCTCTTATGGAGTAGCTCCTATATCATGTTTCCTTCCCATAAAGAAAATTTCTTTTACTACCACTCAGAAGTAGATTATTTTTTCTTGAAGTGGGGCCAGACACCTAAAAAAAGTTTTTTTTTTTTTTAATGAAAAATAAGCCGTTTTTCCTTCCCAAGAGCTTGGTCAAACTGGTTACACTCTAGTTTAGGCTATCAAGTGAATGCCATGATTAGTTTTTGCTATTATCTTTAACAGAGATTATTCTAATTAATGTGATGTTTGACATTCCTGCTAGCAATAGCAATAGCAATAGCAGGAATTGGCTATGGCTACAGGTAGATTGATTGATTCTGACATATTTCAGTTAGTCTGTTGGTAATATAATTCTACTTGGTTTATACAGTAAGACATATTCATGTAGTTGTCAATTTTTTTTTTGGTAATTTGTCTTCGTCTTTTGGTTCCAGTAATTATCTGCTGCTTAAAAGTGACATACACTTATAGAAAGTAGTTGCCTCCTGTGAATAATTATGGAATGTGACTTTATTATGGGTTATTGTGATTTCAGTGTCGCGTTTATTATTTATTTTATTAGCATGAACAGAGATTTGAATGTTTATCTTCTTAATGTGCTTACAATAGTTCATTGGAACACCTCATTGGATGGCTCCGGAAGTTATTCAGGAAAGTCGCTATGATGGAAAGGTAATCTAAATCTAATTTTACCTTCACCTTTCTGTTGCTTCTGTTCTGCATCTCCTCTCCATTTTATTTCCATCTGTTGCTCCTTTCTCCTCTTCCATAGAAGGTTCTTAAGAGCAAAAGCTGTTGAGCCTCAGAATGTCAACAGCATAAAGGATTTATGAATTGACATTGGTGAGTTTCAAGAGGCTTTTTCCCCGGTACCTGATAGACCTCTTAGAAAATGTTAGTCCTGGATCTTTCAGTCTTTAAGCACTTGATCATGATTAAAAAATTGCCAAGTGGGAACTTGAGGAATGAATTATATTGAGACGTTATGACATTATAAGTCTATTGGTGGTTT
Source organism: Delonix regia (assembly GCA_037074485.1). Lineage (NCBI taxonomy): Eukaryota > Viridiplantae > Streptophyta > Magnoliopsida > Fabales > Fabaceae > Delonix > Delonix regia. Next base: position 24,093,043 of record CM073457.1, read on the forward strand.
TGATTTGATTATCAGAAGCACAAAAATCTGTATTTTTGATAGAAGTGGAAATGAATAACAACTAACTTCATACAGAACAGTTCATCACTGGTTCTGAATGTTATTCTTTAAAACTTAAAAAATATTGCTTTAAAAGTCAACGATTTGTTGAGAATATGCTATTATAGCTAATATAGTTTCATCTAAGAACACAGAATATGGCAACTTAGAGTCTGGAATAAAAATACAAGAATTATGCATATGAGAGAATAAGCAATGATGAAAATGAGAAACCGGTTATGCGGTGGATGGATGTGAGAGGTGTCAAAGTTGCTGACAGTTACGTGACTATTCCCATACAGCAAATATAGGACTGGTGCAGAGTAATAGAGAACAAAACTCATCACGTTGGAATATCACTAGATTTGAGTGCCATTGACTTTTATTGTTGATTTATTTTATTTAATTTAATCTATTTACTTGAGAATACTATATGAAAGAAGTAATATACTTAGCCTGTTATTTGATATCAAGTTCTAAGCTAGGCTTCTTGTGTTTTCTGTTGAAATGGAAAAGGCATGAGTGATCTTTTAATTCAGTGCTTTTTTCATTTACTTTGTAATAGTAGTCAGAGTTAGGAATCATTTTGAAGCCTTTGACGACAAATATCAAAATACTGTTTATACTTTATAAAGTACTGCACGATTGGTTTATTGGACACACTTTATGATTTGAGTGACTTTATATATTTGTCTATTCAGGTAGACGTATGGGCTCTTGGTGTGTCTGCAATTGAAATGGCTGAGGTATATCTATCACTTGTTTCTTTAATTCCATGGCACCCTGGTTTTCTTTTGTTATAGAGAAATGTGAAACACCTGATACCGTATAGCATGTTTGCAATTTAATTTATTCATTTTTTGGGTGGTAGTTCTAAGGTGAATTAGGGAACAAATTTCTTTGGTTCTAAGGTCCATTAATGAACAAATATCTTTTTTAGTTAAGGCTTAAGTTCTATTCTGACTTCTGAGTAACCAAGATCATCTTTGTATATTCTACATCCCATCTTTGTGGGTTCATGAGTTAGATATTTTTGTTAGGTTGAGTATTTGTCCATACACTGTTATTGATGGTATTAGCTAATGTAATTTGATGGAAGCATTATATTAGGTATCATTCTTAATGTTTATTCTGCAATTTTCAGGGCCTTCCTCCAAGATCAGCAGTCCATCCAATGAGGGTTAGTCTTCAACTGACAATCTTGGCATTTGTTATACATACATACATACATACATATATATGTGTGTGTGTGTGTGTATGTATAAAACGTAGTTTGTTCAGTTTTATCTTTTTTATTTTATTAGTGATATTTAACTAGTAATATATGTTTGCGTTCATATATAGTTGCTTCTACTTAATACTGAAGTTTATTCATGCCAGTTGTTAGTGTTTGATGTAAATTTTGTATCTTATAGGTAACAATAGTGTGTGATTATTTAACAACATTTTGGGTTCCTGTGACACTTTTGCTGTCATGAGAATTGCTTATTTGAAAAGTGATTTTTCAATAATTACTGTAAAGCAGTTATGTAGTTTTTGCTATCTTATATATGATGATATTTAGTGTGATATTTGACATATCTGTTTTTTTTTTTTAATATAGGTTCTATTCATGATATCCATTGAGCCAGCACCAATGCTTGAGGATAAAGAAAAATGGTTTGTCTTTATATAATATCTGACTCTTTGTTGCTATGTGAAGCCATGAGTTAAACTGGCAGTTACTTGGCCACCTGAAATCATGTTGGTTGAAGATATTCTAGCATGCTATTCGAGTTTGATAATCTCTCTAAACTTTTGTTTTACCAGTTTCTTTTCACTTCGAAATTTAATACTCTAGCCACTCTTTCTATTTTAGATTTCAATAGTCTCTATTTTAGAGAGTGGATCTTCAAAGGGATTTGAAGGCTCTTTGGGTTAAAAGAGTCTGGATTACTTCTTTAATAATTTTTTACCTATTGCTTTTTCATTTGTTCAGGGAGGAATACTTGTTTTCTGTTTTTGTACTATATTGTATCCTTCTCTCTTCTCATCAATAAGGTAAAAAGAAGAGAGATGGAAGTCATATTTTATTCATGAAGTACATGAAATAAAAAATTGAGTGATATGGATTGGTTGGTGGAGTGGTGCACTCTGAGGGTAATATAGCTAGGTGGAAAATTAAGGAAAAGGACTGCAGAAAGTTCACCTGTATATTTATTTTTGAAATGTATTATTGGATGACATATTAAAAAGGAAAAACTAAATATCGTTTAGACTCAACTTCTAAAGAAAAATTAATGAATCCATCCATTATTAGTTTTGCTTTAGATGTATCTCTCATTATATACTAATTAATAAAGAATTTTTATATAAATTTTATGCTATTCTGTGACGTGTGGTTCAATATTTGAGTGCATATCCATTTTTAAATGTAAAGAGGCTTGTATTTAATAATTTGGAAAAGCTAGCAACATGGGTTTGTTTCACTGTTGGTTAGATAAGGGGAAGACATGCTGTTACAATGTCATTAATTGTTTTAAAATGTTCATTAATTGTTTTTTGTTTGATAATTTGATACCATATTGTCAGTAGGTAAATAGGTTACGTTGAGATATTTGAAAGATGCTCCTGTGTTAAGGAATAAAGGATACATGGCTGCTTTTCCTTTTTTTAAATTACATATGTGTTTGATTTTCTACTAATGCGTTTATGTGCAAAATGATGTTATCCTGCTCATATGGATTAGTTAATACTTAAAAGATACTTTTAATTTACTTTTGTCAACTTCTTGATCTGGTGCTTCTCTCTTGATGATATCTTTGTATGAGTGTATATAATCTTGATGGCTTCCTTTTGTAGGTCTCTATATTTTCATGATTTTGTTGCTAAGTGCCTTACCAAAGAACCTCGTTTACGCCCCACTGCATCAGAGATGTTGAAGGTATGCTGTGTACTATTGCTTGTGATATAAATTCTTAAGATTATAATGAATTTGTGTGCCAATAGAGGACTTAAGCTATTCAGAGATGTCCTTGCTAGTTAAAATTCATCAGGAAAGGAGGGAAATAGAGAGGAAAATAGAAAGAGATAAAGTTCATCTGTTATTTGTGAGCCTTGGAATCTACTTTATAGGAAAGATGACAAATGGCAAGGGGAAAGTGGAGAGGGAATGGAGTGTTTTATGGCAATGATGACTTCTTTTTTGCTAGTCTGTTGATGGGGATAACTTATATTATCCTCCTTCTTTGTATGCCTTATTTCTTCCTTTAATAAAATTTATTCTTTTATTAAAAGCAAATGGGATACGGGTTAGTGTTTTAATTTTCACTTCATTGTGCTTGTTAAAGAAGTTGGAAAATGAGAAAAATTAAATTAATTATTCAATTTGTGAGACAATAAAATTTGTTGAGGATGGGATTTAATGAATGTAATGTGAATCATCGTCACTTCTTTTTATGCTCTTACAAGGCATGTACTTTTTATTCCTTACAGTTTTATTCCTGTCATTATTATCCTTACAAAAGCTCACCCTTAATAATTACAATAATATGTATACTTCCTCTTGGTATCTTTCTGCACTCCTTTAACTTACTTCCCCTTTTAATAAACAATTGACAAATTTTAATTGGTAATATTATCGGAAAATATCTGCCTATATAATCCAAGTAGTTTATTGTCTCTTGTAACCTGCAAAGTTGATGTGCTTTAAAATATTTTTTTGACTGAAAAATTTGTTCTTGGTCAAGTTACTCCACGAGATAATTTTTTCATGTTCAAGCCAAGGTAATAATTTTCTTTTGCATTGATTTTACTATACTTGTTTACAGAAGTTGACTAATTTTCCTTTTAATTTATAAACAAAACAAATTCTTTCCCTCTGTAGCTTTTTCAACTAAAGACAAGTAATTATTTTGATAGACAAATGAACTTATTGAAGAGAAGAGAAGAGCAATACAAAACTGAGGACAAGACATCCTCTTGAAACGATGAAGTAAAAATTACTGATTCATCAACTCAGATGGGCTTTTATTCCGTTTGTAAATCCTTGAGGGATATCTGCTGAAGAGATGTAATGCAATATCATTTCCTTTGATCCAGAAAATTTTCACTATTGCAGTTATACTTCTGTTGTTGGTCTCTAGCTCATCATTGCTTATGTTCATCAAGATATATTCTAATGTTGTTATTGTCTTCTGGGCGAGCTGATATTGTGTTAAAAATTGTTTTGTTGATATGACTTGGATCTCAGTTGCATGTGTTCATCAAGTTATATCCGAAAGTTGAATAAAATGTTTCTATGGTCTTTTAAACCTTATGATTGGTTTAATGCTTGAAAAAATATCGGTTTTAGTTCACCAAATCAAAAGTAGTTCAGTGCTGGTGGACCTGTGTAAATATGGTCTTCAATATGACCAATATTGCATGGGAATCTCTTAACAGATTCTCATGTGGAGACTGCTTGTCTGTAATTACCGAGAGTGAATTCTTTTTGAGGGTTGTTTGAGCAGGCATGATTTAGTGACTACCTATAATGGCTGACTATTCTAAGGTCCTAACTTTAAAAGTTTGCCTTTATTGATTTTCAAACTAACAGGTTTATGTCTATCATGTTTGCATATTTTGTTTGATGGTTGTATTTTCATTGAGTTAAAGTTTTTTAATGTCCTAGCACAAATTCTTTGACAAATGGAAAACTGGATCAACAGCCATGATGCCAAAAATTGAAAAGGCTAGGCAAATCAGGAAGTCAATGGCTTTGCAAGCACAAACTGTTGCTCCAGCTGCATTAGAAAATCAGGTGTGACTAAAATTTTGGTAGCCTCTTTCTGACACTTGTACACATGCACCTTCACTCTCTCATCTCCCTTCTCTTTGAGGGGAAATTGTAAAAGGGGAAAAAAGTAAGACATATCATGTGTAATACATGTTCCTTATCTGAAACAGCCAAATGAGCAAAAACTGAATGATGACTATGGAGATACTGTTCCATCAAGACCACAAAAAATTGGGGTTCAAGGGACAGGCGATATCTCTTCAGATAGAACTCTGAGGAACCTGAATAGGTTGGAAACTGCGGAATTGAGTGAAGGTTTGTGTTTCTTGTATCTCCTTTGTAGTATGATTGCAATTCTTTAAAAGTTGATCATATCCTAATGTCACTTAATGTATCAGTGTACCATAAGAATGCCAAAAAGTGAGGTAGATTTCAAGTGGGGCTGGCAAATTTCAACACATTTTGTTATTAATGAGGATTGTTTGGCAGGTAATTTTGGCACTGTAGTAGTCCATGGAGATGAAGTTGATATGGCGGCAGTTAGGTCACAGGGTGCAGATAATGCAGATTCCTCTGCTTCCTTAACTAGTGGAACGGGAAGCAGATTGGCAGATTCTTGGTACTTTTTGCTCTGTTTATTCTTGATATTCTTGGCATTTTTGCCCCATCCCTAAAATAAAGACATGATTAAGATTTTAATTTGCATGATAAGGTAAAATTTTTGAAATCAGAAATAGGAATCATTGTGTAAAAAATATGCATATCTTGTCAAGAAAGTTGTTCTCTATCATTTCTCTCACCCTAACTGCAAAGAATTAACACACACAAAACCGGTTAAATATATATACATCATGTGCTTTTTAGAGCAGTTTTTCCGTTCCCCTTCCCCCATTTTATTCATTTCTTTAAAGTTTCCTAAAATGTTGTCTTATTACTCCGGATAACTCATTAGGGTTGACAGTCAAAAAGTTGCTGTCTCAAACAATGCCTCTGTTGGAGAATTGGATCCTCATACTCATACCATAAAATCACCTTTATCTCCTGTTAGCGCCCCTGAGCAGAAACTCAAAGGAAAAGGTGATTCTGAAGCACGAGTTGGAGTCAGCAGCAATGTAAGCAATAGTACTTTGAAGAATGAAGCAGTTAGCCGTAAAGCATTTGCTTTGCAGGATAAGGTAATTTTGTATTTTGTTTACTTATCAGTGATAGAACATGACATTCTCCTCCTGAATGTAGAAGAGTGCTATAGATTAACTTGTTGAACACTATACATTTTGCTTAGTGTTGTTTGCATATCACATCATTCAAGTTAGGTTTTTCTGTTTCTACTACTACTACTACTTTTTTTTTTTTTTGGGTGAATCTAGTGTTTTTATCATTAAACTTTTAAGACTATAACACACAGTGCTGCAAGTCCTGTAGTTTAATCCCCAAGTCCAAGACAAATTTGCCATTTCTCGAAGAGGCTTAGAGCTTTCTAATAAAGTATAATGACGGGATCCTTGGACCTGGCTCAGCAAATATCTTTGGTTTAATATCTTTCTTAACACAACTGTGCTATCTTCCTCTACTCATATGGGGCTTTCACTAGTGACTACAGTCTACAGACCGATATCCTTTTTACTTAAAATTTTTGCTGTTTGCAGCTCTGGTCCATTTATGCAGCTGGTAATACTGTACCTATTCCATTCTTAAGGGCAACAGATATATCACCTATAGCTCTCCTGTCGGATAATGTGCTTGGTGGTATGCAACAAGATATTACTGGCACCGCAACTGTAGAAGCATTGCAGGAGCTTTTTAGTGGTGATGGACAGTCGAAAAGGGGACGCCGAGGACAAATTGAGGTCTCTTTCTCTTTCTTTATGTGCATGTGCACAATAGTGCACGCCTGCATGAATGTATGATTGTGAGTTCACATGTCTAGTGTAGTCATTTATATTGGTATTCTAATTGACATGCAGCAGATGCCTGTTCCTCCGAGCATATACCAAAGACTGACATCAAGTTCTACTCTGTTGAATTTGGCACAGGCTCTAGCTTACCACAAGATGTAAGTCCTTTTCTTCAACTTACACTTGCATATGGCAATAGTCTGCCACTTGATGTGTCAGAAACTATAGTTGCCTATTTGAACGGCGTAAATTGGAGATCTGCATGGTCTTCATTTATTTGCACTTACATCAATAAAGCACATATTATAGTGCCACCAGGTTTCTGATCTAACTATTTCATTTAGCTCCTTTGTGGGCAATATGAAAAAGGCAACGATGTGGGGTTCGACCACTAGTTATTTATGGTCACACGTAGAAAGTGTACTGTATAGGATTTCATTTCTATCTATTTGTGATTACTCTTAGGTGTTATGAAGATATGCCACTGCAGGAGCTCCAAGCAACCCAAGAACAGCAGACTATTCAAAATCTATGTGATACTCTTCGTACTATTCTTCGCTTGTAGGTAGGTAGATCTCTTGTGATACATTTTGTACCATTCCCCATATAAAGTTTTGCTGCTTTTCTGTTTTGCTTTTGGCCCTAGTCTCTGTAAATTTATAGGAAACCCTAGAAGAATAGGGTTTTATTGGTCCACCAAGTTTCACATATTTGTATTTAAGTGTTTTGTGTTTCCCATGGTCCATGTAAGTATCTTACATCTCTTAGCTAGTATTGTTGCTCTTGCACAAGCGTATTCAGTGTGAGATAATGTGTCACGGCAATTGCTTCTATTTTGCTGTGCCGTGTCACACGTTTGTATAATTGTATTTATAGTGTTTCCCTCTTCCGAACTCGGAATGTTGTTGAATGAGACAAGGCACTCAACTGCACAGATATGCTAGTGACAGCAGTAGCTTCTTGCTTGCTAAACTAAAGTAGCTTTTATACCATTAACAAACGGATATTACTCTGGTAGAGTCTAGATGTTCACGGGATTCTCCGGTAAAGAATTTTTACACGACACCGTTAACGATAGATTGTTTCAGAAAAAATTATTTTATACTAATATAATGATTGTAGAATTTTTTTGGTGTCTTGGTACTAAAACTATTTTATACAAATAGAGTAAATGTTGATCATAATAAAAGAAAGAGAAATTAATGTGTATGTGACAGAGTGGAAAGTTAAATAATTAGTTATGAAATATAATTTTTTTTTATAGTTTCATATTATATTTAGAGATTATATAAACATAAGGAATAAAGAAAGGGCATTCCAAGTCCCCAGTACTGTGAATGGAAGTAATTCACGCATGGCTATACGACTTTGCCTAAGGTGTTTTGGTTCTGGTAAAATTATATATATATATATATATATATATATATATAAACACACCCGTCGAGTGGAATTTTATTCATTTGCTACATACATGAGTGAGTTTTTATATAAATTACTTGTACGTTTTTATTGAAAATTTTTAAACTGTTAATGACATGATTTTCCATTCCCACAAAAGACAAACGGAGCAACACTAAAGAGGCTGTCATACGATTCATTGACAAATGGAGCAACTCGAGTAATTTTTATACGCATTTTATGTACCTTAACTATCTTAAGCCTCAAATTACACTGATCTCTCACAATTAGTTTTGTTTTTGACTTGCGTGTATGGTCTATCAGTGTATACGTGTTCAAATATCAGTGCGTGTATGAAATTTTAGCACCTAATAATATATCTATTGACAGAATGTTTATCTTTATAGGACTAATAACAAAGATAACTACTTTTAATTTTGGTTGAAATAATGGTTTAGAAGTGGGAGGCTTGAGCATCGGATGTTTAAAAGCAAATGAGTTAAGGTGGAGTTTATTCAAACCTCTCCACATCAGATCATTTGGATTCTTTGTAATAAAATTTTTAAACTTTTAAACTCTGTAATTGTTTATTATTTTAAAATGCCTGATGCAACAAAGATAATATTAAAAATTTCACTCTTCAAACTCATATTATTCCATTACTTATATTGTAACATCCAATTAGCTGGATGTGAAATGTTATATATTTTTCATTAAGGATCGTGGCGCCTCACTCTTCATTACAAGAAAATCATAATATTTGACCTTAAGCACACTATGGTTTTAAGCATCAACGTAAAGATGATTCAAGGAAATTTCCTCTTTGTAATTCACATAAATGAAAATTAGAAGGAAAAACAAAAGTGGGCAAAGGTTCACTCGAGGTTGGTTTTAGTTCCGAGAATCTTTTTGGTTTATTATAATCCTCACAAATTTTAGCATGAGTTCTATGTAATCTTTTTTTTTTTCCTATAATTTTTTCATACACATTTAAACAAATACAATTTTTACTTTTAATAAATGACTGAATTCAAACGAATCAGATATAATTGTAAAGAATTAAGGAAAATTTCCCTCCTACTTACAGAAATATGAAAGAAATTAATGAGGAAAATTCTTTTAAAACATTAGAAGAATTAGAAGTATGGAAAATTATGAATAAATTTTAGATTCAAGTCGCAATTTTAAAAAAAATTATATGCAGTCAAGTTTTCTATTAAAAAATAACATATATATGATTCATCAATAATATTACTGTTAGAATATTGCATAATATCTAGGGTTTAAGTCTGTTAAAATATTATACAGAGTCCACCATAAGGAGTGCTCATTAAGTAAGGATAAAATAGTAATTATATGAATTACTACTAAACTTTAACTCTAGCTAGCATTTTATAAATAGGGATGAATTATTATATGATAGATAACTTTTATAAAGAGAGACTTGAGACACTCTGATACCAATGAAGGAAATAAAAAATAATGAACACATTCATAGTTCATCAGTTGACTATGAATATTTGTCGGTTCAATTAATTGAATTATGTAATGAGAAAGGGATAGTTCATTAGTTGACTATTCCAAGTACTCTACAATAAAATGGTGTTGTGGAAAGAAGGAATAGAATGCTCCTTGAGATGGTTAGGTCTATGATAGCACATGCTAATTTGCCAATCACCTATTGGGGTGATGCATTGATGTCTGCAGCCTACGTACTTAACCGCGTGCCTACAAAATTAGTTGCAACCACTCTATATGAGTTATGGACTGGACAAAAGCCTGACTTAAGTGTTATGAAACCTTGGGGATGTGCTGCCTATATACATGATTCCTATTATAAGTATGGCAAATTGGGCCCGAGAGGAAAAAAAAGTATCTTTATTATATACTCAAAAACTTTAAAAGGTTATGTGTTTATAGGTCAGCAAGATAGTAGGAGGGTGACTGAATTCAAATATAAAGATGTCACATTCTTAAATAATGAATATCCTAATAAGGGTGAGGTAGGTCAAGACCTATCCTTATTTAAGATAGATGATCCGAACGCACTAGAACCACTTCATTTGAGTTGGAGGATTATAACAGATGATGAATTAGTTTCTCATCAGCAACCTTCTTCATCATTTGATGTGAATGAGAGTGTTCTTGAGCTAGTTGCTCCAAGTAAGAGTGACCAAATGGATCTCATTCCAAGTGGGAGTGAGACCAACGTTCTTAATTCGAGTGGGAGTAATATTGATCCAAATGGAAACAATGAAGCAAGATTCAATGAGTTACAACTAAGACGTGGTTCACGTAAAAAGACTCATAATTAACGATATAAGATTGAAGGTGGCAAACTTTTTACAATGCTCCTACAAAATAAAGATGAGCCGAGAAATCTGAAAGAGGCTCTCTTATCTCCTTTTAAAGATAAATAGACACAAGCTATGGAAGAGGAAATGGAGTCTATGAGAGTCAACAATGTTTAGAAACTTGTTGATCTTCCAAGGGGACATAAGGCTATTAGGAACAAAGGTTCTCAAAATTAAGAAAAGAGACGATGGCATGATGGAAAAATTCAAGGCTCAACTAGTAGCAGAGGGGCATACACAGCAAGAAGGAATTGATTAGGAGGAGACTTTTTCTTCTACTGTACGATTTACCTTTGTTCACTTACTTCTACCTATAGTGACTTGTTTAGATCTTGAATTACATTAGATGGATGTAAAGACTGCCTTTCTTAATAGAGAATTAAATGAAGAAATTTATATGGAACAACCTGAGGGTTTCATTAAAGAGGGTCAAGAAGAAAAAGTTTGTAGACTTTTAAAGTCTATCTATGGCCTTAAACAATCTTCAAGGCAGTGGTATATTTGTTTTCATAATATAGTCAAATCTAGTGGTTTCACTATGATGAGTGAAGACAAATGAGTATATACCAAAAGATCTAAGGATAAGTATGTGATTATGTCATCAACATATGACGCTTGGAAGAAAAAGAACTCTATTGCTCAAATTACGTTGCTGAGCACTTTGGATGATGACATTCAAAGGGAATTCAAGGATCACCAAAGCGCTATGGGGCTTTGGAATGCTTTAAGAACAAGGTTTAGAACTACGTTTGTATCAAAATTGCATTCTCTAATAATCAAATTTGACTCATATAAGAAATGCCCAGGACATTCGATGAAGAAACATCTGATGCTGATGTCAAATATGATCGAAGAGCTAAAAGATGCTGGAAATGTCTTAACAGACGAGTAGTAGATCCAAGCTTTCATTCGCTCTTTGCCTAGTTCGTGGAATTATGTGAAGATGCATCTCACTCACAATGATAGAATCATGACTCTGGAAGATGTCCAAAGGCACCTTGAACTCGAGCAAGAAAAACTTGAATAAGTCAAGCTGATACCTAAGTTGCATATAGCAACTTTAGGTGCAGGACGTGATTCAAAGAGAAAAAGTTGGGGTAAGAACAAAGGACCAGTTGAATCTAAGAAAAAGTTAAAGACTAATCAGCAAGGCAAAAAGAAGCAGCGAAAGGTGAATACGACAAAAGTTAAGTGCTTTAATTACCAAAAGAAGTGACACTATGTAAGTGATTGCCTTGAGCTTTCCAAAAAGGTAACCTATATTGCTTATACTAGTGAACTTTGTATTTCTAGCTTTATTATGCTTACTGAATCTTAGCCTATGTGGATTGTAGACTTAGGAGCCACGGACCACATAGTGAGGGACTATGAAGCCTTTGTAGACTTCCGACGAGTTCCCTGTGGAGCATTCTGGATATATGTTGGTAACAACACTAAGGTTGCTGTTAAAGGGATCATAACATATAAGTTAATCTTGCGTGGTGGTCGAGACCTGATCTTACATGATATCCTTTATATACCTCAAATTTGTGAGAATGTTATTTGAGTTTTGGTTTTACTTAGGCTAGGCTATGATTTGTATTTCCATGACAATTGTGTTAAATTGAGTTATGACTCAGTTTTTTTATGGTTTTGGTTATGTAACCAGAGGTTTAATTGTTATGGATTTGGATGACAAATTTTACATTAATAATAATGTTAAACTTTCCATGTTTGCCTCTACGCATGATTATGATCACGATGTAAATATATAGCATGCTAGACTTGGTCATATTGGCTAATAGAGAATGCAACGATTAGCAAAAGAGGGTTTGCTTCTTAGAATTGAACAAGTGGATTTGTCTACTTATGAATCTTGTTTAACAGGAAAATCTACAAGAAAACCTTTTGGTAAAACAACTAGAGCCGATTTTCCACTGCAGTTAGTTCATTCTGACATCTGGAGGCCTACGAATGTTAGGGCTAAGCACAAAGCAAATTATTTCATCAAATTGATTGATGATTATACTTGTTTTGGTTATGTCTATTTGATTTCTCATAAGTTAGAAGCATTGAGCTACTTCAAAAACTATATGAACTTAGTTGAAAATCAATTAGATAAAAAGATTAAGGCTCTTCGAACTGATCGAGGCTGAGAATATTTGTTAGTTCAATTCAATGAATTATATGATGAGAAAAGGATAGTTCATCAGTTGACTATTCCAAGTACTCCACAAAAAAATGGTGTTATAGAAAGAAGGAATAGAACGCTCCTTGAGATGGTTAGGTCCATGATAACACATGCTAACTAATCGCCTATTGGGGTGATGCATTGATGTCTGCAGCCTACGTACTTAACCTTGTGTCTAAAAAATTAGTTGCAACCACTCCATATGAGTTATGGACTGGATGAAAGCCTGACCTAAGTGTTATGAAACCTTGGGGATGTACTGCCTATACACATGATTCCTCTCACAAGTAGGGCAAATTGCGCCCGAGAGGAAAGAAAAGTATCTTTATTAGTTACTTAGAAACCTTAAAAGGTTATGTGTTTACAGGTTAGTAAGACAGTGAGAGTATGACTAAATTTAAATCTAGAGATGTTAATTCTTAGAGAATGAATATCCTAAGAAGGGTGAGGTAGGTCAAGACCTATCTTTATTTGAGATAGAGGATTCGAACGCACTAGGACCACTTCATTCAAGTGGGAGGATTATAACAGAAGATGAATTAGTTTCTCATCAGCAACCTTCTTCATCATTTGATGTGAATGAGAGTGTTCCTAAGCCAGTTGCTCCAAATGGGAGTGACCAAATGGATCTCATTCCAAGTAGAAGTGGGACCAACGTTCTTGATCCGAGTGAGAGCAATATTGATCCAAATGGGAACAATGAAGCAAGATTCAATGAATCACAACTGAGATGTGGTTCACGTAAAAAGACTCCTTGTTGACGATATGAGATTGAAAGTGGCGAACTTTTTACAATGCTTCTACAAAATAAAGATGAGCCAAGAAATCTGAAAGAGGCTCTCTTATCCCCTTCTAAAGATAAATGGACTAAAGCTATGGAAGAGGAAATGGAATCTATGAGAGTCAACAATGTTTGGGAACTTATTGATCTTCTATAGGAACGGAAGGCTATTAGAACAAATGGATTCTTAAAATTAAGAAAAGAGCCGATGGTACGATTGAAAAATTCAAGGTTCGACTAGTAGCAAAGGGGCATACATAGCAAGAAGGAATTGACTATGAGGAGACTTTTTCTCTTATTGTGCGATTTACCTTTGTTCGCTTACTTCTAGCTATAGTGGCTTGTTTAGATCTTGAATTACATTAAATGGATGTAAAAACTACCTTTCTCAATAGAGAATTAAATGAAGAAATTTATATGGAACAACCTGAGAGTTTCATTAAAGAGGGCCAAGAAGAAAAAGTTTGTTGACTTTTAAAGTCTATTTATGGCCTTAAACAATCTGTCAGGCAGTAGTATATATGTTTTCACAATACAGTCATCTTTAGTGGTTTCACTATGATGAGTGAAGACAAATATGTATATACCAAAAGATCTAAGGACAAGTATGTGATTATGACATTATATGTTGATGACATACTTATAGTTGGAAATGATATGAAGCTGATCAACGAGGTAAAGACCTAGTTGTCATCTTACTTTGAGATGAAAGATATAGGTAAAGCTGCATACATTCTTGGAGTTAAGATTTTAAAAAATCCTTTTAAGAAATTCTTGTATCTCTCCCAAGAGAATTACATCAAAAAGGTTTTGGAACATTTTAGTATGGAAAGTTGTAACCATGCTGACATTCCTATCAGCACAAGCTGAACCTTGAGTGACATAATGTGTACTAAGATTGCCTAGGAAAGAGAGCGTATAAGCCAAACTCCATATCGGAATGCAATCAGTTGTCTAATGTATGTTATGATGTGTACTTGACCTGATATCTGTCATGTAGTTGGCTTAGTGAGTAGATTTTAAACCGACCCAGGTCCTAAACATTGGGAAGCTGTAAGAAAGATCTTAAGATATCTAAAGGGGACTACTAATTATGTACTTTACTATCAAGGCAGCAAAAATCTACGATTGGTAGGATACACTGATGCTGATCATGGAGGGAACTTAGATGAGCAAAAGTCCACCTCAGGATACGTTTTCTTACTCAGTAATGGTGACATATCATGGAGTAGTAAGAAACAATTATGTGTATCCTTGTCCATAATGGAGGTAGAGTTTGTGGCCCTGTCTTCAGTAGCCCAGGAGGTTGTTTGGTTGAATAGGTTCTTAGATCAATTGTTGTGTAAAGCTAAAAACATTAAACCAGTGTTAGTGTACTACGACTGTGAGACTGTGATTGCATATACCAAGGATTCAAAGTACCATTGCAAAACCAAATACATGGATATCAAGTATCACTATGTAAAGCACATGGTTGCATGCAAGACTGTGAATGTAAAGTATATATCTATGCATGAGATGCTGGTAGATCCACTAACTAAGCCTATTTCTAGAGATGTGTTTGTGAGACATATTAGGTCTTTAGGATTGCGTAGAATTTAACATACTTCATTTGTATTTAAACTTTTCCTATTGTTCACAGATAGAGATGTTTTGATGTTATTTGATAATAAATAAAGTTTGGTTTCCATGCTTATATATCTTTATTTGAATGTTATGTATATTCTTATTTATTGTTAAGTATGTCGGGTAGACAAAAAGGTTAGCCTTCTCGCACAGGTAACCGCTTCAGTGTCTTTGTGACATTGGAAATGAGACAAGATTTTAAGAGAAATTATTATAAGCATAATTTGAGAGCAATGATACTTAAAATCATTTATGTCGCCTAATTGATGACATAGGGTCATTAAAATTGATTTGATGAAATAAGTTCATTATTTCTAGTCTATCTTAGTTGCCAGATGTGAGTTAAAGACATTGTGTAGATCTAAGAACTCAATTTTAGACTTGTGATGACTAAAATATCATCTGTACAACATTATTTGTGAAATAGACATACACTCTATGGGAAAAAGAGGAATGTTGTAGCATTGTTTCATACCATATGTGCAAATGTTGACCATCTTGGTCAACATGAGTGTGATCTCAAATAATTGTGTGAGACCCTTGAGCCTTTACGCTGGCTCTATATTTGTGCCCTTGGACTCTGATCAGGTGCTTGAGATGCAACTTGGTGTTTGCTATCTTAGCGTGTTACCCAAAGACTATGAGTAATGATTCAGTCTGGTGGGACAAGTCTAGAAAAGTGAGCTAAGTCTGTGTTGATAGGATCATGAGAAAAAGAAGATCATAAAGAGAATCTCATTATTCTGTATTCATTGGTATACCAGTTATGACTTGTATGTCATGATTGTGAATACAAGATATTATGATAGATGTGATCATTGAGAGATATCCGAAAGTGATTTTTATGATCTAGGGTGCATGCATACTTTATGATCTACATGCAGATGCATTTTCAATAAGAGGCTATATATTCGTAACTAATGTATAACAATGATGCTCTCATAGTATGCTGATCGCACTGCTTATTTTCCCTGCATGAACGACTACTGATTATAAAGAGAAAGTGTTCTCTTGATTTACCAAGAATATGTTTCTGGGGTTTAGAGCGTATGAACACTCCTATTATGTGTGAGTGAGAGATCTTAGAATATCGTATAATATCTAGAGTTTAAATCTGTTAATATATTATACAGAGTCCACCCATAAAGGGTGCTCATTTAGTAAGGGTAAAATAGTAATTATATGAATTACTACTAAATCGTAACTCTAACTAGCTTTTTATAAATAGGGTCAGACTATTATACGATAGATAAGCAAAATATAGACTATTATAGCTACTCTGAGAAGAATACTGCGAAGTATTCTATAGTCACATTTGAGAGGAGATTTAGGTTGTAAAAACCTGAGATACATCCAATACAATGTAGGTATCTCATTCGATCAATGATCCCAACCAGAGTTCGATCAACTAAGTCTCATACTCTAAATCTATGAATGTATTCATTAATTTTTATTCCCTTCAATTACGAAATTAGTATTTTTTGTGTTAATTATATAATTCCCATTTTAATTATATATATTATGTGATTATTAGTTAACTATATAATTATAATGTGTTAATTGAAGAATTTACTAGTAAATTAATTTTTTTAAAATTAAAAAAAAATATATCATTTTAATCTTTCACTTTTTAAAAATTATTAATTTGTTTCCTTACTCATGAAAATGTCAGAAATAGTTCCCACTTATATAAAATTGTCAACTTTAATCTTTCATTTTTATTATAATAAGACAATCTAGTTCTTTGGAACTGAAGGAATAATAGTTTCAAAAGGACAAAAATGCATATTTGGTTCCTTAATTTTACTTGGGTTTTCATTTTTATCCCTTAATTTCATTTAGTTCTAATTTGATCCTTTAATTTTACTTAAAGTTTCACTTTTGTCCTTTAACTTTATTTGGTTCTAATTTGGTCCCTTAATTTTGTTTTAAGTTTTCTTTTTGCTCTTAAATTTATTTGGTTCCAATTTGGTGCCTTAACTTTACCTTAAACTTTACTTTTGTCCCTTAATTTTATTTTATTTCAATCTCACCCTTAACCTACAAAAAATTTCCAAATTTTTTTTTAACTCTAACACCATCAAATTAAAATGCTTTAATATATAAGGATTGTATGAATTAAGAGTTATTTGACTACCAAAAAACAAATTGGATAAAGAATAAAAAATTGTTGAAAAAAATATTAAAACAATGTAGACTATTGAGTACCCATCAATTTAGTTTGTGAAGGAATAAAACAAGAATTAAACCTCAAAATAATAATTACAACTATACATAGACCTTTGGCATATCAATAGATAAATAAAGAAATAAAAAATGAAAGGTGAAAAAAACATTCAAGTAGTTTTTGAAAATTAAGATCAAACTAGAATAAAATGAAATTAAAGGACAAAGTGAAATTTAAGATGAAAATAATGGACCAATTGGAACCAAATTAATTTAAGGGACAAAAATGAAACTTAAAATAAAATTAAGGGACCAAATTAGAATTAAATGAAATATAGGGACAAAAGTAAAATCTCAAGTAAAATTAAAGGACCAAAAGTGCACTTTTAGCTTAATCATGCGATTTAGGATACTCAATCTAATCGTATATAGCACATCTTCCAAATTTTGCAAGCTTACAAATTTGACACAACTACTCTTTAAAGTCTCAATAAAACAATCTTTTACTCTATTTTACTAATTAAGTTGGACGCTTACAAATTTACTTGTATTTCTCTAATATTTTTAATCACATGATAATAGTGCAAGTGTATTTTCCTTTGAAATGACTATATATATATATATATATATATATATTCCACCGTCCCACCTTGAATTTCATCTCCCTACATTCAACCAATTTCAAAGTGCACTCAAATGAAAAAACATATCATTCCCATAATTTTATTTTAATTTTAATTTTTGCTTTTAAATTTATTTGGTTCCAATTTGGTCTCTTAACTTTACCTTAAATTTTATTTTTGTTCCTTGATTTTATTTTATTCCATTTTCGCCCGTAACTTTTAAAAACATTTCAAAATTTGTTTTTCCTCTAACACCATAAATTAAAGTGCTTTAATATTTAGGGATTGTATGAATTAAGAGTTATTTGACTACCAAAAAACGAATTAGATAAAGAATATCAAAATGAAAAAAACATATATTAAAACAGTGTGGGCTATTGAGTACCAATCAATTTAGTTTGTGTAAGAATAAAACAAGAATTAAACCTCAAAATAATAATTACTACTATACATGGAGCTTTGGCATATCAATAGATAAATTAAAAAAATAAAAAATGAAAGGTGAAAAAAAAATTCAAGTAGTTTTTGAAAATTAAGATCAAACTAGAATAAAATGAAATTAAAGTACAAAGTGAAATTGAAGATGAAATTAAGGGTCCAAATTGAACCAAATTAATTTAAGACAAAAAAGAAACTAAAAATAAAATTAAGGAACCAAATAAGAACTAAATGAAATTAAGGGACAAAAATAAAATTTCAAGTATAGTTTTTAGGACCAAAAGTGCACTATTACCTTAATTATACGATTTAGGATACTCAATCTAATCGTATGTTGCACATCTCAAATCTCACAAACTTACTTGTATTTCTCTAATATTTTTAGTCTCATGATCATAGTACAAGTAGATTTTCCTTTGAAATGAGTAATATATATATATATATATATATATACACACACACACACACACACCAACTCACCCTAAATTTCATCTCCCTACGTTCAACCAATTTCAAAGTGCACCCGAGTAAAAACACATATTATTCTCATAATTTTATTTTAATTTTTTTTTACTCTTAAATTTATTTGATTTCAATTTGGTCACTTAACTTTACCTTAAATTTTACTTTTGTTTCTTAATTTTATTTTATTCCAATTTTACCCTTAAATTTTAAAAACTTTTCAAATGTTTTTTTTCCTCGAACACCATCAAATTAAAGTGCGTTAACATTTAGGGATTGTATGAATTTAGAGTTATTTGACTACCCAAAAAAAAATTTGGATAAAGAATACCGAAATGAAGAAAACAAATATTAAAACAATGTGGGCTATTGAGTACTAATCAATGTAGTTTGTGAAAGAATAAAATAAGAATTAAACCTCAAAAAAAATAATTACAACTACACATGGAGCTTTGGCATATAAGTAGATAAATAAAAAAATAAAAAATGAAAGGTGAAAAAAACATTCAAGTAGTTTTTGAATATTAAGATCAAACTAGAATAAAATGAAATTGAAGGACAAAGTGAAGTTTAAGATGAAATTAAGGGACCAAATTGAACCAAATTAATTTAAGGGACGAAAATGAAACTTAAAATAAAATTAAGGAATCAAATTAGAACTAAATGAAATTAAGGAGTGAAAGTGGAGTCTCAAGTAAAATTAAAGGACAAAAGTACACTTTTACCTTAATTATACAATTTAGGATACTCAACCTAATCGTATATAGCACATCTTCCAAATTTTGCAAGCTTACAAATAGATACAACTACTCTTTAATGTCTCAATAAAACAATCTTTTACTCTATTTTACTAATTAAATTAGACGCTCACAAACTTACTTGTATTCCTCTAATATTTTTAATCTTATGATAATAATGCAAGTAGATTTTCCTTTGAAATGACTGTATATATATATCCCACTGTCCCACCCCGAATTTTTTCTCCCTATATTCAACCAATTTCAAAGTGCATTGGAATAAAATACATATCATTCCCAAAATTTTATTTAAAAAGTAGAAAATTCTAGTTTTTTCTAATCTACATAAAATCAATAGGTCAAAGTGAAACTTCATGTAAAATAAAGGACTGAAAGTTTATCTTGGCTTGTTTTAATTTAATTATTGACATATTACTCTCTTCTAATTGAGGCATTTCAAGATGAATTTTTTTTTTTTTATTTTCTCTGGTCAAGGCAATAATTTTGGGGCAAAATTAAATGACTAAATTAAAAAAAAATTATCTTTAAAATATTAAATCCTTGATATACTCAAATTATATTAGTTCAACCATCCTTATTTTTTTCTCACAGCATCAAAAAAATTAAATCCCCTAATTAATTTGGCATCTTTCAATTTGTCTCAATTTTAGGAAAGCAAACCAAACAATTAAGTAGAAATCAAAAAATTTTCAAGCTACTCTTTAAAGGAACATTGATTGAACATTATTAGTATGAATAACAATAAGTATGCCAACTAATTACCTAGACTACATGATTACAATGTTGATGTTCTTGAAAAGCCCCTTCCATTTTTTCTTTATTTTTTCAACATACGTTGGATTCAAAGGTTCTTCTTTGTTGCAATCAGCCAAAGAATTATCAAAATGCAGTGAAACAGAAAGAGCAATGTTTTTTGAATCAAGATCCATTCAAGTTTGACTATTTAAATTCTTAGAATCATCCACACTACTACTCCATTATCCCTTGATGCTGGCCAAGACCTTGAAACAAAAAGGATGCTTGACGCTAGCCAGGGTTTTGAAACGAAAAGGATGCTTGATGTTGGCCAGGGCTTTGAAATGAAAAGGGTGCCTGACGCTAGTTAGGACTTTAAAATGAAAAAGGTGCCTGACATTGGCTAGGGCTTTGAAAAGAAAAGGGTGCCTAACACTGGCTAGGGCTTTGTAAAGAAAATGGCGTTTGATGTTGGCTAAGGCTTTGAAAAGAAAAAAGTGTCTAATACTAGCCAGAGCTTTAAAAAGGAAAAGGTTCCAGACGCTGACCAGGGCTTTGGAAAGAAAAAGGGTATATTTGAGAAATCAAGTATAAAAAGGTCCACGACCCTTGATGCTTATGCAATGCAATATGATGTATGTCTATGGTGTGAAAGGTACAATTTAATGCTTGATTTTCCTTTGGAAATTTTAGATTCTTATGCATGTGTATGCAAAAATGCAGTAATGTATGTACACATGTGAGGTGTATGATGCAATTGCTTAATTTTTCTTTTTTCTTTATTTTTTTAAAATTGAAATTCTCTGTGAATGGTGTATGCAAAAATGTTGTAATGTATGTACACATGTGGAATGTAAGATGCAGATGTGAAGTTCTTTATCTGTGGGGATATTACCTCTTATTGCCTCAATTCCTTTTGCTTGCTTGTTTATTTATTTGTTAGATACATTCTTTTTTTTATCATTATAATTTTTATTTTGGTTTTTTTTTTTTAGTTATTTAGTTGATAAGTATCTTGTTCCTTGATATTGAATCATTGTTGATTTCCTTCCTTAGAAGAAGTTGCATTTTCCCAAGTGACAAAACTTGTCTAACCATATACTCTCTTGGTTAATACTCGAGCAATTATTCCTTTTTAGCAGTTAAGTTTCTTGATAAGTGGTGTTTTCCATTTTGATACACCGTAAAGAATTAACATGAAGTGTTAACTCTCTGGCTTGATATGGTTGTTGCTGATATGGTATACAACAGATTGATTATGTCTTTACTGATAGTAGAAGTTTAACCCAACTGTATTCATGTCATCTTGTAATCACAAATGTTGAAATCACTAAACTAAGTGTTATTAACAATTCAAAATATATGTCAATAGATAATAATCTAAAGTGTCTTGTTCAATGAGAAATTACTTTGCGTGAAGAATGAATTGAGTGACTAGTATGCTAAGAAAAACAAACTAACGAACACAATATGACATAAAAGTAAGTTCTTTAGAAGAATAAACTACTTCATTCGTTGTAAGAGAATTGATATAAAGCTTAAGACAAGCAATTAACATTAGAATGGAGAAGCCAAATTGAAATAAAATGAAATTTGATGGTAGGTCTTCCTCAACTTTGGTTTCCAGCGAGCATGTTTGATAAACCCTTCTATTATCATGGATATACATTTTTATGAGAACTAGCAACTAAACTTGTCTTAAACTGATCCATTCTTTGAGAATTTATAGATGTCAGGCCTTTATACTCTTATCAACCTTTGCTTGAGTTTCCTTTAATCATTAGCCCTAAATTTTGCTTAAGCCTGCTTTTCAGGTTTTTAACTTAATGAGGGGTTTTTTTTTCTTTCTTTTTTCATTTGCCCTAATTTTTGTTCAAGTCACCCTTTCAGGCTTTCAACTTAATAGGTTCTTTTTTTTTTTTTAAGCAAAGTACTTTTTTACCGTATTTGAGTTAATTGGCTTTCCTATCTCCTTTCCATCTATGTTTACTAGAATGAGTGCACCCCCTGAAAATGCTTGCTTTACCACATATGACCTTTTATAAGAAGGTGACCACTTGCCCTTAATATCCTCTTGATTTAGGAGAATCTTTTTCAACACTAATTCCTCTGGTTCAAATGTCCTTAAGCAGATCCTCTTATTGAAAGCCCTTGCCATTCTTTTGTGATATAATTGTCCATGACATATAGTTGTTAATCGTCTTTCCGAAACCATATTCAATTGTTCATATCAAGCTTTAATCTACTTCATTTATGTTGGATTCTATCAAAACTTAGAGAGATGGTATCAACCTCTATTGGTGTTACTACTTCCATTCCATACACCAAAGAGTATGGTGTTGCCCTAAGTGATGTGTATACTATTGTACAATGCCTATGAAGAGCATATGAGAGCATCTCATGCCAATCTTTGTATGTAATGGTCATTTTCCCAATGATTTTCTTGAGGTTCTTGCTAGTAGCTTCAATAGTACCATTCATTTATGGCCAATAAGGGGCTGAATTATGATGTTTAATCTTGAATTATTCATAAAATTTCTTAATTTCATCACCATTTAAAGTGGCATCATTATTTGTGATGATTCTTTCTGGAAGACTATATTGACAAATGATGTTTGACCTTAAGAATTGAAGGAAGGTCTTTTGAGTGATATTGGCAAGCGAGCCAGCTTCTACCCACTTTATAAAGTAGTCGATAGCTATAAGAATGAAGCAATGTCCATTTAAGGCTTTTAGATTGATTAGCCACACTGCTGAATCTGCCTAGTCATGGTATGCCCATTCACATGTGTTCCACAGATTCCTCTATGTACCTTTGACATGATTCTTCAAGCTTTAATTGAATCAATGCATCTAAGCAATATTCCTCCCCATGATCGTTTATATAACAATTCTCCACTTAGGAAGAAATTCATTACTAAGTGTCAAATGATTTTTTGATCACCTTCAGTTGCCCCACTTGGATATTGCCTGCTTTGTATGTAAGTCTTTATATCACGAAACCTTGGCTTATCATTAATATCTTTTGTCACATTCATGCAATACACATGGGTGCTCCAAGTTTCAATTTGTATTGGCAACACATTAACGCCATAATCCAACTTCATCATTAATATTAACGTAGCCAATGTATCTACAAACTAGTTTTTGTCACGTGTAATATATGTGAAAGAAATCCTTTCAAAAATTTCAATCAATTTGATTAGGTATTTCCTGATATGGGGCCAACTTTGGGTCTCTAGTCTGCCACTCCCCTTTCACTTGATAAATTATAAGAGCAGAATCTTTGAAGATGTTGAGATCTTTGATGCCCAACGTTAATGTAACTTGTAGGCCATTGACATAAGCTTCGTATTTGATCACATTTTGTGCACTCAAAGTCTAGTTTAATTTCTATCGAATATTGCTTCCCCCTCTAAATATGTTAAAATAGCTTCTAAACCATTTCCATGCACATTTGTTGCCCCGTTAAAATACATCCTCCATTAAGTTTCTTCTCACTCATCTTCATCAATTATGAGAATGTCTTCATTAGGGAATTGGAAATCTAGAGGTTGATAATCCTCTAGAGGACATACAGCTAGGTGGTTAGCTATGACTCTTCTTTTAATGGACTTTTAAGTCATAAACTTTATGTCATATTTAGAAAGTATCACTTACCACATTATGACCCGACCAGATACGTAGTGACTCTCGAAAATATACTTGATTGGGGTGATTATAGAGATTAGCCATGTGACATGATACAACATATATTACCTCAATCTCCTTATTGTCCATATCAATCCATAACATGTCTTCTCAATCAACGAGTATTATGTTTCACAATCATTGAATTTCTTGCTCAAGTAATAAATGGCTTGCTCTTTTTGGACTGACTCATCATGTTGCCCTAATATTGCACCCATTGATCTTAGTCAAATTGTTAGATATAAAATCAAAGGTTGTCCTAGTTTAAGTGGCATAAAAATTGGAGGATTCAATAGGTCCTCTTTAATCTTGTCAAATGATTACAGGCAATCTTCATTCCACTCTACATGATATTTTTCCATAGTAGCATGAATATCGGTTCATAAGTTGTAGTGAGGTTTGCAACAAACCGGGATATATAATTAAAGCATCCTAGAAAACTTTGTACCTCCTTTTTAGATCGAGGTAGCAATATGTCCCAAATTGCTTTGATTTTATTAAAGTCTACCTTGATGCCCCTTGTGCTAACAATAAATCCCAATAGCTTCCTAATGAAGCTCCAAATATGCACTTATTTGGATTTAATCGTAACTTATATTTTAGTAACCGTTTAAACAGCTTTCAGAGCACAACAAGGGTTTCCCCTTTAACTTATTTGGCTACCATGTCATTGGCATACACTTCTATCTCCTTATGTATCATATCATGAAATAAAACCATTATGGCATACTGATAGGTTGCCCCTTCATTTTTTAGCCTGAAAGGCATCACTTTATAGTAAAATGTTCCTTATTAAGCAATGAAAGTGTTTTTTTCCTTCTCCTCAGTATGCATAGGAATTTGATTATACTTGGAATACCTATCCATGAAAGAATACTAGTAGCTTCTTGTAGTATTATCAATAAGCATATTAATATGTGGTAACAAAAAATCATCTTTCGGACTTACACGATTTAAATCTTAATAATCTATACACATTCTGACATGTCTGTCCTTTATAAGTACCAGGACTATGTTAGTAATCCATTGTGGGTGTATAGCCACTTCCAGAAAACCAACCTCTTATGGTTTAACCACTTATTCCTCAATTTTTAATGACATTTCAGGGTTCAATCTATTTAATGTTTTCTTTTTTATTTTATAGGCAGTAATGTTTAGATCAAGACATGACATGCCTTGATATAACTGAGCAAAAACATCCATTTATTCTGAAAATAAACTGAGCATCTCTTCCTTTTCGTGGTTATCAATTATTTTCAACTCTTTTTTATTCTCCTCATTTCCCATATTCACTAATTCTATAGCTTCTTTATAATGCATGATACTCATTTCAGAAGATTCAACAATTTTAACAAAGGTTTGAGATACCTGTTCATCATCCTCATCAGTCTCATCATCATTCATATCCATTGCAATATATGGGTCATCCAAATGATGCTTAGGAACTACTATGTTGGATAGGAGTTCTAAGAATTCTAATTCCTTGGAAGGTAGTATGAAATGAAATAAGAAAGAAAAGAAAGAAAAAATGATTATAAAAATGAAAGAGAACATTGATGATAGAACAAAAAGGATATGAATTTGATAAAAGAAAACTGCATTCATTCCATTAACAAAATAGAAATTATTCATCATAAGACATTGTCTTTAAATAACACTTTGAAATATTATGTTAAAGCTATGACATTTGGAATTATCTTGCACTCTCAGTTGTCAAGTTTTCCTTCTGTGATATCTGGCTGAATCCATAATCCTTTATTTGATTCTCCATCCTCCTTTTGCATCATGGCCTCCGAGTTTAGTGAGTTAATCACTTCGGATGAAGATGGGAAAGTCTCACAAATATGTAGAATTTTGGTCAATGCTTGAGTGTTTCTCTTACTTAGCTTTAACTGGTTAGATATAAAGGTTTCCAAGTAAGAATAATATCCAAGCCATGACGACCTAGTTTTTTAGGCAGCTTGATCAGTTCCTTTGTTCCCTGAAATCTGGCACTTAGCCCCTCTCCCATCTTAAAGTCACTGTTTTCCATTATCTTCATTACCACTTGATTCACATCTTTGCAAGATTTAGGTGTCTCAATAACTTTGAAGCTTTGATACGAGCTTTCCTATTGCTTGCTCAATGTTCTCAATATATGGCACAATGCTCAATTTTCTAGTAAGTAATTCTTCTTCACCTTTAATTATAATAAACCTTCTATATTTAATGTATTTAACCTTTTAGTGTTGGTAGATGGGACAACATCGCATGTATCCATGGTCGCCCCAAGAGCATTGTATGTGCAATAGCAATATCCATAACTTGAAATTCCATAGTAAAGATACTTAGACCAATCTCAAGTAGGAGAAGGATATTTCCAACCACCTTTCTTTGTGTTCCAACAAAGACCCTTACAACCAAATTGCTTTGCTCTATATGTGACATTTTGACCAGTAACTATCCTAGCATAGGCATCTATAAGACATTAAGTGCCAATCCTTTATCAATATGTACTTTAACTACCACATAGCCATGATATTTCAGCAATTATAAGCAGGGCGTTGGGTTATCCAGCCATTATGGAATAAACTTCATCTTTTGAGAAAGTGATTTTCATAGCATTTCTTACTATGTTAACCATATTTACCATATTCTCAATAGTTATATCAGGTCAAACATAAGCTTTTCCTAACACCTCTTACAGTGCTTTCCAATGAGCTTATGAGCTCATAATTAGGGAAAGAATGGATATTCTTGCAGGTGTTTTACTTAATTGGTCCACCACATAATATTCGCTTTACTTCATAATCTTTATAAATTCGTCATTGTCATCTTGGTTAGCTTTCTCAACCTCTTTTGTCTTTGAACTCTCCCTAACTTCTGAATTCACTTCTTTTGGCTTTCTTGTTTCTTTGACATAGGCCTTACCACTTCAAGTAATCCCATTAACAATTTCTAAATTATTGTCCTTTAAAACACAATCTATTGCTGGGGCATTATTGGTTGAGGTACATTTTATTTCCAAACCATAGTTCCAAGGTACCGCATGATTACTCTGATAAGGGAAAAGTGTTGGTATATGAACAATAGCAGCTGGTTGACTAAGTTACGATGCCTACAGATTGATAACAAGCAATGATTTCCTTATAGTCCCTTGCAAATCATAATTATTATTAATAAACATAGGCCTTCTCACCTTATAAATTATTTTATTGACCACTAGTAAAGACTTTTTCTTTTCCAATAGGCTCAGTGATGATTAACTATGAGTCTAGAGCCTTCTCTCTTCAAGACACATACATCTTTTTAGGCTTGATCCTTTCCAATTTCGATGTTTACAACCCCATGCGCTATAATCTTCTGGACTAGCTTTTTAAATCGAGCACATTCTTTGATGCTATGCCCTGTATTCTCTTACTGAAATTTGCAATAGCCATCTGATTATTCTTTAACTCCTTATGTACTCTTCACTATATATGGCATATAACCAACATCTACTAGATATTCATATAACTCCTTATAGTGCATGGTATATCACCCAAGTGTTTTAAAAAAACATGATCATTTACTATTATTGCAGCTTGCCTTCCCTTATCATGTTCTGGCAATGGTTTATTTATTATATTAGGATCTACACTTGCTTTAATAACAATATGATTATTGTCTAACAACATTAACACATGTCTTCTAAATGCATCACATTTTTCGATAATATGTCTAGCTACCCCTATATGATGTTAACAACTCACGTTAGGATCATTCCAAGTGGGGAATGATGGTTAAAGTGGTTTTGTAGGCCTGGGACCCATGAGTTTTCTGGCCACTAGGTCGTGAAAGAGCTTAGACCCAGTAACATTAAAATTTGGTAAAAGCCTATCATCATAAATCAGTTATGTAGGCCGAGACCCTCTGTCTTGTGTGTTCATGTATTGTGAATGACCCATTTGAACATTAGCTTGTGTATCCATGTAGTGTTGTTAGGGTAACTATGATGCATGATAATTCACATAATTACTTAAAGCTTGCCCTCTCATCTAGTAAGAGATATCTTAGGACTATTGAATGGATTTTGGTGAAACTATTGATGCAGGCCATGATGTTAGGAGTTCATGGTGTTTATATTATTCATTTCTCCATCATTTTTATTATTTCCTATGTTTCCCTTTGTGTCTTGAAAGTTTGCCTCCAACAACCCTTTTTACACATTGGCATCAACCCTCTCTCCCACTTTTATCAGATCAATGAAATCATGCACATGTGTTCCAAGTATATACTTATGATATGGATCCATTAGAGTCCAAATAAAATATGAACATAATTCTAACTCAATCAATGAGGGATGAACCTTTTGTTATAACTACCCTTTATCATTGTGCATACTCTTTGAACGACTCAGTTTCCTTATTCTTTATGGTTTTTAACTTTTCATGAGTAGGGGCAGTGCTTAGATTAAATTTATATTGCCTCATGAATGCCTCAATAATATCTCTCCATTTCTTTAGCCTAGAGTGATCCAGCATCATGAACCAGGCTGACCCAGTCAAACTTTCATGGAAAAATTTAATGAGGAACTTTTCATCCTTTGACCAAACTGACATCTTTGTATAGTAAGACTTTAACTGGTAACATGGATCTCTGTTTCATTCATATATGGTGAACTCAGGCACCTTGAACTTCTTAGGGATCGGTATTTCAAAGACCAAACATAACTCATCTAGCTCAACTGACTTTTAATCCTCTTAGTCTTACAAAACGTGAATTCTATCTTTCATTTCTAACATCTCTTCTTCCCATTCCTTCTTTTTGCCACTTTCATCTGCCTTGGGGGGGTGTGATATTATATAGCATAGGGTTCATGGACACTATGATATTATTAGCCCCTGAAAGATCATAGGTATAAACTGCCCCTTAGTTCCATTCTTGACATCCTTAGCCTTCCATTGTCAGAATCACAAGATTTGGAAGTCTGTTCATCATGTGTGGCATTGGATTAGGCTTTATAACTCTTCCAGCAAGTAGGTTATTAGTAACTACAGTAGCCGTCACAGTATTCATAGCCTAGTTACCCTGCTCAGCATTCACAGGAGCAATAACTGGTAGAGCATTAGTAGCAGCACTTATACTTATATTTTGTAGCAATTTCATCATTTTAGCCATTTGAGATTGCAGAAGTCCTATTTAGTCCTTCAATGTTGCCACCTCATATTCCAATTTCTGTTTAGTTGTAGCTTGACTATTCTCAGTTATTATGGTTCTTGTTCAAGTGCAAGTGTTTTAGACTTAAGTTAGAAAGTTAGACAAGTACCTTTAAGGATCAATGATTACTTAGACTTAGAATTAAATAAATAAAAAATATATATTTAGTACTAAAAGCAATTATTTGAGATAATGTTTTATTGGTCTTTTGGCATAGTTACCATGGAACCTTGGGATCCCCTTAATGCTTTAAAGATTCCTACTGAACCACTCAGTGAATTAAGGTTAACACTAGTACAAGGAATCGGTAAATGTTCACTTGCTTAGGTCTAATCTACACATGTCATAGAATCACGTACTGCTCAAAGGAAAAGGATTGTATTTCATAATCCAAATGTTCAATACAACACTTGATTAAATCATAAAAACAAGAACAAGAAAGTTATCTAATTCCTCATTATCTTCTGTAACTTTTTCATACAATCTTGACATAAATAAAAAAACTTAGTCATCATTATTGGATTTTTAAGGGATTCGCTTGTCCTTTAGCCTGCTAGAATGCATAGGCAAATTTGGGTAGCATATTGTTAGCGAATAATATTAGCCCTTGGAAGCAATTTAGAAGCATCTTCTTCTCAACAACCTGTTTTCCATAACGTGCTTCCCAATACTGGGCCTTCTCAGCTTGTTGACTATGTTGTTCTATAAGTGCTTGCACCTGCCTCGTATTATAATTCCTAACATTAATTAATTCTTTGGTTTTATCTTCAAGTTTTCAAGTGAGCATACTAATGTTCTCTGACACAATTTAGGTCAACTACAACTCGTCTACTTGTTTTTCCAACACATCTTTTTCTTTAGTCACTCTCAAAAATTATGTTTAATAAGTGCATGCCTTCCTCTCATTCTCTTATGCTTGTTCTCGGGTTTGCTTAATGATGTTCTTAAATTAAGCATTTAGTCTTTTTATCCTTTCCATTCCAATCCTCTATTCGATCTTCTTCTACTTTTAAGCTCTATTTTCTTCTCTCAATCAAGTCAAACCTTTTAATTGTTTCTTTTTCATTCTTTTAAACCTTTTAACTCCACTTTCTTACCTTTTAACTGTTTCACTAAGCTTTCATTGACTTCCTACATATCAATACTTAGCAATGGGTTTAGTGGTGCAAAAACTAGATTAGTCCTATTTTCCTTTCCTTTTAGTCAATCATGATATGCTTCAATGGTTGCAATAACTCGTATCCCCAATTTAGCTTTTCTTTTGCATATGATTGAGCTCTAGGCACTTCTAGTTTCTTAACTTATTTCTTTTATTGACACACTATCATGGTAAAAGTGAATTTTATGTATCATATTCTCAGTTGAAATGTCTTGTTTGTATGTGAATTGCATATGGGCCATAACTAGGTTGTATTTACGCATCCATGAGAGCTTATGAAGGGTACATTTGGAAGTTTTCCATAAAAATATATAACTTCTTCAAAATCCCACCAAACCAACTTCCACCAAATCTCTTTATCACGTAAAGTTTCAAATTCTGGGGTCCATTCATCATAATTCTTCTTTGTTTGCTTTAAAATCAATCCTTCACGCATATTGTAATCTTGCATCAGGCGATGAATCGTGTCTAAACATGTACCCAATTAATATTGCTTCCCGTATACATTATTAATAATCTAAATGTTCAAGAGAGGTAGACAACACTTTAACTTTGCTTTATTTTCTTGGTGGCAAAAACTTAAGGCTAGGAATATGTCAGCCAATATCACTGGGACTGGATTGATATGATGTTTTTTAACCATCTAAGAGATATTTGTCACAGCAAAATCAATCATTCTTACCGTCAATGGGAATAACACTATCCCATATATAATAAAGGCAAGCACTCTTCTAAACACATTCTAATTTCCCCTTTCAGCTAACTTTTCCAACAAAGTCTTTATGTATTTCCTTGATATCCCCTTTGTTGCTCTTAAGCGAGACAATCAGACCTTATCGGACTCTTCTCCTAAAATTTAGGTTACAACTTACTTTGATGGTAAGTGTCTCAAATAAGAATACACTGACATGTTTTTATTCATAGGTATATTCAACAATCAACCTTATTCTTCCAAGGTGGGAGTAATTTGAAAGTTAGTGAAGGTGAAATACCTAAAAGGATTGTCCCAATATTGCACTAGGGCCATAAAACAACTTGCTTGCACTGGAATTGACAACAAATCTAGTATATCTTTATAATCTCTCTTGAAATCTCTAAGTTGACCACCTTTGAGCTTATTAATTAGGGCAACCAAACTTTCCATTGGTTTAGCTTCCACCCTTATCTTGATTCTCTTGCCAATTTGCACAACCTCAATATGATATGATTCTGGAAAACATGTGCTACCCTCTCATTCGATCAAGTCTACTATGCCAATTGATGATAATTAGAATTCACCATTGAAGATAAAAGAAAATGTGGTCAATATATTGCAAAGACTATGAACAGGTAATTTCATAAAGCTTGAAAAGTGAATTACTAGTATTGACGTACTTGTGTTCTTCATATACCAAAAACCTTATTGATTTATTGGCACTAAAGAGACAAGCAATCAACTTCAACGAGTAACCCTTACGTTAGCGATTCTCAAAATATTTACTAATTCATGCCAAATGGTAATTCACTAATGTACTTCTTGAAAATAGCCATTTTGATGCATCATTAGGCTAACATAACATACTTTCCTTTCAAAAAATACTCTTTGAAAAATGATTTAATACAAAAGAAGAAGACTTAAGTAGCCTAAAGACATTAATGAAATAAGACTTTGAACAAAACACCTGATTTTGAAGCTTTTTTTTTTTTTTGGGTTTTTGGAATGAATGTTGATGCCATAAAGAGTACAATAATACATTGTGTAAAAAAAAAAAAAAAGTAAAATAAAATATGCTCTCCATTGGCCTATTATTTGGTAGATCCTAGGTGAAAGTAAAACTCTTAAGAGATAAAACTCTATTAGGGTTGGTTACTAGGCTTTCTAACTACATGCAAAGTATTCAAGATTGTTTTATTCTCCTAATGGAACAAAGGCCCTTAGATTGCCTCCACCAAATAAGTGAAGATCTTAATATATGTACTTGATTACAAGAAGGATAAACCCTACCCAAATCAAGCACATATCGAGGTACAATCTAAGTTAGGTCTTCATTGTAACCTCATAAAGCCTTAGCTTTACAAGGAGATCAATATAAACCTCTACCAACCTAGGGTAAATGAAGACTTGGGTATAGAGCCCAAACAAGTGTGTGAGGTAAGATGTGTTAATAATTGTGAGTGAGGAGAGCATACAAAATTTGAAATCCTAAATTCCACCTAATCCTCATCTACTAAGCAGATTAGCTAAAACAAAATTCAACAGCAGGTAACAGCATATAAAAGTCATCTACCCTAAGGCTTTATTCCATATATTATCTACCCTAAGATACAAATAAAAAGAACATGAAACAAAAGCATATGATATATAAGCAAGTGAGGAAATTTAAGAACATGCACATATCATAAAACCTATAATAATGAAATAAAAATGATGACCAGTATTAGAATATGCTTTTGGAGTCGTTAGATCTCATATAGCCTTACTAATGAATCATTAAGAGCTCATGAAAACGTTAGTCTCACACAACAACATTAATTTCTCATTAAATGCTCATGAATTAGTCTTACATGGTAGCATTAATGCTAGGAAAAATCATATAAATGTTTGTAAGAGATGCTTTTGGAGGCATTGGACCTCACGTGGCAAGGGAACAAAAAGAAAATACCTAGTCGTTTGATGTGTGTGGGTGTTAAATCAATTATCTATGGATGTGGGTGTGAGTTGGTTTTAAATAGAACATTCATGAGTGTTTGTGTGTGTGAGTGTCTAATTATATATTCATTTCATGGTGATTACATGGGACTAAGAATACATCAATTACCATTAATCTTAAAGGAATTTGATGACATAATCTTACTAATATTCCAATTTGTCATCCTAACTTATGTGTCCCATGTACCTTGATTTAAATGCCTTTTAGCCATGATTATCAAATTTAAGGCTCACCATGATTCCATATTATTTGGATAGCCAATAGATCTACATTAAATATCACTAACATTAAGCAACTCAAAGATTAATCATGTCACAATAACATTGACACCCATGGGAGACACAATTAAGCCTAAAATTATGCACCAAAGTAACCCTATTTGACACCATCATGTTAGCTAAAATGGACAGTCATGTACAACATCTTGGGAGACAAAATTCAACTCAAAATTACACACCAAAATGAAGCAAGAGTGAGTTCCACTACCTTATTTTCCCTAATTATTGAGTTATAAATGATAATCAGTGGCAAAGTGCTCTATCTCAACAGAAAAACCCCAACACCAATTTATCCTATAAACTAGACATATAGAGGGTTCACATACTCAAAAATTAGATCAAGATACTTTCTAGATCAATACAAGAAAATCCACAAAGTTAACTACACCTAAGTTGTCTAGTCATAGAGGTGTGTGCACAAAGTTGTACAATGAAATATCAACTAGTCACTATAAATTCTAAAAAAATTCAACAACAATGACATACCAGACAACATGTATACCAAATTTTAGCTTAAAAAGATGTATAGGCACTTCCCAAAAAATTCAACTAGTTAACTCGTAGTAAAATTCACTGAAATAGAACATGTTTAGGATAAGCACTAAAATTCACCACTTATTCCATTACTTTATTTTCTTTAGTTACTGAGTTATGTATGATAAGCATTGGCAAAGTATCATATGCCAGAAGAAAACCCCATCACCAAGTTATCCTATAAACTAGATATATAGAAGGTTCACATACTCAAAAATCAGCTCAAGATAATTTCTAGATCAATACCAAAAAATCCACAAAGTTGACTATACCTGAGCTGCTTGGTCACAGAGTTGTGTGCACAAAGATGTACAAATGGCATATTAAATGGTCACTAAAATTTCCATAAAAATGTAACAATAGTTACATACTACCAAATTTCATCTCAAAAGGATGTATAGATACTTCCTAGAAAAATCAACAAGTTGACCCATGGTAAAATTCGTTGAAATAGAACATGCTCAAGATAAGCACTAAAGTTCACCACATATCCACTACCCATCCTAAATCAAAAAATAAAGGAAAATTCATCAAGAATCTACACATAAAATAACTTTAACACTAAATTACAAGGTAAAATGACATCATATGTGATACAAAAAAATTCACAAAATTTGCATGATCCACATTGAGCCCAAAAATGGTGTGTAAAAAGAGCAAAGCAATTCATCAATCATCTTGAAATCAAAAATCACTACCACATCAACACCTCTATAATGACTAATTAATAGGCCTGAACAATATCTAGGTCGAGCTGTGTTACTCTTGGACCTCAGGCCTAGCCAGGAATTATGTCTGGGGTGATTGGATGGCCCCTGGCCTATGGCCTGGCCTAGACAACCCAAACAGCCATGCCGGGCCAAGTCTTAACAGAAATTTTTTTTTTTTACACTTTACAAATATACCTGAAAAGCCTGTGAATTCAAGCACTGCCACCCTTGTTAAAGGCAAGCCTAATGGCAGGAGCAATAATTCATATAAATGCACTCCAACATTCAAGGTTCCAAGAGATTAAAAAAAAATAGTTCTCACCATTTGTGGAGTAAAGGAAATCTGTTTCACTTGCAATGCAAACCAAGGCCAATGTTCAGAGTAGAGATATATTGAACTCTAATGGCAATAGGGGATATGTGAAGCATAAAGAACAGAACGAGATAAAATTAACCCAGTCCTCTAGGAACCAAAAGCCAATTACATAGCAGGCCATGCAGCAGAGAACTTGTAAGAGCCAGAATAACATTATGCTTGAGCAGAATAATAAAAAACAGAATAGTGTAATTAACAGAGGTGCATCAACTTCAAGAATTGATTACAATAAGCCAACTGTACAAGTTTGGTCTTTAGATATTCCAACTCCCTAACCTACTAAAGTTTCAAAAGTTATTAAAGTTTTTCCAAATAGTGATACTTTATAATACCTCAGTACAAGAAATCCTACTGAGAATCACCAGCGAAATAAACACTAAACTTAACTAAAAAGTAATTGCTGTAGAAGCAAGCCTTAAGAACCAATTGTAATTAGTTAAATAATCTCAACCATTAACATGCAGTATAACTTTTATCATATTAAAATAACCAATTGGATACAAAACTATCCATTTGCAATAGCCAGCATTGTGCAGTAAGGGGAACAAGTTACTAATGCAACAAATACTCACTCTACTTCAAGCAAAACATAACAAATCTGAAAGTTATTTAAAGAAATTGACATTCATACCACATTGTTCAACCAATCCCTTGTTTTTAATTTAGCCTTCTTCTTTAGATCCTAACAATCAAATGCAAACGACAACATTAGCACAACACATTTTTCAGCCTAAAGACCATATAGAGATAACCTTAGTACACCAAAATCCAGGAAATGAAAAACAGTATGTCTATAGGTCAAAGGCTCATAATTTTACGTTGTTGCCCCAAGCCTTCTTTGGTGAATGCTTTTATCTTAGTTTTCTTTTCACAGATCTTAAATCTTTCCATTTCATGCTCAATGAGCTTGCAAGCATCCATTAGAACCTATTCATAAAAGGCACTAACCTATGTCAACATATATCAAAACAAAAAGACAACTCGTTCATGAACCTTTTATAAGGAACAAAATGAGATAAATAAAAGTTCAGAAGTCATCAAACACTTACACCAGTGTACCTAAAGTTCTTTCACTAATTTATGACTAAGAATGAAAAAATGAAAGGCACATCTAAAATCAAAATTATTTAAGTCAAACAAATTGCCAAGAATGGAAGTAAATCATATTTAAAAATGAAGGTTGGAGTTAATTCACATACCTAGTAACCTAGGGGATAGTGACTAACAGTATCCAAGTTACATACCACAAGCCAACACATAGAATTCAAAAAATAATCAACATGCTGCATTACTTCATTAGATACACAAGATACCCTTTTAATTACATACCATAATCACATGTCAATATATAAGTTCTACAAAACTAATAACACTTTAATCAGTGTTTATAACATATCAGGTGACACCTAAATCTCCATAAACCTCCGTACAAATCAAACAAAATGATATTAGATTGAAACATGATAATAAAAAGAACTTCAGAATTTATCTAACTAAAAACTTACTGGATGTAACACTTTTAAATTCTTCGAACTGATCAAAGTCACAATCATCAAACTTAGACTCTTGGCTGATTTGAAAGCCACAATTGACACTGGCACAATTAAACATCACGTGTAATTTAAGATAAAACTCTATATTTTGATGCATTTTCCTTCCACTATACTAAGATATCAAATGTAGATTTATCATCAAGTACATCAACTTCTAGATACTTCTCTAACTCTAATTTTTTATCTATACTAACCTTTGCCTTCTTTAACGACCTCCATTTATCCAGTGGGCATAATGGAAAAAAGTCTAGGTAATCTAATTCTAAACCCCTTGAATCTATAGTGTCTAAAGTTATACTTAATGAATCTTCAAGGGTTTCTAGTTGTTCTAAAATAACCCCATTAGAATAATGTTCATACAGGCAATACAAAACATCTTTAACTCTCTTCTTCATGTCCTCACATACCTGAGGATTAGGGTACACATCTTCAAATATGGTCTACACATATGCAAGCTTATACCTAAGGTCTAACACTGCCCCTATTACAAGA
The DNA here is from genome assembly GCA_037074485.1 of Delonix regia. Classification (NCBI taxonomy): domain Eukaryota; kingdom Viridiplantae; phylum Streptophyta; class Magnoliopsida; order Fabales; family Fabaceae; genus Delonix; species Delonix regia. Next base: position 24,129,904 of record CM073457.1, read on the forward strand.
AATGGATTAAGTTTTTCCGAGTGACCCCAATACTTTTCATACTTGACTTTCATATTAGAAGCCATCTATCCAATAACTGGATTCTGATGCTCAGATCTAGCAAGCAACAAAGTCTGAACATGTACAATTTCATGGAAACATGTATTTCCTATTATGTGCAATGATCCAGATAACCTCAATGTCATCTCATTAAAAACCTTTAAAAACTTAACAAATATACATGCATTACTCTAGTTGGAAGCCCTTGGTGGGCTAACTCAACGTGTATCATCTTTAAAGTGTGTCATGTACCCCTCATCTTTGTCCTCCATTCTGTCAAATACCTTTTGGAACTTTGTAGCATGCTCTACCATTAAATAGGTAGAATTCCACCTAGTTGGAATATCCAAACACACTAAACTCTTAGACTTTATTTTTTCTTTCTCCATAAAACTTTTAAACCATTGCAATCTTGCTGGGGAAAACCTAACATATCTCACTACATTATTAATTGTAGCTATTGAATCATGCAAATCCTTCAACCCATTGGTTACTACCAAATTTAGAATACGAGCGCAACACCTTATATGCAAAAAATCACTTGCGCAAATAAACCAATTTAAACTTTTCAATCTTTTTTTCAAATAAGTAACTGTTGTGTCATATGAAGTTGCATTATCAACCGTTAATGAGAACACTTTTTTAATTCCCCACCTCAACAAACACCTCTCAATGGCTATTCCTATAGTGTCACCCCTGTGATTTTCAATTAGGCAAAAATTTAGGATCCACTTTTGCAACCTCTAATGCTCATCAATGAAATGAGTTGTTAGACATATATAGTTGAAGTTTTGCAATAATGTCCATGTATCTGTTGTGAGACAAACATGGTTATATGACCTCTTTAAGTAATCTTTCACACTCTTGGCTTCCTAAAGATAGATCTTATAACAATCTCTCACAATAGTCATTCTTGAAGGAATAGGAAATCTAGGTTCTAGTTCATTGCATAAACTCCTAAACCCATACTGGAGGAAATTAAATAATGAACACATTCATAGATAATTCAAGGTAGGAGACTTACGTACTTCTCCTTATTATGGATGCTGATTCAACTCTGGCTGCAATCACTAATCGAATGAGATACCCACAATGTATTGGATGTATCTCGGGTTTTCATAGCCTAAATCCCCTCTCTAATGTGACTACTGAATACTTTGCAGGTATTCCTCTCAAAGTGTCTCAAGTCTCTATAGATTATTCTCTTGGTATATCAGTCTATATCTTCTTCATTGTATAATAATCTAGCCCTTTTTTATAAAAGACTAGCTATGGTTAGGATTTAGCAGTCATTCCTAAAATTACTATTTTACCCTTTCTCAATGAGCACCCCTTATGGGTGGACACTATATAATATCTTAATAGATTTAAACCCTAAATATTATACGATATTCTAACACATACCTTTCCACAGCCTGAAATGGCACCTCATCACATATGCCATATTTAGCTATAGCTTTTTGACACGCATCTGCATTGTATATATATAAGATCAAGACTCTTGGCTGGGAACTTCCTGGTGGCATAAGATAAGCTAACTTCCTGGGCCCTATCTGGATGCTTTTGACATCTTGTTAAATGTTGTTTTAGTAAGTTTGTGCATATTTAGTTAGGTCACAGGCATATGAAACCCCACAGTAATTACAGGCATCTTGTACGTCCTCATTAGTCTATTCTAATATGAGCTTTGTAAAATGATCCCACCCATTAGACTTTCTTAGGGGAAGTTTTTTCTTATGACCTACGACAGTAAACTCTACATCAGATGCAGATGCAAATGCAAATGCATAACCTATGACATTATCATCATTTGTAGCTATAGGGTTTGGGTTAAGTGGTAAGCACATTGCTAGCTTGGGATTGGACTTGTTGTCTTGGGGATTGTTGACTACTTGAATTCATTTAATCAACTAATGTACATTTCAAATACATATTATGACTTTGAAGGCACAAATCAAAGAGAATATGCATACACTTTTAAGTCTGAATAACTAATCAAACAAATTTAAGACACTTTTAACCTAAATTCTCTTACAACTTAAATTAGAACAACTAATCAGACAAATTTAGCATACTTTTTCACATAAATTATCTTATAACTCAAATCAGAATAACTAATCAACATAATATTTGCAGCTAAAATCTTTAATTTTGATTACCAAACTAACCAACATAATATTTACAGCTAAAATCATTAGCAACTTTAAGTTTTGTAGCAAGTTTACTAAAAATCTCTTAACCATAGAATGTTGTTGAGTTTAAGCACATAGAAAATTCAACAAGAAATGAATCCTCTGCAAGCAACAATATTAGACAGACAAATATTAGCATAACCCACAATAACCTGAATACACTGCACACTCCATACCATAATCAACCAAATTCATTATCAATCATCACAGAAGAGGACGGGAAAAGGAAGATCATACCTTGCCTTGACTAAGATTTCTACATAACAAGCTAAAAAAACACTGAACAAGGTTAGGGCAAAGTGGCCAACAACACATAATTTATAAATAGAGGCTAGAGGGTGGTAGACGATGACTGGGGCAAAGACTCAGTGAGAATAGAAGTGAACCATCGAACTTCTTCCAGAGACAGTGGGGGTTCAAGAGAGAGGCTGAGATGATGACTGGCAAACTTAGTATAATGTCCTCAGTGGTTTCGCTTCACGTGATAGGCAATGGAGGCCACAAGGTCGCAGATGATGATTGCAGCAGTTAGCAGAGACTCAGCGAGAACAGAGGTGAGGCACCGAGTTGAGATTCATCTAGAGAGGTGAAGACAATGAAGGTTCGAAAGAGAGACTGAGACTCTAAGAGTGAGATGACGATAGGTATCAACCAAAATATTTTATTAAAAAAAATGTAATATATATTAAAAAAAAGTATAAAAAATAGAAAGACCATCAGGGCTTACCAGGTGAAGGAGAATTTAGCACCAGTCCAGCCTAATGCTTCACTTCTTCTTCCTTTTTAGCTTGCTAACCAATTCTATGGCCCAACTAGGCCAGGTCTACCAAGTCAATGAGTTTTTGTTTAGCCTTACTAATTAACATATACCCATGATAATTTCAGCCATCAAAAGAAGAATTTAAAATAAATAAAGTAAAATTGAAGAGAGGTCATAAAGAATTACCTAGAGTCTTCCCTTAGCCTCTTTCCTCCTTTCTTACCTCTTTCACTATAATATTTCTTAGCTTCCCAAAACCTCCCCTTCTAGTCTTGTTCCCATTTCTCTTCTCTCTTCTTCTTCTCCCTTTTTAAAGAAAACTCAAGCTCCCTTTCTATTCTTTTTACTCTCCTCAACCACTTTACAACTCACCATTGTCTCCCATTTTCTCACCTATTACTCACTTGTTCCTCTTTCCTTATTCCACATGTTCCCTTAATCTCTCTTCTTCTTTCAATTTCATTATTCCATTTTCCCTCTTTCTAGCCCATCAATTTCCCATATGTCTCTCTCTATTATTTTTTCAACTTAGTTAAAGTGAGTACTAATTACATCATCTTCTAGTACATTCAACTCACATGCTCTCTCTTAATTTTTTTATTTTTCTTTTTCATTTGAAGACAAGTTGATTTTTTTTTTATTTTCTCTCTTTTTTAATTTTCTTCTAAAAATATCCTTATTCCAAATTTTACTTCTTTTTTTTATTTTTTCAAAATTTTAGGTTTCATGCTTTATATTATTACTTCCCATTGTCTTTTCTTTATTTACTAAAATTTTTTATATTTTCAAATTTTTCTCTATTTTTAATTATTTTTATTTTATTCATTTCTTTTAAATTTTTTATTTTCTCTTTTTTTTTCTCGATTATTGTTATTTTTAAAAACTTTTTGGACAAATTACAGTGTTCACAGTTAAGATACCAAAACTACTACTTTTCTTTAAAAACTATTCCTCTATGTATTCTTTATATAGTGAATGCTATGTTATTCTCTTTTGACATATTATTAAGTCACATAATCTTTATAGGAAGAAGACTAGTAGTGCAAAAGTTATTTTAGGAATGAGAAAGCTTTACTATCTACTTACTATTCTTCTTCTTATTTTTAGTGCAAGCATGCATATTTATACATATTAACAAGCATTGTACATGGTGAAATATATAATTTGTCAATCTTATATTCATTTTGTCACCAGATTCATCCTGATAAATGGGTGCCCAGTGGGACAGGGCTTGGTGGTGGAAGTAGCAATACTACAATTGCACGATGGGCAGTAAATCAATTCAATGGTGATCTTGCTATAGTGAATGAACTTTAAAAGTGGTCGAGTGAAATTGGATCTGATATCCCATTTTCTTTTCCCAAGGAGTAGCCTATTGCACTGGTAAAGGTAAGGTCTATCCAATTTCCATCCATTCTAAAAATATGATTTATAAATATACTAGTTGTCCAGGGTATTCATCCTCCAATACGTTTTCACAATCGTTAACTTTAACAAATTCCAATGGTACAATGTTTACAATTAGACCAAATTAGTGATGTTAACCCTTTAACACTATTAAAAAATATCTCAAGGAATAGGATATCACAATATGTTTGTGTCAATGATTTAGGTAAGTTTCTTGCCAAGTATTTTTAATTTTATTTTTGTCTTTTGTTCTTTCACTTTAGTTTACATCCTCGATAATGAATATTTTTAGTCTGTGCCACAATAAATGCAAATCAATCTTTTCCTATGTTGACATTGTCAAAATTTTGTACATTTGGTCCTAATATACATGTAGAAGCATTATAACTTAAGTTGAGTGGGAATTCATATGATGTCTAAGTTTATTTCTACTTATTCATTTGCATTGATTTTTCTTTCATTTTGTTCCTTATTTTTCTTTGTAGAACCTCCAGCATTTGTAGTTCTCCTATCTCTTAAAGACTGAAGTAGTGGATTATTGCAACTGGTCGCAGAAAATATGATGTTATCTATATGTTTAGAAGGTATAAAAACTAAAAAATATTATTATTTCTTGTCTACCTCTTTGTAAAAGCTATATACACATGAATCATGTGTCAGAGTTCACAAAGGACATATACACATAGACTTTGTCTTCTGTTCTCTTGTTTATCTGTGCATGTACCTATAGACAATGCGGGTCTAAACATTTGTTGAACTTCAGCACAATTTAACATGGTATACAATATGAATACAGTTGTTTTCAATTTTTAATCACCTCATCACGTATTGAAAAAACATATGATCAAATAATATATTATAGCATTGATATTTACTAAAATTCTTGAGACTACTCTAAATTCCAATTACAAGATAAACAAGGAGATTGCAATTGGATGAATTCTGGGATCAACATAACTCTTTTGCCTATTCTGAGCTACAAGTAGCTTTTCCCTGATCTTTCTATTTTGTTTTAAGGTTTCCCGTACTAGATTTGGTCCAAATAAAGTTCTTTCTCTAACCTCATACTAGCATAATAGTGACCGACAATTTCTTTCATACAATGCTTCATAAGGTGCCATTCCGATACTAGCATGATAACTATTATTATATGCGAATTCTATTAATAGTAAATATTTATCCTAATTTCCTTTTTTATTTTCTAACATACAGACTTTAAGCATAGATTATAAGGAATGGTCCTTTCAATTTGGTCATCTGTTTACAGATGATAGGCAGAATTTAGGTGTAATCTTGTCGTAAAAGCTTTATGAAAGGATCCTCAAAACCTAAAAGTAAACCTAGGATTTTTATCAAAAATAATACTGGTTGAGACTCTATGTAACTTAACTATTTCTTGTATATACAATTTAGTTAACTTATCTAAAGAATAGGAGACTTTTATGTTAAAAAATGTGATGATTTAGTTAATCTATCTACAATTACCCAAATAGCACCATATCCCAATGCAGTTCTAAGTAATCCAGTCACAAAATCCATTAATATGCTCTCCTATTTCCATTCAAGGAATTCTAAAGGCTGTAATAAACCAGATAGTCTTTGGTGTTCTATTTTGACTTTTTGGCATACTAAACACTTAGATACAAATTCAGTTATATCTCTTTTCATTCCTGGCCACTAGTATAATTTCTTTTCATCATGATATATCTTTATGGATCCTGGATGAATGGTGTATATACTTTTGTAGGCTTCTTCTAAAATTGTCTTTTTAAACTTTTCATTTGTAGGAACACACCTTCATTCTTGAAATTTTATGATTCCATTTGGTGTTTTGGAAAATCCTATTTGTCCTATTTTATTTTGTAAGGCTTGAGCTAATTCTTGAGCTTCCTTAAGTTAGTTTATGAATTCACTTAAGATTTCAAGCCTATTTAATCTAAATCCTCTAATAGTTTCAGTGAAAGAAATTCCTAAATTGCTAATATCGTCTATTAATTTCATTTCATGTACCATCAGAGTCGAAACATGTAAGGATTTCATACTCAAATCGTCAGCCACAATGTTTGCCTTTCCTGTATGGTATTTAAGTTTAAAATAATAATCTTTGAATAATTTCATCCATCTTCTTTGTCTCATGTTAAGCTCCTTTTAATCAAATATATTCTTTAGACTTTTATGGTCACTATAAATATTAAAAGTGGCATTATATAGATAATGCCTCCAAATCTTTAAGGCAAAAACTATGGATGCTAGTTCTAAGTCATGAGTAGGATAATGTTTTTTATAAGGTCTCAATTATCTTAATGTATGAGCTAACACCTTTCTATCCTACATCAAAACGCACCCTTATCCTTTCTTAGAAGCATCACTATAAATTTCAAAATGTCCTAAAGGATCAGGTATGGTTAATACAAAGGTAGTGGTCAGTTTTCATTTAAGGTTTGGAAGCTCCTTTCACACTCTTGGGTCCATATAAATGGGACCCCTTTTTTAGTTAACTTAGTCAAACGTGAGGCAATTTGAGAAAATGCATGAATGAATCTACAACAATATCCATCTAGTCTAAGGAAACTCCTAAATTTTTTAACTATGTTTTGTCTTTCCCACTTAAGGACTGTCTCTTAAAATCCATAGATACTCCTTTTTTAGAAATTATGTGGCCTAGGAATTTGACCTCTAGTAACCAAAATTCACATTTTTCCAATTTCATTTATCCTTAAGAGTTTGTAAGACTATCTTTAAATTTCAGCATGTTGATCCTTATTCCTAGAATAAATTAAAATATCATGAATGAAAACTACAACAAATTGATCTTTATAAGGTCAGAAAATCCTAGTCATATAATCCATGAAAATTGCTAGAACATTGGTAAGTCCAAATGGCATAACTACAAACTCATAATGGTCATATCTAGTCCTAAAAGTAGTTTTAGGAATATCAAATTTCTTGACTCTAATTTATTGGTATCATAACCTTAAATCAATCTTTGAAATATAGTAGCTCCCTTAAGTTAGTTTATAAGATCATCGATCCTAGGGAAAGGATATTGTTACCTTATTCAATTGCATATAGTCTATACATAATTTAAGACTATCATCCTTTTTAGGAACAAACAGTATAAGTGCACCCCAAGGTGATACACTAGGTCTAATGAATTTCTTTTCTAATAACTCATTTATTTGCTTTTTCAATTCTTGTAATTCTAAAGGTAACATCCTATATGGAGCTATGGAGATAGGTCCAGTTCTTGGTACTAGATTTGTGGAGAATTCTCTTCTAGGGGTAGCCTGGAATTTCTGCACAAAAGACCTAAGGAAATTCATTTACTATAGGGATTTTAGCTACTTCTAGCTCGGTAACAATAGAGTTTAGAACGATAGATTCAATTTCTTTAAAATTTTCCTCCTCAATTACTAGATTGGCTTTTGAGAAAGAGGGTGAATTTAGAAAAGATATAAACTTAGTTTGACAATTCAAGACCATGTTACTTGCTGACATCTAATCCATTCCAAAAATAACATGAAGGTTAATCATGGTTAGACAAATAAGGTTTACAATAGAAGTATGTTCTCCAACTTGAATAGGACAATTTATGCAAGCATGAAATGTTTCAAATTTCTCAGTGGGAATGATAACTGAAAAATTATGAGGTAAAGTTAATATTGGTAATTGTAAAGTTTTAATACAGTCAAGAGATATAAATGAATGTGTAGCTCTTAAATCAAACAATACCACTAATTCTATATTTTTTATTATACACATACCATGTATCAATTCAGAAGACTGATCAATTTCCTTTTTATTTAAGGCATAAACTCACCTTTGGTGTAGTGGCCTGGGGTTTGGATTGGCCTCAAGATTCTTTCCCTTTCACTAAGGGCATTCTCTGGTAAAATATCCTGCCTGACCACATTTATAACAAACAATTGGCCTTTGGAAGCATGGCTTGCCCTGATGTTGTCTTCTACATTTTCTACAAACTTGGTTTCCTAAATTTTTAGGATTGTATTTGATCCAATCCTTTTAGCCACAACTAGTTTTTAGCTACCACCTTACATTTGTTCACTAACTCAAGGATAATTTCTTATTGCTAATGGAATGATGGCCTTTTTCATTTCTATGTTAAGCCCAAACTCTAACTTTCTACATTTCTAGGCTTCATCTTGGTTGTATTGTAGGTAGGAGGAGAATTTTGATAATTTCTTGAGTTTGGCCAAATACTATTCAAAAGTCATGCTTCCCTGTACTAATCTTAAGTATTCAACTTCTTTTTCATTTATTATTTCCTCGGGAAAATATTTTTCAAGAAATACTTCCAGGAAAGTATTCCAAGATATCAGGGTTCCATAACTCTCCAATAGTCATCTAGTTTTATTCCACTAATGTTTAGCGTCCCCTGATAATTTATAAGTTGCGAAAGTGACTTTTTGTTCACCAGTGAATTCTAAAACATTGAAAGTTTTCTCTATTTCTCTTAACTAAGCTTGTGCCTTTTTAGGATAATATTCCCTATTAAAGGAGGGTGGATTTGCTTTTATAAATTCAAACTAACCATTTTGATTTTGATTTTTCTCATTTGACCCAAGTTGTTATGATTTTATAGGTATTGCAAGATCTAATGCGTAGTAACAACCTGTTCCCTAATAGCTAAGGCCAGTTCTTATAGAGATTTAGCAAAATGGGTCCAACGAGTTGTCATACTTTTCCTAGATACATGAATAGATATTATTAAGGTGATCAGTCTCAATAATAGAAAAGAGAAACACTACAACTCCATGAAGTAGTCGTTCTGTGTTAATTTGCCTATAGGTAAGGAAACATTAGTAATTTACCATTTATAAACTAACCCTTTGCAAGGTTTAACCTATAACTTTTTAGGAATTCATTTAGATCGATCATAGTGGCCATAACCCACAAGTTGTTATTTAGATTGACCTTCTTTGATACCACAACTGTAAACCCACTTCTAATTATTTATAAAAAATATACTATTATTTTTTATTTAAGATGTAAAATTTATATTTGATTGTACCAAAATTTAAATTAAACATAGTCATGTGATCATTGACAATAAAAAAAAATGATACAATAGACCATTCATACATCCACATAATTTAACAAAATAAAAAAAAGGTTTTAGCCCTAATATTTATTTTACATAATAGATAACCTATTTTCTCCCTTAACTTCCACAAAATCTCTAATTATATTCTTCATCTAGATTTAGAAGGCCTGTGGGATTCATGCTATCCGGTAGTGCAAACATAAGAGGAATGGCTCGTAGAGCCATGACACAGCTCACAAGTACAGTCTTTTCTATAAAGAGTACTAGTCTAGTAAGTGGAACAAATACCCAATTAACATGCACCTCACAACTAAGTTGAAAGATTGCCTTTAAGAATATCAACAACATATAGGTGAGAATAAATTCTCAGCAACATGAAAAAGTATATATGATACTTGAAATATCCATGGAATATAATGGGACTTAGAACTATGATTTTTATGAAATATGTATGCATGTCATATATCATATAAACAACATGTACATATGTATTAAGAAACATATAACAATCAGAGGCTAACAATGTCCTTGACCAGTAGGCATTGGGATGTCATATCTGAGTTATTTGAGTCTCTTGAAGCCCAGCATATGACCTTCATATCTAGGTGATTGAGTCTTACGAACCCTCACGTATGACACCTGACTAGCAGGCGCGACCCCACCTTAGCTGAGGCATCCCCTAATAGGTACCCAAGACAAAGTCAGGCAATATAATCTTCATCTTAATATGTCATCCAAGCTATAATGTGGTCAAGATTGGATTAGTTGGAAAGAGAACTATCAAGATTTCTTTTATATTCCTCTGAACACTGATGTTCTTATGATGGTTAGGAATCCTTATAGTGTCAATTTAATTTAAGATGTTCTCAGCAAGGATACATTCTTGTCATCTCCTGATTTTTTGACCATTTAAGTGGCACTACTTGCCATTGATCTCAAAATTCAAGTTATGACCCAAGAAATGTAATAATACTATTTTTCCTGTAACCATTAGGGCAGTATGACCTACCATAAATTACAAGATTAATGGGATATAATGTCTTGCTAAGGAATTTATAGGGTTCACAATACATATTAAGGCAACATAGCAAACCATTATCAAATGTTCAAAATATATATTAAGGCGGCATAACTAGCCATTATCAAATGGGAATCCAAACTATTAATAAGTATATAGTGTACAGGAATAGTTTAATCTCATAAAGAGTAGTTCTCTTCTTAAACAACCATATTGTTACCCCATCATACAAAGTTGAAATGCACAATAATATAGGCAATTATAATGCATGAATAGCAATATTCATGTAAGGATATGTAATGTACAAGAAAATCCACATATCAAAATTCATAGCCTAAAGTTGTTATGTCTTACATAATATTTCCTTAAATATTTCAAAATATCTAACTAGCCTCAATTTTTCTAATTTTACCCTTCTTAGACTTTGAATAAGCTCATAGAAGACCATGGTGACAAAATTTCAAGATAAATGACTATAGGCCAAAAAGGATTGGTTATGCAGTATTATGGTATGTTCTAAGTTCAACTACATTTTAACACCATATCCAACCTTTTTACCCTTACATTACCATGAAGACCATTCAAGAAAAAGAAGAAGGAAAATGAAAAGAGAAGAAGAGAACTTAGAATATATTAAATCATGTTACCTGGATACGTTCCCCTTTCTTGTAATTCTCTAAAAATTTGTTCCTTCCTTTCCCTTTCTTGAAATTCTCCCTTCCTTCTTAATCTAAGTATGTGCCAAAGTGGAGAGGTGAGTATAAGTGGAGTAAGTATGGGAAAGGATGCATGTTGTGAGGAAATTGGGTAGGGTATAGGTTATTAAAAGAGAATTCGGTGGCTAGAATTTAACCCATATTTTTTATCCAACGTTTGTAATTAATCTCAAATCATAAAATATCTAATAGATAATTATGGTGTGGATCCTACAAAAATCTAATATTTTATTATGGTGTGGGCCTTACAAATATTAGATATTTTTTTGTGATGTGGGCCCTAAAAGTTAAAGTAGTGCCACATGACCTTTTTTATGAATTTACCATTTTACCTTTGCCATTTTTTCAAAATGATCATTTTATCCATATACCTTAAAATTAAGCTTTAGGTTACTTTTTTTAAATGATTCAACTGGATATATTTATTCTTATTTAATTCTTTCTAATTTCTCCTAAATAATTTAATTTGTATTAAAAATCACTAAATTAGAAACTAAATTAGAAATGTTACAATAGGCATTGTAGGTCTAAACATTTGTTGACCTTAAGCACAATTTAACATGATATACAATAATAATATAGTTATTTTCACTTTTTAATCACCTCATCACGTATTGAAAATATATATTATCAAATAATATATTATAGCATTTATAGTTACCAAAATTCTTAAGACTACTTTAGATTCCAATTGTGAGATAAACAAGGAGATTGCAATTGGATGAATTCTGGGACAGATATTTTGTGATTAGACAAGGCATATGGTCACTTATCTAACTCTAATGTATTCTACTAGTCTAATATCATAATAATTTGCTTTGAATATTTTATGTGTGCCTTGGATAAATTTGACTCATGATTATGAGTAGATAAGCTATATACTCCTCTTATGATAAATTTCATTACTAATGACTGGTTTTGCTGACTAAGCCATGTGAACCAGTAGATCCTAGATTGTTAATAAGTGGAAATATGGCATTGAAATATTCCCATAAAGCCTCTAAAGTGAGAAGTCAAATATCAACACTGTCACATGTAACATGTTAAAAATGCACCCCTATACATTTATGGATAAAGTTGCGGCTAAGCTATTCAAAATTTAAATTTGAGGACTTGATACATAAATGACAAGCATCAATTATGGCTTAGAGATGACCTTAAAGAATTGTGATAAAATATTTAACGTCTAGTTGTTGAACCAAGGCTCATCTTCAACATCTAAAATGGATTTATTTGAAATGATATTAGAAAATATGGAATGGCAGGTTTAAAATTATAGTTAATCTTCCATACTTCTATCTAATTGTTCCTGAGGCTTATAAACTCGTAATAAGTAGCATAAGTTGGTGTTTGGGCATAATAGACATGCAATCTCTTTTCAATTATCCCTATATATATGCCTTGAAAATGCCCGCCAATTACATGCCATTAGTTTCTTTTAATAATATATTAGTCTCGTGATGAGGAGACTCATCATAAATTTAGATGTGCTATCTTAACACACTTATTTGAATATATTTGTGAACATCTCTTTGGCAATAATCTCACTTGCCATATTAATGTTATTTGTACATACTGTTTGTTGTTTTTAACTACCGTCTCCATTGCATGTTATATGGCTATTTTTGTGTCCATACTACATAAATCAAAATTCCTTTTCTGGGCAGGTTTACCCATTAATCTTGAATTTAATTGGGGGTTGTAAGAGAGTGGCCCCACAAGCAAAGGAGATTATTATGACATGGATAGGGATAATGTATTGAACCAATCCTCCTAGTAGTTTAGGTTAACATGAAAGTTATCTAATTATAAATATGAAGCTTAACAGAGTTACACATAGACCCAAAAGATAAAATTATATCTGAGAAAGAAACTTGATGCACATCTTTATATGTGTGTGTGTCCATTGGCTTCCTTTTAATTAGAAAAATTTCTGGTGTCACGGCTCACAAATGTGTCGTTTTCCCCTCCCTTAAATTTGGGATTTCATCTTGGTTTATTTCTTGACAGAATTTGTCAAATGAAGTAGCCCTGGACCTCATAATTGTGGGCATCACACTATTGAATCTTGCTACACCTCACAATATGAGTAGCATTTGTAGGCTGTTGTTGGTCTCTCTCTTTGGTGATACATCAATGGAAACTCCAGCTTCCATCATGTATAATATACTAGGTGAAAAGAAGTATTCCTTTCATTTTCCTCCTTTTACTTTAATGATTTAAAACCTAGATTTGGAACCAGTGATCATTTTTCTCCTGTTTCTACTTGAGTGATCAATTTTATGATGCAATTAGATTACTTAAGATAAGATGTGAAGGGGAGGAACCAATATGAAAATAAATGTCAGTGAGAATGCGTGGAAGTTTAAATTAGATGTAGAGGCTTCTTTGCCATCATAGGTCTATGAATGGTTAACGTTTGTTTATGTTGGTTCAAGATTGCAATAATGCACTTAGAATACAATTGGATTGGGGAGAAGGAAAGGAAAAGGAAGTGAAATTTTAATTTTGATATTCTCTTTGATTTTGATTTAAATTTAACATTTTTTATCTTCTTTCTCCATTCATTGTTCTTAATCCAAACATATTAAACGGGGGAAAATATTATATTTAAATCTAGACTAAAGAAAATGTCAAAATTAAAAAATTTCACTTCCTATCCATTTCCCTCCCATTTGCTTTCCTCAATCCAAACATACTCCCAAGGATTATAGTAGCAGCGTGCTCCTTTTTGTTCTTATTCATTTTTGTTAAAGATAATTCCGTTTAGTTATCTTTGTTTGTGACAATTTTGTTTATGAAATCTACTTAATGATCATAAGGGGAGCTTAGTTTCCATTAAGCTCATCAAGTGATAGAAATGGTGTAAGGTCGTCACTCATACATTATCTATGAGCAATCTATCAAGATAATTATCATCGTTTGTAAAAGTTAGTCTTAAAAAGAAAAATATTTAAGACTTCTATTCCAACCTGCATTCTTTCAATTTGGAAATGCTCATGGCCAAATATTAATTCTTATACAAAAGGATTCATGAGTATGTAAAGAGATGACAATTTTACAACCTCATATTTATTACATTTTCATAGTTACAATGTATTCTACATATTGCATAACTATAGTCTTAAAAACTAATTATTCTACTACTGCTACTCCCTAAGGCCTTCGACTTAATCTAGCTATCTTCCTAGAATACCTAAAAATTTATTCATTAAAAGGTGAGATTTAAACAAATCTCAGTAGTTAGCATGGCAAACTCCATCATATTCACATAATATTACAAAAAAGTATTGCAAAAATATCAACAACAAGAGCAATAATCACACAAGGAGACAAATCAATGGATCCAAATAGAATGCATGCAACGTTGTCGACAACCACATCCTTAGCTTGCTCAAAAATACACCAAAGGTGTTGCCATAAAGGCCACAATACTATACATGTACCAATCAAGCAAGATGGAGTTCAATTAACACTTTATCCTAACTAACTACCTATGTTGCCGATCCTCTTTTACCTTAAGGGCATAATCCTTTTCTAAGGTTTCAAAGCAGCTATCTATCTGGAGTACCAAAATCAAGTTTGAATCCATAAATTTGCAACACTTAATTCCATGAATTTCATTATCAACTAATTCCTATTAAGAAGCCTCTTAAATATTTTTGTAGGCTTCCATAATTATCTTAAGATCATCAAATTATTCAACTAACTCATTCTCATGAATAATATTCTAATTATACTCAAATAGGTTTCCTATGAACTTCTTTCTTTATGACAAAATTTCCAAGATATTAACAATGTCATTTTCTTTTAAAATATGCTGTCTACTAAATAAAGTAAAAACCATATTTACCCAATTCTAGGAATCCTCAAAATTTTCAAACTTATTCTTTTAAGTGACTTCTATTACCTAGAAAACGCTGGGCCCAAAACCATGAGGTTTGCTACTTTAACCAAGGACATTTTCTAAATATTGCAGATTAGTCCTGCTTTCTGTGGTCATTAGGTTTGGAGCCTGGTTAATGGGGCAAATCTATTCCAAATAATATCAAATTTCGCAGTGACACCCCAAAACATGTTGAAAACGTTCAGTAAAAATTACATCTTAAATATCATTGTTTTACCCTCTCAAATTAATAAATTTTGAACAGTACCCTGTGCTATTTGCCGTGTCAGCTCAGGTTCTATTTAAGATCAGAAACTGGATCATTACTGTTTCAAAAATTCTATAACTTTCCAGATCAGACATTTGAATTGTTTGGGAACCACTAATAAAATTTTATGAATTTTTCAAGTCGTTTACAATTTTTTCCAAACTGATTTCTTAAACAGTACAGCTATCAACGAAATTTGGTCTAAGTATTCTATTTCAAATTATATTCTGTTTCAGCTTGTCATTTAACTTAGCTTGCTTGCTCCATGAAAAATCACAAAGGTTAGTACATTTTCTACTAAAAATTTCAACCAATATTTGGAGCAAAGAACCAATCCTACATCACAACTTCAGAACCGTAGCTTGACTATATTTTCTAATTGGTTTATTGTTTTCCAAGAGTATAAATTTCTAACCCATAAGATCTGTCATTGATTCTAAGTTTTAGGAATACTGGAAAGTGTTTCTATAATATCCTTAATTTTAAAAGGGAAGTATCCTAGCTTTTTGGCACACTATGCTAGAGTTAATCTCTTATCATCATATTTTCATTTCCTCCAGTTTCCACATAATACCTAATTACTTTATAACCTTCCCATATTGCGGCAATTTATTCCTAATTTCAAAAATGAGTTCATTGCTTACCTAATGCTGTGATAATGCTCCCCTCCATTCCACTGTCCTTCCTTTCATTCACTAAAGTTCTGCATCTTCGTCTCCAATTTTCCCAAACCTCTTGTATGCACCTTTCTCTTTTCCTTGTAATCTTCTTAGTAAGTCATTCAAAACAGCGTCCCCTTTATTTTGCTTTTCTGCTGCAGAATGCAGTTTCTACATTCTTACTCCTAGTTCACTGAAATGTGTTGCCCTGATTTCAAGCAATATCATACCTTACTCTTCTTTCTTTCTTTTCTATACTATATAATTTTATATAATTTTAGACTATTTTTTTGATGTTGTAACCAATGTAATCAAACTCGCGAGTTTTAGGTAAGAATTTCGAGTTAACTCTGTTTTAGACTCGGAACCAACTCAGACTCGCTTTGACTCGATGATTAACTCATCCAAACTCGGTTAACTCGGCGCTTAACTCGTCCAAACTCGGACGAGTTGACTCAGTAGCATTGTTTTCAAAACAAAGAAAAAAAGAACAACTTCCAGGTGTTGTATTTTATATATTTATAGTTCATTTTCTTAGTTTAAAAAAAAAACATCTTATACTTGAACCCAAACACTTAGAATAAGTTCATCACCTATTACTACATAATCAATAAAAACTTCATGTTCATCATTTGTAATGCATTATATATATATATATATATATTTATTTATTTATTTATTTATTATTGACTTTTGTTATAGAAATTTTATTTTGAATTATTCATTAGTCATGATTTGAAAAGTTATCTATTATTATCTTTTGACCTATTTTGATAAATTAATCTTTAATAATTATATTTATTACTCTATAAATTATTTTAATTTAAATTCAAAATTACTAGTATTTGATTATTAGTAGTTATTATATTTAAATTTAAATATATAACATTTTAAAAAATATCTATAATCAAATTAATAAACTATTAATCATTGCATTTAATAGTTTTAGTTATTAGTCTAAATTTAAAAATATTGATTTTAACTATGTAATTGTATATTTTAATAATTATTTTTTATTATAGGTAAACTTGTTACGAGTTTACCTTCTTCAAACGATTTTACCTAAACTCGCAAATTTGACAACCTCCATATAGAGGTAGCCCACTATTTATAGGTACTTCTTGTCTTAATTTTCACACATCAGTCAGCTTAGTAAGCTCTCAAGTTCTCTCTTTGAGCCACATACCCCTTAACGTGTTTCCATTTAAAAATGACTAAGCTTACTTCTATTTTAACTTGGTGCCAGTACTTCATGAGGTTCCCATTTTGATTAGACAATAGATAGCCACCTATAAATCTGAATGAACAAGCTTTTAATACTTTGCTGCCACTTCATGCCACTATTAGCATAATATGGATGAATCCCATCTTATCTTATGCTATTTAGATCATAGTATGCCTCATTTTTCTTAAATAAAAATACTTATGTTATTTAATTTAATTATATTTTAATGCATATCAACCTTAAGTCTTATCTTATGCCAAATGCTAATTGAAAACCCTTCACTAAAATCCTATCACTATTATAACCATCCTATATTGGTTTCCCAAAATTCTTTTCATCATAGACCTACAGCCCATTTTAATAAAATTCATGGAATTATACCTTTTATTGTTTCTAAACTTGCAAATATAATTTACTTTTAAATGTGGCATTTCCATACTAGAATTTCCTCCCATATCATACTAATTATTTGGGAGTTAAGGATTAGTTTGAACACCTTAGATTTATTTATGTATTGTATATTTATATATTCCATGAGATTTTAAATTTTACTAAATCTATTAGCAAGTCTCTCTCTCTCTCTCTCTCTCTCTCTTTTTCTTCTTACTTTCTAATTTTTTGTATATTTAATATCTCTCTTATTTGATTATATTAATTGAACTGCTTTAACACTTTCATATATATATATATATATATATATATCTTCATTTAGTTGTATATTTTACTTTAAAAGGTTAAGAAATGATCTTTATATGCTAAACTTGGTCTTATACAATTAATGCTTCACAAGTTGCATTTTTAATTATTCTTATAAAGCCTTATTTTAATTTCTAACTATCTTCTTGGGTTTTACTTATTCTAATTTTTTATAGACCAAGTTGCCATGAAAATAAATTTCTAAGCTACTTAAATTATCTTAATATTTTAGTGTGAAAATATCATAATTTAATTAGGATAATAATTTTCTGAACTTTTATATCATGACTATCCTTTCATTCCAAATCCCTAAAAAAGACATTTCCCTTAACATATATTATATTTTTCTTAATATAAGAACTTAAACTTTACCATCTTTTCCTAAATTTTCTCTTAAAAAATAAATCCTGGATTTTCTTAAAGTATTCAACTATTTCCTTTAATTAATTATTAGGGGCTTAAATCTTAATTTTGTCATCTTTATTCATACTAAAATAATTCCTATGGAAAAACTTTCTAGGAGAATTTCTAAGATGTTACAAAGGGCATTCGTATGATAGCTTATGTGGTCAAGTTATGTCTATCCCTTGTCCTCTTATTCACTTTTGGTTATGCATACACATTCATTCAAAATAAATTATATGTCATGATAATTTGGCAAAAGTGAGAAAGCAATGAAAGAATGGCCATATCATTATTGTTAGGCCTATCGTAACCAATGTTGAAAGAAATCTTGCAATTTACAGTCATAAGACTAATTGTATAGATTGGTTAGCACTCATCACAGAGACAAATTAACATGAAGATGAGCAGCTTCTCTGTATGGGACTTGATCCAAGAATATCCATTATGATTCCAATTTAAAGAATTTCTTTTTAAAAAAAAAAAAAGAAAGAAGAAAGAAACACCCACTTGTTCACACACTTGAACCTCTGATATACTAAAGTGTAAGTGATGTTATGAAAAGCATAACCTCTTCAAAATTTTAGATCATGTTATTTGTCAAATAATCATATCCAAATAATAAACAATGAATGACTATAGTTATTTCTATTACTTCTCAAGCAAGAAACAAGGCATATGCATCTTCACTATTATGTTGCTTCTGAAGAATGACAATTTCAAGCTATAGCTAATTTAAGAAATGTTTTACAATATCTAAAGTGTCCCATTATTCCTTTCAAAATGATATGAAATCTCATTGCATTAGGATTTGTCCGAATGCACTGACATAGGCTAGGAACTAAGTCACTTCTTCTTGATAATGTTCGATTCGTTATTTCATTCTCTTCCCGAATCACTCTTATCTCTGAAGTTGTGGGTATGGAGGTAGGGTGATGGTAGTTTCAGGAAATGGTTTACATTGTACTTGCCTGGACAAATAGAATGAAAAGAAACATCAGAGTGTAACTTCTATGTTACATCAAATATTTAAGGATTTATATATGCTGAGAGGTATCTTACTATGAGAATTGCAACGTTTGTGTTAGATGATGCAAACCAGGAAATGAATCTGTCTAGTTTGTCACCATTCCCATGTCATTGTGGAGTTTATCTAATCCTGTTTCATGCATATTGTTCCACCATTGTTGACTCTCTGCAGCTTCAATGGAATTGTAATCTGATATGCAAACAATAACATTTCATTACACTTTATGCAAAGACTAGGAATCTTTATGTATTATATCTCCTCTCATGGAAATGAGTTCAAGAACATTTTGATAGTGTATTTCAATTAGTTTGGTTGTGTAAGATTTCATGGTTTCAAGATGACGTGCAATTTCATTTTCACCAAATCTAGTCATAGGCCTACTAGTACCAGGTAAGAGATAATTATTTCCAGGTGAAATTGTCAAAGTGCACTGATGTGGGTTGGGAACTAAACCACTTCTTCCTGACAAGGCTTGATTCGTTATTCCATTCTCTTTCGAAATTACTCTTCTCTCTGAATTTGTGGGTTCAGATGACAACACAGTGATGGTAGATTCAAGAAATGGTTGACAATGTATTTGGCCAAACAAATGAAATGAAAAGAATCATTAAAGTGTAATTTATATGTTACATCAAATATTTAAGTATCTATAAATGCTGAGAGGTATCTTACTCTGAGAATTGGAACTTTGGTGTTAGATGGTGCATATCATGAAATGAATCTCATTTATTTGTCACCATTCCCATGTTATTGTAGAGTTTGCTTTCTAATCTTATTTCAAGTTTGTTGTTTGACTTTTGTTGACTCTCTGTAGCTTCAATGGCACTAGAATGTGATATGCAAACAATTACATTTTGTTACACTCTTTGCAAATATTAACAATCTTTATGTATCTATCTCTTTTCATGCAAATAATTCAAGAACATTATGATAGTGTATTTCAATTAGCTAGGCTGTGTGAGATTTGATGGTTTCTTCCTATCAAAACTGTTTTACAACCATTGTGACCAAACATTTCTTATATCATTCTAATTATCAAAAATTAACATCAAAATTAGATAGCATTGTGAACTATGAATTATCAATACATGTTTATTCATTAAACTCTTACCTTTTTTCTTGCCATGCACTAGAGCATCCAACCTTAGCCTCCATTTATTGTGAAAAAAAAAACAATATTTAGTATAATTATTCAAATATTTGCTATACAATTTCTTTAAAAAAAATTGACCATGCCTACTGAAAAATTCAATACCAAATATTTACTAATAAAAACCCTAGTTTGGGCACAACCTGAAAACATTCGCAATATCCTTGTAAGACACGTTGACCTTTTGCAATTACAACCTCTTTTGTGTCTCTGAGGGATGATGATGTCCCTTGATCAACATGGGTCTACAAAGATGAAACCATTAAGAGAAGTTGGCAGAAAGAGCAATTAAGTAATGGGTAATGAAATACATGGACATACAATCATTGATTCAAAGGCATATGGTTTTTGGCATGTAACTTGATTCCTGGCCTCTGCAGCTCTATTTTCATATTCTTTTTTATTATAGCAGCATTGGCAAGCACAACGCTTATCACAGAATTCACCAAAACAAAAGAATCACAGTGACTACAAAGACAAATAGAACAAATTACACACACAGATCGATACAACATACCATGAAGTGATGATACAACAGCTAATACATACAATTAAAATTAAATATCTTACAATTTAACACATTGATTCCTTTTACACTTGCACGTTTTACAAGTAACACTGTCAGTGTTGCTTGATGTCTTCTGGCTGACGAAATGTAGAATTTGTCCAATGCCGAAATAGAGAAATAATGATTTAGTTCATGAAGATGAATATAGAGAGAGAAAGAATAAATTAAGTTGCTTTATCTTTAAAAAATGAGAGACGTAATCTTTTAACACTAAATCATTGATTTACACTATGAAAAAGAGAAATAAAAAGTTACCTTCTCCTTTGCGGGCTTCTTAGTTGGCTTATTTGCTGAGAATTCCCAGAAATTTGGCTTGGTGGTTGGAAAGAATTCTCAGAACCTTCATACGAAAGGGGCCTTTTAATTTGAAGACCAGCAAGATCGAAGGAAGTGAGCATATGCTTGGTGAGACACTTTGAATTCAAATCATTACAAGATGGCGAGGACAATGCTGTGCACTCTATTTGAGTTTCACCTCCCTACAAAATTCAACCAATTTTAGAGTTTAAACTAAGAAAATATGACATATGTACATCACTTGGATTTGATCGAGTTATTGTTTTAATTTAATCATTGACATATTACTCTTTTCTAATTTAAAAATTTAGATATTTTTTTAATTTAATTTGATCATTAAAGAATGGTATATTTTTGGGGGAAAAATAATTAAAAGAATAAATTAAAAAATTGCATCTTTAATCAATTAAATTGAGATGAATAATCTTTCCAAAATTAAATCATTAATCTACTCAATTAATATTAGTTCACCCTGCCTTCATTTTAATCATCTTACTGGAGATATTACATTTTTTTTCAAATTTTTTACATTCATACTAACTACGGATATATCAATATTAATAGACTTTATCATTGTTTTAAAATGCTTATTTGACCTTGTTCAAAAAAGTCTAATTCAATTATTAGGTCTAGTTATAACGACTTTTTTATATTTAAATTAAATTTATATATGTATATGTGTATATATATATATATATATATTACATCTAAAAAATTACTTTTATTTATTTATTATATACTATTTTTACGAACAAGGAGAAAAAAATACCTCAAATTAAAATATCTTAATATTTAATTATTAGTGCTAAGACTAAAAAAGAATAGTTTCATGTGGTACACGAAATTGTCATTTTTCATGGACAATGTGGCAATAGTATGAACGTAAATGATGGGGATCCTTTAGAGTCATTTTTTTTTAATAAGATTTAATAGAAAATTTATAATCAATTATTATAGAAAATTTAATAGTTTATATTTAAAGTTAAATCATTAAAATTGATAATTATTAAAAATTGAATATAATAAAAAATAAAAATTTTAATATGATAATCATAATTCACCAATCAATAAATTGAACGGTTTATATATATAATATATATATATATATATATATATATATTATTGCAAAATACATTAAAATAATTCCTTACTATAAAGAAAAGTACGTAACTAGTCATACCATGTGAGCCTGTAATAATCAATAGATAAATTGAACACTCCTTGTATATTATTGGAGAATCCATTAAATTAGTTATTTACTATAAAGAAAACTAATTTGTTACTAATCACATGTGAGCCCGTAATGACTACAAAGAAAGATCATCTTTCTCACAAACAGATAATAATGAGATTATTAATAATAATAATAATAATAATAACATATCTAGATTACATGATCGGTATGTTCATGTAATTCTTGAAAACCCGTTTCCATTTTTTTTGTTTCGTCAATATGTGAGGCTGCAAAGGTTCTTCCACGTTGCGATTTGCGAATGCGTGGAGAAGATAAAGCTGGTGATTCTTCCGAAAAGAAAGATTATCAAGAAGCCAGTGATCTATCTGGTAATACAAATGACGATCAAGAAACTACTGACTCTTAAATTAAAAAAGATGGTGATGATTCTACTAATGAGAAAAACTATCAAGAAGCTGGTGATCATTCTGACAATAAGAAAGATGATCAAGAAGATGTTGATTGTTCAAGAAAGCAAGTTAAACCAACAAGTTGGAGAAGCTGGTGATGATTTTAAGAAAGATGATAATGATATAGCAATAGTGCAGAAGCTACTGATGCTTCAGAAAAATAGGTTGATTTAGTAGGTTGAAAAAGTTGGTGATGACTATGATAATGAGATTGATGATCCTTCTATTTATAAGAAAAAAGATAATTACATAAATTATCTAATTATTAATAAGATAAATGAAAATAAAACTAAAGAGAAAATTGAAGATATTAATTATTATAAACTATATAATTGTTAATAAGAAGATAATAAAAAAAAAAAATTGAAGAGACAGTAATGTAGATCCAAATATGATAAAAGTACCATAAAATTAATTAATAAACAAATAAATCATTTTTAAATTTTTGGGTACGAAGTAATTTAAATAAAACTCATGCCAAAATTGCCTAGAGGGTATGACTTATGAGTTTCCACTTTCCATGAGTATAGTAGATTCTTGACCCGAAACACTCTTAACGAGCAAGCACCGCCTTCAAGTTCGAAAGATTTCTCAAATGTTATGCCGCCTTTGCATTTTGCTCAGTGAACGAACCAGAACATCTCCCAGGAGCGAGAAGCCATGAGCCGTATCAGGATCATGCAGGCTCTGCTACGAAATCGCAGGTCCCTTTTGTCATTTTCTCCATCGCTTTCGTCTCTGAAGAGAAAGGATGTCTCTCTGTTTCCTCTTTCTCAGTCACCTTCATTCCGAAACCCATATCTGCCTCCTCCGCAGGTCTCCTTTTCCTACACTACTCTTCGGTTTTTGAATACCACTACTACCTCTGGGGATGTCGACTCTGGCAATGAAGAAGACCCACTTCAATGTGAGACGCTATCATTTTCTTCTTTTGCTCTACTTTGAAGTTTATTCTAGTCCCTACTTGTTTTGTTTTTTGTGTCTTGAGTGGAATGTGATTCGTGGGTTAATTTAATTGAAGTAGTTGGGCTCTTTCCCGCATGAGTTTGGTGGCTGAGAAAGTTCATTATATGGCGATAGAGATACGAATTTCGCTTTTTTATAGTTATATGTAAACTGTACCGCTGCCAGCGTTAAAGTTTACATTGGTGAAAGTTCTTGGAACGGGGATAGATTCTGGGAATACTCATTTGCTGCATTTTCTAGGTTAATTTTAATATTCATGACTGTGCTTATTTGAATCGCTTACAATGATGGTCCAATTACTATAATACTTTAACTGATTCAGGGGTAGAAATGCCTTGATAAACCACTTTTTAGCTGAATATATACCCAATGACATTGTAGATAGTTAGGTATAGTTTATGAACTGCTCAGTTGCTTCATTACTCTTCATCCGTGACTATGAGGGGTTATTGAATTGCTTCCCTGCTGATAGTAGATATTCGTGTTGCTGGATCATGACTAAGGCAACCCTTGTTACTTCAAGATAATCTAAATATCATGTTCATTTTCAATTTTCTGTTATTTATATTTCTGGATTTTTGTCTCTAAATATTTACTAAAGTAGTTTACACTTTACAAGTAGTCAACACTGATAGCAGGCTTGAACTCCCATTTTCTTGATTTGTTTGTGCTCCTTGGCCCGTATCAGTTTCTTACCACTCTCAAAAAAATAGAAACCCTTTTGGAAATCCATATCTACCTCTCTGGTCAAGTCTTTTATTTGTATGGCAGCAGTCAACAGGATCAATTCTGATGACTGATGATATATTGAAAATTTAATTATCTCATATATAAAGTGTTATGTCCCAATATGTATGCATTATGTGAGGTTCTAGTTGAAAAACGGTTGCCAATCTATTTTGTCTCTTGCCAAGCAGTTATTTGCAGGAGGGGTAAGTTGTATAGAATTTTTGGTGAAATTTGGGTCTGTCCTTTGAATTTGGAGCAGTTTCTGTTAACTAGTTTGGGTCTTTGGCAGGGGTATGGAAGAAAGTCTTTATGGAAATTTTCTGTTTATGCTATTTTGTGGTGTTGTAAACAAAATGGTCATACTTTTAAAACTCGTCCTTAAATCTGGTACAAATAGGTTTATTTCATGACACGCCTTTTGGTACTATGCCCATCGTTTCTTTTAATTGAGTCTCCTTGACAAATATGTGGAAGATTGGATGATATGAAATCTTATTACATAATAGTTGCTAACTATTGACCAAGACCCTTTCTGTGGTTACATGTGTATCCATCTTAAGGTATTTGGCATCTATTCTGCTTTGCTATATGACATTTGATATCAGGGCTAGGATTTTTTTTTAAAAGTCAATAATTGGTGTATTTTGCTAAACTCACTATAAAAGGTATGAGCTTATCTATGTTAATGTATTTTAAAATTTGCAGGTGAGACAATTGAAGAAGGTGAAATGTCAGATGGATGGGAGGAAGAAGATGCGGCTGAGCCTAGGGTATAACATCATTAACTTAATCATTCTTGTTGGTTGTTTCTTCATTGCAAAGATCTCCATTTCAAATATACAATTAAATTTTACATTACTCTTGGTGCTGTCTGTATGCGTAGGTTGGTGACGGGGGAGATGGTGGTGGGTTTGTCTTGCAAGGTGTTCCTTGGGGTCAACGAGCTCTCTCTATTGCTCAGGAGGTCTTGATGAAGTCCAGTGATGACATGGAACTATTCTCTTTCAAGACTACTCCTCGTGGATATGTTTATGTGAGATTGGACAAATTAACAAATCAGTAAGGTTTCAACCTATGTCAGATACAACATCTGGAATTTAAATCAGAATCTAACCCCTTTCCATAGCAGAATATATTCTATTACTCATTCAAAAGTTACACTTTTGTTTTATGTTGGGGGCAAGAAAGTGGGAAAAATTTTCTCACTCTCAGCTTTTTAAAAAATCTGGGTGCGATGATCAAGAAGATTGTTTCATTGACGTTGGATATAAGTATATATAACCCTGCAGAAATCTGAGATCAGTTCTGTAAAAAGATTCTTTTCAAATCAAATTCAAAATTTCAATCATCTGTCTCCAACAATTATCTTCTGATGGCCAACGATAATTACTTTCCAACTCCACCACAAGCCACATTTTTTATTCCATCTAATTTTCTGATTTACTGCACCTATGTCCAAAATTAACCTCAGTGCTAGATATTTGCCTGTGGGTACGTCAGATGCCAAAAATTTTTGGCTTATCATTTCCTGAGCATTTTGTATATGGTGTAAGAAATAATGCTATAACTTTTAGGATCTTTTACATTTTTTTGGTTCATGGCTTTTTGAAATGGTTATTTTTGCATATAGTTGGAGGGCAACAAACTGAGTCACTCGGTAATATGTAATTTAATTGGGAGATTACAGTGCCTGCCTTGTCCATTGGGTACCTAAGCTGTACAGTTTGTTCAATACAACTTCCCTTCTTTCTTCAGATATGGGTGTCCAAGCATGGAAGAGCTTGAAATCTACAGTCAAGAATACAAGAAAAGATTAGAAGAAGTGGGAACACTTGGAGAAATACCTGATAACTTAGCTCTTGAGGTAAGTTGTGGCAGCTGTGTCCTATACTTCAGTTCAAATGTCATTTTACTTAATAGCAACTGAAAATCTAGTATAATGCCTTTGAGGTTTTTTTGATACCTAGTGATGCATGATTTTGTTCTAAAGGTATCATCCCCTGGTGCTGAGAGGTTATTAAGAGTTCCTGATGATCTGAATCGATTTAAAGACATGCCTATGAGAGTTTGGTATGCAGAAGATGCAGATTCGAGTTGCCTAGAAAAGGATGGAGTTTTCCTGCTAGAGTCTATTGAAAAAGAGTCTGAGAGTTGTGTGTGGAAGTTGGCAAATGTAAAAGAGAATAGAGATCCTCTAAGCAAAGGGAGGCCTTTAAGTCGTAAACAGAAGGATTGGAGATTAAATTTACCATTTAACTTGCATAGAAGGGTAACTCTGTACCTTGAGTTCTAGTAAAATCTTACATTGTTTTGTTTGTCAGAGATCAGGAAGTTAGAATCTCCCTTTCCCTCTCTTCCCTATTTTCCTCTTTGAGATGAATATATCTGAAACCTGAAATTAGCTCCGAAGAAGGACAGTCATTTTGAGTTTGTAGTTGTATCAGAATTCAGATACACTTGAAATTTTTATAGCCTTCTGTTTAATACTGGATGATATTTTAATTCACAAGAATCACGTGTTTTTTAAAATATCCTTGAAATATTAGTAGCCTTCCTTATCTTTGGAGATATGTTTGTATTCTAAGCCCTTCTTCAAAAAGTTCAAAGATGAAGCTTCTACCGATTATGGCATTATGTTTTTCTGTTTATTTCTTGCATGCTAAGTAATCTCGCATCTAGTTGCTTTCTCAAGGAGCTTGTTGTATATGTTATGCTTGGAAAAAGCGCTAAAAACCCCACTAATAGTTATCGAAATATATTCTGTGCTTCAATTTTATTATCTTTTGACCTTTAAGCATAAAGAGAATGTTAGATTATAAGGAATTTCTTGCTAAATTCATGCTTGTCATCATTTTCTGTACCTTGTAATTCAGGTTACATTGAGGGGAAACTTTTTCTTTTTCAAGCAGAAAATTGTAACCAAAAAGCATATAGTGAACAACAATATCTGCTCATTTTGAAATATTGATAAGGATACGGGTAGTATATGATGCTTAAGTCCCACATTGAGTAATATGGGATGCTTGATGAAATATTTAAAGGGTGTGATTTTTACCTTTTGCAAGCCGGTTTTCAAGGGTGGGTTTCCCACACTCCTTTGGGTCTTATGAATTGGTATAAGAGCTTGTGATTGACGTCACGGAGAGGGCTACCTTTAGAAGGTTCCGATTGGCAAAATGGCCAAGTGAAGTATCATAGAGTGCAGCGGTTGGAACGTCGGCTGTTCAGGGGCAGTGCTATAATAAGGATATGGTTAGTATGGGATGCCTAAATCTCACATTAAGTAATATAGGTGCTTGGTGAGGTACTTAAGGGGTGTAGTTCTTCCCCTTTGCAAGCCGGTTTTCAAAAGTGGATTCCCAACACTCCCTTGGGTCCTATCAAATTTTATATAAATATGGAAGTTCTATTTGTTATTGTAGCCATTTCATCTTGTTTTCATTTTAATATTCTTCAACATGATACACTTGAATTATTGGTTTCAAAGCTTATTCAAAGGTCCTGATGAAATTTCTAGTTGCGGCCTCTTTTTTTTTTCACCCTTCAATAGGTTTGAATAGGCTGTTTATCAATCCCTTCTCTCACACTGCACAGAGGCAGGCTCACTTATACAAAGAGGCAGTTCATGAATAGTTTTAAAAAAGAAGAAGAAGAAGAAGAAAGATATTCACCCTTATTCGTAACTATATTGTTTCTTTGAAAATGGTTCTTTTATGTCAAAATAAGAAAGAGTGAATTCTGTGATCAGAGCTGTGAGATATTTGTAACATTTTCTCATCTTTGTTTCCTGCTTGATGGAATGCATTTATCATGTCATGTTACCATCCATGGAGGAGTTTGTTAGTTGTGTTTCTTTCCCTTGGACATAATTGCTGGTTAGTGGTCCTCCATTATGAGCTGCAATGATAGATGATAAATAATGAGGTCTTAGCTGCAGGACCACAATCTTGACTTAGTGCTTACATTGTCAATTTCTTTTTCTCTATATCATCATGTCTTTGTTTTTTAAAAAAAAAATTACTATTTAGCATAGCACAATATTTGTACCTTGGCAGTAATTTTTGTGATATAGATGGTTTATATCTTAATTTGAATATTGGTATCTTGAAGTTTTACTACTTTATCAATTCTGTCTTTTCAGATTACACAGACAAGTCACTTTAAGCATTGGGCATGTCAAATTTGGAAATTCCAAATAGAACTGCTTCATCTAACTGCAAGCAAGTGAATGTGGATTATTGCGCATTTTTCAACTGAAAGGATTAAATTTCGAGTCTTCAAAATTTTATGTGTAGAGCAAGATTTACCTTGTCTGTTTGTTTCATCAACAGCCCTAACTTTGGTGTGTTTATTTTTTCATACAGAAAATATTATCATTAATTACTGGGTGGGGTATAACATGTTAAGTGTTAGCAGCATCTGTGGTAGGTTTGGTCAAATTTTCTTTTCTTTGACTGATTTGTATGATTTCGTCTGCCTTCCTGTGATTTGGTTTACTTCCAGAATATGATCCCTCCCCTAGTCCGTTATTTTTGAAAGAAACCTATGAAGCATGCACACTCATAATGACATGCACTCGACATAATATGATTTGAAATGTCTATACGTAATTTAAACATATTTGTGTTTATCTACTTGTTATGCGAGTTCTGTTTCTTTAAGAATCTGGCGCTGAAGTTTTTGGGATTGGTGATATTTGCTCCCTTTTTCAACACTCATGTCTAAACACCGATGCACATATATCTTACTTTTTCTTTTAAGTCATGTTTTATATGTTCTCCTTTGCATCTGCCTGAAATCATTTTATTGCTCAGGGATTGCAGAGTCAGTTTATTGACCATAAGTAGACCAAGCCAACTATTATTAGACATAAAAGGAAATCAAGGGTTGGTTCAACTGAAAAGTGTGCCCGACATCTATATATATCTTTTATGATTGATTTACGAAAGATAGGTATACTAGACCAGTCATAATAAATATATAAACGTGTCAAGTGTGGATCTACTTGAATTTGTGCCTGACGTGTTTATGTATTTACTGATGATTGGCTTGGTTTTTTTCTTCTAAAAAAATTTGCATACATTACTACTGCCTCTAAGAAAGGTGGTAGACTGAGCAAAATTGCCAAATATTCAGTGTTAGTTTTCTGTGCAGAACAATGTTGAGAACAAGCATAGGGCAGGTGAGCTTGCCCTTCTAAATAAAGTTATGTTAAATATTATGACTTTTATTGCGTTTGCTATCTGTAAGAATGATCAGTTTGACAATATCCCAATCCATTTCACTTCATGGTCCCTGCTGTAGGGGAGATGCTTAACTAGTCCATTCTACAGTTATCTGTGTAATTTATACAGGACAACAGATAGGACAGCATGATGTTGAGAAGCTCTCTAGTCCTATTAGGACATGTTTGTTCTTTAATAAGTTGTTTCTTCTCTTAAATTTGTTGATGTGTTTGTCATGTACTCGGTTTGCTTGCGTTTGATTCCGAAAGGTTTTAGACACGAACTTTATTTCCTCACCACTGGTTCCATCAGATCATTATCAACGGAATAAACTAGTGAATATTATTCCTTTGCCTGAGATTCATAGCTGGAGTCTGGAAAATTGTAAAACATGAGGACTTACCCTCATTTAGTTGTGATATTTGTAGGTATTTTGCCAAGATAACTCCTCTTTGTGTTGTGTTTGAATTTTTTCAGAACCAAATTTTAATTCCTTTCCCCATTACTAGACAAGAGCAAATTAGGTCACCAAATTCTTTCACTTCTAATGCTGTCACACACATGTATAGGTCTTCCTCTACAGTGCATGCCTGTACGTTTTGCCTTCCCAGAATAGGGTTTTGTTGACATGTTAAAAAGAAAAGAAAAATGGCAAATTTGATATGATATAACTAGTAAGTTTATTTCACTATACATGATTTCAATTCTAAAAGAGAAGCTAGAAATAATTTATTAATATGAGTTCAAATTAATTAGATATAACATTTTTTTCTCTTAGTTTTTTTCCCTCGGATACCTTAATTTCTTGACATAACATTCTTTTATTAATATTAGGTTGATGTTCTTTTCAGAGGTCGTCAATTAACTGTAATTGTAGCCCACCTTGATTGGTATTGTTGGGTTTCAATAATGATGTTGGTCATATATGGAAAAATAATCACCACATTATCTAGTGCATCTAACTATTGATAACGAGGTTCTAATTTGCTTAAATATTTTTTTAAGGAGAAATATTAGGCAACAAAAGCAATTCTTTCAAGTAAAGTGAAAAATCTCAAATTGCATAGAATGATAAATAATAATCCCTATTTATAGCAATTTCTTGTTAAAAAATATAAATATAATCTTGTTTATATAATATTAATTATGTAGGCTAAAAATATGTTTACTGGCTTAGTTTGAGAGTTAAGTTCTCGGTTATTAAATTCTTGTAGATTAACTTTGAATTTACTTAGTTTATTTTTTAGATCACACATTGTTTATTTGTTAATATTACAGCGACACACTTTTCACACAAAGATAAAATATGAATATCAAATAGATTTAACTCTTCAACTTTGTACTGTTGTCACTTTTTTTATTTTGAAATAATACCGTTTGGTACAAATATTTTATTCTTAATTCAAAATTTATTTATTTTCTTAAACTATTAATACGTTACATTGTCATTATTATTACTATGTAATTTTATGAAAATGAATTATTTTGAAATGACTGAAAATAAATGATAATGTTGTTCGAACCTCGAAAGGTAATACTGAATTAGACGTGACAGTTGCTTGTAATTAGGTCCACCATGTGAGTTTTCACGTTCAACTTCAGTCCAACAAACGAAAAAAAATATTATTTTGATATTTAATTTATTATTAAATATTATTTTAGCCACTAATTTATTTATTTTTTGAAATAATTTTTATTAATTAAGTATTTTTATTCATAATTTTTATTTTTAAAATTATTATTATATATAATCATTCAAATTAAAATTTTTTAACTAATAAAAAATCAATAGTAAAAATTTTTAATTAATAAAAAATTAAAATAATAATTTAATCATAAATTATGAACCAAAATGATATTTCTCGCGCACAATAATTCTAAAATGCAGAATGTAAACAATAAATATTGATGTGATTAGAATATATGATTTTGTGCATTTGTTTTCAAAAAATTCATTTTCTAGAGGTTATTGTATTTTACATATTTAACTGGATATTATTTCTAAAATATACAAAAATCTATTATTGGTTGATATTTTCCGAAACATTTCATGTGTGCAGATGCTTGTAATCTTCAAAGGGGGGGTTTTGACTTTGAGTGAAAGGATTGATTGATGAAGGCTTTGGCTGACACGTCTCAAAAATATCGCGAGCAGATCCTCTCCTTTATTCTCTTAAAATTAATATATAATGATTAATAATGTTGGGCCACTCTTTTATTCTCTTTCACGAGTGAACTGTTGTTCGTACATGTATTAACGGAATTTATTGGAATTTTTACTTTTGACATTTTTATTAATGAATTAGTTAAAATTTTAAAATTAATTTAATGATTTAAAAACTCAGTTTTTTTTATATTAAGTTATAAAAAATGTCATTAAAATTTTATTCAGAAAATAGATTATGTTGGTGTGAAATTGAGGTTTTTTCTTTGGTAGACATACATTAGGGACGAGTGAAAGTTTGTTACTTTCTTTTTCCAAGAAAAATTTGTCACGTCAACCCATTAAGAGAATAACAAACCTTTAAAACAAACACTTATTTCTTAAAGTGTGAAAATTGAATGACTTATTTTTTTTATTTTGAAAGTTTAAGAAACTATTGGATCCATTTGCAACTTTTTAAAAAGCAATAATAGATATAAATCTACAAAATTGGGTGAATTTTTTCATAATATAAGGATATATTTAAGTAAAATTTTTAGTACATTCATAATTTTAAATGCATTTAATTATAATATAGAGATATAATTATAATATTATTATTTTTTGTTGATATTATTATAATTATATCCTTATATTATAAATAAATATACTTGTACACTTAAAATTGTAAGTGCATCAAATATAACATTATATATTTATTTGAGCAAAAGCATATAATCTTTTTAAATTGTTGTCAAATTACAAATTTAGTATATAAATTTTAAAATTTCTTTAAGCACAAAAGGAAAACAAATCACACAAAGAACACATGCATGGCGCGCGCACACACATGTATACACACGCACTCCCAGTCACACACACATGTATTAACAGATCTAAATCACCTCCGGTAATGGAAGATTATTGGAGAATATTCAATATATTCGATTGATTCAATGGACAGTCTCTCGCCACATCAATTTTTTTTTAACTCAAAATGCACTGTTTTATTTAAGTGTTATATATTTTGAGGCTTTTATTTTATTTTATGTTTTAAACAATTAGGGTCTCAAGAATGTTGGAACACCTTTTTATTATTGTTGGTTTACATGTTATTGCTGAGTTTATTAGAATTTTCACTTCTAACGTTTTTATTAATGAATTAGTTAAAATTTCAAAATAAATTTAATAATTTAAAAACTCAACTTCTTAAATGATAGATACCAACATAAATATATTTAAAAAGTTTATATATATATATATATATATATATATATTCTGCGCCCACTTAGGGGTTTTCATATATTAAAAGGCATAAAAAATGTCATTAAAATTTGTTCAGAAAATAGATTATTTTGGTGTGAATTGGGGTATTTCTTTCGTAGATATACATTAGGGACAAGTGAAAGTTTTTCACTTTTTTTCCGGCCAAGAAAAGTTTGTCACGATAATCATAGAAAAATCTAATATAGTATTGGAGTTAACACCATTGAGAGAATAACATACTTAAAAAAAAAAAACTTATTTCTTAAAGTGTAAAAATTGAATGAAATTTTTTTTTTTTATCTTGAAAGTTCATAAAACTATTTGCAAATGATCCAATTGCAATTTTTTACAAATCAATAAAAAATCTTAATATAAAAAGTTGGGTCAACTTTTCTATAATAGAGGAATAATTATATTTTATTTAAGAAAAAACATATAATCTCTAAATTATAGTTTACTTACAAATTTAGTGTACAAAATGTAAAATCCTATAGGCACAAAAGTAGAAAAAAAAAAAATCACCTATGCATAATGCATTCACAACACATGCATTGGCATACGTACACACATATGAACCCCTTCAACACACAAGCACCCACCAACGACTTTCATATCACCTCTTGTACATAAGGTTTACGCTAGCTCTCATCTCGTTATCTCTTTTAACTCAAAATGCACTATTTTACCTTAAAAATTAAAGTTTCAAATTCGTGTCGTTTCACTTAAAAGTTTTTTTTTCCTTCAACATTAAGGGTGGATAGCGCATCAGTTGGCATGAGGGGTTGAGACTTTCTTCTTTCTTCAAACACTGGTGTTGGTGTTCAGGTTTGAGCTTCTGAACCCTAATTGTGTCGTCATCTTCCTCAATTGTTATACCGTTGTCTATTCCTTTCAATTCCTCAATAGTTCAGGTATGTAGATCTTCTTATTCTTATAGAAGTAACCTTCTACTCCATTGCACAGTAAATTGAAGTTTCTCTTTCTCTTTCTCCATTCATACTTTTCATTTACTGTTAAGAGTGAAGTATAATGTTAAGGACAAATTTAAGATTTGATTTTAAAGGGCGAAAATTTTTGAATCAAATATTTGATCTAAAGGAGACAAATTCTTATGATCCAAGAGAAGCAAATTCTTATAAATTAAATAATCAAATCAAAAATATAATTTTGTTTAGACCTAAACACTAGCATTTACTAGGCCAAAAAGAGAAGACTTGCATTTGTAAGGATGAAGAAGGTTTAAGTCCTTCTCATCAAGCAATATTGTTTTTGCCTTTATGTTTAAAAATGAAAAAAGAAACAAAAACAAAAAGAACTTTCAACAATGCATTTTAAGTTAAAAGGGGTCAATGTGGCAAGAGGATTAGATCAATCAAACGACTCATATTGCTTTACATGAGATTCTCTAATAAACCTCCTTTACAAGAGTTAATATAGATACCACATCCACCCACCAATCTACACAATATGTATGCACACATATGCACATACGAGAATCATTTTAAGATAAATATAATTTTACACTTATTTATAGAAATCAAATCAACACACACTGTTTTAAAATAAATATGATTTTACATTTAATCTTTAGAAATTACATTGAGACAAAACATATTTTCAGACTATTAAAAGGCCAATTTGCTTTTATTTTTAACGTAATGTTATCAATATTTTTAGTGATTTCAACAAAATAAATAATGTTATCTAATTCACATATCAAAATTTTAATTAAACTATACTTTATTAGGTAATAGTTTCCCCTATCTATTTTGATACTATAAAGTAGGCCAGATTTTATCCCCCATTAGATCATTTTTATAGTTGATATGGCTTCTAATGATGACAAGTTAGAAAGGAACAAACTTAAAAACATATTAATATAGAATGGATAATTGGTCTTCTCAAAAATCAACAAGGTAAAAAAAAAATCCCAACAAATGATTAATCCAAATTTTTTACTTCAATCGCACAATATTGCATTGCACAATTTGTTTAATATTGAGTGTTAGATTAAAATTTTAAATTTATTAATTTAGATAACCAAAAGCTATTAAATTTTTAAGATTAAATATAAATCGTTATAATTACCCATTGTTTTTAATATCAACCGTCATATCTGTGCTATACTTGAAAAATACAAATTAAATAAATGATGAGGATCAAAATGGAGACAATTGAAGTGGCCCTTATTATTCATTAAAGTAGACCGCCTCCTCTCATTGTTTATTTTTTTTATTTTTTAAAATTAAAGCTAAAGATGAGAAGTTGCTCTCAAAAACTAGTTTGAAAAATACAAAAGTAATAATTGGAAGTGTTTGCCTTTTATCATAGATTTAGAATCATAGTGGGAACAAAAGATGTCACTCCCCCATGCTTCATGGCTCTTGCTTCTCCCTAAAAGAGGTAATTCATGTTAACATAGGTAGGTCATCTCCAGTAGCGTCAGTTATTGAAAATTCTCTCATAAGATTGGGAGTTATTAGATTTGGTGTTATTAAAAATTCTCCGATAAGATTTGAAACCATTAGATTTGACACTATTTGGAGATTCTTACATAAAATTTAGAGTTATTGGATCAAAATTTAATAGTTCCAGATTTAAAAGATTTAATTTTTGTTTTAAATATAAAAAAAATATTTTTAAAAATAAAATATATTAAAATTTTTAGTTTTTTATATAAAATAATATTTTATTAAAAATTGAATTATTTTTAATATCTTATAATTTATTTTACACATCTTACAGTATAATTTAGTTTTTAGATTTGTTCAATAAAATATCATCATGTATAAAAAAATCTAAAATATTAATAAATCTATCATATTTTTTAAAAATATTTTTTTATTAAAATATGATAAACTTATAATAATTTACAGTTTATTCCTCACATTTTTAAAAAAATTTCTTCAATAAAATATCATTTTGTATAAAAATAATTTAAAATATTAATAAACCTATCATTTAAAAAAACTAATTTTTAATAAAATAGAAAAAAATTTAAACCACTTTGGACCATTAGATTTGATCCAATGGCCAAAGTGATCTACTGAAAAATCTGACACTACTGGAAATGATATTGTCTCAATGTTAACACCCTACTGCCATGTCAACTTTTCATACATCATGCTAGCTATTTTTTTTACTCGATCAAATTTATTAGATATAATTCAACAATAAATAATATGTAAATCTAATAAAACTAAATGTTATTAAAATATATATATATATATATATATGTAAATATATATTTGACATATTTTTTAATTATAAACCAAATGTATTTGTAATTACTCTTTCTCAAGATTCCATGAATTGGGACATAGCCACGTCATAATGATTTGTCATAATCTGGGGGCATTGATTTTTGTTTGTTGGGTTTCCAATAATTTTTCTTTTACTTTAACTAAAAATAGCATATTCGTTAGCAAAGAAAATTATTCCAATTTAGTAGAAAGAATAGTATTTTCCTTTACCTACATAAATTCAATTTTTTAAATTAAATTTTCAATTATAAAATATAAAAATTAAATGATATACTATTCAAATAGTCTAAATAATAAATTCAGTCTAAACATCAATTTACTTTTAATTGTAAATTAAAAAAAAATTGGCATTGTAAGTTGATTTGGATTGTAGAGAGATTCCTCTTTCTCATCTTCACAAGTTCATCATTTTTCACATTAGGGGGAGAATTTGGAGAGAAACCGAAGAAAATGATGGGTGACATGACAGCTTCAGTGCCTACACTATGAAATTACAAGACATAAAGTTGCTGTGAGCATTATTAAAGGACTTCTTCCTCAAGATTGAAATGGTATAAAGTTTTCATTGACAAGATAAAAACACAAGTAATATATGATGTCCACCATGTAAAAGGAATAAAAATAAATATTCAACACAAGCCCATATTCTTCCGCTGATATGTTGAAAATCAAAGTTGAGATTCAACTTTGATGACCCATTTTTGGTCTTGAAAGCAAGAGGCAAAACTTGCAAATTGCAAAGAGTTTCTTCTTTTTACTTTCTCTCTTTCTTTTCTTTTTCTTCCACATTTTTTGGCTTGCTAATCTTTTGCAATTGGTTGATCAATTGGCCGAATAGAGTTAAATTGTGTTATGAGAGCCTTGTAAGCATGAAATTTTCGCAAGGTCAAACCAAGCCAACTCATATTATCTTATGATCTTAGGGCATGTTTGGGAGTTGTGGGACAGAGAGGGATCATGTTTGGTATGATTTTTTGTCAAGGGAAGAGATTTTTTGCCAAGGGAATCTTCCCTTGGCAATCCTTTTTTCACAATTGTGGGATTGTGGATTACTTAATTCGGTTGCATGATTGTGAGGATTTTTAAGGGAATGGATGGTTTTTGACAAAATTGCTTCTTAATTTTTTTAATAATAATTTACTTTTAATAATAATATAAATAATTGTTTTTATAACATTAGTTTTTAATAATTTTCTAAAAATAATAATTAATTTTTATTAGGATATAAGGATAATTAATTAATTAATATTTTATTTTTTAAATAAAAATATTTTGGTCATTTCTATTTCCACTATTTTTTTTTAATATTATACCAAACATAGAACATGAGCTTAAAATTTCATTTCCTCAAAAACTCATCTCCATTCATAGCCCATTCTCATTCTTTTTTATATTATTTCCACCAACCAAACATATCCCTAAGGTATTCTTAAGAGTAATTGGAACAAGTTCTTAGATATAAAGAATAAATAATTCCCAAACAATTGCAACATATCGAAACTATGGGTGTTCAAGACTATGGTTTGGCCTAACGAACTTAGGATAACTCTGCCATGTCGAGTTGAGGTGGATTTAAAATACATTAAGTAAAAGGGTTGGGTTTTATGCATAAGATTAAGTTCAAAGGTAGACTAATGTATGGATTTGGCCTAACCATATTTGTTTATTTTTAAAAAAAATTTCTCTTTTTGTGTGATATAAGTTTCATTTTTTTGCTTTAAAAAAAGTTATCTTTCATTTTTTTAATTGAATATGAATCACTTTTATTGATATCGAATTCTCATTTACTAAATGTAGATCACTCCTTTTTCATTTTCAAAATTTCAAAATAGATTCATAAAAATAATGTTAAAAAGAATATAAAAATATTTTTAAAAAAAGAAGACTTGATTGATCTGACTGGATGACGAACCAAATCTCACCATATTAGGTACGAGACATAGCCAAAAATGAAACTTCTAATTGATAAAAAATCCAACTTAACCCAACTCCTACTTTAAAAAAAAAATAATAATAAAGCACAATATCTAGAAGTTAAGGCCTTATTAAATGTAAATAGTAATAGTCCGCCTCCCATTTTAATTAAAACCATTGGCCATATGTAATACCGTATTTTATTATTGACTAAGCATTCTCTTTTATTTTTGGCCACAACCCTAATCACTAACAAATTGTAATAGAATTCACTACGTTTTGATCCTTTTACTTATGTTTTCTAAGATGTACTTTATTTTTAACAAGATTCACATGTTAAATGTATTTGTATAAATTTGGTGGAAAGAATTAGGTGGCCAAACTAAAAATTGGCGTGATTGTTAAACAGTACACTTAGTTAAAATTGAAATTTGACCAGGGGAGAAAAAAAAAAAAAAAAGCACCAAAACGGTGCATATGTAAGGAAATCAGACTTTTTGGTTGTTTTGTTACTTCACGTTTCAGTATAGTTCACATTTAATAATTTAATAGAGCTCTTAATTGGGTCAAACCTTTTTTTTTTGTTAGCAGATTTAATACAAAAGATACTGTGAAGACTTTGTGGTTTGTGTAAGGAAATCAAGGCTTTTCGGTATTTTTGTTCCTTCACGTTTCAGTATAATTCACATTTAAGTATTGAGTAAAATATTTTTTTTTGTGTAAAATAATATTTTAGTTCTTCACTCATTATAATACTTAAAATATTTTTTCATTAACTAAAAAATGTTATACTTAATCTCTTATTAAAAAGAAAATACCAAATTTAGTAGATACAAATTTTGAGTTTGGAGTTTGATAAAAAAATTAAAATTGAGATTTATTTTAAAAAATAAAAGATTAAATATTTTATTTTTAATAAATTGAAAACTATTTTTAAACATTATAATAAGTGAGAGATTAAAGAATAGAAATTAAAATATATAGTACTAAATTATCAATTTACTCTAAAATTATACATTTCATAAAAATGGTGATAATTTTGAAGATAAAACTTAGAGAAAAATGTATTTTTAGTCCTTTATTTATAACAGAATTATCACTTTAATTTTTTATTTGTTAAAAAATATCATACTTAGTTTTTTATTTTTTAAAAAATAAAAAATTTAATTCTTGTGTCAAACTCTAAATTTTAAATCTAAAAAATAAATATAATATTATTTTAAATTGTGAAGGATCAAATATGACTTTTCTTAATAAATAAAAGACTATTTTAACATTTCAATAAATAACAAACTAAAAGTGTGTTTTATTCTTAAAACTTAGCAACCGGAACCAATTGGATGCATACACAAAATATAGTTTTTTTTCCAAAAAAAAAAAGCATGAATTAACCAGATCTGGAAAACCTTTTCGAAAAAATATTATGAAGCCAGACCAGGAAAAAAAATTAAAAGGAGAAGGCTTGTGTCGGCTTAAAAGATGTTGAGAAATGTGTATTTTAAATTTTTCTTTTTATTTTATATTTTACTTTTTTCTTTCAATTCAATTTTACTTTTATAATTAAACTTTATCTTGTTCTCGTTAATCCTTTAACTCTACTTTACATTAGTAGTAAAATGTGTTTTTTTTTTCATCTTACATTATCAAGATTCTTAAAAAAAAAAAAATTTACATGTGAAATAGAATTTTGTTAACGCTCGTCACTGTTTAACTTTCAAATCTAATCCTGAACTGTGAAGATGCTTTATTTATTTATTTATTTTACTTTCTGCTATGTTATACTTATATCTATACTTGAATTAATCCTTATTTTCTTTTACAGGTTGTCACTAGGAATTTAACTTATTTCCAATATCTATAAATAATTTGTGTACATTATTTTGAAATATAACGAAGATAACATTTAACAAAAGAAAATCAAGGTCTAGAAGAGCATTTTTCTAAAGTAAAAAAATAGAAAAGAAATTCTCAAAGTGAGCCATCATTACGAGTACAATTAATTCATAATACAGATTGAATATCGTTGCGCCTGTGAGGTAAAATATTGTGTTTAATTCTTGCAAGACACAAGCGTTGCATTTGTACACTTGTCAGAATCTGATTTGGACAGGTGTTTGGTATGCCTTTGATGACTGTACTTCCATCTTTTGCTTTGTCCGTTTCTGTATAAATGCCAAAGTGCGATATATTACGCGTTAATTCCCCAAATATTTATATATAATTTGTTTTATTATTGGGTGACATATATTTTTCAAAATTGTATTATTTATTAATTACTGACAAACTCCAAAGAAAAAAAAAAGGATCAATTTATTGTTCGTTCCTCCTGTTTCTCTGTTTCTCACTGAGATGTTATAGCAGGAGATCTAGGATCCTAGGATTTTTCATTGTCCGTAAAAGCAGAGTAGAGAGAGAGAAGAAGAAGAGAGACTCTCATAGTTATTTTCTCTATCTAATTTTTTTCTCTGTTTACTTTAGAGAGAGAAAGAGTTTGTGTGTGTGTTCTGTCGCGATCATTGGTTGCACGTGGAAACCCAGAAGGTAAAACTTTCTTCTCAGATAGCATTACCCTTTGAATTTTTATGTATGATTCAGTAAATCCATGGATTGTGGTCTTTTGGGATATATATATATATATATATATATATATATATATATGCACACACACACACATTTTCGTGTACAGACCCATCTTCCACCTTCGTCAGCTTCTTCTCTCTGCCACGCATCTCCTCCTCTTCTTTCCTTGTGAGCATTTCTTTCTTCCTGTCTATCGTTCTGTCTAAAACTTATCGATTCTACTTCTTCCAGTAATTTTAAACTGCATGAGATTATCACTAATCTTCATGCTTTTGCAATTTCATTATTTCTGCTTCACTGGGATGAGAATTGAGTTTGTTCTATGATCTGCGCGGCAGGTGTATGATTTTTTGCTGTAGCATAAAAAATTCTACTGTCGTCGACTGTAAACTTTGATTCCTGTATTTTTTGGCTTCGATCCATGAAAGTGTGCGTTATGGTGCAGATAACCCTTTTGTTAAATTGCCTTATTTTTCTCCTCATCGATTTTACATGCAAATTGAAAATTTGGGTTTGTCAGGTAGTAGGTTATAGATTTTTTAGATTCTAACACCAGTCACCCAATTAAGTCATGTAATTTGTAGGTATAAAATGATCTCTGTTCTTATTGTTCCCCCTCGTTTAAATTTTTGTTTCAAGCTGTGAAGCATGATCTTGACAACTTTGGGATTGCATTTGTTTTACAGGTTAGGAGGGGTAAAGTCCTGTTTGTACTTACAATTTAGTGCTAACAACAATCTGTAGATGGTTTCTCATTGATTATATATGTTTTATACTGGAATTTTCTCTGATGCTCGCTTTGCTTTTTGTTTTGTTTTGTTTTGTTTTTTTGTTTTTTTGTTTTTTTTTTCTGGGGAAAGTAGAGCTATTCTTTCATAGCATGGCTCTCTCTGGTGGTGATAAAGATAGAGGAGAGTTGAGGATTCACGAGAGTTTGGATGAGCTAAAGACTGATTTGGCAGACTATATTGCAGAAATATCGGAGACGTCTGTGAAGGAGCGGGGAGTTTTTGCCATTGCTTTATCTGGTGGTTCTCTCATTGGCTTAATGGGGTATCAGTGATTTATATTTTCCATATAATGTTTCTTTGCTTTTATGATTTGGTGTTGGGTTTACATTTATGGTGGCAAACAGAAAACTCTGCGAAGCTCCTTATAACAAGACAGTAGACTGGTCCAAATGGTATATCTTCTGGGCTGATGAGCGTGTTGTCGCAAAAAACCATGCTGATAGCAATTATAAGCTTGCAAAGGATGGCCTTTTGTCCAAGGTTGTGCCCGTGATTTAAACATCTCGTGTTTCTTGCTGCTTTCTCTATATTAAAATTGTTTTTCTGAATTAATTTAGAGGATAGTATTGTACTTCTGTTTTAGAACATTAGACTGTTATTTACCTTCTATCACAATTGCTTGCTTTAAGAGAAAACCAAACATATGAAACAAGTATATCATCTTTTATTAACAGAGAAGGTTTGGGTTTCTTTGTTCTTCCTTTTAGACTTGCCGAATTAAGTAGTTCAATGAACACTGCAGCATGAATGTGTCTTGATTGAATGAAAAGTTAGGTTTTGCTTCAAGGTGCCTTATATGAAAGTGTATTTACTTACACTGTTGATACCAAGTCCAGAAAGTGTCTAGCTAAATTTGCAGTTTGGATCTTGTTTGTTGTGCCAATTGCCTTATGGTAGATTTAATTCAAGTTGTGATGTTGAGGCTGTTAATACTAGAATATTTATGAACTGTAGTGGGAGGTGATATTTTATTCATCGTTTCAACCTCAGTTTTGGAAAAAAAAAAAAAAAAAGGCCAGGGGAGGTGTTAGTTTGAAAGGCTGATTCACATAACATGTCTTTTGTAACATTGTTGTTAAGTTTGTGCTCACTTCATGCTCAAAATTCGTGGAAATTTGAATTTGCTTGATTGCTATGTTGGTTGGCACATTTAGGAAGGGAGGAGTCCTTGTTATGTAGGGTAAAAGAGAGATAACATCCTGCAAATTGTGTTATTGTCTGTATGGGATTTTAAGTTACATTGAGCTAAAATATTCTAAAAGTACTCATTGTGGGAGGAATAGTGTGCCAAATCTGCTACATCTCATGGAAAATATAATGGCCCCAATCTTGTATATATGACTGTTTAGCAGATTGATGTCCTGAATTATTCTAGTACTGTTCTCTACAGCTTATGAGCTTTCCAAAAATTATTTGCTTAGTGTCAGGAAACTATTATCACTCAGTAAGAATTTGTTTCCTAGTTATTGATGGGTTAGCAATTTTAGATTTGTGACAGTATTCCAGGAACTATAGATCATGAGCAAGTCTTGTGTGTACTATATGGCTTGTGCATGCAATGGCATGGATTACGTCCTGGCCTGGGACCCATGTGGACCCCACAGGTATGGACGCATTCTAGCCCCTGTATGTAGAAACCATAGAGTGCATGGTAGAAGTCTTCATTGAACTTGCTATTTGATGAATCAGTCATCCCAACAGTTGTGGTTTTTGAATGAATACCAAAAAAAAAAATAGTGGTTCAACCAGGGTCTTGCAAAACTTTCTCGCAGCTAGATGAGTGGGTTGGTCTTCATGCTGTGCAATCCTTGTTAGCTTCTGCCAGCTGGAGGATAAGATATTTTCCAACCAAGAAAGTACAAGAAATGCTTAAAACTGAACACGGTAACAGAAATCCTGGAATGCCTACTAACATAATAGAGCTTTCCAATCTCTTTGCATTGTTCATAGCTTGAAATTAAAACAAACCTGTGCATATGGACATAAGACATGTCCTTATTCAGGCTTCAAGTTTATCTCTCTATTTTTTACTGTTATTTTTCTATGTATTTGGTTATTAAATATCCTATCTCATGCAGTTTGAGGTCCCAATAAATAAAAACAAGAAATTGTGACTTTTTTTCCATGTTAGGGGTGGTCTTTTTTATGGCAAGAACCTTGTGGACATCATGACTTGCATACCTTTTTCTTTCTAGATGATATAAATGATACTTTCTTGTTATTTATGAATGGAGAATTAAAATGTTCATTTTTTTCCTTCTTGTTATTTACGTGTCAAGGTAAAAGAACTCATCAAGGCAGAGTCTTGTACAAATAGAATGTTATGCGTTGATGTGTGAAATTGACTCTCTTCTGTCTCTCCATGCTCTTAAGATTCCTCAGACGATGTACCTGGTTTAGTTAGTTTAGTTCTTGAATATTCATTTTATCTTCTTCTGATCATTTGCCAGTCATGTTAGCAGGTACCAATTGTTCCCAGTCATGTGCATTCTATAAATGATTCAATGTCAGCAGAAGAAGCTGCCGATGAGTACAAATTTGTAATCCGACAGTTGGTGAAAACTCGTGTGGTCAATGTATCTGAAGTTAGTGACTGCCCAAAGTTTGATCTTATCCTTCTTGGACTGGGTCCGGATGGCCATGTTGCCTCTATGTTTCCTAATCACCCAGCACTCAATGAGAGGGAAGAATGGGTAACTTTCATTACTGATTCCCCAAAACCCCCACCTGAGAGAATCACATTTACCTTGCCTGTCATAAATTCTGCATCCAATGTAGCAGTGGTAGTCACAGG
The DNA here is from genome assembly GCA_037074485.1 of Delonix regia. NCBI lineage: Eukaryota > Viridiplantae > Streptophyta > Magnoliopsida > Fabales > Fabaceae > Delonix > Delonix regia. The sequence goes on from CM073457.1 coordinate 24,174,597, forward strand.
TGACAGCAAAGCAGAGGCTGTACGCTTGGCAATAGATGATGTTGGACCTGAGAGCCCGTTAATACCGGCGAGGATGGTCCAGCCAGCAAAGGGCAAGTTGGTCTGGTTTTTGGATAAGCCGGCTGCCTCAAAACTCGAAGCTTCCAACTTGTCCAAGTAGGATGAAGAAGTCCCATGTAGAGGTTTAAGTTTGTATGTAGTAAACTTAAAAACAACTGTTGATCCGTAGATCCTGCCTATTTTTCTTCTTTTTCTTTTTCTGGGATAAAAAAGTCTCCATTTTGCCTTTTCTTGCTCTCTTCTGGGGGTGTCTTTGGAGAAGTGTGGTTATCCTTTTTGTAAGCGGCCAATAGAGTTTTTGAGAGCATCATTCCAAGTGCCTTAGTATGATTCTAGTTCCTCATAGAGAGTACTGAAGTTCTGATGATGGTCTTTTATCTGTAAGCAATTCAGAAAGGCAAATCAGGTTCATTGTAATTCTAATAGTTCACTGCTTTCCTTCACCCTCCCAGTTTCATATTTAAGTGGTTTGTTAAAATTCCTAAATTTTTGTCTCTCCCAGCAGGTCAGTAAAATTAGAAGAATGGAGCAAGAATTATTTGAATTTGAATCGTAAAAAATGGGAATTATACTTGGTTTATTTATTAGAAAAACGAAGTTGATTAACAATTTAAACTTGTAGCTAAATGAGCTGAGATTAAAAATTAAGCATAATATAAGTTTTTTTATTTAATTTTCATGTATATAAATATATATATATATATATATATATATATGTATGTATATAGTTTATTAATTGTGTTGAGAATAATTATGAATTTGTATGTTGAATTAAAGTTCGGGTTGAGTTCATTGGATTTTAGTTGGATAAATTTGGTGATGCTAAAATCATTTTGTCATGACTTTCCAAACCTACTTGGAAGCCCTTTGTATTGACAGAACATGGAGTCATGTTTAAAACAATTATTTTGCAAATTCTATCTAGAAAAAAATTTATATATTTAACTTAATAAAAATAGACATACAAGTATAACATATATTTTAATGAAACTTTTTTTATGTGTTTTTTATATTATTTATAGATCTATTTTACGTAAAAAAATTCGTTTTATATGATAGGTTTTTTAATTTCCTTGGCTATTAATTGATTGTTCTTGTGTTCATATCCAAAAAGATAGTAGAAACCTTGGATAATCTTCAGTTTTCCTGATAATTAATAAGGGGACAAAAGGCATTTTCTTAAGATTGGAGCATAAATTAGAATTGAATCTAAAATATTGCTATGGATGTATGGAGTGGAATAAGATGAATACGATTAAACAGGGATAAAATGAAAAAGATTCTTGTAATAATTCCTTTGGGGATGATAAAATTTTATCATTTTGGCGAAAAAAGTTAAAGATATAAATGAGTGGTTTGATGAAAGATTTGAATTATCATTTGTACCATTCAGTTACTCATGAACAAAACAGAATATTTAGGCATTATTGTTTTAACGTTAAATGCTTTTTTAAAAATAATGAACAGAAATTGATGGGAAGACTAAAGATTTTAGAATAATTTATACATTCCAGATTTCATACAATCAATTTAAAAAGTTAATTTGAAAAAAAAAATTCTACTAGCCTTTTTCGTTTTTTTTGTTTAAATTTGACTAAATTACATTTGATACATCTTTTGTTTCAAAAATTACACTCAACTACTTCTCTCTAATTTTTTTTATCAATAAAATTAATTTTCTACACATATGAATTTCTGTTTAAAACAAAATTACTTATTTATCTTTAATGTTAAATAAAATCACAGTTTTCATGTTGAAACTTAACATCAAGTTTAGCTGCTTTAATTATCATATTAAGAATAAAATCACAATCTCATATTCTATAGGAAGTTAGTTTCTTTGACTATAAAGATTTTCATAATGTATATCAAAATGTAAGAGAAGTTAAGTGTCATCTTTGAAATAAAAATGGAGTAATAAATGTAATTTAACCAAATCTCAAGAAATGTCAGCATAGTTTCCTCTAATGAATAGTTAAATAATCCACCAAATAAAAAATTGCATAGAAGTTTTGTTTTTTAAGCAAAGAATGGAGTGATTCTTTCCATTATTTTTTGTTCACTTTTAGTGTTTTATGAGGGAACTGAAGTGGTTAACAACAGAACTCGCCAAGTTCTTGATTAGAATTTTTTGAAGAACCTACCAAATGTCAAGAACTACAGGATTTGGTTTTGGTATCAAAAGTGTTGTCTATCTTTTGATGCCAAAATAATGTACTAGCCTAATCTAAAACTTACACAAGAGAGTACTCAAGAACAAAAAATTCCAAATACATTCGACTAATATGGGCACCCTTAAAATTGTTTGGGAAGGAATAGCTCAATGTATAGGGTTTAGGGTCCAACTCAATGTTTAGCTCAAACCCTAAACAATGTTTAGAAAAAAGTGTTGGATATCCCATGTACGTGAAGTAAACTGATAGCATTCGCAATATAAAGATAGCCGGTCTTTCATCCAAACCTTGCAAAAGTATTTCCACAACTTCAAATAGAAATTGACAATGTCAGTTTTGGAGAGCGAAAGACACATTTCAATGTCGTTAATTGGGTACTATACACTTTTTTTCTGACATGGTTAATTTCTTAAGAAATTCAGAGGATCTAAATCTTTCAAGAAAACTAGGCCATTTTTTTGGGTTTAACAAGACTAATGTCATCATATCAGGCAACAAGAGGAGATACAGAAAACATTGCAGGGCTCACTACAATGAAACATACTACTTAAGCCTGCACTTCTGAAAAGAAAACAACAAAAGAGGCAAGGCAACACAACTCAAAGAAACTGCAACCTAAAACTCACAACTGAACAGTTAGGGAACTCAAAAGGAAGCAAAAGCTAAACATCTAGGCCACATAACTAAACATCAACTTGTTCATGCAACATGGTTGATGGAAGAGCGTTGAGTAAAATCTAGTGTGTATCATGCGCTTTTGGTAAAAACATCCCTCTTGGCTACTAGTTACCTGATATTGTTTGGGGAATCTTAAGAATAGTTATAAGCCAGTTCAAGTGTTCGTATTTTTATATTTCTATTGGATATGATAATCAAGCAGTGTCGAGCATTTCATTTTGTTGATAACATACTAAGGTTTATTAAGAGGATAAGATAGTGCAGAAAGTTGTAGGATAGCAAATCCTCAAACAAAGAAAACAAATACAGTCATAGAAGAGGACTACATTAAAAAAATCCTGAATAAAAATGTTAATCAATGAAGGAGAGCTATCCGATCTCTTTGCATGTCAGAAACAGTGAATCAGTAAGGACCCTGAGCTCAGTACCGTAAAATGCATATAAACGCAACAAGAAATAGGTTAAATGATTTGGGTTTTGTATTAATGAGGGATTACACTATATCAATCCAACATATGGGGCTAAAGATTGATATTAGTCATAACCTAAAAATCTTTACAATTCCAACAATACAGCACAAAATGATGAACCAAAAAACAAAGATACAGAGAAAACTTAGCTGGCTTTTGAGAGGCCAGCTCTCTCCCCAAAAGTCCCAAGTCCAAAAGTGCCTTCTGATGGAGATTTTCCCCAATAAAAAGACTTCTAACCACTCACTATTCCTTAGAAAATACGGGGTCAATATCCTTTCTCTTTCCTCCCTTATCTCTCCAATTATAGACCCATATGTTTTGTTTTGGTCCAGTAGTGGAAGTTGGTTGCAATCATTTTCTCCTTTTTTGGTAGTCAGCTATTATGTTTAGTAGGGATTGACTGATCTGATGGGTAGCCCCAATCAAAATCTTACAAAAAAAAATGCACAGGGCACCGAAAAGCAGACATGAATACAACCAGACAAACCACAAAATCACATAAACCATGCATTGTCACAGAATTTTGTTTTCTTTCTTGTCACCAAACCCTTTAGAATGAATTTATATTAATGTAGAAAATTTAGACTGATAAAAATATAGAATCATTGCAAATAAAGGTCAATAGAAATTTTGTAATCTTTGATTATGATGTCATTCTCATAACAAAACAATTTAAGATACAAAAACCTAAGGCATATATACCTCTAGCAATGGTGTGAAGGGAAAAAAAAAAGCACAAAACAAACACTAAGTTTTGTATACAGGGATTAAAGATTTGCTGCATAGAAGATATACGGTACAAACTAATTTCAACCAGTGTATCACCTGGATCAACTAACAGGGTTTAGCGTGCGGTATTCTGTCTCTGTAATTGACCTTATACCATTTTCATCAGGAGAGACTTCTTCTTCCATATCTTCATTTGGAGGGAAACCAAGCTGTCGCCCAAGCAACCACTGGTCTATAACCCCACAATCAATTGCATACTTGATGGTTTGCTCCAGGTATCCTTTATCAGTTGTCAAATGGGGCTGAACTGTCAACATTCGCATGATAGCTGAAAAGAGAAGAAATATTAAGAACTGAGAAAAATAGGGCTTAATTTTCGGAAGAAGCTTAATTATAAAACAAATCTAACTCCAAAAAGTTATTCAGGATACAGTGCCTAAAGAATTTCATCTACAACACTGATCTATACATACTTAAGGTTAAAAGATATGCCTCAGTAGAGCAACCTTTCAGTGCATGTTTTGATTTGACATTCAAACCAGCCCAAATGTGTTTTCCCCTAAAATATGCTCAAGAAGAAACAATTTAGATTTAGTGATGTTTGCTTTTTCAAACTTATTTCTGGTTATAATGTTGGGTGGCTCGACACCAATGCAAACATGCACTCAGTGACTTATAAAATTCAAAACTATATTTCATACATAAGTTTTGTCTGATGCCATTTTCCCGGCAACCAAGTCTAGCAGTTTACACCTTTCATCTTAGAACTTCATCCTATGGAAACTATAGTCCAAATCTAGACAGAAAAAGAAAGAAACAATCAAGGACATCAGAGAATATGACATGGTTTGCCAGAATTCTTAGGTGGATTTTCAGAACAATAAGACAGCAACAAGCATGTTCCAGGTCCAAGGTAATTAAACTCCTCTGCATTGCTTCTACATTTCACAAGGTTATGCAAAAGATTCTTCTTTTTTTTCCTTTTAAGGGTTGCATTTTTTAATGTATTGGTGCTGCCTGTTGTAAAAATGAAGGGTTATGAACCTTACAACATTGATCTTAAACGAATATGAACAGTTTGTAATGAATGTGCAAAGTGAGATCAGGCAATAGAGATGCAACACCGGAAATTCATTATAATATACCTGCAACAATGCCATCTCCAGATGCTGACATATCACTACTAAAAGGAGTAAGGGGGGGATCCTCCATCCCACATATAGCACCATCAAGCTCTTCAGTGTAGTAATGTATCTTAGAAGTTCCATTAGTCACAAACAAAACCTTAAGATTTTCATGCCATAATGGTGCAACCACTTCAGGTTCATAGTGGACAAACTTAGACCTGGCATTATTTTTGGTGTCAAATTCTTCAGATGGTGTGATCCCGCATAAAAACTCTAATTCTTGCTTAGTGACCTCAATAATATCTGCAAGATTCCACACTTGCTGAATGAACATTTTAGTTTCTTCTCCAGAGTGCCATAGTGGCAGAGGAAGGTTTAGATCATAAAAAATAAGCGCTCCAAATTTCTTTGAAATTTTGATGGCTTGCAATGTAGTGGATCTCATGCTACGGTCAAGCAGGGAATGTGTGCTGAAGTAGAACATCTTTGCCTGCAAGGGAAGGTCTAAATATTCAACAAGCATATGGGACTAGTCTAGTCACTCAAGCAGCACAAAATAAATAAAACACAGACGAACAAAATAAGCAAGTAGCATAATATATACAGAGACTAAAAGACCTCAGGCAAGCAACCATGCCTGACATGAACCAGTTAGACATATTTCAAATGTTTACCTAAATGGACTCATGTTTTTAATTGTAATTAATTGATGAACCCACAATACAGTAATTCACAGGACCAACTGCTTGGTTGCAAAGTAGAGAACGATAGAAGACAAGATCAGCTGGATCACAAAATAATTTATTTGTAGGTTAGATCTTCCACTTCCACTTAAAGAGGAAAAACGCAATATCATATAACAATTCAAGCCTGATAATACTACTATATCAACAATAATCAGGCTAGAATTTATAAGCTGCAGAAATTTTCTTTACTTATCTAAAACTTTTTTCTTCAATGGGTTTTAAGTAGCATACCTCCTTCAGCACATCAATGTTAATCTCAGACTTTGATAAACAATCTTCAGCACAGGGTTTGACACAGCTCATCCTCAATCGACCCCTTTTTCCAATCTTCATCAATGATACAGCAGTTGCCCTTTTACTATCTATACGGACCGATCGAGTTTGAACATTGTTTACATTCATATAGTACAGCATGGCTTGACCATATTCATCTTCAGCAAGTTTTCCCATGAAAGCAACTTTTCCGCCCAAACTTGCAAGAGCAATAGCAACACTACCAGCAGAGCCCCCAGGAGCCCTGACAAATTTTTCTGGGCTCCATAGAGCTTCCTTCATTCTTTCATGGATTTCATAATTTTGAAGCCTATTGGCTGGCCTCCCTGAAGGCACAAAAGCATGCTGTGCAGATCCAAAGCAACAAACAAGGGGAGGCCAACCATAAGTAAAGCTAATGTCCTCTCCATCATCTTTTATCAGTTCTAGGTCTTCTTCAACCTCCTCAACATTTTCAATAAACAAATGCTCGTCTTGGTCACTGATTTCAGCTTCACTAGTCTTGTCCTCCATAATCACATCCTCCTTCCTAGATATTTTTCGTCTTCTAACCTTTTTCTCAGTCTTCTCTTTTTCCACATCAGAAGCATTAGACGCATCTACAAAAGAAAATGGGTTCAGCACTTATTACCAAAATATATAAAAGATGACCAACATTTAGAGAAAGCACCCACACAAAGATCAAGGGATTACCTTTTTTTCGAATCCTTCGAGATTTCTTCTTGGAATCATCACTTGAGGTTGATGAACTTTCTTCAATAAAACCATCACCATTTACTACTAAGCTAGTGTTCTCTTCCGGAGACTCATCAGTTGATTTTTTCTTAGTCCTAGTGGTAGCCTTTTTTGTTTTAGATGACCTAGTATGCTTCTTTTCCACTACAGACTCATTTTCGTTGGATTCATCTGATACTGAACCTAGAGAAGAAGCTTTCTTAGCCATAACTAGAGGACCCCATTTACAGCTTGACTTGAGTTCTCGAAGTTGTGTTAGGTTCAAAGAAGCGTAATACGACCAGTTTAAATGGTACCTGCACAATTTCAAAGACCAGGGACCTCACATTCAACCTCTACAACGATTCGTAAACAAAATGAGAATATTGCGAATTGTTAAGTACGGCAAAACTTCAGGCTCTTAGCCCAGAAAAGGTAAATTTCGGCACTTTTCTACAATACATTTCATTATTAATCCATAAATAGCAAAACGGAAGTAGTAGAAGAAGAAAATTTTCATCTTTAATTTATCACTTGCAAGGGATATGAATGGGATTCAATTTGGCAGCGAGAGAGGGAGAGAGAACCTGGGACGTGAGAGAAACTGAGGGAAAGACAGGCACGCCATAGAAAGAGCAGAATTTACAATGACTGATGAGAAGTTCCTTTAGCCATGCCAACAACTTAGCGGGACAAGATGATGCTTTGTTTTCGCCTTTCTGAGATATGAGGTGAGGTTTAAGAAAGGGAACAAAACGGCAAGGGTTTTTGGCGTTTTAGCCCCAATTGTGCGACCATATAATAGAGTGCCTGAGACCAAAAAGTGTCGTTTTCCCTTTTCTCTCCCTTTCCTCTCTCATTTAGCTCTGAATTGTCTACCTATTGCGGGCGCTTTAGAGTGAGTTTTAGCTCTTTATCAGGTTTCTCTCTGAATTTATTTCTCATAATCATCCCTATTATGGAAACCCACAAACGGCATCAGTTAGCAATGGCAGCTTGAAAGAAAAAAAAAAGGGTAAGGAAGTCTACCCCTTTATACTTTCAGTTATGCCAGGCGTTCGATAATATGCCTCAAAGACCAGTGGGTAGTCTCTTCCTCAAATAAGCAAAGCCCAATGACGTGAGAACATATCAACATTTATTTATGCTTCTAGCCTTGTTGATTGTATTTAATTTTTATTGCTATGGTGTGAAATTCCCATAAATCTTCTTTCTTTTTTGGATGGAGAAATATCAACTGTTTTTTATTTCATCTTGCAAACAATGGCTTGGATATACAAAAGATAGAAGTGTCTGGCAGAATAAAGGTGAATCATTGCTCCATATACACTTGGGAAAGAAGGCGCTCCTATGATGAATACTCTGAAGTATCAACGGTCCCCCAGACATCATTTTTTTTCTATCAGAAAGTATTTTGAAGGTAAATGTGGTGTTCTCAATCGACTCGTATTAGTAGAACACTATATCTATGATACGATGTTGAATAGTAATCCACATTGACATTTGTATATTAGGCATTTGCCTGTATCAACAGTCCTATGCCTTTACGAGTGAATTGAGTTCTTACTTGAAGGTTGCTTAAACCCACAGAACTGTCAACAAATGACGCTAAAGGATGAAGATGTGTACAGTTCGAATGGGTTTCATTCTAAAATGTCTTATATATTGTTTAATGGTTTATAGATAAGTCCTTTTATCATTTTAGACTCATTCCTGTTTTAATTTTCATTTCAGCATTGGGTTTTTCCTCTCTTCACACTGCTTCTAATTCCTCAGTGGAACTTCACCCAGAAGGTCAAGAAGTAGTGATTGCTTTGGGAAGTAATGTGGGCAATAGACTACATAACTTCAAGGACGCCTTGAAACTAATGAAGAAGTTGGGCATACACATCACAAGGCATGCTTGTTTGTATGAGAGTGCACCAGCATATGTGACTGATCAACCTTACTTTTTAAACTCTGCAGTTAGAGCAGTTACTAAACTTGGGCCACATGAGTTATTGACCCAGCTCAAAAAAATTGAGAAGGACTTGGGCCGTAAGGATGGTGGTATAAGGTATGGTCCAAGGCCAATTGACTTGGATATTTTATTCTATGGAAAATATAAGGTAAGCTCCGATATTCTGACAGTACCTCATGAAAGAATTTGGGAACGGCCATTTGTGGTGGCCCCTTTGATGGATTTACTGGGATCAGCTGTGGATAGTGACACAGTTACTTGCTGGCATTCCTTTTCAGGCCATTCTGGTGGAATTGCCGAAACATGGGAGAGATTAGGTGGTGAATCCCTTATTGGAGATGAAGGCTTGAAAAGAGTTCTACCAGTTGCAGATGGCTGGCTAAACTGGTCACAGAGGACTTCTGTAATGGGTATTCTTAATTTGACCCCGGATAGTTTCAGTGATGGTGGGAAATTCCAGTCTGTCGAGCGTGCTGTTTCGCAGGTTCGCACAATGATTTCAGAGGGGGCAGATATGATTGACATCGGAGCTCAGTCTACAAGGCCAATGGCCTCTAGGATCGCTGTTGAAGAAGAATTGGGTAGGCTAATCCCTGTCCTAGATGCTGTTTTGGCCATGCCTGAGGTAAAGGGAAAGCTCATATCTGTTGATACTTTCTACTCAGAAGTTGCTTCAGAAGCAGTTAGCAGAGGAGCTCATGTTATAAATGATGTATCTGCTGGACAAGTAGATCCCAATATGTTCAAGGTCATCGCAGATCTTGATGTCCCTTATGTAGCAATGCACATGAGGGGGGACCCATGTACAATGCAGAACACTGAGAACCTGCAATATGATAATGTTTGTAAGCAGATAGCCTCTGAATTATACTCACGAATTAGAGAGGCAGAACTCTCAGGCATCCCAGCATGGAGGATTATTATTGACCCTGGCATTGGATTCTCAAAAAAAACTGAAGACAACTTGGACATTCTCATGGGTCTAGCTGATATCAGAGCAGAGATTGCCAAAAAAAGTCTGGCCATCTCTCATGCTCCTTTGCTAATTGGCCCCTCGAGAAAGAGTTTTTTACGTGAAATTTGCTCTCGGCCAGCGGCAGATGAGAGGGATCCTGCGACGATTGCTTGTGTCACAGCTGGTGTTCTTGGTGGGGCTGACATTGTTAGGGTGCATAATGTCAGAGACAACCTAGATGCTGTGAAGCTCTGTGATGCAATTCTGACACGGAGAAATCCTTGCAGAAGATGCCGACAATGATCTTGACTTCGTGACTATAATGATATTCTCCGTGATGCCCTTCTCTAGTCCAAGAGAAGACCAGAAATGTTCCCATGCTAGAGCAAAGAAGCATGATATACTTGGGATGGAAGTATATTTGGAATAAACATAAAATTTTGACATTATTTGTCACTAGATAATCAACACGCATCAACTCAACAGTCCTTAATTTTATCTCGTACTTATTTCTATCTGATTAAATGCTCTGGAGTGTATTGTGCTTACTGTTTAATTAATAGTAGGCCTGTAACTTGGTACTCAAGCAATTTTCGTATCTTAATTTTTTCTCCTCTTGCATCTAGATAATTGGACAATCTTTGTGTGGTCTTTTTGGTTGCGGTCGCTATAAGTATAGGCTAGAATCTAGTACTTAGTTATTCATAAAAATGTGTGCTTCAGGACAGAACCTTTTTGTTATCTTGCCGTTAAAAAGCAGCGGGAAGTTACTAACAGTGGATCCTCTCCTGGCCGCGTTTACTTTTTTTTGGTTCAAAAATAATTTTTCAAATAACTTAATATTAAATTTTATTAAAAAATTGGAAAAATATTTTTTATATATAATAATCACTTTTAAAGTTATAATATATATTGAAATGGACAAAAAAAAAATTCCTCTCCCATTCCTTCATCAACAGGAGAAGCAGAGTAGTTGTATTTTAAGATAAAATTCAATCAAGAGTTGACGTGTAGCGCTAATACAAGGTTAAACACATTACACAGATATATGCAATGAACTCGTACTAGCAGCCTGAAATGTTTTAGCACGCGAGACTACCAAATTGACGTAAGAAACCTCCCACACAAACAGTAATGCTAGTTGCACAATGCACATCACTTGGATGCATAACTGTCTACAGCTACGGCGGAGACAGCATCTGAACATCACAAGAGAAAGTTCAAATCTGACCAATTGATGCTGCCACTTACACAGTTGTGCATAATTTCGCGTCTAAGTGATGTGCAACTAGCTTTCCTCCCGATAAATTCAAATTCTCCTGTACTTGCTTACTATTATAGATGATAAATTGCAGGTGGCAAGAAAATTTGGCCCAATATATATAACTAGTGTATGATAGGGAATTTTATTAAATATCCAAATGTATCTGTACGCTATATCAGCCCAATGCAGGTCAACTATTACACAAATGGAGCAAGATTTCATGATGACATCAAAACAGTTAGAGGAGAACCATTTAAACATTTGAACAGAAGCCAAATACTTGTCTCAGAAAATTCTCTTGCTACAAGTGAGACAAACAAATAAGGAAAATGCAAGATAAGTTTCATAATTTCCCTAGCTACCCTGTTTCTGAATCTTCAGAAAGTTGTGACACCATACATGAGAGTTATCACACCTTAGAGATGAGGCAACTAATTGATACAAAGAAAGGCTTCCCTCATCAACTGATTTATTTTGTTATCAATCACTAGTCATTTTGTTTCAGAAACTCTGCTCCAGCCTTTGCCATGGGATCATCCTTGATCTCAATTTCCTCTTCTTTTTCTCCTTCTTGCTCTTGGGCTAGTTGTTTTCTACGTATGTCTTCAGCAGCCTGCATTGCAGCTCGATTCTCTGCCTCAATTCGGCGCATTTCCTCTTCTTGCTGCTGCCGCTCAAACCAAGTATCCGCATCCGCCCAAACTGAAATCAGAAATACATAGAAACAATCACAAAGGTTAGAAGTGACCCTAGTTTCACGGCCTTTTTCGTTTTGGCATTAAAACCTGAGGTTTACAAACTCTTGTACATAAAATTCTATAACATTGTACATAGAATTCTCTAGAAAACTCTAGGAACACATGGTGTAATCTAAAAGGAGGATATTTTGTAGATATTCCTTGAATATTCTAGGTCTTAGATATTTTAATGGAGGGTTTTAGAAAACCATTCTCTAACGTTAGATTAAGTTAATCACCACCGTTCATTGAGGAGATAGAATTGTATATATAGGGGTAGCATCCTCATTTGTAAATCATCTAAGCATTTAAGCTCCAAAGCATTTCAAAGCTCTTTCTCTCTCTCTTGCCTTCTCTCTTCTTTCCTAGCCATTCTAGCTGATTAAGGTAGGTTGACTTAGCTACCGCAAAAGGTGAAAAGAAACTAAGTCCACACGTGAGCTTACTAAGAAAACAAGTCTTAGAATGCTTAGAACTCTTTGAATGCTTAAAGCTTGGATGATTTACAAATAAAGATGCTACCCCTCTTTATACAACTCCACCTCTTCAATGAACAGTAGTGATCAATCTAATCTAATGATAGAGAATGCTTCTCTATAACCCTCCATTAAAATATCTAAAACCTAGAATATCCAAGGAATATCCATAATAATATCCATGGAATATCCTCCTTATGTGTTCCTAGGATTTTCTAGAGAATTCTATGTACAAGACTATAGAATTCTATATACAAGAGTTTGTAAACCTCAAGTTTTAATGCCAAGACGAAAAGTTTCATTTGTAAATCATCCAAGCTTTAAGCATTCAAAGAGTTCTAAACATTCTAAAGAGCTCTCTTGCCTTCTCTCTTTTTTTCTTAGCCATTCTAGGAGCTAAGACCACACAGGAGCTTGTAGAGAGAACAAGTCTGTGACACTAGACTCCTAGCTTTACAAACCTATAAACCTCCATCCACTTAAAATGTGTGTGCTCTGTGTGTGTGTGTGTGTGTGTGTGTGTATGATAATTTAACATAAACATAATCACATCATTGCCCAGACAATATATAAACACAATCTCTCTCTCTACTTCACTTATCACTCTCTTATCTTGGCTTTCTCAAGTTAGCATGGCTGGTGTTGAAAAGTTATATCCATCACCAGGATTAAAATGCCAAATTGGTTATCAAATGTAACTTTGAAACATGGATCATAAATTATAAGACTATCTGATAAATGTAGTATGAGGTGAAAAGCCAAATGCATATATGTGTGAGGGTGCATGTATAGACACAGCGACACTATATGCTTCAGTGCGGAAACATACAAATTTCATGGTTGAGAGTTAAGAGAATTCATATATAATTTAGTAATATACAAACTCGAGGATCCAAAATTAAAGAGTGATAAGTTCATGTCTACCAACCCTGCAAAATTTTCATTGGCTTCCCCTGATAAATGGGTCTTCTGAAATCCATATCATATGGCTACAAGTCTTTTTTTTTTTTTTTTTAAATCTTTTCAATAGAAATCTCTTCCAGAATTTTCTCCGAGTCCATAAGCATATCTTATCAATAAGATGACAGTTTATTCGATTTCTCCCTTTCATTAAATTTAACAAATCAATTTTGCCAATTAACCGTATCTGTAATGAATACGAAATTGACAAATCCAATCAGCAATAAGCTGATATGACTGAACCTAATTTAGTCATTGACCAAATAGCGACTAACTGATTTTAAATTCAAGTGCAGGATAATTCCAAGTCCAGTTATTCTATACATATGTTAAATGACTCCTTGTGGTTTTACAATTCACTACGCATCACTGAAGTAACCTTTTGTCTAGCCAACCAACATAAGGTGATTAACTTTCTTATCTATTCAGGATCAGTTTCACCCATGTTTCCATCGTTAATCACAAGAAGTAGGCCCTATTTCTTCCTCAAGTATAAATAGTACATATATACTATATATATTTCTTAACACGTAGAAATAAGCGAATTATAAAAAATTTGTCAGAAATATTAGTCCTCATAATGGCACTCAATTTTCAGTTTGGACTTTATAATTTTGTGATTGAGTTTTGATGGATTAAAAAATTTTAACTTGGAGCAAATAGCTAATTTTCCGTTAAATTCCATGTGGCTAACATGGGTCATCTAAACACTAAGCACTACATAATTTACTAGTAACTTTATAAGCTGTAATTACCTAGTTTTAAACTAAAAGAACCAAATTGAGCGGGAGACAGAAATTCCGGGAGTAGGGTTTGCCATAGCGGAGAAGGAAAAGAACATACTTGGCTGGGCAGCCCAACCCTGTTCACCACCCTTAATGCGCTCAGGAAGGGCATAGTTGACGGTGAGTACACGACCGTAAAGCTCAGCGCCGTCCATGTTGTCCATGGCGGCGGCAGCATCCTCCCTCTCCAAGAAGGTGACGAAGCCGAAAGAACGGTGCTTCTGGGTAGCCTGGTCAAGCGGCGTCTTGACGTCCTTGATGTCCCCGAAAGGTATGAACGCAGCGTGAAGGATGGCCTCGTTCACCTCCTCCGCTAGCCCACCCACGTACAGTGTGTTCTTCTGCACACCTTGCATCGCCATTGCTAGGAGCTGCAGGAGCTGCCACACTACACAACACAACGATGACTCGGAAAGAAGAAATTCACGCCCAGCTCCTTTGCGGTGTTGTGCTGGGCTGGTTCATGTAATGGGCTTCTGGTGATGCTTTCAAGGGTCCATATTAAGAAAAGCTTCTTTTGGCAGACTGAAAAAGTTATCTGATTTATTTTATTTAGCTAACAAATAATCTGAATTCAAAATTATTATTAAAGGTGGTATGGAGTAGAAAGGGAAGAGCAAACCATTTAATTGATTAAAATTTTTAATATGCTTACTATTAATTAGGTATAATTTTATTAAGGTTTTGTACATGGTCCAATTCTATTATAATTGAAATTAATTTCAAATCTTAAAATTTATGTTTGGATCATAGAAATAATTAAAACATGAAATTATAATTTTGTACTTAATATAATTTTACTATGTAGATGAGTGATAAGTATTATAACAAAAAAAAAATTAACACGGATATATATATATATATATACACACACACAGACACATATGCATAATAAAAATAATTCAAAATTAATAACTCTTAAGAAAATATTTTTTTTCTGAATCTAGTTTAAATGAGATAAAACATTTTTTTATAATAATTATAACATCATATCGTTCAATATGTAATAATTATGTTTTAAAAAGTCATTTGATTCAAATTTAACATATGTGTTTATAAGTAATGTCCTTTCATAAATATGAATATACATATATAAACAATGTTATGTTATAAACACATATGCCTATACGGTTTTGTGCAATAATATGATATTGTATTTGTGTATGTATAAACATATATGTAAATATGATATAATATCATAAGTGTGTAATGTCATGTTATATGCTTATAATTGCATGCATGTATGCATGTACCACATGATGTTATTATGTAAATGCAATATTATGGCTATATACTCACATAAAAGTGCAAGTGTTTGTGCAAAGACGCATATTGACACGTATAATGGCATTATGTTTCATAAACATATATATATGTCTACAATTTTGTATTTTTTTTTTCATTTGTAAGCATATATAAAATGTTATGTATATTTGTATATGTACAATATTATATCAAATATATATATTTTATATCTTTTGAAATTTGAATAGGTTGGATAGGTTGTGTGGAAGTAAAGGTTTCAAAGTCTATAGTTGAAGGTGTATCTTTTCTAAGTTCATAGTTGTCTCTCACATATTAACTAGGCTCTGATACCAAGTGAAGATAGGATGCCATATGTGGCATTGTTAAACTAAGAACACAAGTCTGAAAATAGATCTCTTAGGACCAGTAGTCCCGCAGTTCTAGGTTTCTAGCCGATATATGAAATCCAAAAGCTATAACATAAATGCATAAACTATCATCTGAAGATGAAGACTTCATAATTTAGAAATCATAAAACCAAGATAAAGTTGAGGAAACAAAAGCCTCTCTTGGCCAACAATACCTCAAGGTCATTATTATAATTTTATGAAGCTAAATTACTTATGTACATTCCAGAGATGTAAGCTAAATCCAGATTTACGTATAACTCATCATGGATCACATAAGACTAATCCTTTTTGATATGCAGGATCCTCATCAGAGGCAAGCGTAGAGCATACTAAGATCTCTTGAGTGAGAAGGCAACTATGAAACTATAAAGAAGATTTCATAGAAACGAGGGAACTTAATGAAAATTCATAGAAAACATTATTGGATTAATACTGGGGATATATTACAAACTTTCAATGACTAACACAAGGGACTCGGGCTCCTTATATAGACGGAGCAGCACACAAAATGACAACTGAGGGGATAAGACAGCAATAATACAACTGATAGTAAGGAATAATACAAAAGACAAGGCTCAAATTGCAACAAAACACAACAAAAAACCTTTAAACATAATAGGACAATACATTAGTCTTTATTGCGCTATAGTATAAGCTCGTGATTTGGAGATAAATTTTGGTCACTTAAGTTAGGTGAATTGTCATCATATGGATCTTGTGAATCTTAGAATCCAAACCTATTGAAAAGCTTTTCATGATAGTCTCGTTCTTCTTGTTCTTGAATTTCTTTTTCATCAAGCTCAAGCTGTCTTGGAGAAGTGGGTTGTCTTGAAAAGGATGGTTGATCTTGGACTGGCAAAAATTTAATCTATAATTGTTTTTGTAATGACACCTAGGGATCATATGAGGGAATGACTGGAGATGTTATTGGTACATGATCTTGAATATCTATTTTTGAAAATCTTGGTTCGTCAGGAATGAATTCATAAAGGAACATTTTTAATGATTTCAAAATATTATTATGATCTTTCTAGAAGTTAGTGACCGTGTTCCATTCATAAGCATGGTATCAAGAAATTAGTAAGTCATTTTGATGTCTCCAATATAGTTTATGGACGATGTATATGAAGAATGTTGTTGAACATAAATCAGGGCGGTTCCATAATTCTGTTGGCGCCACCGTGAAAATGGAGAATACCATTCTAAAAAAGTTCATACGAGTGGGGCATAATCCAAGTCATTGTTCAAATGACGAAACATGTCCATGGAATTGAATTCAATTGCTGCAGTGTAGAGGACTACGAGAGACTAGAGGAACCAGAAAGCATCTTCATTGAAGGTACTTACACTAAAACGAAACAAAGTTAGAAAAAAGGTGCCTGGTATGGTATTATAATTGCCATCTTCGAACACAGAAAAATAACTTCCCCATTTGGACCTATACCCTGAAATTGAGACTTGTTTACATAAAATATGTTCATTTAAAGCCACAGTAAAAAATAATATGTTAAAAAATAAATGGAAATTTCAAAAAAATGTAATCTTATAACTACAAAAAACTCCAATGCTTGATCCAACAACTACTATCAAAGCAACTGCAACTGTAATTAGAAAGTTCCAATGCAAAAAATTGATTGTAATTTCTCATACAATGTATTTCATAAAAATGGCAGTTAATTTATGTCAGTCTTTCAAACTCTTAATCTCTTTTGGTCCCATGAGAATCGCTATTTTTATTTTATCTTTCGGTAGTTATTTTTATACTTTCTATCGACCAAATGAAAACAAGATTGGAGCATGTATACATTCAATTATAGAATATGATACATGAACAGAAAATATAGGGAGATTAAGTTAATCGATGATCTAACCTGATGAAGACAACATAATAACTATGTGCACTGGTTGAGTCAAAATATTTCAACCCTCAATACCAATAGTGTCTCAGAGTGTTTAACGACCATAAAAAAATGATCTTGAAATTAGTGTATATCAAATTAAGGCTTCCATGTGCTATTTATAGAGTTTTATTTTAATAATATAATAATTAATATTATTAAAATAAAATCTTTCAGAATCTTTAAAATGATTTCTTATTTAATTAATTAAAATCAGTCCATTAAATTTTTCTGGGTAACAATCTCAGATTAATAATTTAACGGGATGATTACTAATGATCTTAAGCTGTGGGTTGGGTTTCTACCCAGTGGGCTTGTGGATAATCGAACTCATCACCAATTATCCACAAATAAAATAAAACATAGTCCATTCTTAGTTTATAAATTATAATATCAAAACTAATTAGTTATAACATAAAATTAATCTAATAGCATAATTAATGCTAATCCATATAATATTAAAAATATTCTAACAATCTCCCACTTGGATAGCATTAATTAAATTATTAGGTCAATAAACAAATACATAATTAGGCAATTAATAATCACATAAACACATGGATATGTGTATATCTATAAACCATACAAAATTCAAAAATAAAGCTACACACAAAGATCATTGAATCTGATAAGGAAACAAGTGATATTAACATTGTTATATATTAGTTTCAATATCTGAATACAATGGAATACAAAATGACATTTAAAGCATCATATTACAATACAAAAGTCCCCTTATGACTCAACTCAGAAATTTGGTGTCAAATTGCACTGCAAAAGCCCCTTAAGGACTCAACTCATACTCCCACTAGACCAAAGCTACATCAAAATTCAACAAGACCCATATGAGTTATACAATTTGAATTACTTCTAAGGGTAGGCATTGGTCAATAGATCTGTCATCATGTGCTCACTGTAAATGTGAACCATGCGAGTATGAGATAACTGAAAATTTAGAAATGAAATCATGGATCGAGGATATTGAATCCAATAAGGAAAGCATTGTTATAAATGCCAGCAAAATTTCATTTCTAAATTATATCTAAAATTTTGGCATAACCAAAACATCGAATCTAATAAGGAAACAAATGTTATAAGTGCCAAAATATACCAAAGTGTTCCTTAAGAACACAACTCAAACTCTCACCAAAACAACACATCAAAATTCGAATACACCCAAGAGTCATATATTTTAAAAACTTTAGTGGGTTTGTGTTGGTAAACGGATCACCCAAAATGAGTATGAGATGGATAGATCTTTTCTTTAACAAACAGGAATTGAGTATCAAAATTTGATACAACTAAAATTCCTGTAACTTTAAAAGAAGCGTATAATAGAGTCATGTCGCAATAAAATGGTCAAAACTTAAAATATACACATGATAGAAATTGATTTCCTTGACCATATTCTCTAACTAGTGACCATCACAAAACTAGCAACATACTTTATATATATATATATATAAGGCAGCTATAAATGTCCATTTGACACTTCTCAACAAAACAACTCATTCAAAAACATCGTATAAATGTAATCAGAAATGGGTTCAGAATTATCATAACTGTCTCTGTAGCTTTCTAATGATCATGCCCAGAATTACTTAAATATATATCTGCGAAGCACACCAACAAGGAAAAACAATGTTCAAACGTGTACACACTTGAGCCTATATATTAGGTTATTAATAATTGATTCACATGGAACTTTGCCCATCAAAGTTCTCTCTTCATCATTTAGTACAAAACGATTTAAACAACCTATTACCTGCACAAGTGCACAAGGAGTGCAAGAATACATATCAAATTTCTTGAGCACTCGTTCAATATAAATTGTCTGAGACAAACCAAGAATGTCACAAAATCTATCACGGTGAATTTGAATTCTCAAAATTAAAAAAGATTCACCTAAATCTTTCATATCAAAATGGCATAACAAAATGTGTTTTATCTCATTTAATAAGCACACTGAGTTATTGGCCAATAAGATGTCATCCACACACAGCACATCCTCATACAAGTTTTCATCTGTGATTACAGTGCCTACATAGCTAACTGTAATCGAACTTCCTTCCAA
Organism: Delonix regia; assembly: GCA_037074485.1. Taxonomy (NCBI): domain Eukaryota; kingdom Viridiplantae; phylum Streptophyta; class Magnoliopsida; order Fabales; family Fabaceae; genus Delonix; species Delonix regia. The sequence goes on from CM073457.1 coordinate 24,194,335, forward strand.
TCTAAAAATGATTTATTATTCTTATTGTTTTTCTTGAGTCCATAAGTTTTCTTGCCATTGGCATTGCTTTCATTTTTCTTTCCTTTTCAATTTCACATTTTCAGCCTTGCTGGATGAACCATGTGAAATATAGTTCATTAATTATGAAAATTCACTTTCTTTATTGATTCTTTCTCTTGGGTCATTTTAGACATGATATGATTAATAGACCACTCTAACTCTTAGAAATTATAAGTGGTTCTCAAGACCCCATATTCAGCAGAAAGGGATTAGGGAACTTTATAAACTAGGTTGCTCTCATTCAAGTCCACATCTAGGATTTCACCTTGTTGTAGCAATTAACAAGCTTCATCATGTGCTCACACATTCCTGACACTTCGTCATAGTGAGTGTTATCTAGCAAAGAGAGATAATAAGCCTTTTAAGTCTTATCAAACTTCTTGAATTTCTCATTGACTACTTTGAGATACTCAACTATGGTATCTCTCTCAGGAATACTTTGTCTGATAGTCTTCTCAATTGTATACTTAATGACAGTAAGACAAATCCTATTAAACTCATAGCACTGCTTATAGTAAGCCTTGTTAGCAACGCTAGACTCAGCGATAAGATCTACTGGCTTAGGTTCTCTCATACCCAAACTTTCTTGATGATCATCAGATACATATTAAGGGACTCAATCCAATCATTGTAGTCTATTTTGTTCAGAGTTTTCACCATAAATAGTTGTAAGAATAGAGAAGCTGAGGGAAAAACAAATATGAAACATATAATTATGTCACAAACACATAATTATATATATAACAAAGTTTCTGTAACAAGATTCAGCTTCAGCAATTGTGTAACAAAATACTCATCATTTCCTGCCTAAGGGCTCAGATTATAATAAATCAAGAAAACTCATACACACCAGGTAAGCTCATTATCGAGAGAAGCGACACAAAATGCACCCACAATCTCCATATCGATAGGATATGAGAAACCATGAATACATCAATCAGCAAATCGCCGCTGATCGATAAATAGAAAATATAGGGAGATTAAGTTAATCAATAATCTGACCTGATGAAAACGAAATAATAACTATATGCACTGGTTGAGTCAAAATATTTCAACCCCCAATACCAAGAGTGTCTCAAAGTGTTTGACGACCATAAAAAATGATCTTGAAATTAGTGTATATCAAATTAAGACTTCCATGTGCTATTTATAGAGTTTTATTTTAATAATATAATAATTAATATTATTAAAATAAAATCTTTCAGAATCTTTAAAATAATTTCTCATTTAATTAATCAAAATCAGTCTATTAAATCTCTCTATTAAATCTCTCTATGTAACAGTCTCAGATTAATAATCTGACGAGATGATTACTAATACTCTTGAACTGTGGGTTAGATTTTTATCCAGTGGACTTGTGAATAATCAAACCCATCACCGATTATCCACAAATAAAATAAATCTCAATCCATTATTAGTTTATAAATTACAATATCAATTGCCTAATTAGTTATAACATAAAATTAATCTAATAGTATAATTAATGCTGATCTATATAATATTAAAAATATTCTAACACCAAATTGATATCAAGATTAAAAGTAAAGGCCTAAAATTATATCTTTTGTCTTTTAAAATTACCTACCTAAAAATTTTTTATCAATTAAAGAATTGAAGAAACATAAAGGAATAATAGTGATTTATGTCTGCTGATTTATCCATAATCTGCAAGAATCACCCTCGTTCATTGATTCATTCATAAATCCTTCAATGCCGTAACAAAATTTTGAATATTTTGTAATAAGCCCACTTATCCTATCCTTTTTATCCTCCGGACAATACAAAATCGGTTGCAATACTCACGTCTACTACTAACACTGGAATAAAAGATCCAAGTGTAATATTACTTCTTACGCAAGTATAAAAAGCTGACGACCACTGAGATACCAACAACGGCTACAGGAACAGCCCAATATTTCTTTGTCAAGTGCAAGAAACTTTGAGAATAGTCTGTCACTAGCTTCTTGGAGGATACTGGAGTTGATGTGTCAAGCTCACCAATATAAAAAGTTTCCATAAGATCTCTCGCGCTTTTGCTGTGGCCGGCATCTTCAAACTCATCCGTTGCATCTTTCCCTTCATCAAAATTAGAATACAAAGATATGTCATGACTTTGAATCATAATATTGGATGACATTTTTCCATTGGATAGAATTGTAGACTTTAGTCCGTAATATGATAGAATAGAAATGAAATTTTATCAGGAGAAGGTATGTTTTGTTGGAGGACAGATATCCTCAAAACAGAAAAAACAAGATAAAGCTCAAAACAGAACAGAGGAAATTTCTATCAAACTTAATAGTGTAGACTGTCAAAGAGCTTTCAATCTCTTTGCATATCAGAAATAGCGGTTCCCCCATTTGCAGAGCACCAAACAGATGTCATAAACATAAGTCTATCCCATAACAGATTTAAAGGAGAAGATATGCCCCTGAAGATGCGGGCATTCCTGTCCAACCAAACGAACTAAAGAATCTCATGAACAACGCATTGGATAGAGAAGCTTAAGGAAGTACCAGTTGCAGCAATGACTACATCATCTCCACCAGGATGATCATCCAGATATGATGACACATCATATACCTGCATCCACAAATGACAATTATGTTACTTGTTAGAGACACACTAAGAGGAAGGAGGAGAAAGGCAGAATATTAAGAATCCTTCTTCCTACTTCTGTCTCTCTATATTCTCTTTTGTTTGGTTAGTTAGTAAACAAAAGCAACAAGTGAATCAAATGCAATGAAGACTGGGAAAACAAAAACATCAACACATTTTTTAGAATTCCTAGACTTGAAGTGAAGCCCATGATTAAGTATTAGTTGCACCGCAAAAAACTCATCTATATGTGGGCTACAAAGTGATTGGAATCATAACTTTTTAAACAGAAAATACATAAGATGGAACTGACATTGAAAATAAACCATCCAAGGCACAAAATGACCTCTCTTCCAATATCCTTCTCTGCAGTACACTCCAATACACACAACATTTAAAGATGGTGATGCATAATTTGACTACGGAATGTGAATAGGTACATTAATCAAATCCACGCACAGCTTGAAGATCTATGATTACAAATGATCACTAACAATAGTGAATTCTTTTCATGCTTCAAATGGAGATAAAAAGGAGCCAAAAATAAAAAATTAGAGCGTATAGTTTTTAAACAGATGCCCTTGTGCACCATACGTAACTATTTGCAGCAACTAATTATACTCCCAGTCCAGGATTGGTTCTCATTTACCAATCATAGGCTTCTTGACACCACAGGATTTTACAAAATGTTATAGACACAAAAGAAATATTACCCACAAATTGACAGTATAAAGTATAAACTAGAACATGGGCAATTTTTTTCGTCAGGAAAGGCACGTGATTAAAATTTGAACCCAATCTCTATTTTCTCTCCATCTCTCTCCAATTTTAGAAACGCTTTTAGATAATCCAAACTCCACAAAGCCAGCGGATTGGGTTCTCGAAAGATAATTACCATCATTTTACTCCAAAAATTGTTTATAATCATTAATATGATCTTTCCATGATTCATTTAACTATCAATCTAATCTACCGTGGGACTTTATTGATGGGTCTTTAAAATTTTTTGGAGTCAAATGGTAATTGCCTTATACTAAATTGATAATACACACATTTTTTACAACGACACGAGTAGTAGTTTAATCTGATTGAAACAAAGACTAAAAACGCGTTATATCCATCGTCCATGAAGCTAGAACGACAAAGAGCATCATGGTAAAAACCCAGAAAGAGAAATTGACAGTACCTTGCCGTCAATGACGACCCAGCAATCGTTCTTGGTGTTATGCTCGGAGGCTTCTTGCATCGGATACAGCTTTGAAATGGTCGGCATGTTATCAGGTTTTGGTCTTCTCCTCCAACGATTCTGAGCTCTGAGACTCAGACTAAGGAAGGGGAAGGGAAGGAAGGTAGATATTTTGACTTCCCTCTCTCTCTCTCTCTTTGGCCGCGTTGAATTGAAATTCTTTTGTCTGGGTTGGTCACCAATCAAGTCATTGTTGACTTGGTTGTCGTTTATTGATTGGGCTTTGCATTTGATGGGCCCATAACTGAAGGACGGATTGGGCTCTATCTGGCTGAGCCCAGACTGGATCTTTTCGCCTAACATAGCAATGGGAAAGATTAGTGCCCTTATTTGATTAATAAATATTTTTTAAGGAAAAAATAATTATTTTTATACCCCAATAACCCTACTCGAAGCCAGTGAAAAATTGATCATTCTTAAAAAAAGAGGACAAAATTTCATATATTCATAAGAATCAGATCTCTTATGTCCGTTAAAAAAATATAATAAATTAATGTTTTTGTCATTTTTAATCTTTATAAAATTTGAACAGTAGATATAAATCATATTCTACTCCAGTCTAGCTGATTTGAACCAAAATGTATGTTTTTATACTATAACGAGTCTGTGCCTTATAACTAATTTGGCATGGTTTGGTGTTAAAATTTTGTTCTGTAATCACTATTATACCCTAAATTTCTGTTTGTAGAGAAATGGTTAAAAAAAAAAAAAAGACTTACTCATTTATTAAATGAACTGCATTAAAGACATTTCATTTTTTAAATAAAATTTTAAACATAAATTATGATTATATAAATTCATTTTTAATCAAAATTAAATTTATAAAAAACATTAATTCAAAATTAAATCTGCACAAGTTCAATTTAATCGCATGAAAACAAAATGCAGATGACATGAAATAGAGTTAATTCTTTATTTTAAATAGTCCTCTGTGAGTATAGTATTTATTTACCATGATGCACAGTAGTGTTAATTATTTCTGTACGTTTCAATAAAACAAAAGGCAAAAAAACGCTCTTAAATTAGTTTTTTGAAATATATTAAAATAACGTGAATTTATATTAATTTATTATTTGATCAATTATTTTGGTTAATTAATTAATTAAATAATTAAAAATTTTTAATATATAATCTAATAATAAATTAGGTCTGAGTTAGTTATGAGTAATCAATTATTAATTAAATTATCTACAACCCTATTGATTAAAAGTTTTAACCTACAATCAAATTTTATCAATAATTATTTTATCGTATCACTAACTATAAGATAAGATAAATATTTCATAAATATATTTAATTTTAAATTTAAACAATTTTAAGCAGTTGACTATTATCAAATATTTTATATCTTAAATAAAGTAAGTTGTTATCTTTACTATAAAAATTTATAATTACAATAAATTTATATTATCAATAATTTTATTTTATTAATTATTATTTATATTCATTTTAATCTCCCAAATTTTCCAACACCTCTAACGTTACATTACATTATCACTCTCCTTAAATTTAATTAAATAATTTAGTTCCGTCACTAACCACATTTATGGTTCATGGAATCATGACGAAGTGGAGTGGTGGGTACAAATGAAAATATCCAAAATTAAAGCAATTTCCTGGTAGTTTCCCGAAAGTACAAATCTCACTTCACTACTTTCTCCAACTCCTTTCATCTTCTCCACAGAAATTATAAATTATCACGAAATTATTAACTATATTAAGATTACATCAAGGTTCTTGAACAAATACTATTTTATTTCTTGAGTTAATGATCAGTTCATATTATGTCCGAAGAATTGCCCATATAATATTTTGATTATACTGCAGTATTAATTAATTACACAATCAATGGATCAAATAATTCTTCAATAAAGACACCTGTTGGATGGTTCATTATGCATAACGTTTCCGTTCAAATTGTATGATCTTCGATTATTTAAAACTAGTTTCCTTTCCATGAAGCTTCAACCTTCCATATACGAAGACTTTGAAACCTTCGTCTCTTCTCTTCAATGGGTGTGCTGCCATTGTTCATTGTTTCAATCTTCCTCATCACTTCAGCTGCTGCTGCTGTTGTTTTTACTGACAATGATTTCAAGGTTTTTCTCTGCAAACTTCATAGCTTCAAACATTGGTAATCAAAATGTGGGGTTTAAACATGTTATTGTTATTTTTCGTCAATAATAATAATAATAATAATAATCAAATTTTTACTATTTTTGAAATATTAATATTTTAAAAATAAAATCATATTATATTTGATACATGTTTAATACTCGTATGGTATCAAATATAATATAATATTTTATATTGCATTTAAAATTACTTCTTCTTTTTTTTTTTGCTGATTTTTTGTGATCTATATCTATTTGTGTTGGGTTTATTAATCTGATGACAAATTAAACAAAAAATGTGGGGTCTCAGCCTTTGATTCATTGTTTGGTAGAAGCAGTTAGCGAAGTATTTGCAGCTTCTGGAAAAATGCTCAAGCAGTAGAGACTGTGGAGAAGGCCTCTTCTGCAGCTGTTGCCCTCTGAAATTTCAGGGATCAAGATGTGTGAGATCATCAACATCAAACCCATTCAAGCTTCTGGTATCTACATCTCTCTCTCTCTCTCACACTCACTACACAAATTCTGGAAATTCTAGTTTTATAGTGTGTGTGCATATATATATATGTGTGTGTGTGTGTGTGTGTGTGTGTGTGTGTATGTGTTCAGAAATCACACTGCTTAAAAAACTGCACATGCACTTACTCTGGTTTCAGTTTTTGCTAAAACTCCCATGAAATTTATAGAACTTACAATCACCATCTTCTGGTTTTCAGATATTACACTAACCTCAGTTTTTTTCAAGTACTCATAAGCATAAAGAAGCATCTGGGTGTAAGCTTCATTAACAATCACATTAACAGAGAGAAAGATTATCTGAAATTTGAAAAATCAGGAACCTGGATTTCAAAATCTTTGGGAGATAACATAATTCTTGTAATATTCATTATATCATTTATGAATTTTCTGTCAGTTTATAATTACTTTGGCACATAAAACAATCTAATGATGATATTTTTCTCTTGCTGAGAAACTACTAACAAATTTCAGTTAAACAGAACAATTCTTTGCCATTCAACAGATACGCATATTTGACAACCCACAACTCTTTTGCAATCAAAAGAAAAGGACCAAACCAAACCCTAAACCCTAGAAGCTTTCCTTGGGTTACCTTCTCAAATCAAGAAGACAGCATCACCCAGCAATTACATGTAAGAAAAGATCACTGTGTGATATTGATACTGCTTTAATGGTGTAATGATTTGCCTAGAAAATTGATGCTAGCAACACTTTTGATCCTCAATAATAATGCAGGATGGAGTTCGAGCTCTAATGTTGGACACTTATGACTACAAAGGAGATGTATGGTTGTGCCATTCCTTCAAGGGAAAATGTCATCAGTACACTGCTTTTGTAAGTATGATTCACGTAGATACACTAGATTTAAGTGTTTATGTTTTTATTTTCTTAAACAAATGTTTGTATTTATATATATGGGCTTTAAGAGTAGACAAATCAAACACAACCCCACTTATCTTTTGGGCTAAATTGTTTTTTTAATTATGATGAATGAGAGGGGTAAGTATTGAACTCTAGATGATTGAATCAAACTCTAATATTACATGTAGAACTTTTTTTTTTTGGGCAACACATTTAGAACTATTTCAACTTAAAAGTTCTAGTTGGTAAATGAAAACTACTAAATAGTTTTATAGAAAATTATATTTCCTTCCACTAAATTTTAAATTGGTCCTTTATACTTCAAACATTTATAATTAGGTCCTCATAGTTTAAATAATTTGTAATTAGTCCCTATAATTATATTTTTGTCACTAATTTTGTTGCATATTCTACTTTTACTTCTATTGTTAGTATTAATCATATATTGTTAAAATATTTTGGATAGCATTTAATTAGTTATATTAACAAACTGACCAAAATACATGCATAGTTTTAACTGCAAAGACTAAATAAAAGTATTTGTAATAAGGAATTAATTAGAAATTTTAAAACTATAGGGACTAAAGTAAAAAGTAACCGAAACTATGTGAACCAAAAGTATAATTTTTCCCATAATTTTCTAACAATCTATAATAGTATCATAGAGAAAACTGTCATGGTTAAGAGGCAGGGTGCTAAATTTATCATTTAGAAATTGCAATAGGAATATTAAAAATTTGATGACTTGTAGTTAAGTTTTGTATCATTATGATAGGAACCTGCAATAAACACTTTGAAAGAAGTGGAAGCCTTTCTAGGAGCCAATCCATCAGAAATTGTGACACTAATATTGGAAGATTATGTTGTGGCACCAAATGGGCTAACCAAAGTGTTCAATGCCTCTGGGTTGATGAAGTACTGGTTTCCTCTCACAAGCATGCCTCAAGATGGCCAAGATTGGCCTTTGGTGAAAGACATGGTTGCTAGGAACCATAGGCTCATTGTCTTCACCTCACAGAGACATAAGCAAGAAAGTGAAGGCATAGCTTACCAGTGGAACTACATGGTTGAAAATCAGTGTAAGTGGCATTCATATTTCACATCTTTTTTACATCAAAATTCTTGAGGAATAATTTGTAGGGAACTATCATATCCTCACAAAGTGAAATACTATTTTAATTCTTCACTTATCAGTTGATTCTCAATTTGGTTTCATACTAATTTTTATTTTCAATTTAGCCATTCTTTTATTAGTTTATTTTCAAATTAGTCCCTCTCTAATTTGAAAATTAACACATTTAGTCCATTAATATTAACTAAATGAAAGGAAATAAATTGATAATAAACTGATAAATAAAATATCAAATTAAAAATAAACTAATAAGCAAAGGATCAAATCAATGTTTTGCTCTACCATTGCATTGTTAAACCTGATGAGCATTAGTCATTGAAAATAATAAATTTCTTGCATGTTATTCTGTATAACATTTGTCTGTCATCTAAAAAAAGGTCTATGCAATGAATTATTTACATTAGTCCCTATTCATATATACACTCTCTAATTTTTAAAGACTAAAGTTGAATGGACCTGCCAATTTAAGTACCAAATTGTTAATTTAACTCAAAACACTGTTTAAAGAATGCAGATGGAAACGGAGGGATGGTTCAAGGAAGATGTCCTAAACGTGAAGAGTCAGTTCCTCTCACTGACAGAAGCAAGTCTTTGTTTTTGGTGAATCACTTCAGAACCATTCCAATCAAGCAAGCCACATGCAAAGATAACTCACAACTTCTCATGAACATGCTCTCCACTTGTTATGTCCAGGCTGGTAATCGCTGGGCCAATTTTGTTGCTGTTGACTATTACAAGGTGAAATTTTGACCATACTCACTCATATTGCTCTATAAAGTATGAACACTTCAGAATAAGAGCCATGTCCATGTCCGAACATGTATCTAACACTCGTATCAGATTTAATATAACATTTTATATATCCTTGGACATTTCTTATTTTTTGTTCTATCATTGTGAATATTTGATATGTGTCCTGTTATTCTTATCAATAATTATGTTGTATATTGTATTTATGTCACTATTATGGTACGAATTGTCTACAATTGGCGTCAACTATAATTATAGTTCAAATCAATGTAATTGTTGAATAGAAATTTAATAATTTAGATTTATAAATAATATATATAATTGTATGCAATCCTGTTAGCTAATATAATTACATACAAGTTATTAAATTTTTATTTAACAGTTCAGATTTAAGACAACAAATTTATATTTGTTAGTACTGCAGAGGAGTGAAGGAGGAGGGGCATTTCAAGTTGTGGATATGTTGAATGGGAAGCACTTGTGTGGCTGTGATGATCTACATGCCTGTTTGGTAAGGCTCAATACTCTATTGGCTTAAAGATTTCAATATTGCAGTATTTCCATGCCTGATTATCACTAAATCTAGCAAGCTACCATGCCTGAAATCATTATGCTGACATTTTGACACTGATTTAGCAAAAGCATAGAAATTTAAAAATAATAATGTTAATTGATTAATTTAGATCTCCTTATGTTCTTTCTTTCATATTACTGTTATATTAAAGAGAAATAGATACAAAGTAAATAGTATTCAATGTCATTTGAATATGTGAGACTAAAAGTAGTAGATCATATTCATTATGTGTCTATCTATCTATAACATAACAACAACATTAGAGAAATGGATATGAGGAGATCCAAATTCATTAACTAACTCTATAAATATGTTCTAAATGAGAGATTCATAGCCAAAAATAAAATTTAGAACAATTATGTTAACATCTCTTTATATGTAATTAAATTATACCCGGTATTCTTTTTGTTTAAAAAATTACAACTTTTTTTTTTAATATTTTTGCGCCTGTCACGGAAACATCATTTTAAATTTTCTATAATAGAAGTTAGTGTTGTGCATTACATATACATGTGATTTTATCCAAAAAAATATATAATAGTAAAGACACTTAGCTAAGGTGATGTTAGACCTTAAAAGGAGATTGTGATTTTATTCTCAATATGACTGTAACTTACTCAACAATATATGTACTATTAAGGCTTTGTTTGGATAATTGGTTTTACTGAGAGATTATTACAAACAAAACAAAAACAAAAACAAAACAAAAAACTTGTACCTAGCTGCTAATAAACCCATTCAAGCAGAGCCTATAAACATATTATTTACATGCTTTTACAAATTTTCTAATCCATTATTATTTACACAGATGTTAGATTTTCACATTATTGTCCTAAATATTCTGTTATCAAATCCTAATCATTGCACATATGTTTTATGCAGCATGGATCATCATGCAGACCCAAAAAGTTTCTCCAAATTCCATTTGGAAAATAGTTGGGTTTAACAAGACCCAGCTGATCAGAGAAGGAAGTATCTAAGTGTGTGTGTGTGTTTTTATGAGATGAACTACTTAAGCTCAAAAGAATATTGAAGGAAGCTGGATTTAAATAAATCTTTTATCTAATTATTAATTGTAGCATATTCCATAAAGGATAGATAGTTACAACAATATGTATAGAAAAATGGAAAAAGAAAAGGTTTTCTTCATTTTCATCCCCCATCCTATTTAAACTAGCCAGTTTCAAGCCCACTTGATCAATTAAGAATTACAAAACATGACCACCTCCAAAACAAAAGAAATAAAAGGTGTCTATGTTAGTGTTATATATTGTTATATGCTGTGGAATCTTTTGGCATGATGAGAGGTTTTTGCATATTGAATACTCTCTTTCTATTGTCTTTATGGCTGTCAAAATGGGCTTAATTTATGAGGTCAAACCTATTTAATCTATCAAAATATATGAGTTTAGTTGTAATTTTTAATTCATTAAACATAGATAGGGCAAATCAACTTAACTCATTTAAATTATGGTTTAAATAGACTATTTGATGAGTTTATAGATTAGTCCACTGAAAAAGTTTTATAAATTCTTTTATATATAAAATTTAATATTATATCATCTCAAGTAGCATTTATCATTATTTAGTATTTAATATTCAATCTTTGATCAATTATTAACACCATGAATATATTTTTTAATATTAAAATTAAATGAATTGGCCTATTTAATCCATAAATTCACATAACCCAACTTAAGTTGACTTGTTTTGATATCTCTACTTTTCTCTTATTCTTCTCATTCTCACTCTTTTTTTTTTTTTTTTCTTTTATCTCCTGTATTCCCACAGTTGAAGAATTGAAAGGATTATTGAGTCCTAAGCTTGCACATAACATGCATCTCAATTAATTCACCCTATTGATTTGGTCCAAGCCATTTCATCTGTATTCAAAATAAACAAAAAAAAATTCTTGTATACTGGCTACCTTATTTCTTATATATTGTTACAAGGTAAAGATCTAAATAAAGTATAAAGCATAGAAACGAAAAAGATATACAAGAATATTTACACACTAGGATATAATTAGCAGTTGCCAACAGTGAAACAACTTAAAAAGCTAACACCATGTGCAGTTTAGATTTGAATATTTGAGGAGCGATGACAATAATTTTAAGGTTAAAAGTTTAAAATTTAAGATTTAAATTTAAATATTTGAATGTTTGTTTACCCTAACATTACGATTTAAATATCTACATTATTTTATAAATACACAAATTAGACTATTAATATTAAAAAAATGTGCAAACTTAACACTTTATATTTAAAGTTGAATACAGATATAGATAAAATTAAAAATTTTAATTCAATTATCTGCAAGTTCGCTTGAAAAAAAGAACTAGATTGAATAACATCCTCGTCCCAAGTCCATTGAATGTCCCCAAACATTGGTCCAAGTTCTTGGCCCAACAAGTTATTGTAAAAGGGTCGACTACCCATATTGAGTAGACAAGATCTGAAAAATTGAACAAAAAAAAAATACCATAAAGTGGACACAAATAATAGACCACATAGGTACATGTTTTTCATTCTCTTTTGGATAGAATAGATTACATTTATGATCTTTTAATTTAATTTTATTTTCCATAAGCATTTCATTCATTTTATTTTTAAAGTATTATATTTGGTACATATATAATTTTAAATATATTAATATACCTAATTATAATGTAATAACATAATTGTAATATTATTAATTAAAAAAATAATAATATTGTAATTATATCTTTATATTATAATTAGGTATATCAATACATGTGAGTATACTAAAAATTTTATTTTATTTTAAATGTATTATGTTAATAATTTTTATAAAAATTAAAAGAATATTATGAGTTGCCAGGCTGGTAGAGAGAGAGAGAGAAATAATAAACTGAAAGAAATGGAAAACATGGCAAGTAGGCATACATAAGGTGTGTGACTGTGAGTTGTGAACGTGAAAACTACTTACAGAAATGAGATGCGACGTCACGAGTGGCTGCCTAAGCATATTCTTCTTGATGATTTTTTATTCTCCACTTAACCAACTGTTTGTTTTGTTTTGTTTATTTTCTCTTTATCATTATGTAACACTTTTGCCCTCAATATTTAAATTTTGGCTCTTCCCTGCTTTCAAATTCATATTCATGGCTCATAAACTGTCCTAATAAAACAAGAGGTCAAATCATTCAAATTTTAACATTTTTTTTTTCTTTTTGCCTAACATCAAGGTAATTTAATATAGAAAGGTTCTTCGATAAATTTAATCCCAAGATAATGGAAGAAAAACATGTAGATAAATCTTTTTAATAACTTTTATTTGTGTGTGTCCCGTGCGTAACTTTCTTTGTTTTTTTTATTTATTTCTTTCTCGAATTTGTTGGAGGCTCTTCAAGATTTACTCATCATCAAATTATTATTTTAATAATTTATTGAAATATTTAAAATAATATCTTAGTTATTAAAAAATAATACATTTAGTCATTTACTTTTTTAAAAAATATTAAATTTAGTCATTTAAATTTAAATTTTAGAATAATATAAAAATTAAATTTGATATTTTTAAAAAAAATGAGAGACAAAGTGTGACATTTTCAAATAAGTGAGTAAATATTTCAAAAATTTTAATAAGTGAAATATCAAAATAGCAATTTTGTCATAAGTGAGAAACAAAAAAAATATTTTTTTCACATGAAAAACTTATTAAAGATTATAATATATATTTATCCATAATTAACCTGTTTATCAATTTTATTAGATCTCACGAGTTAATAATTTAGAAACCTTTTAGCACAACATATTTCTAGAATTCTTTCATATCTCTAATAAAATTAGAAATTCCTTTTAAAAGACTTTGTCAATTTTATAGACTGAATTTATTTAGTAATTCTCTTAAAATTATTATTTGTTAACAACGTAATCCAAAGCCATCACTACTAAATTGTACTTTAGTTCATAGCATTTTTATTATGCTTCTGTCTTCAGCCAACTAATCAATCACTTTCTTCTTATGAAACGTTTTTTTAAGTATATTTCGTGTGTCGTCTGTGTAGCTTTCTTCCATCATATTTTTGGTTTTTCATTTACTTTAAGGAATAAATTAGATCTTCTAATTACACACGTCTAAGATTGCGCCAAAAAAAGAAATTTGTAATGGATATAATGATTTTCCATATTAGACAAAAAAAAAAAAAAACAGACATTCCATGATAACATATTGGCATTTTCATTATGAGCATACATACCTATAGCATAATTTTTGAAAATTTATTAGAATTTATGAAACATTTATGACTAATATTCATGCAAATTAGATATAATAAAAGTACAAAATCAATCCCTTATTTTTATATTATTTTTATATTATGTAACAATTTAATCCATTATAAATTAACATAACAAATCAATTTTTTAAAAATTATATTTTATACAAAATCAGTCATTATTATTTATAATTGGTTAAATTACAACAAATAAAATGTTCAAAGAATAATTAGTTCTTTTTTTTTTTTTACTTAATGAGTGACAAAATAATGGGTTAATTGACATAATAATTAAATAAAAATGGAGGTGGAGGTAATTTCTTTGATAAAATTAAACGTATACCTAAATAACAATATATCATATTATAAAAATATTTTTTTCTTACAAAAAGGCTAGTAAGAAATATTTTCCAGTGGTCATGCCTTCTTATTTCATTCAAATATTAATTGGGAATCATTAAAATACAATCTTAAGTATTTATCTTTATTGGACAAAAGTGAAAATTTATTTATTTTTCTTTGATATATGACAAGTTCCTCGTAATGTTATGGTGTGTCGAGTGAAAAATGAAAAAAAAAACCTCTCTCTCATCATGACTGAATTTCATTTTGTCTTTATCTCATGGAATAATATACGAAATTTCATTTTTGATAGAGATAATTCAAAATTCAAATATTTTGTTAATCATATCTAAACTATTTTTTTTCACATGAAAATGTTCATATTAGTTAAGTGGTTTATTCATTTGAGAAATATGATTCTTTATATATTATATATTAGTAGCAATGTTTAAAATTGGAAAAAATCATAACAAATTAATATGCAAAAGTAAGGATAATTAAGGGTTAGGTTGGATTGGGTTTGACTGTAATTTATAACCTGACCTGACTTAACATTATGATAAAAAAAATTATTTCAAGACTTGATTCAATTCGGTATGACCCAGTATGTGATCAGGGTATATTAGGTTTGATCAGGTCAGGTTTGATCTATTTTTATTTTTTATTATTTTTTTATTTATAAATTTTTTTAATTAATAAAAACATTTTTTAAAAAAGAAAAAATTAAGATTTGAATGTAAAAAATTCAATAATAAAAAGTAAGATTTTTAATGAAAAAGAATTAAAATTTAAAAATAATTAATATATTAAAATTTGATTATAAAAAATAAAATAAAATAAATTATAAAAATAAAAAATATAACCGTATTAGGATGAGTAAGTAATCTTATAACTCGGCTCAACTAAATGAATTTACAAATTTTTTAATTTAAACTTAACTAACTCCATTCGATATGACTTAATTAAATCAGATGAATTGGATCTCCAAATGATATACTCACCCGTGTCCAAAAGGAAAACTCACAACAAATTTCTTTTTCTTTGCTTTATTTTACTTTGACTAGTATGAGCAAAGGATAGAAGATATTTTTATCAGTTTATCAAAAAAAGATATTATTATCTATTTAGAAATGTCAAAAATCATCAATAATTAATTAATTAATTAATGTAGAAATTGAAAAGCAAGGCTTGGCTTCGCCTATATATGACAGAGCATAGGCACTCACATTTTGCCGCGTTGAATCAAAGCCCATCCTCTCAATACTCTCTCTCTCTCTCAACTTCTTCTTCTTCTTCTTCTCTGTCTCTAATGGCGAAATCTTCAATCAAACCCGTGCCTCTTTTGAAGGATGAGCTTGACATCGTGATCCCTACGATCCGAAACCTCGATTTCTTGGAGATGTGGAGGCCATTCTTCCAGCCTTACCACTTGATCATAGTCCAAGATGGCGACCCATCGAAGACCATCAAAGTTCCTGAGGGCTTCGATTACGAGCTTTACAATCGGAATGACATCAACAGGATCTTAGGCCCTAAGGCATCTTGCATTTCCTTCAAGGACTCTGCCTGTCGGTGCTTTGGGTACATGGTCTCTAAGAAGAAGTACATCTACACCATCGACGACGATTGCTTCGTGAGCTCTCAATTTCTTGCTTTCCTTGTTCCTATGTTTCTGATTGGTGGCTGAGAAAGTGAAATTGAGTTAACTCGTTTTCTCCTTGTCATAAAAATTTTGTTGTTTGTTCACCACATTAGGTGTTGAGATTCTGTCCTTAGGTGAGTTTGTTCCCTTGTATAGTACGAGGATTTGATGTGTTTGAGCTCGTGGTTTTATTATACTTAGCATGATTTGACTGAATCTTTCTTTTAGGTGATACTGCATGTTCAGTATATTAGCCTCACAGAAGCCACGCCGATTTGAATTTTAATATGATGGCTTCTTTCCTTTCTGAAACTTTTATAATTTGGAAGGCTCAATGTGGTTATGTATTTTTTAAGTGCTGGGTTAATTCTGGATCTAGCTGACTATGAAGATGGTGTTAGTGTTTGATTCAATAACTTAACGGCTATTTTTGAATAAGTAATTGGTATTTAAATATCAGTATGTCTGCTAAGGTTGGTTTGTTTAGTTTATGTTTTGTTGAGCTCAAGATGGCTTAATTTGTTTTATCTCTTGCATTGGCCTGTGAGGATCTTTGCCAGACTTTCAACATTTTTGGGGTTTTCCTTTTCACAAGCATTGTAGAATAATTTTGAGGTAAATAATGAGAGTAAATGTTTCAGATCTTTCTTCATTTCCCTTATCTTTGAAAAGGTATTCAAACTCAGGTCTCCATCCTATTCTGTGTGACTTTTATGGACACAATGAGGCTAGTGAAATTATGGGTCTCGTTGTGGATTTCCATGTCCTCTTGTCTCTGTTTCATACTCTGTCTTAAGTTTGAATCTCCCATTAAGCTAAATATTGGATTATATTCAAAGCATATTTTTGTCTAGTGACTGTTATAGCTTTGATGGTATCCATTAATTTTTCTGAAGAATATTGTAAAAGGATGTACTATGATTAGTACAAAATATAAACTTGATTTGCTAAAATTATTCTATGTTCATGAGTAGGTTGCTAAAGATCCATCAGGCAAAGATATCAATGCACTTGAGCAGCACATCAAGAATCTCCTATCACCTTCTACTCCATTTTTCTTCAATACTCTTTATGATCCTTATAGAGAAGGTGCTGATTTTGTCCGTGGATACCCTTTTAGTCTTCGCGAGGGCGTCCTCACTGCTGTTTCTCATGGCCTCTGGCTCAACATACCTGACTATGATGCTCCTACACAGCTTGTCAAACCTCGTGAGAGGAACACCAGGTATGTAGATCTTCCATTGAGGCAAAATGACAAACAATATATGCATACTCTTATGAACATTTGTGACATTCATCTTCCAGTTTAGTTTACGAAGGTAAATATTTTCAGGTATGTTGATGCTGTTTTGACTGTACCAAAAGGAACATTGTTCCCCATGTGTGGTATGAATCTGGCATTTGACCGTGAGCTTATTGGACCTGCGATGTACTTTGGACTCATGGGTGATGGTCAGCCTATTGGACGATATGATGATATGTGGGCTGGTTGGTGCATGAAGGTATGATATTAATCATGTGCCCCTTTTTGTAGCAGCTTCTAAATCAAGTTTTGTTACAGGATCTTTATCAATTCATAATTTTCTTGCAACCATACTTAATATCATTCACATGTCTTGATTCATCAATTCTGATTCCTTACAAGTTATTATTATTTTCTGTGCACTTCCTTATTTTCACTTGTCTAACTTTTATTGGAAAACTTGATAGTACTTATCTGATAACTTATCTGATTAGTCTTCTTTTTTTAGAATAAACTCTTTCACCCAGCATGATGAACAGATAATGTATGCTGCACCGATGAACTTGCAGGTTATATGCGACCATTTGGGCTTGGGAGTCAAAACTGGTCTGCCATACATATGGCACAGCAAAGCAAGCAACCCATTTGTTAATCTCAAAAAGGAATACAAAGGTATCTTCTGGCAAGAAGAGATCATTCCATTCTTCCAATCTGCCACCCTTCCAAAAGAATGCACCTCTGTTCAAAAATGCTATATTGAACTCTCCAAACAGGTCAAAGAAAAACTTGGAAAAGTTGATGACTATTTCGTCAAACTAGCTGATGCTATGGTCACTTGGATTGAAGCTTGGGATGAGCTTAACGGTCCATCCGAAGCAAATTCTTCACAGCAAGCCAATGGCCCTGCCAAGTGAACTTCTAATTGTTGCAATCTGTAGTATTCAAAATTTGTAGTTTCTTGAGATTGAGACTTTTTATCATGGTAATCATATCTATTATTACTGTTGTTGTTATTATTGTTATTATTGTCATTATCATTGTTATTGATATAACGTTGGTTATGTTATTGTTATCGTCTTATATTCAGTTGATGTCATGATTTTAAAGGAGCATACATTGGACGTGGTTTTTTTTTCCCTTTCCTTTATTGCTGAGTATAAAATTGTAGTTGTTAAAGTAGTTGCGATCTGGGAGTAAGTTACATCCACCTTTCTGGCCATGAGATTGTTCCATTTTCTTTCATTCTATGATGTAGATGTTGACAGTCTTTATTATACTAAACATTTTCCTCTCCTACCAATTATCTCTCATGTTGCTATCATATTAGAGAGAAATAGACACAGAGTGGATAATATCTACTTCTATTTAAATATGTAGGACCTATCTAAGTGATGAATATTATTCATTATGTATTTATTTCTCTCTAACATGATAATAATATAAAGAAAATAGATACGAGGAGATTCAAATTCCTCTCTTATCAAAATTTCACGAATAAATTATTCTTTTCATTCCGTCATTTGTTGATAATTAATCTTTTTATTTGGTCTTAAAAGGTGTATGTTTTATTAATGTCCTTTTAGCCCTTCATCTCTTAAAAAGGTTTAAACTTTTCTTTTTACTCTAGCAAAATAAAAAGAGGAAAATTAGTGCATTGGAAAACTAGCGCAGAGTTAAATTGAGAGGCTTACCAAGGATCAAACGTAAATTTTAGTACAAAAAAAACACTTATTTATATTTCATTGCACGGGAGCTAGAAATAAATTTTAAATTATGAAATATTGAATGGAATATTCGAAGTGGCTGGAGGTGGCATATTTAATCACCAGTATTCAATTCTATTGAGTTTATAAATGAAAGATTATAACTCAACTAAACCAAATCATTTGTGGTGTCATAAACACTAATTTGTCATTGAACACGTAACCTAAAAGACATTAGTAAATTGACTTGTGTATCATGTTATAATTAAACTCATAATATTTACTTCTAACTCGTGTCTGTTAGAAATAAACTTGCGAACCTTTTTGGCCAACAACTTTCGACCTTAGAAAGTAAGTTATGCACGTTCCCTCCTTGTGATTTATAACCTTGAGATATGATGGTATAAGTTAACAAAATATAAAATCTATTGATAATAATAAAAGGCAAGATAAATTTCAGAACTATTTTATGAGCTACATATTAGTGAAGTAAGGTTAAAAAAAAAAAAAGCACCATGCAGGACCAGTTGTCAACAACGTACGTAAAAATGAAACTAAATCCTCTCCGCCAATCTTCAGTGTTATACGTCTCTTGTAAATAATTATAAAGTAACATTTTTACTAATATACTAAAAAATAAGAAAGAAAGGCTCATCTATAGTGACTGTTTCAATGAGTAAGCTATAACGAGAGAAAGCTATTCTCCTACCTATTAGATATAAGGGCTGTTGGTCGAGGACTCCTAACCCTCCAAAAGGCCCACCCATTGTTTTAGCAAAGATGCTTTACCAGATCAACCCAAAGTAAATCGTGGATAACCGAATGAACTAACCTTATGATGATCACAATTGGCATTACCATTGGTCATATTTGGACAATCTTAATTCTGAGCCAACTACAGTTACTTCCCGTGAAATCTTAGAATATTACTTCTAATTAGTGAAATGGATCAAATTTGTGATCAGAAATAACTCCCTTGAATGAATTCAAAATATATTTACGATATTTAAATATGGAATTTGAAACAAAAATTCTTGTAACTCACCCCATTGTAGAAGATTTTTTTTTTTGGTAGTATTCCAACATTTATAATGTCTATTTAAATTGGAGTTGGGCAAAATTAATTTAAATGAACTTGAATTTTAAAATTAAGTTTGATCAAATATGATTTTATATGATTGTGACTTATGTTTAAACACTTTTATCTCGAAATTGAGTTTTTTTATCAATATATTCATCAATCATAAAAGAAACTTTTTTTTGGATTTATAGGACAAACATAATTTTAGAAAAAATCAAATGATGAGCCAAACAGAAGCAATCTTATCCAGATGTACAAATGAGATTTTAAATATCTCAAACGTAAATTAAACATTAGTAATACTTCTTTTTATTTCTTCAGAAAACAAAACAGAATGACCAATGGACTGACAGTACAATTGAGTTTTGAGTTAGACTATGTCAATGAGTCGTTCTTCAAAGTGTCGTAAACATATTTTGTTTGAGTTTAAATTTATTAGTGTGAACGAAAATTGTACTACACGCAATTAGAGTTTTGATGGAGGAAAAAATGAGTGAGGGAAAAGAGTTTGAGCCCTATACATAGTCTTGTGTCTATCACTCGCTTGCACTTTTTCTCCTATTTTTCTCTAACTACATACCAACATTTGGGGCCTAAATTATAGAGGATACATTCTCTCTTTTTCTTTTGGCAAACACATCAATGAATTATAGACTAAACAAATAAACATGAAACTAAATCTACACAGAAAACTTCGAAGACTAAAATGTAAAGACTGAAAGCAGAGCGAAAATAAATATACTAATAGTTGAAAAACCAGGGCGCATTTTAGTTTAAGTTGATGTTCTTTCACTTGCCGTTTGGACCAAAATCTTTGAAAATATGAAGGTCAACCGCAAACCCAGCCAAACAGATTATTAGGATGGGTTTTACAGCTTATTTCAGTACACGGGTTATTAAGTTTATTATTTTATTTTATTTTTGGTATAAAACAAAGATCTAAGTTGCAACCCTTTATCCAAATTCTTATCCATTCAACCACGAGTTAGCCTCGGGTTTAAAAGTGGTCCGTTAGGTACATTCTCCAGATTCTCCTACATAGGCTATGCTTAAAATCATGCATGGCCCTAATTGATCTAGTTTAAATTTGTACTATATAAGTTGAAAAAGTAATAACTCAGGTATAAAATTGGCAGCAGAATTTTATAACAGAAGATACGAACATTATGTACACTTCAGACAGGTATTCTGAACAGCAGGAACTGGAAGTGTAATTTTTTGTAAAGGCTATACATTCTACAAGAGCTTCTAGACTAGACCAATGAGGATATATAGCATTCTCATTTTCTACTAGTTATTGTGCATCTAGTTCATTATGGTGAATATAAACCAACAATTGACCTTCACCACCAGCCACTCCCAATGCACCTCCCCTCGATTCATCAGTGGCAATACAGGTAACAGTGCCACCTAATAAGCAAAGAATGTTATTTTTCATGGGCAAAAAGTCAAGGGATATGTGCTTAGACATAAAATCAGAGGGCAGGTCAAAACATTTTGCTAATAACATCAGTGGAAGTTACATAATACATTTAAACTAATTTACTGAAGTATCCAGATTGAGACTAATGACTGAGAAATGACCATGATAAACCTGCCGCTCGAAAATGCAAAGAATTGTCATCAACTTTTTTTTTTTTTTGGCAGCGTCAGTTTAATCATGTAAATTTCATAATATGCATTTTGCAAAAGTTTTTATTTCTTGTTCTACCGTTCTAGAGATTGTATTTTAATAAACCCCCATATGCATTAAAAAATATTCATTGATTTTGCTATGTCCATATTGATTTATAACAATACCCAAGGATTTTTTTTTTTTGGACAACTATAAAAGTACCCAAGTTAATGCTTTAACATGGTACAAATAAAATTTCCATCTGAAATACAGAAAAATTGGGAGCCTATAATCAAATCTACATATTGACTATGAATCAGCACCCATCCACCAGTATCAAAGATGATAATGTGTCTTCGTACCAAAAGGATAGATAAGGGATCGTTGAAAAAGAACCCTACTGATCAAATAACAAATAAGGCCAGGAATGTATGGTTGGTTGTGGATTAAATCTAGCAACATCAAACTAACCATCTCAGCAAGTGGTCTTAACACACGGCAAATAGTCCATCTCCATCATTAAGAAATATCAAAGATCATTTCATCCTAAAATCTTAAGCTAAGACCTAAGAATAATTTTATTAATATCCCTTAACATGAAAACTCTTTGGGCTTAAAATGTGAATAAAGTACAAACTCAGCATACTGTGTGCTTAGATTAATTTGACTAAGAGAAAAGGACCGGCATAAATTGAACTTCAGACCACTTAGTCAAAGACTCTAATTCCATGTCAAAAGCCATTTTCTCCAAGAAGTTTAAATTGAAGAGAAATGCCCAAGAATGATTTTATTAATATCTCTAGCAAAGAAATGGTAAAAATTTGTGTAAGGATATATATCATATTGTTAAGGCCACTTATGGGTGCCTCTTAAGTGAACCTGAATTTTTAAGTTTTGATATGGACTTATGGACTATTTACTCGCAGACAACTGTTACTTTCAATCACACCTAAAAAGTGGCTATGATTCCTGGGAAAGCATATTGGAGACAAATCAGAAGCATGAACTATAATGGTCAATTTAAAGGTACATTTCAACCGCAAGTAACACAGAGAACTCTAGTGCAGCAGAATACACAAGTTAGTGAAAATATCACAAGAATGTCAGCATGATTTTCCAGTGGAAAGCTCTTTTCAGTCAGTTATTACTTAGGCATAAAAACCTAACTTAATGCCTTATATTATAGAGCTTAGAGCAATTAAAGAACAGACTCGTGATTACAGCATATGTATGAAAGTGGAATAATTGCAACGTACCTTGGAAATGGTTAAGAGTGCCTAGCTTTGATCCTCCAGACATTTCCCAAATATACACCAGTCCATCACACGTACTGATAATTCCATGACTACCCAATACACCAATAGCAGTAGTTCTGCGTATCAAAACTTTTTGCGTCACTTAACGGCCAAAATTTGCAGTGTTAGCCGTAAGTTGGCAGATTTTAGATAAATATGATAAGATATCCCATCAGCTGTTGTTCAAATGCAATATCATCTATTTATAGCACTAAAAAAGATACAAACTAGCAACCCCAACAAAATTACTCCTTAGGATCTTCCTAACTGATCCTACGTTGGCAGCTGCTCCACATACAAATGAATGATAAGCTGTTGAATATCGATAATGGGGTAGGAGGGCATATAATTTTGATTCTGGCTTGAAATCCAGTAGTAGTTATTAACAACTCTAATCATGTCCTAATTATAAATGAAAATAGGTGGGAAACATGATTTCCTGGAATCTATTTTAAGATCCCATAAAATATCTCCATTTTCTACGGTAGGTAGCGGAAAATACTAAACATATTAACCACAGCAATAAGCAAAACGTGAGAGACTAGCTGTACCACTAAATATTTGGAAAAATATCAATTGCTCTTGCAAAACCTATTTTCAAATTTCACAATATCATTATGGTACCTTAAATTGATGGGACTTCCTAAAATCATATTATTTTTCGCCAGAAGAGCAAGCCTCCAATTTCTTGTTGTATTTATCTGGCATTGACTTGAAATACAGTTATGTAGAGGTTCAACATCAGAGGCAGTTGAGACAAGAAGCCACATAGCAATATCTCCTTCCTCTGAGGGAAGAAACGAACAGGTTTCTTTGTTCTCTGAGAACCACTGACTGGTTGCTCCTAAAAGTTGATCAACATGCTCCTCTACGCTGGTATAGCTGAATCCCAGGCTATTTGTTTGACAATTAAACAAACTGACAGGTAAAAATTGACAAATTGGATTTGTTGAAGCAGAGAAGCTTGAAACACAAGTGCGCTTTGAAATATCCCTGGGAAAAGAGTTCAAATGATGTGGGTGAGATACTAAACTGAATAGCCAAAACAAAAATAGCAACTCTAATAATCTTATCTTTTTCCTAAGTATTGCCTTTCCATTATCCTTCTAATGATTCCCATGTGTTATGTGAGAGGATTTTGTGTACAGGAAATAATAGAGATGACACATGAGTGCATATAAAGTTAGCACTACCACACTGCTCCAGTTTAAAACAGATAGAGCTCCCTGTAAAAACAAAGGTTTGTTCTCGCTTTTGCAGAAGAAAAAGGGTTGAACGGCAGTAAAGACACACAAATACCACGTCCAGTTTAATAGCTTGGTCATCTGTAACTGTAACAACCTTTAACTACAAATTCTATGGGTTGTATCTTTCATGCGCAGGAGAACCTGTGGCTGGTATAAATGCCCATTAAAGGTTATGACCTTCATGTCACTAATTTCATTCTGCGAGTTACAAATATTATTACACCAAAGACCAAAAATAATAGCAAGTGATGCAAAAGAAGTAATAGAGACTAAGTTGGCCTGGAAAAAAGAAGAAATAGAGACACTAATGCATCTCAGGGAGATGTAATGAAAGTTTAAGACATTTGCAGGGCCTGGAAGCAAGTAGAGAATAGATTATACACCCAGTGGTTATTAGTAAATCAAATTCGGTTCAACAATGCTATTATCATGGGAAAGACCTTCAAGATAATTGAAGATAACATACCATAAACTAAATTCGCCAACACCATTATAACCAACAACCAAATGACCACACTTTGGGATCCTCTTCAATTCCACTATGCCAGGGGAT
Organism: Delonix regia; assembly: GCA_037074485.1. Taxonomy (NCBI): domain Eukaryota; kingdom Viridiplantae; phylum Streptophyta; class Magnoliopsida; order Fabales; family Fabaceae; genus Delonix; species Delonix regia. Next base: position 24,219,148 of record CM073457.1, read on the forward strand.
ATGGAGTCATCAGCTGTTAAGATGAAGTCCTCAATTTTTTCTCTGCAAAGGGGAAATAAGCTAAGTTTCATTTATCACAACAAAGAGAATCTAATATAAATAGCAACTAAATCAACAATGATCAGAAGCATTGAAGACAGTAATATGGTTTATTAGGGACCAACAGACTAAGATAAACTTACAGTACCAAAAAAAACGTTCATACCTAATCTTTTTGTTACGGGTTGGTTGTTATCGTTAGTTGTTATAACTATATTAACAGTTGTAATTGTTAGTTAGCCTCAACTAATTGACAGTAGTTATGGACAGTAGCTTATAAATAGATATACAGAAATTGTAATAGCGTTGAGAATGAATAAGAAGTTCTGAGTTTGGGAATTGAGTACCTACTGGTATCACTTTTCACAAGAACCTGCTCGTTAAAAAAAAAATATGTAAAACAATAACTGGACCTGAGGTCAGGGACATGACCTGTTCAAATGGGCTTATTAGAAGCTTATTTGAACTAATCTATTCTACTAAGCATGGACATTCTAGAAAATGCTTATAATGACTCTATACATGGATTTAACTTTTTTCATAAGCTTCGAATTAAAACTTAATAAGCACCAAAAAATCTCAAGAAAGCTTTGTGTAAGCTGTCATTACAATAATTTTGGACAACATTTCTCCTCAATCATTTCTTTAACTACATAAGCACTTCTTTAAGTGTTTATATCAAAATACAATCTATACCACACTTTAGTAGAATTGGAGCTTATTTAATAAGTCCTTGTATAATCATTAGCTTAGGCTATCTATAAAGTATAAACAAATTAACTTCAATCAAGTCGGTGTACAACTTTTAAACTCAGAAAAAAGGAGTAAATCAGAGTTTCTCCATCTACGGTTTAACATGATTTTACTTTGCTACCAGTGGTTTAATATTTGTCTCTTTGTCCAAGGATTTTTCCTTATTTCCTATTAGCCATAACCTCCCAGAGCATAGTGTTTTATTATCCTTTGGTCAACTTCACCAAAATGATATTGGGCCAAACCACACAGAGGCCATCAAACAAATTAAACCAGATTACACATTTATTCTGTTAGAAATCAAGCAACTGACCTCCATAAAAAGAAAATGTTGGGTTTCCAGCACCAAATAAACCTTAGGGAAGCATACAGACCTTAAAGGGTGAAAACACACAAAACCTCTAGGGAGAAACTGCTATTTACCCAAAAAGACATACATTACCCGCTCTAACACAATCAATGTAATTTTCTCATGTGACTTGCTTTGTTATAAGAAATAAGACCTTCAACCTCATAAGTCATGATTATATTTATGATCTCCACTATAAATGCATACGATATAAGACATTAATATACATAAGTTTGTCATCGCATAATTAATAATTTCAAATGACAATTTATTCCGAGGAGAAAGCAAGAACAAATAGAATGTCATCAGATATTCAGAATCACCTCCATGTTGAATTCATGACCCATACATGCAATCTCCCACTCTCCCCAACAGAACAAAGTTGGTTAGGTTCACAAACCAATATACAATGCATAACCTCAATAGTTCTCAATGTTGCCACAACTGAAACATAACCACGTTCTACTTGTACAATTTTCAAAGCATTCTCCTCAGAGCAGACTGATGTGCATGATGAGCAATAGCAACAAATTTTTTTTTCCCTGAAATAGTGAGATAATTAGTATCCTATTTAAAATGGCTTTATTTTGTCATGTTTCAATTGCAAATCAAACTCAGAGAAATAGTCAACCTGCAATTGGGGGTTTTTATGCTGCCAAGTAAGACAATATACTGTCCATCAGGAGTCAACTGCACGCCAGATTTTTCAACCGCAGTCTAACATATAAATAAAAGAGATTGAGAGTAAGTTATCCATAGCCAAACTGACAGAATAAATAAGCTAGAATTCAATGAAAACAAATGTCAACTTACTTCTCTCATGAAGTTATGCTTTGGATCTGGAAGCACTAATGATGTGTAGGCAATGAAAGATGGGCACCCAACATTTGGTTCCTGCACAGCCACCCTGTAGGTGAACAAAGTCCTCTCCTGATCCACTACAGGGCCACAAATAACATAAATGAGAATTTCATTCTCTCTTCTGCTCAAAAAAAGCGATGAAACAGGCATGGGGTGGATGTAGCATCCCACAAACTTGATGATCCCACCCAGATTATTGTTAAGATCCTCATTTCTGCAAGGATTTGATTCTGAAATAGCTTGTGCTTGCTTGGAAGAACAGTTATTCTCACAAGCGCTTGGGTTTGGATTCCAACATGATATTGGGTTGTTCAACTTAGCAAGGTTGCTGTAACCACCCAGCACATGACTATGGATTTGAGGTACTTCTACATGTGAAACGGACAGATCATCAGGGTACAAATTATTTTTTTTAGCGGCATGCAGAAATGGTTTATTTTCTGACACAGTTGGGCTCTGTGCAATATGAGGACTTGTAATAGAATTATCTCTTTGCAAATCATCAAACTGCACTTCATCCCATGCTTGATTACCCACTAAAACTCTTTCACATTGTTCATTATCATACGCATGCAACTGGATGGTTTCTGTGGGAGGTGAAGAGCCCTTAGCACTATACATTTCAGAAGTGACAAGTTCTCCATAATTGTCACTTTGAGTGTTTTCTGTGACTGGACACTTTCCTGTGAGAGGAGCAGCATTTCTGATCTTTCTTCTGGCATATACTACCTTTGGTACTTGAACAGAGGGCATGATCATTGTTTCAGCATTGCCTGTTTTAACCACCACTTCATCCTCTGTCTTTATTTCAGGTGGATTACTGATATCTGCACTTTATGAAAATTAGAAAAGTTAAGATAATACTCAGATCACAACAGCTAAAAATACAATGAAGTCTCATATTATTATTTTTCTTTGTTGACCTGAGTATTGATGCCAAAACAAGAGCAAATACAATTGTAAGTTTCCTACAACCATCGCAATTTAGGTTAAACTGACACATCCAGGTATTGGCGTACCACATCTCAATTAACATCAGACAAGACCATTTTATGATGTACATTTAAACCCTTCTAACCATATTTATAAGCGTTTTAGAAAAAAAATGATGCCAGACATTATAGACATTTTACCTCCAGCAAAATCATGTGCAGCCTTCAGATCTTTTTCCAAAGAATTCAATCCAACTTGCTTTGAATTTTCTTCCATATCTGTGCAAGCATCATTGGTGCTTTCAGAAATAACTCTGTTCAAAGGAGACATGTGGTTTTCAACAGAATCAGGAATGCACATATCACCATCCTGACGCAAGCCTTCAGAGTCCAACTCAGAAACATGACAGAATTTATTTTTGGTGAGATTGATATCAGCATGGCACATTGATGATTCATTTGGCAAAACATCACTGGCATGATGTTCTTGACTTCTAGGAGAACATGTTTCTTTATCAAAATTGATTCTACCAGCTTCAGCAATATCAGAATACAAGATTGACTGGTCAGATTTATGATCCTCACGTTGACTAGGCTCAAAACTGTCAGCAACAACTAACTTTGCAGGTTCAGAACATGATATAATAGAACTGAGGTCTGTATTTGGCATATGCATCTTTTCCTCTCTTTCCATGATTGCATTCTCAGTCACCACTACATATGCAGATTAAATATAGGCATCAATAAAGAAAATACAGACATCTCCACAAAATTAAAGGAAAAAATTTAGAAGAATAAAAGGTTAACATAAAACTAAATTCGTGGCAGCAATATGCAGTAATCTATGTGAAAGATTTACAGCATTAAATTAGAAATATTTGCAACAATAAGTATCATTACCAGAAGATGCTACTTCCAAGAAGTTTCCAATTTCATTGTTTTCTTCAGAGGAGTTCATGATAGAAGGCAACATGCTAGAAGGGTTGAGGAATTGCTTATCCGTTGAATCCTTCTTCAGAAGAGGAATTGCTTGAGGAAGCAGAACAGTCATCATTGACTTTGCCACATCCTGACCACTTGAATCAAAATCAATTTTCTCACAGCTTGAATTTAAATTAGATGTGAGCATTTCTTGACACTCTTTCCTTAACACTTCTCCAGAGGTGATCTGATATGCTCTCTCACTGTAAGCATTCTTATCCAGGGTACTTGGCATAAAATCAGAAGTATTTTCTGCAGTGCACTAAAGTAAGATATGTAGAATCAACAGGGAAAATGAAAAGGAAAATTCAAGAGAGCAACTGGATATTGAAGGAGAAAGCTCTGAGAAATAATGCAATATTACTAAATAAAATATTCAACATATTGAAGTTTTACAGAATTTTTGAAAGCATGTTTTACATTTGGCATCTAGGACCACTCATTACAGGAAGCCTCATTAAATGTTACACTTGGCATTGTCACAAGAAGTTTTTTCACTTTGTAACTACCAAATTAGGAAAACACAAGCTTAGATGATGTTATTTAGGTGTTGTCCATTAGGTTTTTCAGTGAGGTAAGAATTTTTTAAAGGATCTGATGACATATTGTTGAGTAGAAAATTATGTCTGCATGATATTCTTTATTAAAGATTCCGACAACAAACACCTTGAAAACTATAAGCATGTCCTATATCTAGGCCAAAAATAGGTCCTCCATCTCATTGTAGGATTTCCAAGAATAAGTTAACAAGAAAGAGGAAGTAGACGTTGATGCACTATAAGTGGAAAGTTATGAACACAAAAAAAATAAGTACCTTGGGCATAATCTATGGTATCAGGAGCACAAATATCAATGTCACAACAACCTTCAGACTCCTTGGAGATTGATGCAAGCAGTTTCTTGTCTTCTCTTGCCACCAAAAAATTAGATGTATTCACCTCAGCATCTTGTGACCTATGAAGCTGCAAGAAGTTAAGAGCTTTTCTTGCATAACAGAATAAATCATAGAACATTTTTGCATGGATATCTGCAAATTTGAACAAGAATATCTCAAAAGGCACAAAATGAAACAAATCACTTTGAAGTTTGTCCTTTTCTCCCAGCTGGATAACGCCTATCAACATTAACATATTTTAGGAAGTGCATGCTGCCAATGAATAATGGCTTCAATAAATTTCCAGCCACAGAAAAATAAATCTAGTGTGCTTACAGGTTCTTCATCTTTGAGAAAGCTACAAGAGATTGCTGTAGCTTTTCCAACTGCTGAGTCAACAAGCCCCCTTGTTCTCTCTGCATGTAAAGCCCTCCCCTCTTGATCATCAGAATTGGCAATCTGATTTAATGGCAAACCATTTTTTAATGAAAAGCAATTAGCACTTTCCCCAACAGGGGACATTATGTGCATTGATGCTGAAGCAGCTGTGTGATTGTGGGCTCCATTCTCTTCTTCTGAAGCAAGTTGTGTTATTGAACTCCCCTTATTCTTAATATTTGAAGCTATGCTACACATGAATTTCTGGGGCCGAGGTCGTTTAAGGAAAGTGCTCCCATGTAACTTTACATTTTTATTTTCACATCTCCTACTTCTCTTGCCTGTAGCCTTTGGTCTTCCCAGGCAAAGTAGTAAGTCAGGATATGTGCCAACATTTTGACAGCAATCGTCATGCTCTATTCTAGAAATCTCATTGCAGAAGTTCAAGCTCTGTTTTGCTATTCCATTTAAATCTGCCACCAGTTCCCGAAGCAACCTCAGTACAAGAAGATTTTTGAACCCGAAAAGCTGCATGAAACAATAGAAGTTAAGCACTATAAACAACTCCTATAGTTTTTTGCTCACATTACAAAAGATAGTCAAAGAAGTTTGTGATAGTTTTTGGGGCCCCTATAATAGTATTAGCTTGCTAATGATGAAAGTACACCGTATATATGACAAGGCATCTAGTTTGCTTGCTTCTGTTTCAATCTAATATTTACACAATAAACTAGATAAAAATAAGTAGCCATGCAGCGGAATTTAGACACCTAGAGCCTAAGCAAGAGATTGATATGCAATTAAAAAAGTAGTTCTGCAATCTGCTTCAATCTGCATTGCATACTCAAAATATAATCAAAGGAACTGAGAAATATTATATCAGAACTTTGTGAGCAATCAGATCTAATGTCATAATTTAAGCCTCCATCTGTGCTAATTATCATATTTCTACAAGCAAGTGAATCAGTGGTAGCTATAAGTTCAATTTGACAACCTCCAGAACACGAGAGTTGATGATGATTTAAGCTTGTTTCATTAGAATCAAATTCAATAGGTAGTCTCCCCTAATAATTCACAGCAGCCAACTAGTTTTAACTATATTTAATAGATAAACCAATTTCAAAGAATTGAGGGGACACTGTACGCTGCCAGGTTACCCAGCTTAGCCTTTCTAACCAGCAAAATTGGCTTATCATTGTTAACAAAAATTATGTTAATTATTATGTTTTGAATCCTCGTTTCCCAATTTATGTTAGACTCTCAATTGTTGCCATATTTAACCTTATAATATTAATTCTAATGTTATCAATGAATATAGTGTAGCCATAAGGCGAGCATGACACAAAAGCAAAAATGATACAAGATGCATGTTCAGATAAAATAGCTTGCTAAAAGGAAAAACAATATAAAATTAACCAGTCTTTGGACAGAAATTTCAACATGCCAGCACAACTGTTCAAATTGAATCCTAGATTCCCTTTCATTACACATTAAAGAACAACATAATAAGTTACAGCGCAAACATAATTAGATGTGCTTAAATAAACATGAAAAAGGCAACTATTTTTAGTACCTCCAAGCCATCCATCTTGGACGAAAGTCTCTTCCCATGCCAAATCTTCATGTGGGGGCAACCTTTCTTCTGAAATTCCTCCCATGCAATGTCTGGAGTTTTTCCAGTGCAGGAATACCCATCAGTGGAAGTGATCTGCATATGCAGGGAGTATCTGGTCGTTTAATACTACTTAAAGCAAGCCAAGACTTTTAAGTAAAAGGAGTCATCACATGTATAAGAGCAAAAAGCCTTGCTACAAACCATGAATCTAGGCCCACTAACTCCTTCATGAACTTCCATTTTATATGTGGTCCCATTATAAGCTCTAGTTGCTTGATAACCAACTGGATATGGATATCGATCTTTTCCCTACAAAATGCCAATGTCAATTAATTATACCAGGCAACAAATTACACAGTAATACATATATTAAATTGATGAAGACTTAGGGAAATGCAGACTGTTCCATCTTTCCCATGCCAATAATCTTTTTCAGAGCTTAATGCATAAAATATAGGTCTTGTTACTCAATCATTCAACTCTCCCAACACATCACATGACCATGAGTCCATGACCGCTATTTTTGTAACCCTGATATCTCCTTGAACCCTATTCTTTAAATAGAAAAATCAGATGATGGTTTAGTTTTCTGTTTCACATGTTTAAAGAGTGAATTTCTTTGACCACTCTGAGGCATTGTTATTACCAACCGTTCATCCCAAAAGCATTGTTGTCAAGCACGCTAGGAAAATTCTATATAGAGGCCTTAAAGAGCTCACTTGCAAGCTCTCTTATATAGCTATATAGTTTCCCACCATTGATCATGAAAATATTCATGCATACTAGGATAGGAGTACTTAACTACTTTCTTGACACCCATTGCCTCACAATGTCTTTCATCATTTCAATTACATTATTTATAATACTCATGAATTTACATTTATTAAATTTAAATTTGCAAGACACTATTAGTTAAAAGGAAAAGCAGAGAAAGGAGTTTTAACATGGTTAGTCGCTCCTTTTTTGATAACTTTCACTACAGTTAATTTGTTGATAATTTGGATTTGATGCCTTTGAGTACGAAAAACCAAACTCTGGCTGAACCATATAATATTAGTCAATATAATCTTGAAAAGCCCATCTTAAATAGAAGTGCTTTAAATAGTACTAATATCCTCAATTAACATCATTGTTTTAACAGAAAACAAATTTTGCAAAGGTCGCCTCCCCTGATCACACTGGACCCATGACCTAATACAGAACCATACTTTCCCAGGCTTTTCTCTAAATGATTTGTGAAATTCAAGGGGCCCTGTGTTCAGAAAATCCCCAAAAAGGGATAAGCATAAGGTCCATTAGGATCTAGGGAAAGGACTAAACTGTGGTATCCACTACTATCTATGTCTTCTTGGTGAAGGCATATCTCGTTATGGATCATGGATGTGGGCCTGCACCAAACCAGATTAAAAGTACTACAGTGTATTATACTTTTTTGCTAAACTTCGTTCAATTTTAAATATAATAAATCCTCATCATACTATCATAGCATCATTATTAAGGTGCATTGTTCCTTACTGCTTCTGCATCATATCATCTCCTTATATTGGTTTCTCTCTAATGGAAAATTCTAGTATCGGATTACACCAAAAGCCAGGAAGTATTTGTCAACTAAATTAAAAAATATATATATGAAACACACTCACTAAAACACATTCATACTATTGACCTCTATTTGTGCTGACACTACTATTGTATAACAACAGTAAAACCCTTTGCCTAGTTAGGGCCAGTTTCAGTAACAAATTCCCCAATGCCTTAAAATTCCGCAGTTCTTCAATAAATATAAATAACTTGGTCGCTGTTGCTTATCATCTATGCAACTAATATCCCAATTCTTCCAAAACCACGAAACTTCTCTTCACATATAAATTACGTAAAAAAATTCCAAGATTTTTTATGCTCTAAAGTCAAGTTCTCGATGTTACTTTAAAATTAGTCGTTTCATATCTCAAAATCAGGAACAGATATTATTTGGCAACAGCTAAACGACATCATTGCAGCGGTAAACCGAACTAACACTACACCCTCATCTGATTACATCTCGTCCCAAAATCAAATTCGGTCAATGCATTACACAACATTGGCATCTCAAACTCGAAATGAAAATGTCAAAAATCGAGAACAAATAGACAGAGTACAAACATAAATAAAATCAGTAAAAAAACTGAAAACGAACCCTAGAGCTGCTCCAGTATTTCTTGTCCCAGGGACCTTTGTAGAGAGAACCGATGGAAATGATCTCGAGGCCATCAGATTCCTCTTCGGATGCTGGTTTCTCGTTGGATCTTGTTTTCGGCATTGACAAGAGAAAACGAGAGAGAAAAGAGAAGAAGCTTGGTTTGGCGGGAACGAAATGAAGATTGATGAAGGCTTTCAAGGTTTTTAACTTGAACGATTCGTTCCCTCCAAGCTCCAGTACTTTAACTTCCCGCCAGTTTATACATTCTCTATGCCAAAAGGAAGAGCAAAAGTTCAGTAACCAAAAACTACAAAACGACGCCGTTGCCGGGGATCGAACCCGGGTCACCCGCGTGACAGGCGGGAATACTCACCACTATACTACAACGACTCAGTTGAGGCATTATCCGAAAATTTTTTATTTAATATATCTTCTATCTGCTTACCACTTACATAATTTTAAGACAAATTTTATTTGAGGTTTATGATTATTTGCATTACCTATAAATAAAAAGAATAAGCGAAATTAAAAAAAATTGCACGTACCCCCAGAAACAAATAAATAACTTATGAACAGTTTGTGAACAATAAATACCTCGTTAGAGTTTTATACCCCAATGAAATGGAAGAGGATAGAGAAAAGGAAAATAAAAATATTTTTTCACTTTCTTTTATTTTTTTAATTTTTATAAATGTAAACTAAATGCAGAAGATTTGAGTTGTTAAAGTTACATAATGAGAAAAAAGAGCATATTGGTTCTTCACTTTATATATTTGTGTTATTTTGATCTTTTAGAGATTTTAAGTGTCAAAAAGATTCTATATAATTTATGAAGTCTGCAAAAATAGTTCTTTGTGGAAGAACTAGTGTGGAAGACTAACATAGTTTTTTATTTTTATATTTTGTGATAACTTAATTTTTATAATTTATTTATACTAAATTAATTTTTTATAATCATTGTTTTATCTAAATTACTCTTTCCATTATCATTTTCTACGGGTTATGATTTTTAAGAGACTTGTTTATACTCAAAATTTTGTAGATACTAAAATGATAAAAAACAAAAAGTGAACAACAAAATGACCTTTTTTCTTCAGTGTATATCAATAATTTGAACAAACTTTCTGCTAGCTAAGTATTGTCAAAAATGAGAACAGGTGATTATTTTGTGGTTATCAGTTTGTGGCTCCAAAAAGATCATAGAAATCAAATTTTACTTAGACAGAAATGTTTCTCCTAACTTGTCTCTATTAATATTGATGCAAATAACTTTTTAAAGGCCTTGTATTATCAAACATGACATATCTTTGACCAAATATTGTGATTGAAATACATGTGTTTGCATATATATATATATATCCTTACAAATCGAGGGACCCCTATGAAGACTATTTGAATTCAAGTGCAATATATAAATACCAAAATAGAAGTTTAGGATTGGTCATAGTTAAAGAAATGTCAGTTGTCAAAATCATTGTGAATGAAAATCATGTACATTTTGTTTGATAACTGAGGAAAATATATTTTAGTCTTTTGTTTATTATAAAATTATTATTTTAATTTTTTATTTGTTTAAATATTTAAAATAATTTTTTATTTATTAAAAAATATCACATTTGATTCATATTTAAAAAAAAATTTAAAATTTAGTCTCTATATTAAACCTTAAATATTAAATTTAAAGAACTAAATTTGATATTTTTTAGACTATATTAAACATTTTAATAAGCAAAAAATAAAAATAATATTTTTATGATAAGTGAGGAACCAATAAAATATTTTACTTGTTGATAATACATTTCCTTTGTGAAACTCACTAATGATATTAAATGCCAACTATAAAGCCAACAATTTTTAATCAGTAAATAAATATTGTTGTTAAGTGAATTTAGTTATTACAATATAATAAATTAATTTATTCTAAATTATATATGAATAAATAGGTGAGCATATCACTTAAATTTAAATTTGACAAAATAAATTGGGCTAATGTTTAGTGGCTTTGAATTTGGTGGTCCAGGTTGGGCTTCTCGACTGGCCCTAGCCCCGTTTCTTTTTTTTTTTTTTTGAAAACCCATTTGTTTTTATTTCAGAATAGCTTTACGTTTAATTTTTAATATTTTTAAAATATATCTTCTACTAAAAACAAGAATTTCATAAAAAGAATTTTAGAAAACTTAATCATATAATCCTAGGTTATACAATATTTGTTCGACGCAATATATAATACACAAGAGTTGTAAGACAAAAAGATAAATTCATCTTTACTTCAATTTTTTTTCACAAATATAGCACAATTTTCTTCTACTACGTAGTATTGACAAGACCAAACATTTACAAGTTAGTTCTAGCTGACTTGATAGGTCTAACACATTTTAGGGGAAACATACATAACCCTCTAAATGGTAATTTTATTATAATTTTTGTACATATATATTAAAATGTAATACATTACGTATCAATTTAAATTAACGTCTTAAAATCATGTCACTGTCACATAATATTTATATCTCTATTTTTAGAAAATTTTCCCTAATATTTTTACTTTAGTAAATGATAAATTATTATATTTCAAAATCTTTATATCAAAATTAAATTATAATAAAAATATATAATTAATTTGAGAGAATATATACATTTCCTTCAACATTTTAATCACTATACGAAAGTTCCGATAAACATTTTGCTTGAAACATGACTAGTTACCTTGCCTATCGTCTATAAATTAAAAGTAAAATATTTGGTATATTTATAATTTTGAGTGCACTAATACATTTATTTATAATGTAATGATATAATCGTAATGTTATTATTTTTAAATTGATATTATTACAATTATGTTCATAAATTATAATTGGGTACATTGGTATACTCAAAATTATAAGTGCACCAAAGATAACACATAAATTCAATCATTGTTAAAATTTTTTTTCCAAGTTATATATACAATAAAATAGAAATTGATTTGTTGCGAAAAAATTTGTGTTTTGACAAAGGTCTTTGAATTGTGGAATTTATTTAATGTAAATGGTTGGAATAAAATTTAAGATTACATGTAATTGATTTTGAAATTTTCTGTCAAATAAGACATTGAATTCTACTGTTTATTTACAGTAGATAGTTAAAATAAAATTTTAGATCACTTGATTTTAAAACTTTTAAGGTAAAATATTTGATATAACTATAAAATTAGTTATACTGGTACAATTATTACAAGACATGCTAAGAAAAAGGCACATATTAATTATATGTTATATTATACTAATTAGATGCCAATTTAAAACAATTGATTGTATTTATCTGTTGACTCCATAATTTTTAAAGTATATTTATAAATCTAAAATTCTTTTTGAGTTTTCAATTTACTCCCTCCACTTTTTATTTTTTAAGTAACCTACACTAAAATAATAATCTATAATTTTGTTAACTCACTCATGTACTCTATAACTTATAATTTTATTCTTACTTTCAATTTATAAATCAATTTTTGTGGGGTTTATTAAAAAATAAAAAGTAGAGAAGATACATTAAAATTTAAAAAAAAAAATTTTGGGTTCATAAATAAAATTTAAAAATATAAAAATTTTTGATCAAAATATAAATATAATAATTTATTTAAAATTAATATACAATTAACATATTTTGACATGTTAATATCACATATTTTTTTTTAAATATGTTAAATAATGATTATATGGATACAATTAATTTTATAGTTATATCGAAGACAACATTAACTTTTAATCACATATGTTACCTAATTTTAATTTAAACTATAAAATTTGTACGGTTCTATCAATATTAATTATTAAATTTCTGCATTTTCTATTAAATGCCAAAAATGTGAAGCCTAGAGGCGTATATGCAGTGAGGTGTATTGTAAAGCAAAAAGAATCTCCTACCTGACTCTGTAATGGAACCGTTTGATCATATAGATCCCACGTGTAAGGTGGGATACAACACACACGGAGAGAATTGGGAGGGGGAAGGAGGTGTCTCGTCGTGGTTTCCGGAAAGAGATAAGAAGTGGAGGGAAAATATGCGAAATGATGGTGTCCAAATAAGCCAATGAACAGAACTACATGTTCCAAACAAGAGACGGGAATCACTCAATATGGGACTCTCTGCTAAGGTTGAAGAAACCCAAGGGAATCTCTTTTCCGGTGCATCACAAAAAGCTGCTTCACTATGAAGCATCAATATCTGTAGGACTTTTTGCAATACAGATAACTATCTTACTTGACATCATGTCAATGACTCAGAGTAAAATTTTATTCTACTCCCTCATATATGGGATAGTTATTTTTTAGTCCCTCATGAAATTTTTTTTATTAATTTAATTATTACAAATAAAATAATTATCAATGATTCTTTTCATATTTTTGAAATTAACTTTTTTCAAATATATTACTAATAATATTTTTATTTGAGAGAGATGAAATCAAGAAATATTTATGTGAGAGATCAAATTGAAAAAAAAATTTAAAAGGGCCCAAATTAGAAAATATATTTTTTATGAAAGACTAAACTATGATATATTTTAATAAGTGAAAGATCAAAATAAAATTCTTACTCAAAATTTATCATTTAACAAAGGGGACATCTTTATTTATTAGATTTACACAAAATTATATTCATCAACTTGATACATCTTAAAACATTCAGCACATGTATCAATTAACTTACGTAACTCTTATCTAGTTTATTTTCTTCCCATATGAACTGAAGAAATAATAGTAAAAAACAATAAATAACATAATTTGATTTCTCTCAATTTTTTAATTAATTTTTTTGCCAATTTAAATAAAGATAAACACAGAATAAGTCCTAATGGACCATATTCACCCTGTGTCTCACAAAAATTTAACATAAAAAATTAAAGAGAATCCAAATTTTCGAACACAGTGGGATTCATGGGAGTGTGGAGAAAAAGGTGGGGTTGGGAAAGCGGGAGTTTAGACGAGGAGAGAAAGGGGAGGGGATTGGAGACGACATGGAGATGTTACCATGTTTGGCAATGGAGGGAATCGTCCCATCATCACAAAAGGACACACCACCCAATTAAAACCTCCCCATCTCCTGGGGCTTTTCTTTCAATTCTGCTCTACACATTTCTCCTACGAACGTACGTTTGACAGTGACCTATGACTCTCCCTCCTGTCTCTTTCACATTTCCCCTTCTGCTCCTGCACCCACAAAAGCGGGCTTCTTGGCCAGGTCTCCTTCTCTTCACTATCTTTTCCATCTTCCTTCTTTCTTTTCTTCTTTTTTTTATTTTCTTTTCTTTTTCTCTCAATTCAACTCCTCCTGATATTTAGGTTCAACCTTCTTGGCTAGATTTGGTTGTATATATATCTTCTAGTTTACTTACCCTTTGTAATTATGTTGCTCGGTCTTTGCGTTTCAGAACTAACTATCAAAATAGGCTTATAAATTGTTTTTAAGGATTGAGGCCTATATGGATGAACTGACCCATCAATTCAATATTGTAGGATTTTGATCTAAATGTGACATCAAATCAACCCTGGCTCATTCAAGTGCATGACTGTCATGGATCATATCGACTGGTTTGCTAATTGCTAGTGTCTACATTTTATCTTAAATATAAACATTTAAAATTTTGTGTCAAATGTGTCAATATCTATTCTTTTATAGAATTCGGATCCCTTAGAAAATATTGTAATTTTTTAAAACTTTAAAAATGACAAGATGCAGTCATTTTTTTAATTAAAAAAATTACAGTAGCTCCTATTATATAATGGAGGATCTGCTTTCTCTTTTTATGACAATGTTAACTTTGTTAATTGGAGACCAGATCTCGTCCTGTCTAATAGGGTACAATTAGCAAGAGATCAATTTAAAAAATAGAAATAAAAAAAAATGAAAAAAATTTAATTGGATAGCACAAAGCTGTCCAACAAGGTCCGTAAGCCATTGCTGGCAAAAATGTATAGTCAAGGGAACTTGCCCAATGATCATGGATAATATTATACAGTTTTTATTATTTAAGAATAGAGAAACTCAAGAAATTAATCGTTCTATAATCTAAGTCGCTCAATTCATCAGGTATTGGGTATGCATGCATATATAGACAAATCTAAAATTTGATCTTAAAAAAATGAACATCATTTAATTTAAGATTTGGACTAAGGAAAGAACGATAAATTTTTATAAAATAAGAAAACAAATTTTTATTAACTGAAAATTTTAATCAATACTATAAAATAAAATTATATGTTAAATTTCAAATTCTATAATGTCTATATGAATAATGATTGCTGGTGTCCCCTAAATCCATCCCTCGCTCGATGCTTCAAGTTCCTACTCTACCTTTCATTCCCACCACTTAAGTGTACCCTTGAAGGAGGAAGGGGGAGGGGGGGTACTGATCAAAATGATTGCTAGCTATGTGTGTGTGTGTGTGTATAATGAATTATATTTTCTGACAGAAATTTATCATGCATAATATTAATCAATTTTATTAATTAAGAACGGTAGCAAAAATGTATAGTCAAGGGGACTTGCCCAAAGATTATGCATAATATTATACAATTTTATTAATTAAGAATGGAGAAACTCGAGAAATTAATCGTTTTATGATCTAAATCGCTCAATTCATCATGTATTGGGTATACACGTATTTGAATGAATTTAAAATTTGATCTTAAAAAGAGTAAAAATCATTTGATTTAAAATTTGGATTAAAGGTGATAAAAATTTACAAAGTAAGAATGCGAGTTTTTTTAATTAAGAGACTAAATTAAAATTATAAAATAAAATTGTATATTAAAATTCAAATTCTAAAAAATCTATATAAATAGCGATTGCCCTGTGTCCCCTAATTCTATCCCTTGCTCAATACTTCAAATTCTTACTCTGACTTTCATTCCCACCACTTGAGTGTACCCTTGAAGGAGGAGATGGGGTACTGATCAAAATGATTGCTGGCTAAGATATCGATGAATTATATTTTCTGAGACAAATTTATTTCATTATCTCCTAATCATGGCATAAACCTCATTGAATTGAGCTCTCATACTTTCAGGGTAGGCTTCTGATTCCAACGAAGTTTAATTATTACCACACACTTTTTTGAAGCTGGTGCAATCACTGCTACTAAATGACCCTTAGCAAAGTGAGAAAAAAGCAAGTCGGCTTTTTGGTATCGTTAATTAGATGTATGCATGAGCAGCCATTCCAGTAATTAAGAAGGAAAAAGTGTAAATACCTTCTCAAATTTTTTAATCAAAAAATACCTTCCTAAGTCTTGAGGAAATAGGTTATATATTTTCCAATTTTCGTTGACTTTACTGAGATGCCGGTTCAGACTTTTTTACGTGTTACATGGCTCATCTCGTTAATTAATCTGCTGGAAAATTCCACTAAATTTTGCATCCTCAATTGTTCTAAGTGCATCAAAAGTTGAAAAACTTGAATCTAATATCCCCTAAAATTCCAAAGTTGGACAAAACTTTCAAGGCGTGAAACTTGAGTTTTAAACTAGAAGTAGCGGTGTTGTATTAACAAATGGAAGAATCTGAACCAGCATCACAATTCACAGCCTGGTATGCATTTCTCCAAAGCTCTCAAATTCTCAAATTTTGAGATCTTTTTTAATATATTGGGAGGAAGATTTTGAATGTAACACACTACATATCCATATCTCATCCCACAATCTTAACGAAAATGAATTAACTACTACTAAATATGTGCTGTAAGTGACAAAAATTACCATACGGTCATTTTTAGACTATTTTTTATCGGGCTATGAAATGATTTCACAACGTTCAGCTAATTATCTTGATCATGGAATATCATTGAAAAATAAGAAATTATATTATCAAAAAATTTTGTGCGATTCATTTTAGTATGGAATGAGTCAATCATCCATCTCAGTATCTTATTGAACAAAATGATAATACTGTTCTTCCATTGATCAAGAATTTCCCTTTTTGCCACAGTCACTTTTTATACTTACAATAATACTTGTTGTAATAGCAAAAAATTTGAATTACAATCCTCAGCTTTTGGTTAACTTAGATGACAAAAGATGTTAATTGTCTTAATCAATTTAAAAGCATAAAGTACAATAATATGTTAAAATTCATAGACCAAAATTATAAAACTATAATTAAGTTGGACTGATGTATGATATTTATATGTGAGAAAATGAGAAGATAAATGGGCAATCTATCGGGAGTGTTGAATGCCCCGTGCAGCTCTGTCTGCAAATACAGCATGCAATATTGGTACTACAAGACTATGGGGTCAGTGGAAACCCTAGCTAGCTAGCTAGAGGCTACACTTACAATAAATGAAGTCTCTTCAAACTCTATCTTCTATCTACGATTCTCATTATATTATAGCCAGCAGAGAGGGAGACCCTTTCAACATTTGCTATCATAAACCCTACCTCAACTTTCTCCCCCTCTCGTCCTTCTGTTTTCTTCTTTCTTTCTTGCTCATTGATTCCATCGATATGAACCTGGAAGAGAAAGTCTCCATGGACTTGGTTCAACCCTCTGAACACTTCTGCTATGTCCGTTGCAACTTCTGCAACACTGTGCTTGCGGTAATCATAATTATCTTCACCTTTCAACTTTCGATACAAACTATATATGTCACCCATCACTTCACTTTTGCTTATATACATAAATATACACTCATTAATCATACATGAAAAGCCAACCCATGCGCATCTTTCCTTCTGTATTTTTCTGTCTATCTCTATGACTCATGACTTAAAGTGTCATTATATACAACTACTTTAAGTGTCTTTGTGTGTGTGTGTGTGTATATATATATATATATATATATATATGTCCTTTAGAATTACACTGTAAATACTTGTCAGATCAGAACACCAAAAGTATGCCAAAAATCCTAGAAAAGAAAGAAGAGACTCAACAGGGAAGATTAATCACCTTCGTGTTGTTATATGTTTGTTGTTAATTAGGTTGGGGTCCCATGCAAGAGGCTGCTGGACACAGTGACAGTGAAGTGTGGCCATTGCAGCAACCTATCCTTTCTGAGCACTAGACCACCTCCATCTCATCACAATCACAATGAATCCGATAATAGTAATAATATAGATCACACACTCAGCCTTCAGGTTCGTTCATCACAACGTTGTAACTTGTATATATCTTTCGGTTTTTGTTCTCTTATTTTCCTTTGTATGTGTTTGTGTATATATTTACTATGTTGTTTTCCATGGAAGCAGGGATTTTATACTGATTACAAAAAGGGACAAGCATCATCTTCATCCTCCTCTTCCTCGTTAACCACGTCCGGTGATCCAGTGTCCCCCAAAGCAGCACCTTTTGTTGTGAAACGTAGTCAACTTGAACTACACATCAAGCTTCAAATTAAATCAAATATTTTTACTTATAAAAAATTAACTTCTCCAATTTTGGATTTTTCTTGCAGCACCTGAGAAGAAACACCGTCTTCCTTCGGCCTACAATCGTTTCATGAAGTATGTGCAACTATATTTCTGTATTACATTCTCTCTTTCTTTTTTTTTTTGGGTAAAATAATATATAGGTATACTATATATATATATATATGCATAACTTGTGTTGATTTGATGTGCATGTCAGAGAGGAGATACAACGCATCAAAGCGGCCAATCCTGAGATTCCTCATCGTGATGCTTTCAGCGCTGCTGCCAAAAATGTAACTTCATATTAGAAACGTATATAGTAAAATAATATGTTTGATATTGTTTGAATTAGACATGACCATGACACTTTTAAGTCTTAGATATATATTATATAATTTGTCGTGCTACTGTATGCTATATTTTATTCGACAATACGTTATTATACGACGCAACACTTCTTGATGAAGATTATTAAAACTTACTAGTTAGTTCGTGATTCTAACTCGTTGTTCATAATATAACAGTGGGCTAGGTACATTCCAAATTCGCCAACCAGTTCACTTTCTGGAAGTAAGAGTAAGGTAAAGATATCCGTATCAATTATTAGTTCTTGTATAATGGTCTTCATTCTCAAAGATTAATGCTTGACATTAGATAGCTCATGAATATATGTGCAGGAATGAAATTAAAGAGCCATGGCAATGGAATATTAGAGCAAGTGAATTAAGTGGCTTTTTCAGTTTAGTTTATTTTCAATCATCTATGCATGTATAAGATGGTATTATGTGTATCTCGTCTCTTCTTCCTTAGACTGTTATGAATGATGCCATAATATTTTAATGCAAAAGCTGTTTGGAACTTTATATCTTGTAGTGTCTTAAATTATGTACTTTCTACAGTTATGTTAATTATGGTAAAATTGTGATGTTAGCTTAAAAAGAGACTAAAGAAGGGTTGAATTTTATATATTTACTTAATGCTCATATTCCCGAAAAGTAAGTTTATTTGTGCTTCTAAAGAGATTAATGAGATGTTACTCATGATACACTAGTAAATTCAAAATTTCAATTCAATGAAAATAAAACCTCTTATCAGAAATTAGTTTCTTTTGTAAAAGCTTTAACAAACAAAAATGATAAACATCTAAGAGTTTAGAGAAGAAAAGTTGATAATAATTTAGACCAATTAGTCCTACGTCTAATTCTTAAGCAAGAGAAAATCATAAGATACTTCACACAAATAGAACAAGTTAACTCACGTTTACATCGGAACCCAAGTCAACCTAAATAAGAGCTCATACGAATGTGTTTTACTTGCTGAAGCAATCTTATAGTGTGCTTGTTTTAGAGTTAAGGAAACTTAAAAGTCCATTTATATAGCTAAAAGGGGTTTGCTCTATATATATTTTTGTTTGGTTTAACGCATAATTTTCTTGCTCTCTAAACCCCATTTGTACAGAAATAAAAAAAAAATTATTAAAATTGATTTTAAAAATTATGTTGACCTAAAATTATGTTATCTCAATGATAATCCACAGTAGTTAAGTGTGCAAGTTTTTACACCTACTCATCTAGGCAACTCACATACACGTGCACAAGTTGTAAGCATTTACACCTAATCCAAATTATGGTTCACTTATTAGACTAAACCCATAAACTACACGGGTTCTTATCAAAACTATCAAAACAGTTGGCCAATTGTGTGTTCAAAACTACAAAATAAAAAAATGACTTTGTTAAACCTATGATCTGGCTGGTTATATAAAACTTAAATCGATCCCGAGTTAAATTGTGTTTTATTGTTCTCAGATGTACTTAATTGACCAGTTTAAACATTGGAACGTTGTATATAGTGACATAAATTGCTAGCCCGATTGAGTCTCAATTTAATCAATTTGACTGTTAAGTCTTTTTGGGTTTTAGAATATAAGAGATAAACTTCAAAAATATTCATTTTTCCAATATGTTGAAGTAGGAGTTCAAATCATTGACATGAAAATAATTTTTTTTTCAATGGCTGAATAAAAATATCTTTTACATTTTTGTCTATCTATTCATAACTGATTTAATTAAAATATCTTTAAGATTGAAATTTATCTAACCACTCATAATAAATTTCATGAAAAAGCAACCCCAGGAATTCTACCATTAATCATTCGAGTTCCAAGCACAAATACTAGGGCCTCATTTGGTTATGAGAATAATTGAGAATGAGAATGAGAATAATTTTTGATAAAATGGTATCTTAGGTTTATCAATGGTAGGTGAATACTAGGCAGCAATATTTCTTTCGGCTGGTGGCCAACTATTGAAAAGAAAAAGAGAAAATTTTTTGTAATTGTAATTTAGTTCTTTGAAAATTGTATTGAAACCCTTCGTCATTCCCTATAAATAAAGAGCTTCAAAACCTCATTTCTTACAACTAAGAAAGGAGCAATCCTATATATAAAGAGAGAGTTGTGAGATATATAAAGAGTTGTGAGATTAGTATTTTCCTATTAGCAAGAGATATAAAAACATTATATTATCCTTGCTATATAGAGAAAATGTGAATTTTCATAGTGAAGTCATTTCTTCATTGTATGTAGTTTTTTTTCTCTATTAGAGTTTTTCCGCGTAAAATTCTATATGTCATATCAAATTATTTGCTATAATTTTGCTTCTATTCAGTGTCTATTTTCTCTATAATTAGTATTAAAGCCTATTTGGGTGTATTATTATCTACTTATCATATTTTTTGTAACTGGCATTGATATAGTGGATCCTCCACATCAGAAAATTAGTAAGATTATTTTTAACCATTATAAGATACTAAGACTATTCATGTGCATGGTAACTATTCATACATATGGTTACTGTTCATACATACAGTTAATATTCACCAAAAAAGTGAAAGTTATTTTTGCTAACAAATATATTGTGATTGAAGCAATGGTGATGAAATTTGAGATTGAAAAACACAATGCTAGTAATTTTTTACTGTAGAAGCTGAAGATAAAAGCTATCTTAAGAAAAGATAATTATCATACGACTATCAGTAAAAGGCTAGTAGAATTTACAAATGGAAATAAGTAAGGCGAGATGGACAGGAATCCAATTGCAAATCTTCATTTAGCACTTGTAGATAAGATATTGTCCAATATAAAGGAGAAGAAGACATCAAAAGAAATTTGGGATCATCTGACCAAATTGTATGAGGCCAAGTCATTTCACAACAAAATTTTCCCCAAAAGGAAGTTATACACTCTGCGGATGTCTAAAACTACTTTAGCAACGGAGCACATAAACACTCTGAATACTCTATTTTCTTAACTCACATAATTGGGTCACAAAATAGAGGCAAATGAACGTGCTGTAATTATGTTTCAAAGCCCACCTAATTCCTATGACCAACTTGTCATCAACCTGACTAATAATGTTCATGTAGATTACCTAGCTCTCGATGACATTGCACCAGCTATTTTGTAAGAAGAAAATCGACATAAAAACAAGAAAGACAGGTTGATTTGTTCACAATAAGTGGAAGCGTTGGTAGTGATGAGAGGAAGATCAATAGAATATGGTTCAAGTGGGAGCCAAAATCGAGGTAGATCAAAATCAAAGAGCAAGAAGAATATCAGGTGTTTCAAATGTAATAAAAAGGGACGTTATAAAAATGAGTGTTAAAATTTGAAGAAGAACATAAAGGTCAAAAGCAAAGATACTGAGTCATCAAGTGCTTAAGGATGCATTGCAAGTACCTCAGATGACGAAGAAGTCTTATATAGTGAGGTAGCAACAGTTACTGATGGCAAAATAAGGTTTAGTGATATCTGACTTGTAGACTCAGCAACAATATAGCATATGACCTCACGAAAAGAATGGTTCCACCATTTTAAACCTGTCTCTGGAAGATATGTGTATATGGAAGATGATCGTTTCTTAGAGATTGCTGGAATAGGCACCATTAAATTAAAGATGTATGATGGTACAACTTGCATCATCCAGGAGGTCCAACATGTGAAAGGTCTCAAGAAAAATTTATTATCTTTAGGACAATTTGATAGCTAATAGGTATAAAACCTAAATATAGGATGACATTCTGAAAGTTATTAAAGGCACGTTTGTAGTTATGAAAGTAGAAAAGATAGTGGCCAACCTATATATGCTTAAAGGACAAACACAGTAACAAGGAGAAGTCTCAGTTGCATTACCTGATCCAGCAATTGAGGAATCAATGATATCGTGGCACTGTAACTTGGTCATATGTCAGAACGTGGATTGCATGTTCTTGTAGAACGGAATCTTCTTCCTAGACTCAATAAGGTTTCTCTACCTTTTTATAAGCATTGTGTTATAAGTAAGCAACATAGGTTGAAGTTCAATAGCTTTAAAGAGAAAAGTAATGATATCTTAAACCTAGTGCACTCTGATGTTTAGCAAGCACAGGTCTTATCCTTAGGAGAATTAAAGTATTTTGTGTCATTCATTGATGACTACTTCATGAGATGTTGGGTGTATCTAATCAAGTGAAAAAGAGATGTGTTTAACTTTCAAAGAATATGTGGAATATGAATTTAAGAAATAGACTAAACGACTGAGATTAGACAATGGAAAAGAATATACCAGTGATGAATTTAATACTTTCTATCAACAAGAAGGTATCAAAAGACAATTTACAGCGGCGTACACTTTATAGAAAAATAGAGTGGTAGATTGGATGAATAGGACTTTGTTAGAAAGGACAATAGAAATGTTAAGAATTGTTGGATTAGCCAATTCATTTTAGGTAAAAGCAGTTAACACAACTTACTATGTGATCAATCAGTCACCATCAACTGTAGTTGATTTGAAAACCCCAATGATGATATGGACTGGGAAGCCAGTTGATTATACAAACCTCCATATGTTTGGAAGTCCAATACACGTGATGTACAATGCCAAAGAAATTGCAAAGTTAAATTTAAAATCTAGAATATGCTTATTCTTGGGATATGCTGACAGAGTAAAGGAGTATCGCCTATGAGATTCCACTAACCACAAGGTTATAGTCAACAGGGATTTCATCTTTCTTAAAGAAAAATAACATATACATTAAGGTGATAGCATTTCAAAAGAAATAGTTAAGACCACTATAGTTCAGATTGAAGGAGGAGAAAATAAAATAGAAGTACCAGATTCTTTTAAAGCAACACAGAGTACGATAAATAAGAACAATTTGATCTTGTGACTCCACAAGTTTGACGGTCAACTTGGGAGAGGAAAGAACCAGTTTATCACTCAGATTACATTATGAAAGGGAAGGTTGCATATTGTCTACTCATAGAAGATGGTGAACCTTTAATTTTTCGAGAGGTTATGGAAAGCTCAGAAGCTTATCTATGGTTGGAAGCAATGTAAGAAGAAATTGAAGCCCTCCATAAGAACAAGACATGAGATCTTATTCCACTACTAAAAGAATAGAAAACCATTGAGAACAAATATGTGTACAAGATCCAAAGAACTAGTGATGGTCAAGTTGAACAATATCGTACTAGAATGGTGGTAAAATGATTTGTTCAAAAAGAAGACATTAATTACAATGAGATATTTTCTCTGATTGTTTGACTCACAATGGTTTGAGTAGTTTTAGTAATGTATGTCACACTTGACTTACATTTAGAGCAATTAGATGTAAAAATTACATTTCTTCATGGAGATTTTAAAGAAAAAATTTATATGCTCTAGCTGAAAGGGTTTGAAAATAAAGGAAAAGAGAACATAATCCTTTAAAAATTGCATTAAAGCCCTTCATCCTTCCCTATAAATAGAAAGCTTCAAAACCTCATTTCTTACAACCAAGAAAGGAACAATCTTATATAGAGAGAGAATTATGAGATATATAAAAAGTTGTGAGATTAGTATTCTCCTATTAGTAGGAGATATAAAAATATTGTATTATCCTTGTTATATAGAGAGAAGTGTAACTCCTTTTTTTCTCATAGTGAAGCCTTTTCTTCCTTATCCATGGTTTTTTACTTTATTTAGGTTTTTCCATATAAAATTCTATGTGTTATCTCAAATTATTTGCTATAATGTTGCTTTTATATGGTGTCTATATTCTCTACAAGTTCCATGTATTATGTTTGGTATGGTATTTAAATGAGATGAGAATGGGAAAAAAGAACATTAAATTACCATAATATCCTTTTAAAAAAAATAAGACATTAATTATTATTTTTTAATTTTGTAAAAAAAAAACCATTTAAAACATTTTTGTTATCTTCTTCAACAGAGTATATGAACAGTAAATGTGTCGATGTGGATAGTGAGTGAGACGGACGACAAAAGAGGTTGATTCTAACGAGGTTTTAGGGAGGCTGACAGACGACAAGCATGATAGACGACCATAAGAGCTATAATTCCGAGAAGGTTTTAGGGTCTTCTCTCTTCTCTCTCTTAAATCTCTCTCTGGTTTCTTTCGCTTTCTTCTCTTTCTCGCCAACTTAGAATAAAAGAAACCCACGACCATGGTTGGATGTGAACAGTGGGCGTTGTTAGAGCTCTACTAATGTCCTTTGCCCTCCCGTTTTCATCTAAGAATGGTGGCCACTATGTTAGAACATTTTTTATATTATATGGATTATCATTAATTATGCTATTGGATTAATCTCTTGTTATAACTAATTAGGCAATTAATTATTACAATTGATAAACTAAGAATGGATTAGTTTTATATTCATTGTGGATAATCAATAATAGGTTGGATTACTCATAAGCTTACTGGGCAGAGACCCAACCCACAACCTAAGAACATTAGTAATTATCCCATCAGATTAATATTATAAGTTTGTTACCCAGAGAGAGTTAATGGGCTTCCTTTTCTCTGAATGCCCTAATTTGAATACAACTAAGACGATAACTCTCTCTGGCCATTTACTACTTTGAGGTCTCTCTTGGGTATTATGGCTTGACGTTATTTTCATCTGGTAGAATGTAACTGACACTATGTCATTTTCATCAAGTCAGATCTTAATAAACTAAATTCTCCCTATTTTGTATTCATGTATTATCTATAATTATTACATGATCTGTTTCAAATGGTATCAGAGCTTCCATAAGTTATGAAATTTTAATTTTTTTTTTTCTGATTCTGAAATTCTTCATCATCACCTATATTCTTTGTTGAAATATTTTTGTTTTTCGTTATTTCCTTTCCCGATCACTACCATTGACGACTACCATCATCGGTGGCCCACCATCGGTTGATAGCCACTGATGTTTCATGTCATCGGCACCATAAGTCAAAAACTTCTTCCCCGAGTTCGAACTGAACTCACCAGTGAAACCAAAATTTTGAATGAAGAAATTACTCAATTGGAAGGGAATTAATCAAAATCACTAAAGGGGATTTATAGATAATGAATTGATTATCACTTTGATCCTTGTTTCGAAGCCTAAATCACTGAAAAGGGTTGGGTTGAGGTCCGGGTCTGTCGAGTCATCTGACAGGTCGAATAGTTGAAGATAATGTGCGTGGGCTGGCATCAGCGCATGATGGCATGTGAGGATCACGCTCCTATCAAACGAGCCCTAAAATTTCACAGTTCGCCTCCACTCTCCCTATTCTAAATTATGGTGATTTTTTTTTTCAGAATTTTTCAGCCCTGGAAATAGGATTTTAAAATTTTTTAAAGATTTAGGGCCTTAATATGGTATGTAACTGAGGTATTTTGACATGAAAAATTTTTTGTACAGACTAGACATAGTGAGGAACAACATATTCAATTCATTCTTCCTAATTATGTGTGAATAAATTACAATTAATTTCTTTGTATTATTTGTTAGATTTTATTCCTAATTTTGACACATATCTTAAAGAATAAGTTGTGTATGGAATTTGCTGTAGCTTTGGGTCATATGCACCTATTAATTGTGTGCTCGCCTATTGTTGGTCTAACCATAATGGTGTTTTTTTTATAAACAACATATATTATGTTTGCTATTTCATTCCTTACATTTAAGAACGATTCAATTGCCATTATTAGGGATGAGTCTAAATATTATAATAAGTCTACTGGAGAGAGTGTATGTATATATTATGTTGACAATAGATATACCCTATTGGTATGACATTATTAATATAATTTTGTGAAATAGGTATATTTACGACTGGTTAATAGTATTGTTTTAACTGATGCTTTCATAGTTTCTTATATCCTATCGATATTGAAACCATGGATGCATTTTTGGCATTATTTCTCTTTGTGGTCAAATCTGTGGTACATATGAGTTTTCCTTTCTTGATTTATTATAGCCCAGAACTTTTAAGTGAGATTATAATGAATATCTTGTGATACAGTTGCATAAGCTGAATTTTGTGAATGAAACTTTATTTTATAATTATGTTTCCAGGACATAATTAATGTTTCCTAATTTTGTTGCATCAACTTCTGTGTTCCAACAACTGTCTGTGGTGAAAACTTTGAATGAGACTAACTTTGATGACTGACATGAGTCCCTTAACATGTACCTGATTATCTCTAAAGAGGATTTGGCCATGAGAGAACTAAAGCCAGTAAATCTTACTAGTGATTCTAGTGCTGCTGACAGAGCTTATCATAAGCAATAGCATGAATCCAACAGAATCTATTTGACAGTTATAAAGTACACCATTAAGAAGACCATCAGACAGAGTATTCTTGAGAAGGACATTGCTGTTGAATACCTTAAGGTTATAAATAAGAAGTTCAAGAAGTTTAATAAGACACTAAAGGCTTACTATCTTTCTTTACTGGATAATAATCATTATGACGAAGTGTCTGGGGTACATGAACATATGATGAAACTAGTAAATTACTTCAATAAGCTGAAGTCTCTAAATGTAGACTTGGGTGAGAGTTACCTCGTCTATAGAGTTTTACAGTCTCTTTTAACTGAATATGGGGTTTTCAGAACCACCTACAACTTTCAAGAAGCTGAATGGGCAGTTAATCAGATGATGTCCATAATGACCTAGGTGGAGCAGTCATTAAAAAAAAAAAGTTCACATGGTCATTCAGTGAACTACATCTCTCAGAGTTCATCAAGTAAGGCTAGAAATGAAAAGCTTAAGGGAAAGAAGCATGAAGGCAAGACTGATGATAAAAGGTTTTTTGAACTCAAGAAGAACAATAAGAAGAATAAGAGACAAAAGAAGAAGACATTTAAGGGTGAATGTCATTACTGTAAGAAACCTGGCCACAAGATTTTTGACTACCTCAAGCTAAAGAACAAGCATGAGAAAGAAGGTATCTTTTTTGAAATTGCCCCATAATTCTAGTTTGTCTTGAATACAATAGTTTTGAAACTTTTATGGACACTTGGTGGTTAGATTTTAGAGTAACTGTTCATTTAACTAATTCCTTGCAGGGGGTCAGAAACAAGAGGAGCCTAAATGAAAGGGAAAAGACCATTCTTGGAGTGGAAGAAAGTTCAGTTGTAGTGGATTGCATAGGAACTGTAGTTTTGAACTTGTATTCTGGACACAGTTTAATTTTATATGATGTTGTCTATGTACCTTTTTCAAGGAGAAATTTAGTTTCTAGTTATGTATTAGACAAACATGGATATTCCTTTTAGCAAAGAAATGGTAGAATTGATATTTACTTTAATTCAATTATTGTTGTAACTACTAGCTTAATAAGCAGTTTATATTGCTTGAATGCAAATGTTAGTTCAGATTCTACCTCTGTGGTATCTATTAATGTTGTTATTGGACACAAATGTCGAAGAATTGATGAGAACTCTTCCATGTTATGGCACCGATATTTGTGTCATATCTCCAAAAAGAGATTAGAAATGATGGTTAGACAGGGAATATTACATAGCTTAAATTTTTCTGATTTTGAATCATATATTGATTGCATTAAGGGAAAACTTCCTGCCAGAGCTAGAAGGAAAAGGGCAAATAGATCTGTGACTATTTTGGAATTGATCCACACAGATATTAGTAGACCAATTACTCCTATTGCTATGGGTAATTACAAATACTTTATAACCATAATAGATGACTATTCCATATTCAGATAGATTGATCAGTTGCATGATAAATCTGACTTATTGGATGCCTTTAAAGCATTTAAGTCTACTGTTAAATTAAAGTCTGAGAAGGCAAGTAAAAGTGTAAGATCAGACAGAGGTGGTGAATATTATGAGAGGTATACTAAAATAGGCAGAAACCCTAGACCTTTTGCGCTATTCTTATAGGAGCAAGGAATTGAAGCTCAGTATACTATACCTGACACTCCACAACAAAATGAAGTTGCTGAGAGGCATAATCGCACCTTGATGGACATGGTTAGAAGCATGATCAGTCACTCTTCGTTATCAGAGTTTCTGTGGGGTGACGCCCTTAAGACAATAACTTATATCCTAAATCAAGTTCCAAGTAAGTCAATTGAAAAGACCCCATGTGAACTTTTCACCAATAAGAAGCCTAGTCTGAGGCACTTTCGCATATGGGGTTGTAGAGCAAAGGTGAGACCCTATAATTCGTAGCTCATGAAACCTAATTCTAGGATTGTTAATGGATTCTTCATTAGTTATTATTTAGAATCTAGAGAATGCAAATTTTATTGTCCTAATCATACTACCAGGGTCATTGAATCTGATAGAACACTCTATTTTGAAGATGACTTGGACAGTAGGAGTGGTATTCCTAGAGTGATCAATTTGCATTGTGTGGATACCATTTTACCCATACCATCTTTGTTATCTCTACCTGTGGATCATGATATTAGAGATGATACTCTTATTGAGAATCCAGTTAATCTTATTTTGGAAGTTCCTACAGTTGATATAAGAGAACTAGTCGTTAATTTGAGGCAATCACAGAGGATTTGTAGACCTGTAATTTCGTATGATTATATAGTATACTTGCAGGAATTTGAGTCAGACATTATTGATGGCACAGATACAATTTTTTATGATAAGGCTATGTCAGGTTTTCATTCATCTGAGTGGTTGGAGGCTATGAATGATGAGATGTCCTCCATGTCTTGTAATCATGTGTGGGAATTGACTGAGTTACCAGATGGTTGCAAATGAGTTTTTAAGACCAAGAGAGGGGCCAATGGTGAAGTTAAAAGATTCAAAGTCAGACTTGTAGCTAAAGGCTATAATCAGAAGAAAGGAATTGATTATACAGAAACTTTCTCATCGGTGTCTAGTAAAGATGCTTTCAGAGTTGTAATGACTTTTGTTACACAATTAGATCTTGAACTTCTCAGATGGATGTCAAAACAACATTCTTAAACAGTGATTTACTTAAAGATGTTTATATGACACAATCTGATGTATTTACTAAAGTAGGGGAAGAGCACTTAGTGTGCAAATTAAATAAATCCATCTATGGGTTTCAGCAAACCTCAAGACAGTGGTATTTGAAATTTGATCAAATAATTAATTCACTTGATTTCACAAAGAATATTACTGATCAATGTATCTATAAAAATTTGACAATGACAACTTCATGATACTTATATTGTATGTTAATGACATACTGTTGGCTAGTAACTTAGTGACTATGTTGAATGAGATTAAACATGTTTTGTCATGCCACTTTGACATGAAAGATTTTGGTGAAACCTCTTTTGTCTTGGGAATTTAGATTTACCATGATAGATCTTGTGGTACTCTTAGTTTATCTTAGGCAACCTATTTAGATCGAGTGGTGAAGAAATTTAACATGCATGCTTGCACTCTTTATGTTGCACCTATATAGAAGTGTGAGAGGTTGTCTAGATCATCTTGTCCTAAAGATGATGATTCAAAGATTGCAATGAATAAGATTCCATATGAATTTGTTGTTGGCAGCCTTATGTACGCTTAGGTATGCATACGACCTGATATTGCTTTTGCTGTCAGTATACTTGGTAGATACTTGAAACATTAGTCTTGATCATTGGAGGGCTGCGAAGAAAGTTATAAGGTACAAAACATCATATGCTTAATTTTAGGAGATCTGAGCCACTTGAATTAGTGGGTTATTTAGATTCAGACTATGCATCTTGTGTGGATGATTGTAGATCCACTTATGGATACATCTTTATAATGTCAGGAGGAGATGTCTCATGGAAAAGTTCTAAGCAATCAGTAATAACTACCTTAACTATAGAGGCAGAGTATATCGCTTGTTATGAGGTTACCCACCAGGCCATATAGTTGAGAAAACTGATATCTGACATGCATTTGGTTGATTCTATATCACGACTTGTAACCATATACTGCAATAGTTCGTCTGCTGTTAGCTTTTCTCATAATCATAGGAACTCCAGTTGCATTAAACATTTTGATGTTAAGTTCCTATTTGTTAGAAAAAAAGGTTGCTGAATCTCAAACTCGTTTGCTTCACATTCCTGGTGAACATATGTTAGCGGATCCGTTAACCAAAGGCTTACTTGTAAGAGTCTTCAAAAATTATATGACTAATATAAGTGTTGTTGAAAATTTTTAATGTAACCTTGGTTTAGTGGGAGTCTGAATTGAGTTCTTAAGGGACTTTTAGATTGTAATATGACATCTTAAATGTCACTTCGTATTCCATTCTATTCAGATATTGAAACTTATTTATGGCAATGTTAATATCACTTGATTTCCTATTGGTTTCAAAGATCTTTGTGTGTGGTTTTATTTATGAATTTTGTATGATTTATGAATATACATCATCCATGTGTTTATGTAAATATTAATTGCCTAATTATGTATTCGTTGATTGGCCTAATAATTTAATTAATGCTATCCAAGTGAGAAATTGTTAGAACATTTTTTTTATATTATATGGATTAACATTAATTATGTTATTGGATCAATCTCTTGTTATAATTAATTAGGCAATTGATTATTACAATTGATAAACTAAGAATGGATTGAGTTTATATTTATTGTGGATAATCAGTGAGGGGTTGGATTACTCACAAGCCCATTGAGTATAGACCCAACCCACAGCCCAAGAATATTAATAATTATCCTATTAGATTACTAATTATGAGTTTGTTACCCAGAGATAGTTAATAGGCTTCTTTTTCTCCAAATAATGAAATAAGAAATTATTTTAAAGGATTTCTGAGGATTTTATTTTAATAATATAATTAATTATTATTATTAAAATAAAACTCTATAAATTACTTTGGAATGCCCTAATTTTAATACAACTACGATGATAACTTTCTTTGACTGTTTACTACTTTGAGGTATCTCTTGAGTATTATGAGTTGATGTTATTTTTATTTGGTAAAACGCAACTGACATTATGTCATTCTCATCAGTTTATATCTTTATATACTAAATTCTTCATATTTTATATTCATGTATTATCCATAATTACTATATGATTTGTTTCACACTAGAGATCATCGTGCATCGCTTCCAGTGGACAATGTAGTCGATGTCTCGTTGCTGGTGAAGCTCTCGTCGATTTGACGCCATGCTCTTGTCGACCTGATTGTCACTCACATTGAACCAGAGGACAATTTGGACTTTGACCATTACATTCCAGGGAGAGATGTGCCATTCCATCAATCAAGTGTGGGATTGGTGATTCCCATTCGTTTGGGAATGGCCTTACTGGTGGAAAGGGAAAGCTTGCCAAATTACAAACCAAACATTGGATTATAAATGATTTTACCATTCCTTGAGTCACATTCCAAGAAGCAAACATGGCCTAGATGTTTCTGACCATTTTGTCAAACTCAATATTTTCATTACGTACGTAAATTGTTACCCTTTGGACTCAGAATTTTGATAGACAAACCTAATTTTCCATTCCATTGATGGACATTAATTTTAGAATATTATACAGAGTATATAGAAGATTAATTATAAATTGTACAGCGAACGTAGGTCCGGGTGTTACATCCTTCTTGTACAATTACAACTATCAGACTTTGATGCGTTTGGATTGAGAAGAGAAGAAAATGGAAAAAGAATATTAAATCAAGAAATTTCCCTTAATTGTGATTTCAATTAAACATATTTTGTTCATTTTCTTTTCAATACTCAATTGAAACTATATAATATGAAAAGGGGTTTTCCCTTTTTGTGAGAACTAATCTAAGACTTTGTATTTCTAGGAAAATGGTACATGACAAGTCATTAGAGACTCGTCAGGAATGATTATCTATATAGAATCATTCTCATGCTACACATGCTAATTCCAACCAGTGCACCAAACTTCTTGCAAATGTTATATCTGTCAAAATGGTTTGACTTGTAATTTTTAAGTCATTTAATTTAGCTAAATTAAACTAACCCAATCCACTTAACTTGTAAATTAAAGAGACTAGTTTGATAAGTTGGTATAAGTTGGCTTATTTGAAAGGTTTGTGAAATTTTTTAATGAAAGATTTAACATTACATAATTTAAAGTTGCTTTTATCTTATTATGTTTTTAAACATTTAATATTGGATTAACCATAGACAATATGAATAAATTTTTTGTATTAAAATTAAATATTTGACATGATAATTGAATATTTTTGTTTAGGACTTTTTTACAATTTTTTTATACATTAAATAAGTCAACCTATTTAACCCACCTTGTAAGTTAGGTTTAATGTCATAATCTACCAAACTAAAATGGGTTAAATCAATCATTAACCTAGGTGGATGGGCAAATTGACTTGTTTTAACACCTCTAACAAATATGTAACAAATATTAAATATATGAGTTCATGAGAATAGGCGAACTCATAAATGGAATTAACATGACTAGGGGTATGGGTCCCTAATTATATATTCTTTCTCATAAAATGACAATTAAATATGCGTTTAGTTTATCAGATTGGAGACAATATGTAGAGCAATTCGATATGTTGACTAGATAGCTAGTGAAGGTACATTAGCTTAAATTAGCAAGTTTATCATGTGACTATTATTTGGTAATTAGTAGCTTCAATGAGTTTTCAGTGACTTGCCATGTACGATTTACCTATAAATACCAGGTCTTACGTAGATTAGTAGCCCTGATCTCCTTCCTTATTAGAATTTGTTCATTGTATTTCTCCTCTGTCCAATGCTTTTTGTCTCCTTCAAGGGCTGCCTTCAATCTAAATCACTATCTCTAACGCTGCTTAAGTTGTTAAAGCTTATTCACTCCCAAAGTCTGGTGCGTTCATTACAGCCTATACCGGAATCCCATTATTACCGTTGAAAAACAATATGGCTCAAATTATATTGCTTGGGCTGTATCCGTTAAGCTTTGGTTTCTTGGCCAAGAATATGAAGATCATCTAGTGAAATAGGTAGATGATAGTTCTGCCTCTGATAGGCCTACTTGGAATAGAACACATAATCAACTATATGTTAAGGCATTTTGTTGAGCATAAGTTGTGGCACATTCTTCATAACTATATTCTATTCTTTACATTCTTGGCTGTACAATCTCGTTTCAGCTAGTAGACTCAGCCAAACACTTAATTGGTCATATTGATAAATATGTGTTTATACAGCATATGAATACTGGTCAGACGATTGGCACAAAGTGTGAATCTTATGGACTTTATCACCTCTCTGTTACATCTCCAGTAATTTCCTCCTCAATCTTTTTGTCTCTCCTGAGCCGTTGCATTATTGTTTGGGGTCGTCCCTAGTCTTGCTAATATAAATCTTATTCATGTTAAAAGTATCTCCTTCACCCCCCTGATGCTAACCTGAGGTGATTTGGTGAGTGAAAATTTAGATAAAGCATTCCAAGTTCCAATCCTCTCCTTTTGAATAAAAAAATATCAGTGCCTCCATTTAGCCAACAGGACTAAACTGCCACCCTTCTGAAGATAAGCTTTTATCACATTGACATCAAAATTTATATTAAGAATTGTCCACAAAATTGCGTAAATTTCCTACATCCCCTTCGTTTCCATGTGTGTTTTTCCAGTATCTCTTATTATGTACAAGTGTATATATTGGTCACGCACAAGTCACAACTGTCAACACTTCTCTAAGACGATGGCTTTCAACTTGCCTACTTGTGTCAAAGGAGAAGGGTTTCCCTCACAAGCCTCAGCCAAAACTTCTAGCCTGGACTCCAACCAGCTCTTCTGCAATATACCATCCTTCTGCTCACCCATATCAGATATTAATGGCTTGTTATAGCGGATGAGATTCAACATCATTCCCTGTAATACAAGTTTAATCAGTAAAAGCATATTGTTGCTACCATCATCATATAACCAAGGAGGGAAAAGGAAACTATGTAACCAACAAGAATAAAAATTATATCAACTCTGTACTCCCACGTCACACAGATCATAATTAGGATTTACATAGAGTGCGGTAAAACTGCAGTCAATGGGGCTCTGATTGGATTTCACTTAAATGGACTCAACATGAACCCATATCTGCCTGTTATATGTTCAAGGTTTAGGGTCACAAACAGGTCTAATGAAGGTTTTAAATGGGTCACAAACAGGTCGCCCTGTTTTCTAGACCATTATGTTTTATTTCTCACTTTTCAAAAAAGAATGCTTCTGGGAAAAATAATGATAAGTTTTTCATCAAAAAAATATAAACACTATATGAATTTAACAAAATAATATCACCAAGTACAAAAATCAAGTTGTTGGCCAAAAAAAGTATAAAAATAAAATTTAAATTTTTTTATTGGCCTTCTTTTTACACCAGCCTGTTTTTGGCCTGAGAGCTAAAAGGGCTGCCCATTTAGGCCCGCATGTAAAATGGACCTAACTTTAGATATCTAAATTATCCAATGGATGAGTTAAACAGGTTGGTCCATAGGTCCAGACCAGTTTTCACAGTGGTACCTATATACTGGTACTCTTACCTTTCAAACAATTCTATGGCAAAACATGCACACACATGTTCAGTTGACATTGTTCCCATGATCTCTAACATTCCATGACCAGATAGCCTAGAAACAATCTAATAATATATGGGCAGCAGCACAATCTCTGATTCGAGAATTGTCTAGCTAATTATCTTTCACCATGTAGCAAGAGTGTAGACAATTTAATACTTGCTCACCTCATGTTCCTGGTTCCGAGCATAATCACGCAAGAGAGACCTAATAAGCTTGTTCCGCAGCATCAGCTTATTCATTGGGCAGACATGAAATAGAAAAGAGGAAAGATGATGGATAACCAGAGTGTAAGCGACTGATCTGCGGATTGCAGCCCTGTCAAGGGCACCAGAAACCCATGACTTGACATAAGCCTCCAAGACCCCTTCATTATCCTACATAAGGTAAGTATATCTTCAATTTGATTGATATAAATTATATATTGAGCTAATATCTAATGCCTGCGTGTGTGCGACTGCATGAGTTCAGCAGAAGTGGTGGAAGAGACAAATGCATGGACCCATTGAATTCCAACAATTGATATTATCATGGAGATAATTTTAGCTCTCTCTCTCTCTCTCTCTCTCTCTATTTTGTGTATATATATATTTATATATGAAAAATTATGAAGACAGATAATGCACATTCTTCCCAAGGGTAATTTGCATCACAATTTCATCAAACCTGAAATAATCTTCGACTTTCTTCCCCATTTGACACAAGCTTCATAACAAGCCATCTCATAGATATGTCATATGTGTATGTGGAGAAAAGGAGGCATGTAAGTTTATATTGGTGGGCGTGTAGGATTCTTTATCTATCCAAAAATCCAGATTTGGAAACATCATTTTTTTTTTTTCATTTCTACATTAGCATTATGAATATGAAATAAAAGGACACGGTATGACTCAATTTGGTATTGCTGGGTGCTTCTAAAAGTTAATGATTAGTTACAACAAACAAACATGTTGATGGTATTTCTTAGTAATTTTGTACAAATGTTTCACTCCTTTCTTTCTTCTTTTTTTCGTGTTTGAAGGAAAAAAATGACAAAGATCTTATGAATTCAGTCAATTCACAGACACAAACACATGATCTTTTAGCATTTCCACAAAATTACAATAATATCTTTAGTTTATTTTTTCTAACGGTCCAAATAAGTTATTTTAAAAGCACAAGCAATATCTTTTTCAGAAAACATTTCATTTCAAAATGACTGAAATTTAACAAGTTATTTTTACCTCAACAGGTTCAAGGTATCCTTCAGTCCCAGAAATGCATTTCTCTAAAGGTGGCAGAAGCTCAAGAACATGAGCATTAGACAGTGCATTCCATGCAGCAAGTCTAATGGAAGATTCAACACAACGGAGTAAATAAAGTGCGACTTGCCGGCCAAAAATGAGATCACCATAGGATATAGCAGAAAACTGCTCTACAAGGTCTTCAATGACTGTTGAGTAACTTTCAAAAATCTCAGATTGAAATCTCAGAAACTCAAGATGGCTTCTATTGTCTGAAATAACTTCCTCCCGTCTGGTAAACCTTTCTTTATCAAGTAGCTGACCATAAAGATCCTGCAAAGCTTCAAAAATTTCCCTTTCCCGCTCCTGTTCAAGCACTTCCATTCCAACAAGGAAATTGACAGATAAGGAATGTAACTTCCAGGTCAATGATACATGCTGAATAGGAGAAGGAAAATCAGTTTGTTGAAAATTGGACATTGCTTCAACACCTAAAACAAAGAAAAGCCCAGCTTTTGCAACTTCAAGCAAATTAGTTTGATCGTGTAAATTATGTGAACTAGAAACATTTTGAGGATCAGACTGCTTGCTGTGAACTATTGTTGAGATCGGACTAAGAAAAAAGTGGACCGGAAGTGGCAGTCTCTGGCGAGCCCATTCTAACAGTAAAGAAGTATAGGACAGACTTGTCACAGCTGACATGTCTACATCCTCATATATGGTGTCCAAATGAGCACTATCCTTTTGAGAGGTTTTAACCCCAGGGACATTATTGCCATCTATAGCACTGGACTTCACCTTTACAGACAACCATCTCCTCCTGAAATGAGATGATAGCAGTCGACTGAAGTGCAGGTAGTCCTCCTCTTCATATTGCCACCTAAATGTTTGACCTCTCGTCTCAAGAAGGAAATTCTGAATACAGATATCAAGATACTTCAGAACAGAAATATCAAACAATAGATCCAACGCCCTTTCCATAAAAATCCCATCCCTTGGTCCAGCAATCAAACAAAATCCCAAGGCTGAATTAATTCTTTGCATGATGAAGGTTGCTTCTTCAAATATAGGTCTATCAATAGATAGATTTTGAATAGTTTCCAGAAGATGAATGATAAATATTGCGTCTGTTTGTGCCAGTAAAATGCCTTTTGACCAAAATCCTCCACCAGGGGCACCCCAGCCAATTCCCACTCCTGGAACAGGTCCTCCTCTGCCAAATGTTTCAATAGAGAGCATGCAGTGCCAACCTGAAGCAACTAAATTTGTAAAAACATTAAGCATCAATCTCAAACTAACCGAAGACCTATTTAGTATGCCATCCTCAAGCATTTTTCCTTCTTCTGAGAGAGTTTGGTCCTGGGAAGGGAGGCTACAGATCCCAGTCTTGGCAGACTTTATTAAATTGTCAATTGTTGTGATCAAGTTGACTATTCCATT
Source organism: Delonix regia (assembly GCA_037074485.1). Taxonomy (NCBI): domain Eukaryota; kingdom Viridiplantae; phylum Streptophyta; class Magnoliopsida; order Fabales; family Fabaceae; genus Delonix; species Delonix regia. The sequence continues at coordinate 24,256,966 of CM073457.1, forward strand.
TAGACAACAGACAGATGCTAAAGACATTTCATGATCACTATTCTGCCTCAAAAAAATTAGTTCCTCAATAATAGATTCACATTCATCAAGATCTCTCCCACTTTTTGTTCCATACGAAACTGAAAAGCCCAAAAGCCAAAATTTAATCATCTGAAGTCCAATCTTAGGGACAAATTCTGGAAGCCAGGGCACAGGCCCACCAGCTTCATATGGGTTGATAGTATCCTCTGGTGTCACCCTTTCAAGGACTCTGAAAAGCATGTGAATCACAGCTGTGTACACCCACAACAAAGGAGTCACAGATAGATTTTGTAAAGCTAAGTATCCTCTCCCTTTTTTTTGTCCCTCAAACAATTTAGATACTTGTGGATCACTTCTGGTTGCTATCCACTTTATGGCTAAGTCAACCATTGGACCAACATAACTCCAAGACCAGACCTCTGTCTCAGCACCAGTGAACTGTAGTAGTTGATTGCTTTGCAACTGCTGTGAAAAGAACTTGGGGAGTCTTCGAGCCAAAGACTCCAGAACAAGGTAAGCCTCCCTTGAGATGGAAGCAAATTCACACAAAACATTATTTTCAATAAGTTTTTCAAATGTAGGAGGATTCAGCCACAAACACAAGGCAGGGAACATGTCTGAGAAATACGATACACAATATCCATACTGAATGCAGACCTTCCAGAAACGCAATTGTTCAACAATCAGTGCTGAACCAAGTTTACATTTTTCCTTCCCTAACTTTACCCAGTGATCAATGGAGGAAGGACATTGATATAAGTGCCATGTCATGGCCTGAAAATACCCTTTCTTTATAAACTCCAAACAATTTTTCTGGTGCAACCGAGCAAAAACCTTTTTACAATAATAAAATGGAGCATTAGTAATAAATCTTTAACAACAAATGCTGAAATGATTATCACAAATAAGTAAAGAAAATTAACATATTAATTAACCTTAAATTATTGAACATTATTCCTCACCTTGAAGAGGATCACAGATTTTATCATAGAAGGTCGAATTTCTACAATGTCAACAGTAAATCTCTGCAAAATAGTTTGAATTAGCCTTTCGCACTTTAAGACTGCATTTGCACTTGAAGGGGAATGCCTGGCTATCGCAACCAGTATAGAAATAATACATTCTTCCAAAACTGCTGTAGGGTCTGTCTGCAACCATTGGAAAATAATCAATTTGATATGAACGTTCAAAGAAAATAGGGCAGAAAAACTTTCTCAACAATCAGTGTCTTTCTATACAACTGACAACTCTAACAACATCAAATACTTCAACATTATTATTCATTCCAGAAATATTATTTGTGACTGCAGAAGAGCAACCATTAAAAATGACTAATTTCAAACTTATGTGATTACTCTTTCTCTATATTAAATGGATACAATCACATCGAAGAGTTGCCAAGCAATTAAAGATTGGTAGTTTAATGAAAAACGTAACTATTGGAAAAGAAATCACTAGCAACCTTTAAATAGCCAAGTCAAATGGCCCTAAAAATAAGCTTGACACATTGACAGTGTCTCAATTTATTAATTATCAATTCTTACCTCCAAAAGATAGCGAAGTCTAGGAAGAATTCCCATCCGAACAAGACCTGCAGTAAAATCCTGTCCAGCAACTACTATATCATCCTGAATTGTGTGTTTCCCTTCAGTCTCATCTTCAATAGAATCCTTGCTGAAAGGAAAAATATTAGAAGGCTTTGCACTGTACTTCCAAAATCCACCATGAAGAAAACCAACGTTAATATCCGGTTTACTTCTAAAAACAGGAGCAGTGCAGATATCCATGTCATAAGTCCCCTTCTTCTGTAGGTGAGAATATTACAAATTAATCTAGCTTGAACACAGAATAATATTATAACATAAAGAGGAAAAATATGGATAAGAAATCCCCTTACCTCTGAGATATCAAAGAAATTCTCGTTCACATCACAACTCAACACACACTGAATAACCTTTGCACAGGCTAGAACTACAGAACTGTGGTTATCATCAAGACATATTCTACAAGAAATCAAAGAAAACATTAATGTCACTGGAGGTCCAGAGGAAAAAAGAATTGTATGCTAATAAAATTGGAAAGAATTGACGATTTCATCAAGTGGTTATTAATCATAAGCTACTAGAATTAGTTCACCGATAACATTATATTTCTATCAATTTGCAAAATCTGGACCAAAACTGAACAACACAAATAGTAACCTCTTTAGGATGATCTTAATTTCAAAAACAGTAATTTACAATAAAAAAATTCACCTGAAAAGCTTCTGGCTTCTGAAGTTCTAAATCCAACATGCACAAAAATGTTCAAGTTAACTCTACCAACATGCCTCCTTGTTATAAACCTTAAGGGAGTGAGCTGAGTAAGCAATATGTTCTAGATTTCACTCATCCAAATGAACGTAGGACAAAGGTAGTAATATTACTTAAGGTCTCGTGTATATATAACAATAGAGATGTCAGTGTCAGGGAAAGAAATAACAATAATTACAAGAGCATTTAAAAGCACACAAATAATGCGGGCTTATGCTGTTATCAAACATGCATTTTCATTTATGAACTACATAACTATGGCTTATGTGGGTTCCTTAGCTCAGTGTGACATGACAGATGGCCAGCAGCATAGATATAGATTGGCTGGCATTTCACTTACATCTCAACCTCCAAAGAACGTGGTCTAAAGATTAATTGAAACATACACAATAAAATGCATATTTTGAAGAGAAGACCAATAACTCAGTCATTGCAGGTAGTTGATTAATGAAACCAACAACTTATGCCTATTTATGAACCTGAGTGCCAACACAAGCTCAGGTTCGGGACCAAGTGCAAAAGCCCAGACAGCCTCCCAGTCAACAGATTTGTCCTCTCTGTTTTCAATCCTCACCAGATGCCCAACTTTGTCATTGCAGATATTGTTTAACACCTTCTCAAGCACAGAGGAAAGGAGATGCAATGCAAGGGCCCTTTGTCCAGGAACCTAAACAACAAAATTTGGCAATAGTAAGATACAAAAAAATTGGTGAAAATTTTATGAATAAGTTGAAAATCAATTTATTCCAAATGCTCAAGTTCTTAGGAGAGCTCAAATATAGTTTTAATATATATATCTAACACGCTCCTTCACATGCAAGTTGTAGAAAAATCAAGGGCCCACCATATCTTTTGCAATTGAAAGAACAGAAAGGGACAAAGATCAAACTTGACTGCTTGGTCAAGAAGACTTGTTACCATCTTAAGGACCCACTTCATCCCAAAAGCTTGAGCACATAGGAGAATCCCAGCAATGTTTATATATGTATATATATATTAAACAAAGCCTAACGGTTTTCATGCTTAAACTATAACAAGTGAAGAAGTTCTTCCAAACTGTGCCAAGCATCAAAAGTAAATGCATCCAACTAAAAGATACATAAGTTACACAACATATAGCATACCACACTTCTAGTAAGTGCCACAGCTTCCTTGATTGTGTAACCGGCTGCACCCGGATCCCCATCAGTCCGCAGGTAATCACGCTCAGTAACATTATCTGCAGCATGCCAAATAGAATTCTCACATGTAAGTTGCAGCTGTAAAATAATTGATAGAACTAGAAAGTACTCTTTTGATCCTTCATTTATTACAAAATTGTTATTTTGATCTCTCACTCATTGAAATGTCCAAAATGATAACTCACACATTGGAAAATATCACACACTTGGTCCCTTACTTTTCAGAAAATTACCAAATTTAGTTTGAGAAAAATACAATTTTGGCCCCTCACTTTTAGCTAAAGTATTAATTTAGTCATCGAAAGATGGAAAATATCAAAATGGTCCTCCAAAGATTAAAAAGTGAATGGAATTGGTCTTTGTGGAGGACTAAATTGATCTATGGAGGACCTATATTTTCTAAAGGATTTTATCTTTGGAAGACCATATTGATCTTAAGGCTAAAAGTGAGGGGTCAAAACTATATTTTTCTCAATTTAGTTCTTTCACCAAACCCTAAACTCTAAATTCAAGAGACTAAATCTGGTATTTCTTTTAAAAGTGGGAGACCAAGTGCAGTATTTTCCAATGAGCGGAGGATCATTTTGAATATTTCAATGAGTGAGTGATCAAAATGACAATTTTGTAATAAGTGAGAGAACAAAAAGGTATTTTACTCCTAGGATAACCAGAATATTAATGAACTATTTTCAGAGAGCAATGGTAACATTCAAAATGGTGAATAAGCAATCAAAACTGATAAATATTACAAAGTGAAGTCTACGAATTGAACTAATACAAATAATAGGAATCACAGTCTAGACTGGAAACAAATCAGGTCCACCACAAGGAAAATAACATGGGAGCCATAACCTGCTCACTGCTTTGAGACAGGCTTTGACCTTGCACACACATTGATCTTATCCTTAATTTAACAGCAACATATTACAACATTTCCAGTTCAAGTACATTTGGAAGCAGTCAACCAATGCACAAGTCCTAAAAAAGAAGATTCAATATGTATATTTTAAAAACAATAGTTCATGTTAGCTGAAGAAAAGTACTCATGCAGTATACAAAAATTACTAAAACCACATGAGTGCCAGTAAAGTACAGTCTTGTGGAGCATCTAATAATTAAATATGAGGTGACAGAAACAATAAAAAGGACTGCTAAAAAATAAGAATAATAAATGAGGCTTACCATTTACAGACACCAAATCAATACTATTATCAGCAACATCCCCAGCTAAAGAAAATCGTAACTCCCTAACAGCCTCAACTCTGTCACTCCAAGCATTCCATGAGCTGCTACTTGCAGTGGTTGATGTCTTTGTCAAATCATTCCCGCCATCTGGCTTATTTTCTTCATATTCTGAGGGTGGCGACATCATGGTAGTGGAGACATTGTTCTCAGCATGCAGAGAAAGTCTTTTATCTTTGATATTCTCAACATGCTGATTCACAGATTTATAACCAGTACCCACTTCAGAGATTGAATTATTTTTCTTGTTCAGTTTCTCCTCACCCCTCTTTCGTAGTAGCTTTAGTAATGCAGGGTTCATTTTCTCCATAATCTGTGCCCGGGCTTCTGTAATCTCCTGAGCAGACATTTGCTCAATCCGAGCTTGATTCTCAGCATCAATTTGACTCTCAAGAGACATGGACTCAGGTTCATTCATAAATTTGTTGGACCTAGAACATGAATCCATGCTTGAAGTCAAACTGTTTGGCTCTGATCTTCTCAGCATGCCTGGTGATCCAAAACTGTCATCAGGCAATTTTTTGGAGCCAACTTGATAGCTTCCAGCCTTAAATTTTAATTCTTCCTTATCATCACAAATTCTGGAATCTTTAACATTTTCCTGAAGATCTAGCTTATTTGAGATATCCAGTTCCATGGCATTGACCTTGTTGATAGGCCCACTATATGATTTATGTGACTGTGGTTCAGCTTCCACTTCCATAGAAGCAGCAATACTTTTATCAGCAGAAGATGAGGTTCTGTTGTCTGCAGTCTTACCTCGTTTGTTATTGATTGTTTTCTCTTTAGTTTGCCTAGAGTGTAACATATCTTTCTCTGATTTCTTCCCAAAAGAAGAATTATCATCCTCAATTATCTCCTTCCACCTGCTAAAATCCAATCCTTTTTTCCTCCTCCTTTCTACTGGATTAGCAAGGGCTTTAACTGGGTCAAACTCCATGAAGTCTTTATCTTCTTCGTCATCTTCAATATTGTTAACACTATCATCATTGTCATCCACACCCACTTTACTACTCACCGGGCACCAATACTGTAAAATCAAGTTTTGACATCAATCTATACGGCTTACCTCATATAGAAACTACTTACAATAAACTACAATGAGTTAATTTAAGCAGAAGTTCATGCCAGAAAAAAGGGGACAAAGTCACTGGTGGCACCACTCCAATAGTGTATAAGCTTAAAGATTAAAAAAATAAAAATTCATTATTTTGGTTTCTTTTTTCTTATGGGACTGATTGAAATAGTCCAAAAATTCCTAAATGAGAACTTGGTCATATCTATTGGTCTCATCTTGGGGGCATTTCTTTAATAGTCCCAAATAAATGTACCTAGCTATCAACAAATTTGTCAATTAAGAGTTACTTTCAATGAAACCCTAGCTAACAACAAGTGTGACGCAAAACCTAGGTAGTGTAACGCCTAAGTTATCTTCTTCTCACATTCCTCCCTAATTTTCTTAATGTTCTGAACTGCTCAGGACTGAATTGATTGGCAAAGATCATAAAATTTTCACCTCATCAAAACACTAGTAGTTGCTCGATTAAATGTTCCCTAGAACCTATAAACCTCCAAACTTCAAATGTGAAGGTACGGTACTCAGCCCACACCAAATCAATTATTAAGTGCTGAAGTACAAAGATCCTGTATAAAAGACATTTTAGACCCAGCAGCATCAAACTATCACTTGAATTACAGGCAAGTGGGAGGCTTGGAAGACAAACGAGTAAACAAATATAAATAAATAAATAAAAAGAAATCCTAATTATTGCTATTTAAACTCAAATACGCAGATAAGAAAGAATAAGGCCATGAAGCAGCTATCAAAGGGCCAACTAATTAGGACTTTTATGTCAGTCGTTTAATATTCTGTAAATATTGATTCCCTCCTGAGCTCAAGTTATTGAAACCATTGGAAAGTTCAAAAGACTAGTTGTTCCTTTTTTCTTTCTTTCTTTTACACTATTCAAACTGACTCAGATTCTCAGCTCCAGGGTTGAGGCCGGTTTTCATTTAAGCAGATATCAAAATTGCAGCATTCCCATTGTCTAAATGTTTAAAGCCAAAAATCACCATCAAAGTGGCAGCAAAAGCAGTTGAAGAAGTGCATTGAAAAATCGATATACTAGTTTATTTCATGCTCTCCAAACCACGACTCAGATTCTTGGTTCCAAAGTGGGTCTTCAATTCATTTTCATTGTCTAACAATTAAAAACCAACGATTACATCAAAATGGAAGCAAAAGGACTTGAAGAAGAACATGGGCAGCACTTACTGGGCCATGGGAGCGATGGCGGGCAACAGGGAAAGGAAGAACCGTGGGTTTAGGTAAAGAAATGGAAGTGGGATTGTTCACTGGCTTCTCTGAGATACCCTTTTCAACTATGCCTCCAACTAAACCAGAGGCGCCGTCTCCGCCTACTAGAAGTGAGTTCGTCCCAAATAGTTTCTGGCGAGCCAACTTCTTCGCTTCTTCCCCACCATTGCTCTTCTTCTGCTTCTCCATGTTTAAACTACGGGGAGAGTCCACGAATCCTAGCTGAGAAGAATTGGGAAGAATTATAGAAAACTGGGAGTTGAAGTTGTTAGCACTGGGCCTGGCTAGGACTGGCTTGTACATACAAAATTATGAGTTGCAAGCAGTAGCTCGGCCCATTATGAGCCCAAGGGTTTTTTATCATACAATACAAAGATTAAACACTAAAATTTTATTTTGGCCCTCCACATACGTACTAATTATCAAGTAGATCTTTTACAAATTTTTGTTTTCAAGGTGGTCCCTCCTGTTTTAAGACAAATCTAAAAAGCACGAATATGTTCAAATAAAAGATGTATCCATATCAAATAAAATATGTATTCAATACAATACATAATAAAATATACTTATATATGTGTCAAAATTTTATTTTTTACCAGATACGATTCAAAATATGTTGAAATAGCATTAATATTTCTATTCATTTTTTTTATTATTTGCAACGTGATTTTATCATTTTATCATTTGTTTTATTATCTTTTTATTTGATATTTCACAAAATCATTAGATTTCTTTATTTATCGTTTTCATATACCTTCATTTAACATGATCTTTTTATTATAACATACAACATTTAGCCACATATTGAAACTACGCTAGTGTAATTATATATAGACACGTACACTTTATTATATCTCATATATAGAATTACAAATCAGATTAATCACTGTACAGCTTATATATTGTATAATAATTGACTAAAAAAAACTAATAACAAAAAAAATTGTGATTGTAAATTGTACAACATATATATTGTACGAATTACTATTTAAATTCATAAAATCAATCATTTCTCTGTCAATGTCTCTTGAGAACAAAAGAAAAATAGTCCAACAATTAAGAGTAGAGATGCTAAAAGACGATGCCAAAAGAATCACTTTTACCACAATCTTCTTAAAGACCATTCAAGCTAAACCCAACCCCATGATCAAGCCCTTACATTCAGTATTTAGAGGTAGCATTGCAGATTCCTGTCGTGGTAGAATCTTCTAGACCATTCGCCATTCTCATTTAAAGAAAGTCTCAAAATTCATTAAAGCCCTTCTGTTAGTGAAACGTTAATTTTGCTAGCTAAGCTTGGAGTTATACTTGTGTCCCACCTCCAACATCACACAGAGTCAATTAGAGGCGTCAAAACGGGTTCGATCCACCAAGTTGAACCCGTTTAATCTATCTATAAGGTGGGTTAAATTGAGGGGTTCATTTAATATATTTTTATTAACTCAACTCGTTTAATATGTGAGTTAAACGAATCAACTCATAAATTAAATGAGTTGCCCATTTTTTTTAAAAAAAAAATTTACTCACTCAGTCAAACACCCCATCCCACTGCACTTTTTTATTTTAAAACAATTAACCCTAATGTATGTGTTGTGTTGTTTTTATTATTTTGTAATTTTCCAGATTTGAATATTCTGCTCATAATCATATTCTTATTATTAATTAATCATTGAATTATTTGATTATTCTATTTATTTTAATCCTTCGAAACTTGTTTTTATTTAATTATTTTTTTGTTTATTTATACTAATATAAAAATTGATTGATTAAACAAAACATGTGTTTAAAGAAAGCTATATTTGAGTTTTTATAATTTTTTATTTTATTTTTATTTTTTAAAATTACCCACCCTATTTGGTAAGTTAAGTAAACTGACCCATTTAACTCACCAACTTGAGTGGACCAACTCTAGTAGGCCCACTTTGACAGCCCTAGAGCCAATCTCTTCCCTCTCATTTCGAATTGTTAATAACTAGGTTTCTTGCTTCCAGGGGTTCCTATAAGATATCAAATATGAAAGAATCTTGTCTAAACTTGCTTAAAACGAATTGCAATAAGCTTTCTTCAATAAAATTCAACGGTTAATATTAATTATCGTAAAAAATTTAATAATTTGTATTTGAAATTAAATTTTAATTTAATTGTCAAGATTCATTGAATGGTTCATATAATCTTTAATAAGTCCACGTGTTTCAATCCAACCTTAAAAAGTTTGAACTACGAAATATTAGCCAGAATTAAGTAAACTGCTTTTAATTATTCTCTTTTCTGTCCCTAACAGAAAGTATGTTTGCTTGTTATTTAATAATGCAATAATTGAGAAATGTGCCATGACAATGCATGTTTAAAATTTTAAAAATCTGACCCTATCCAAACTTTCTCCTTCCATATCTAGACTATACTTAAGTGGTTCAAATGCTGTATTTTTTGGCAACAGAAATGATGTTTTATTTATTTATTTTTCTTTTCAGTTTTTTAAATAAAAATTAGAAGAGAAAAGTCAAACACTTGCATGACTAAAATTACTCTACCTGATTGATAAAGATTTTTTAAAAAGTATTTGACAAAAAAAAAAAAGCAGTTTTTTTTATGTAAATAAGAAATTGTTCATATATGAAAGCTTGAAAGGTGTCTAAATTTTGACTTCACCATAGATATGTAAGTGCTAAATGAATAATGTTTCAGTGGGAGAAATTATCAGTAGCTAATAATACACTTACAGGGTAGATAGTGATAGTATGCTTGTCCGTTCAAATTATGACAAAGACAAAAGTTACGCAATTTGATTGGGCTAACGTTACTATCTACCATGATTTAATTAGGCTGACATGTCCATTCAAGAACACTTTTTGGAAAATTAATGATTTATATATCTAATTTGATATAAATATTTAAATACACAATAATTTGAAGAAATATACTGGTAATTCTTTAAGGCACTGTGTAAATCATTAGATATGTATTTTGATCATACTTGTTAGTCTAGAAAAGCCAAAAGAGGGTAAATTGGGATTTTAAAAGAAATTTAACAACTTTGAAAATAAATTTTTTAGTACTTAAATTTTAGCTTCCCTAGATTTCCTTAAATCTTGTAGTAAGGATTTCAATAAAATTTGGCTACTAAAAAATATATTTCCCTTCTTGCAAATTTTAGTGATGTCGCTTTAAGGAGGTCATTTCGAGATGTCACTAAATACATATTTTGATCATACTTGTTAGTCCAGACAAGCCAAAAGGGGATAAATTGGGATTTTAAAAGAAATTTAACAACTTTAAAAATAAAATTTTTAGTAATTAAATTCTAGCTTTCCTAAAGTTCTTTAAAGTTTGTAGGAAGCACTTTAATAAGGTTGGGTTCTAAAAAAAATATATTTAGTTCCTTGTAAATTTTAGTGGTATCACTTTAAGAATGTCCTTTCGAAATGTCAAGTTCCTACAAATTTTAGGACAACTAATCCAAATCAGTTTAGTAATTTTAACCAAAATAATCTAAGAAGTAAGAGCGGTGAGAAAATAGACACCAAAATTTACTGGTTCAGATCAATAAATTGATCTATATATGCTTCCCAAGTGTTAGCTAGGGTTTCCACTAATGAACATCACAAATAAAGAGTATACAACTTTAGAGCTCAACCACATGGGCTTTTACATCACTCTAAATAACCCTAACACAATTTACACCGAGACAACCTTGTTTTAAGCTCAACCACATTGACTTTTACTTCACACAAGATAAACCAACTCACAGGATCGACTTTACAGGCTTTTACAGTCTATAGGATTTACACAGGATCCTACAAACCTTCCTTAGATACAAAAGGTGATATACAAGTAATTTCAGATCAGTCTCACAATGTTATTGTGTAACTGAGTTGAACAACTCACAAAGCGGGTAAAAAACAATTAAAGCACAACACAAAAGAAGCAATAAGTGTAACTGAGATTTGCAACTCCTTCTCTATTGTTCTTATTTACTTCTCTAACTTCTTCAATGCAACACTTCTCCTTAAATACCCAATGATTTCTTCCATTAGCTTCTCACCAGAAATGATCATTACTCGGTTTCTAGGAGGCCCATTGGATTTCAACTTGGTTCTTATAATTGTCATCTTCATTTTCTAAGCTTCAAACATTCAAAATTATTAATGATTAGATATCTTTAGTTTTAGCTTCAGAGAGATGGTGTGGAGAAGAAGGATGAAAGTTTCAAACTTAAGAGGTTTTAGCCATTTCTAGGAGGTAAAGATGCTTTTTCAACCTACACATAACAAGCATAGTGATTCATGAGGCACAACAATTCTTTCTCCTAAAAGGAAAAGTCAAAATGGTATTTTCTCTAAGAGGAAGCTTGCAGAAGCTATTTTTGTATCAAGTACTTGCAAGAACCTTTTTTTTCTGGCAGCAGAGCGTTTATTTAAAAAGTTTAGGAGGTTGCAAACCATTTTCACAAAAATGGAAAAGGTAGCATAGCAGCTGAATAAGGAGCCAACATCAAGTTTCCTTTTCTATGTAAGTCTATCTAAATACTTGTGTAGGAGTTAGATGTAGCTCCTTAGGTACATCAGCAAATTTTAGGAAGTAGACTTAGGCTAATTGTTCAAGAGGCAAATAGGGCCAAAGCTGACAAAAACTCCATTTTGGTCTTCCACTCTACCTCCCATTCCAATTTTGGTCCCCCACTCTATCAAAAATTCAAATCAATCCTTCATTCATTCGAACGTCCTTATTTTGGTCCCCCTATTAGGCCACCGTGAGGAAACTATTGATGTGGTCTGTTAATAGCTTATGTGTGACATTAACTGCTAACGTGGTGCCACATTACATTACTCTGCTTCATTGTTCTCCAGTGGTCCAAGCCTCCCATCCATCACTTGCTCTAAGAACGCCCTGTTTATATTCTTCTTCTTATTCTTCTTCCTCTTCCTCTCTCCCATCTCTGTACTTGACTTCCTCTGTAACTCCTCCAACATTTCTTCCTTCTCTATTGCATTCGTCCTTTCCTTCTTGTCCAATATAAAAAAAAACAATTAAATATATCTTTTTTATAATTTAAAACTTTATGGTTGTCTAAACCTTTTAATAATAATAAAAATAATAATAATAGTAGATAGGAATGCCATTTATTTTCTTAAACTTTATTGTGTATTTAGTTTTCACTTTTCTAAGTTCAAAATTAGTCCAAGAGCCTTTAACATGATTCATATTTCAAGATGTTTTTAACAAGAAAAAATAGTAACCGCACTTTCCAGTGACCATTTAGGGGGCAAAAGACAAATCTGTTGTAGATCTCAAGAGTTATGAAATTTGAATTAATCATTTAGGCGGTATAGCTTGCCATTATTTTATATGTACAAGGTACATAAGACTCCTTAAATGTACTATTTAGTTTCATTTTAATGTCTTATTTTACTCATTCTATTAATTGGAATTCCACCACTACCATGTAGATAACATGTAAAAATTTATATAAAAGAAATAGCCTAATACTCTAAAATGACTAGGTCCCATACAAAATTAATATTAATAATAATAAAAATAATAAAACTAATAATAATACTTGGCGTAACATAAATCAATTCTGATTATTCATATCTAAAGTCTATATACTGAACATCATATATGAAAATATACATCTTATTTATTAATACAAATAAGTTCATAGTAGTAATATAATTCAGACATATTATACACATTATTTTCTTATAAAATTACAAAAAACGACATGTTCCTAAAGTCTATTACAAAACTTGCTTTCTTTTATCTGCTTGGGAGTTTTCACCTGAAAAATGTAATTCAACTTGGATGAGATTACAAATCTTGGTAATCACATATTTTATTCAAAATATACAGGTATCATTAACATACCTACTGTAAGAACTAGGAAGATTAATATGGGTTATGTATGATCATGCATTAATGCATATTTAGTTTCTTTTGTAACCATAATCCCATACTTATGCTCATAATATCATCATTTTCATGATCGTCATCATGTTTAAATATTGGTCAATTCATCATCGTAGTGAGTTTAAAAACTCAAGAGTTCATTTTGCCCATAGAAATTACCCTGCAGCAATTTACAGATGAACAAAATTAACTAAATGCATACATAGTAAGATATACTGAAAAATATTAATAAACCAGTTCTTAAACAGGTATATAGGGAATAAAAATATAGACTTCATTTATCGTTGCTAGTTCTAAATCATGTGTGGGATAATTTTCTTCATGTGGTCTTAATTGTCTGGAAGCATAAGCTACCACTCTACCTTGCTGCATATGTATACATCCCAAACCCTTTTTGGAAGCATCAGTATAAGTAACAAAAGTGTGATGTGGATATGGGATGATAAGTACTGGTGCAGAAGTGAGTCTTTGTTTTAATTCTTGAAAACTCTTTTCACAATCACTATCCCACACAAATGGTCTTTCTTTCTAGTCAATCTAGTTAGCGGTAAAGCAATTTGAGAAAAGCCTTGTATAAATATTTTATAATAGCCTGCCAAACCTAGGAAACTTCTTATTTCAGTAACTATTTTAGGACTCTCCCAATTTAAGATTGCTTCAACTTTGTTTGGATCTACTGTGACCCTTTTTTTAGAGATAACATGACCTAAGATCATAGTTATGTGAGCCAAAATTCACATTTACTAAGTTTGGCAAACAACTTCTTTTCTTTTGAAGTTTCTACGACAATTATCAAATGCTTTTCATGTTCTTCATGGTTTTTTGAATAAATCAAAATATCATCTATAAAGACCACAACAAACTTATCTAAGTAAGGCATAAAAATTCTATTAATGTAATCCATAAAAATAGCCGGTGCATTAGTGAAATCAAATGGCATAACCAAGAACTCATAATGGTCTTATCTTGATCTGAAAGCTGTTTTAGGGATGTCTTTAGCCTTGACTCTCAATTGATGATATCCTAATCTTAGGTCTATCTTAGAAAACACTAAAGATCCTACCAACTGATTGAGAAGATCATCAATTCTTGGTAATGGGTACTTATTCTTTATGGTTATTTTGTTCAATTCCCTATAATTAATTGCATAACCTCAAACTCCTATCCTTATCTTTTACGAAAAGAACAGGATCACCCTATGAAGAGACATTAGGCCAAATAAATCCATTTTCCAAAAGATCTTCTGTTTGCTTTTTAAGTTCGACTAACTCTATGGGTGCCATTTTATAAGATGCCTTGGAAATAGGTCCTGTCCCAAGCACTATGTCAATACCAAACTTTATTTCCCTTTCAGAGGGTAAGCCACTCACTTTAGTAGGAAAAAATTCTGGGAACTCTTTCATAACTAGTATTTCTTTTATTCCCTCTTCTACTTTGACTTCTACTAAAAAAAATATTAAGAACCCTTGACATTCTTTTCTTAAGCATTTTTCAGCCTCAGCAAAAGACATAAAGACAAGTTCAGAGACTTAATACATGGTATGGACTCACAATTAGGAATAGAAATGGTTTTATTGGTGCAATCAAGTATGACATTATGGGCAATCATCCAATTTATACCAATAATAACATCAAGTTCATGGTAAGGCATAACTATCAAATCTAAGGTGGTAAAACAATGATTAAATTGGATGATGCAATTTAAACACATATCAGAAGTAACAACTTTGCTTCCAGTAGGGATAGAAATAGAGAAGTCATATGGCAAAGTATCAATATACAACCTTAACCTCTTAGCACAATCATATGATATAAATGAGTGGGTAGCACCCAAATCAAACATTGCATTTACAAGACAATCATTAATTGTAATAGTACCTTGGATCATACAAGGATATTGGATAGCCTTTTGCTATGTTAGGCTAAAGATCCTTCCTTGGGTCTATGATTTGGAAAGGGGCACTGCTTCCTTCTGTTGAGGACAATCTCTAGCCAAATGACTTGGTTTTTTACATCTGTAACATACGCCTTGCCTGCTAAGCATGGCCTAAAGCTGTGATTTTTACCATACTATAGACAAGTGGGGTTCTAGAAACTTTCATGTGTGATAGGTGTCTTATTCCTTCCATTATCATTCCTTCTTCTAGGTCACACATTTTTGTTACCTTTTTTATTACCTCGGGCACTACTTTCTTCCTCTCTTGGCCTCTTAACTTCAGAGAGAATTTTAGGTGTAAACCCTATCATTCTTTTCAAATATATTTTGTTACCCTTGCCACTTTAACTAATTTATTAAATACTCTAATTTGTTGAATGACAACTTTATCCCTAATCTCTAGTTTAAACCCTTAAGCTTCTCAGCCCTCCATACCTCATCATTAAATTTCTTTAAATACAAGGAATACCTTGAAAGTTCAATGAACTTAGCCATATAGGCATCAACTGACATATCTCCCTTTTCTTGTTTTAAATTTATAAATTCTGTTTCTTTTTCGTCTCTAATAGACCTGGGAAATATTTTTCATAAAATTCTTCTACAAAGCTCCCAGGTTACTGGTACATTTCTTGCTTGTAAAACATACCTAGTACTTCACCATCAATTTTCTGCTTCCTCAATGAACATAAAGGTAGCTAGGACTACCTTTTGATGATCAGTAACCTTTATAATTCAAAAAATCTTCTCCATTTTCATGAACCATGATTTGGCCTTTTGAACATTGAATTCTCTATTGAATTATAGGGGATTATACTTCTTAAACTGGCTGAGAGCTTGTGTATTAGTGAGTTGGGGCAGATTTACTAGAGGTAAAGGGGCTTGTGGTAGTTCTTGAGACATTGTAGGAGGTGAAATAGCTTGAGGTTGATTTTCTTGCTTATCCTCAACTCTTATACTGCTCCCTTGTTGTTGAGAAGCCCTCTCCTCTCTTTCTTATTCTCTTTTAGCTAGGAGTTCTTGTAATTGTTGAATGGCTTGCTGTTGTTCATCCATTCTAGCCTTAATAGCTTGCAAAGTAGCTACCACCTAATCTATAGGGTTGGTTGTTCTCCTACCTCTTCCTTTAGTGTTCACCATTTTTTTTTTTTGCTAAAACATTAACAAACTTTAATTTTTCTCATCAATATATGTAACATTTAATAGTCCAACTCACTCATAACGAAGAAATATATCTATTATTCATGTCATAATATGGTATTATCAACTTTCTATTTCTAATCTAGGTGCCTAAATTGTGTAACTGGAAAAAACAATTAAATACATCTTTTATATAATTAAAAACTTCATGATTTTCTAGACCTTTTAAAATAATAATAATAATCATCATCATCATTAGCATAATAATAATAATAATAATAATAAATAAAAGATAAAAATCATCGTATATAGGAATCCCATTTATTTTCTTAAACTTTACTGTGTATTTAGTCTCCACTTTTCTAAGTTCAAATTGGTCCAGGAGTCTTTAACATGATTCATATTCGAAGATGTTTTTGACAGGGAAAAATATTAACTCCACTTTCCAATAACCATTTAAGCGGTAACAAAAAAAAACCCTGCTATAGATCTCAGGAGTTATGGAATTTGAATTAATTATTTAAGCAATGTAGCTTGCCATAATCTTATATGTAATGTACAAGGTCCATAAGGCTTTTTAAAGGTACTATTTAATTTCATTTTAATGTCTTATTTTACTTATTCCATTAATTGAGATTTTACCACTACCATATACATAACATGTAAAAATTTATATAAAAGAAATAGTCTAGTACTCTAAAATGACTAGGTCTCATACAAAATTAATAATAATAATAATAACAATAATAAAAAAAAAATAGTAATACTTGCCTTAACATAAATCAATTCTGATTATTCATATTTAAAGTCTGTATACCAAACATCTTATATGAAAACATATATCTTATTTATAAATACAAATAAGTTTGTAGTAGTCATATAATTCAGACATATTATACACATTATTTCCTTATAAAATTACAGAAAACGGCATGTTCCTAAAGTTTATTACAAAGTTTGCTTTTTTTTATCTGCTTGAGAGTTTTTACCTGAAAAATGTTATTCAATTTGGATGAGATTACAAATCTCGGTAGTCATATATTTTATTCAAAATATATAGGTATCATTAACATACCTACTGTAAGAACTAGAAACATTAATATGGGCTATGTATGATAATACATGAATATATATTTGGTTTCTTTTGTAACTATAATCTCATACTTATGGCTACCTCATCATATCATCATTCTCATGATCGTTATTATGTCTAAATATTGGTCAATTCATCATCGTAGTGAATTTAAAAACTTAAGAGTTTATTATGCTTTTAAAAATTACCGTGCGACAATTTACATATGAACAAATCTAACCAAATGCATACATAATAAGATATACTGAAAAATATTAATAAACTAGTTCGTAAATAGGCATATAGAGAATAAAAATATA
Organism: Delonix regia; assembly: GCA_037074485.1. NCBI lineage: Eukaryota > Viridiplantae > Streptophyta > Magnoliopsida > Fabales > Fabaceae > Delonix > Delonix regia. The sequence continues at coordinate 24,274,411 of CM073457.1, forward strand.
AACTATCTTTAACGTGAGTTTGAAATCTAAATTTCCTATGAGCACTTCTACTATTTCTCCATTTCTTTTCTTTTCTCTTAATTTCAAATGAAAAACTTAAGAAATGTCGAAGTTTTTTTTACTTATTATGCCTATACAAATAATAAAAAAAAGGTTTTCGATGTGTTGGCTGCTGTTTACTACACAATGGCTAAAATTATATTTTTATTTTGATGATATATTTTATTTCATTTTAGTCCCTGTTAAAATTTATTTTCTACCCCAAAATATTACTTTTTCTGTCAATTTGATCCTTATGTAATACTCCCTCCCCCGACACTTTCTTTTTTTAATTTTTTGTTTCTTTTATAAAGATTTAAAACTATAATTTTAGACAATATTATTTTTCTTCACTTTAGTCCCTAAATAATAAATATTATAATTTCTACCTTAAATATATTTTTTTATCCTTTCATTTTAATCCTTAAAATTTTATTTTAATTCTATATTTTTGGTACATTAAGTTCTTATAAGTTAACTAATAATTATATATTACTGTACTAAAATTCATGTTCACTTAATTGAATCTTGTATATATTTTTTAAATTATTTAAATATATATTTTTAAATTAACATATGTTTAAAAATTATAGGATGTTACGTCCGCCAGCCCAGGATTTGGTTTCGCCTTCGTCCTTTCCAACACCATATCCCCTCCCGGCGCCCTTGCCAGCCAGTACTTTTGTCTCTTCACAAACGCCACATTGCCCTCCGTCCTCCCCTGCTCGTCGTCGAATATTCGATACTTGACAGAACCCAGAGTTCAATGACCCAGATGATAACTACATCGGAATTGATTTAAACAACATCGAATCCAAGTTAACAAGACCTGCATGCTACTATAATTCCACGGGTGGCTTCGTGCCCATCCGAATGCGCAATGGTGACAATGTTCAAGCTCTAATAGACTTTGATGGCGCAAATTTGGAGATAAATGTTACTGTTGTGCCGATTAGCATTCCTCGCCCATCTATGCCAACGCTTTCCTAGAAAGATCCTGTTACAGCTAATTACGTGTCTGCAAGAGAGAGAGAGAGAGAGAGAGAGAATGGATGCCATTGATTCTGTCTTCAGTCCACTCAGAGAATTCGCCAATGACAGCTATCAACTAGTAAAGCGCTGCCACAAACCTGGTTGCAAAGGTGAATCTCAGATCTTAATCCTTTATCCCTTCTCTTTTATTCCTCAATGTTTTTCCGTTTTTTGATTCGCTTTTTCCGGGTATTTATTAGATGCTTTATAATGTAGAGTTTTTTGAGGTTGCTGTTCGCACGACAATTAGTTTCATGGTTGTGAGATTCGTGGATTTCTTTGTGAAGCTGATCTTCATTCCAATCAACAACGTCATCGTCTGATTTGGCTAGGTAAAGTTAATTTGCTCTATAATATCCATCTTATTTTACTTGTTTTTACCGTTCTTGTCTGGATCTTGTTTGATTTCTACGAATTGTGTCGATAGTTCATGCAGCTCACTGATTTTTTTCTGCCTAATGGTTGTTCAGTGGTACTGGACCTGCAAGAGACATTAATACAACAAATTTGCTAGTTTTTCAGCTAGAATTGTCGTCTTCGAAGCCTTCTGGTGAGTCAATTGTTGTGATTGTGATTGGTGCCATTGATAATGTGGTTGAAGGAATTGAAGAGGAAGTCAAGTGCAGAGATGGGGGAGAGAAGAAGAAGAAGAAGAAGAAGAAAATGAACAAGGGCGTTCATCTCGGCAGAAGTTGATGAACTAGAGAGTGTTGGAAGGAAGAGTTGGACTGCTGGAGAAGAATGAAGCAGAGTAATGTAACGTGGCAGTGAGAGAGGGTGAGTTGGATCTATGTCAGCGGTTAACGCCTCACACCAGCTGTTAACGGGCCATATCAGCAATTTTTTAACGGTTACTAAGGGGGGACCAAAGTGAAAGACGTTTGAATGAGTGAGGGACTGGTTTGAAATTTCGATAGAGTAGAAAACCAAAATGGAAATGAGGGGCTGAATGGAAAATCAAAAAAGGGATTTTGTCAGTCAAAACTTAATGTTGGGCCAAATGGACCTTTGTGTGTTTTCGTAAGTCAGATTTCTTTGATCCAATTTGGCACATAACATTGGGTTATATATCTAAGGCCCACATATTATTTTAACACTTTTTCTTATTTTCACAGCCCACATATTATATTCACAAATAATTCGTTTTCATATTTTTATGTAATTAAAATATCACATTTTTTTATCACAATACTAATTACTATAATAAAATAAAAATTACTACCGGTATGTTCTCCCTTTCAAATACATTGATCTTTAATAATTATTTTTATATTATAAAGTACTATTTTTATCAGTCACAAACCTAAATTCATGAACCCTTTCACACTTTGATGATATTTCACATAGTATTAGTGCGACTTGAAAGGCCTAGCGCACTCCAAGATTTTCACAGATCCATAAAAGCCAGTGTGTCAGTTTATATTGAAAAGATAATTATTTATTATTATTATAAGTACATATAACTATAAACTTTATGTAAAACTCTTTGATCAATAACATTTTTCCAATGCAATGAAATTTACAAATGTACAGAAATTAAGTTTATTTAAAATTTCAAAAATTAAAATAATAATTTTTTTTTGGTGTACCAACTTCACACATATTTAATAGTTAAGATTTGATCTGTAAATTAAATTATAATTATTAAATATACTCAATTATTACACAAATTCTTCCGAAAAAAGGATCTTTATGATGGGAGGAATATTCCAAACCAACACAATAAAATAAGAGACGTAGAGGAACATTCTCTATTTCACTTTTCTTTTGACACCTTCTTCAATAAACGAAGCCATTATTCATTAGTCTTCACGTGAGAGTCTAACCCCTACAAATCATGTTAATTTAAGGAATAAATTATGTTAAGGAGACGATGAATAGGTTAATCATTGTAATATAAATTCAATGGTAGGTATATGACTTGCCACGCGTGGCAAATTATATGATCATGTTGATGGACTCCATTCTTAGAACAATTTGAATTATTTTAATGCAGATTGAATAGACAATGTTAGCCCCAACATATCGGTCTCATTATGAAGGTCCTACATTAATGTATTGTTAAAAAATAACATTTAAGATAATATTTTATATCACCCATTACAAAAAAAATTCCAATTTATATTACTTTTAATTTTATTAATTTTTACTAAATTAATTTTTTTTTACAACTTTTAAAAGTGATGTCAAATATGGCATTTCAGATACCATAATATTTTTATATCTAGATGCCCAAAAAAAATATTAATTTACTCTACTAAAATATTCAAGATGCCATGGAATGGAACATGAAATAAGAGTCTACCAAATGTCTCTATAGTTAGATGTACTGTCAGGATCAAATCACAAAAAATCTTTCATTTATCATTAATTTAATTAGAGATTATGAATTATTTAAAATGCACAGATAGTGTACTAATGACTCTCTCACCTTAATATTATAAAAATACACAAAAGGAAGAGAGAGAAAGTGTGTGTGTTGTTCTGGGAATTTGCAGGCTACATGTTACTTGTCTGAATGGCTGCTCTATGCAAATATATAAAAAAATAAGAAGTGCTAGAGCTGTAAAGGGGATTCTGTGAGTTCAAAAGAAAGGCAAATCTTACCAACTATGGAAATTTTCTTCTTTTCCTCTTCTGAATAATTATTGAGGCCCTCCTTTGAAACTTCTATAGGCATTTGGTAAATCTTTGATGAAATTTGCCCAAAAAAGGTGATTTTGCCCTCCAAAGGTCCTAGCCTTGTGCTCTTCCCACAAACACTGATGCTGCCTTGCGTTCCAAATAAACAATACAAATAAGTTGAAAGCTGACACCGGAGAGACAACCACCACAGTAAAGAACACAGAATTTAAAAGCATATTACCTTGTCCCATTGAATATACCCTTGAACTAACCAAGTTCATTATAACACTTCAGAATTTATAATTGTTGGGGATTTTCCTGCATATGATGATCAAGGTTAGTGGCATAATGCATGCAAATGAAATCCTTGGTGGCACAATCTAAATTTGTTGGGATTAAGTACAAGCAGATGTGGAAAAAAAATAGATTAAAAAAAGATATATAAGTAGAAAAGACTCATAGAACTAATATCTTACGGTTGAGTCAAGATGTAGTGTCACATTAATATGTATATTTCCAATATAAAAGGCCTATTTAAAGATCACTTCGATGTTGTAAACTCCTCGAGGGTCGCTGACCCAACAAAACTAATATCCGGGGTAAGGTACATACATAGAGAGAATGTTTCACTTGTTTTGCTCTTTTCCCGTTCGTGCTCCGTTATTTATTTAAATTTCAAATAACTATATATATTTTAAAGCACAGATCGAAGAGTACATGCACTTGAATATAAATATATGAATAGAAGTCGGGTGCAATTTCTTAAACGTCTATTATCAGGTTTTTCAATAAAACTAAAACACTTAGAAAAACCTTTTGTTTTTCTGTAGGAATTATGACTTTGTACGGAGTAATAAAAATTGTTCACATAAAACACTTGGAAAACTACACCTGGTTTTTATCCACTGATATTCACCGAAGACATAGCTGAATGTTACTAAAACTAAGAATGACATGCTCAAAAGGACTGAGATTTGAGTTTCAACTTTGGATAACCATCCATTCCAGGGCAAAGAAGTTACACTTGTTTGTACATAACAAATGGATCCATTGGTCCTTCCTCATGAGCAATGCTATCTGTGCTATATAGTTAGGTGGATGGTTACTTCTTTCAACTTTTCTCCATTTGAATACCCACCACCGTGAAGTTTCTAGCTTTCCTAACTTCTATCCATCATTGATGTACTCTAAAAGTATCACAATATACCAATGAAACAGATAGGTAAGTAATAAATATAGGCTAAGTGGATAACAGATTTACACAACCTTTTACGGCTTTACTGAAGAAATGAATTTCTTTGATGCTCAACCCTTTGAAGATGTGAAGACAACTGGAAAAGATCAACAGTAGGTCCATCTTCAGTGGAAAGAAGGTGTTTGACATTTATCAAGTCTGATGTTTGGTACATATTGTCTCTGCAAACTTGAAAATGAGGAGCACGATCAACATCAGAAAGCATTATGGATCCATTCTTGATAACTTCCATTGAGTTCACCCCACGTGAAGAGGACTCATTTTGTGCATAGTTGTCCACTGAGTTTACCCCTAAAGGTACTTTGGAAACTTGTTCATCGCTGTGGTTCGCACAGACGCCATTTAAAACAAGGGAATTAGCTACCTGGTTTCCTGCCAAGTGGCATGACAGGTCCTGTGACTGAACTGACAGAAGAGAGAGAGCACAGGCAGTGTTTGAGTCCCTTGATAACTTCTCCTGACCATGTAATATATGTTCACTGAGATTGGTTTGTTCATACTTTCCGGAGTGAAAAATGCTACTTCCAATCATGTCTTGAAAGGTAAACTGGGTTCTCTTCTGTAATGAAGCCTCCAGATATTTGGTGCCTGAAAACTCATCCAGTATTTAAGAAAGAAACAAAATAAAGGTAGTTATTGTCTATGAATATCTATTATTCTATGTATCTACAGAGTACAAACAACAACAGCTCTTAAATGTTAGAAAGCGAAGTTCTATTATTCTATGTATCTACAAAATGTAAAAAGCAACAGCTCTTAAACCCTAGAAAGTGAAGTTATATTAAGTGGGCAAAATATAAATATTATTAGACATGAACATTTAATTCCATCAGAAAAACAAATACAGGAAACTCCTATTTTTGGCCTGAAGAATCTCAGCTGTAGATTTAATGAATTTCTGTAGCTCTAGCTAAGGAAAATAAAACGCTAATACAAATTACAATAATCCATTATAACTCGTGAAGTTGAACATAGACTACAGGCGCATGGAGCTGTAAATTCCTTTCCCAACTTCTATATTAGTTCTTTGACAAACTCAGATTCTAAGATAATTCCAATAGTGAAGTTTGCTTGAAATTAGTAATTCAATTTATGTCTTTTGAATGAATTCGAAAATGTAAAATATAGTCGTACACAAAGAAGACTAATACCTGCATGCTTTGCTAAACATCTGCATATAAAAATCTGACAATTATATAATACAAAAGAGAAGGTTGGAACAATGTCCATATCATCCTTTGGGACCACAACCATAGAAAGTGAAGTTATAACATAAATTACAGGACCAGTAGGTGCCTCAGGCCTCAGTGGTCCACACTGTTTAAAAACCTAGGAGATTTTTTATTCTCTTTTGAAAGGTCCCATAAAATTTTACAGAAAGAAGCTTTCAAGGCAACTAATATTCCACCTTTGCTTGAGTTGACCAAATTTTTGCATAAAAAAATTGGCCTGGTCAATATTCTCAAGACTCTGGGATGAATTATTCATATTTTATACACAATATAGGATATAATACAGCATAATATGACATGATACACTCTTGTTCTACCTTACTATTAAATGGAAACATGTTTTACTTTCTTTTTCAGATGACTTCATTCTCATGATTGATAGAACATTTACAGCAAACAGTAAAATCTTCAGACAAATCTTAATAAAAAAGTTATATGCAACCTGACAAGGATCTTAGAGTGACAAAGTAAAAACGTGAATTATGGACTTTAAGAAAACAATAAATACAAAATGTTCCACATTTTATGAGGGTCAGGTAAAGAGATTTCTGCTATAAAACCTTCACACCATAGGATCATAAAAACTAACAATCATGTGGAAGAGACACATTAAAAAAAGAAGGTATCATTTAACCTTTTATTGGACAGAAAGAATTATTAAACCATAAGTTATGACAACCAAAAAATGCTTATTAAGGTCATATTCTGGTTACAGCCACATTCAGACTTAGTAAATAATTGGGAAAGTTAATAAACCTAATTATTTCAACTTATAACAATATGTTAGGTGATTAAATTTCTTAGAATCTTCCTTTAAATTCCTATATCTCATTAGTTTTCAATTTTTTGTTAGATTGCTCTGATTCTATTAAATGTTATTTAAAGCCCATCGGTTAGTTTCATACACTCACACCTTAATACTGAGGGTTTAAGCATGAGCAAATTTATTAGAGAGTACTAGCAAATTCAAGAGAGCAAAACTGATAAAATCTTTCAAGTCATAGAAGACCGTCATAATTGAAAAACCACCGATAGAAGGAAACTCCTCTAATTGAGATGGAGTATGACTTCTACGCAAAATAAACTATTTATTTATTTATTGTCTGCAACTAACTTTGCAGATCAAAGATGATGGCTAAAAGTTAAAGTTACTTCTTCCTTTTACAAACCTTATAGTCTCCAGTTGAAAGAGGTTTTCTCCCAATTTTAGTGGGTCAAAACAGTAGTAGGAGGGGTGGTGTGTGTTTTTGTCTGCATCTATATATATTTTTCTGTTTCTGATCATGTGAACAACTAAGTATTTTTCTTACCTTGATGTAACTGAAGCATCTTGTATGGTTTACCAGACATGTAATCAAACTGAGGCTTCCTTCTGCGTTCATTGTGTCCTGCCAGGCGTCTACGACAACTGCGCTTACCTTCATCAAACTCAGCTAGCAAGTGGAACCTATTTTAAGGAAGAGAAAAAATCATTTTAACCCATAAGTCACAATCTAGAAGTTCAATCTGAAATCAAACTCTCAAAGGTAGGAAGATGTGTCACCTAGAATATGTTAGACAGTCAACTGAGATTAATTGCTAATTATTAATTCGGTACTGCCATAACTTTAAGGGGAGAAAAAGCACATTCTTAAATCATTATATTTTACAGATAGAACCCAGAACTATACGTAATCTCTAGTATAAGCCCACTTCAAGCAAGCTCATTTCAGCCTCGCCCCACATATTAAGTATAAAAAATGAGAACTTAGGACATTAACGACATTTTTTAACAGTATCACATTGCAAATTTCTAGTTTTAACAATATCTTTAATGTCAAATGGAGAACCAAGGGGAAAAAAATAAATTCTTATCGAGCAAATTAATGGAAGTTTCTCTTAGATTGCTGAACCAGCCAAAATTCAAGTGAACCTGGAATTGAAGATAATCTACTAAGTAGTTTTGTTGTCGACCTGCTGTTGTGTCTTTTTTTTTTTAATTTTTTTGCATTTGAAAAAAAAAAGGAGAAGAAGCAATAATTACCATATATTACTAACAGAAGTTAGGGTGCTTCTTTTTGGTGTATATTATCAGCAACAATCTTTATTTGGGTCATATGACATAAAGTACAATTTTCCCTCTTTCCCACCATCAAGATTTGAGTACATGACTCTATCTCCTGTTCCAATCACCCATCTTAGTTCTTAACTTCATTTTTGTTGGCTTATTGCTAAAAAAATTGCCTTGTCACAACAGACTACAACACCATCAAACTCACCCATGAGTCATTACAGAAGAAATTTAAAAATGCAAAGACAGGCACATTACCACAATCTCACCACTGAAACAAATATAAGGATCTATGGTAACATATTGATATCATGAGATGACCATCTTATTGCAAGGAAAAAGAGATGCAATGTCAATGTCAAAGGCAAAACTACTAACCTGCTACATTGTTGACAAAACCTCTGCTCAATGCCATTAACAATAACTTTGGCTGTCTTGGAGTGAGCATCACAAACTTTATGCCTCTTGTGGTACTCTTTTGAGGAGCTAAGATCCATGTTACAACCATAAACTTGACATACAGGTGTCTGAGTAGGTGAGCTGGAAATGCGAGCTCTCTTTGCAAATTTATCGCTAATTGCATCTTTACAATCTGCTAATCTCCCTAGCTTCAAGTCAATCAGTGATGAATTGTGACTTTTAGATTCAACTAGAGAACAAGAATCCTTCGACTGAGATTCTTCTTCCACCAAAGATGAATCTGTCGCAATAACACGGTTAGAGGAATTCACTCTTTTACTATAGTTTCTATCTATGTCATGTTGAAACAAGCCATGAAACCCCAGGTCAACAAATTCCATGCTTTTAAATCCCCCTCCATCTGAACTAAATTCATCCTTCTCAAAGTTACAGGAGGCTTTGGCTTTGTTGTCCCATTCAACCAAAGCTTTTTTGCCTCTCATAAAAGCTTCAAGTGAAAAATCCATCCCATCAGAAATCATATAGCCTCTCTCTTCTGCTGGGTAACTCCAAGATTCCATTATTACACAGAGCTGAATTAGAGTAGCAGAAGCCACGCAATAATGTATGTGCCTACCACAATCCAAAAGCAATCACCTAATCTTGTGACCTTTTCCTTTATCCAAAGGTAATGACAGGCATAATACCTATAAAGAAGACATAACCATCGACGAAAATCAACATAGGCCAAAATAAACACACAAAAAATAATAATAATAAACGCAAGATACAGAACTAATATCAGAAATTCTCCACGAAAACAGCTAGCAAATTAATAAGATCGTACTTCGATTTCAGAAACAGAAAATACAAGCACCTTTCCGGGAGAATTCGCTGTTCAGTAAAATTGTAAACTAAGAACCAGAAAGAAATAACTTCAGAAGGACAGACCAAATCAAACCCAGATTGAAGGATTAGATATCTTCAACTACAACCACATTTGAAATCCCAATGGTCAAATTAAAAGCTAGGAGCACAAACTGTGCTCCAGAATAGAACGGGAAAGAAGGAAACAAGTAAAAATGCCCATGAAGTAAGGTGGAGAAGACAGACTCTTTTTCTTCAGACGAAAAGGAAACAACCCCAATAAAATAAAAATGGGTGTCCCACCATTGTATTTTTTTTAATCCCTTACCAATACAATTTCTAGGGAACCAAACAGAAGAGAGCAGGCAACCAAGAATGGTATCTTGGAGAATAACATCAAAGATGAGTGGCTACACCATGTGAAGACTTCTGCACACCAGAGTGAACAGTGAATGAGGAAGGGGGAAGAAAGAGAGAGAGCGTGTGTGTGGAAGGATTTTTATTTTCCATTTTTCAGAGTAGTGGGAACGTCGAAGCAGATACAGCGTGAGTCAACATGATTTCCACTACAAGCAAAAGCATGTCGAGGTGTTATGTAGCTTTTGAGAGAGGAGGAAATTCCATTTCAGTATAGAAGAACTGTTTCTATTTACAGCGACGGCCAGGAAGTGGCATCGGATGAAGCATCAGAATAAATGAATAAATAAATACTTAAAAGTATATATATATCTTTATTATTTTAATTCTTTATATTTTTATTTTGTCTCAATTTAATTTGTTATTTTTAAACTTTAAATAAATTGTTCTGTTTGACCATTTCAAGGCATAATAAATATAAATGATTAAATTGAGATAAACTTAATATGTGAGGAACTAAACTAATATATATATATATATATATATTAAGTATATTAAAATTATAATAATTAAGTAAAATTATTTTAAACGAAATAAGTTTACATCCCTTCTACGAAAACATGAATTTTGTTTCAGAATTATAATCAAGAATATTTTATTCTATAAAATTAATAAAAAATATTTTTTAACGAGGAGTAACTCTCATGGGTAAAAGTAAAACTTACCTCAAGTTTAGGAGTTTAGATATTCAAGGAGCAATTTATTTAACGTAGATCATTAAATTAAATGTTAAGATTATATGTAGTTGATAATAAAATTTTTTATTGTATATAATTATTAATTTTTAATTTGAGTCATTAGATTTATCCAATTTCTTCTCAAATAATTGTTAAATTCACGTATTTTATATGAAATGCACAAATTCGAATACTTTATTTAGCGGAGAAGTATCATAATATAACATCATCCATTATTATCTTAATTTTTAATTAGTTTAATTATATGTTTTTGAATCAAAATAGCAACCAATCCATCAAAACAAGAGACCTCAATACTGGGTTATAAATAAATCTCCATTGATTTGATTGATTAGGCTCGACCTCATTATATCAAAATAAATTAGGCCAGGTAAAAGAAATTTATTCAGATCAAATATCTAGTCTAGGCCAGCGTACTTTTAATTTTAGAAAAATTATTTTTAATAATATTTTAAATCTTAATTATTTTCTATTCTAAATTTTAATTCTATTTAATTTCATTTCTTTCATTTCAAATAAATCTTAACTATTTTAATCTACCTTCAAGCACAAAATTATTTTTATTAATAAAACTTTTGTGAATTTACCAAAATTTTAATTAAAAAATATTGACATCGTTTAATATAATTTGACTCAACTCAATCCAAAAAATCTCAAATTTTAAATCGTAGCAAGATATTCTCATATTTTGCACAATTCTAACCCAACTTGACCTGTACAGTATCTACACACTATTGTCAAATTACACTCACTAAATTATAAATGTTGCGTCCCAAACTACTGAGAAGAGCAACTATTCTAGTCTTTGCATCAATATCAATATAATCCTTCAAAATTTATAGTATTAAAATAATTTTTCAAAAATTTTAAAAAATATAGCGCTATTTATATGGTGGAAAATTGTGTCTACCAAAGAAAATAAAGAAGAGAGGTCCAAATTCTCCTTTTCAAAAGGTGTTTATTTAAAAAATTAAACATAAATTAGTAAAAAAAAAAAAAAAAAAAGATCTCTGTAGATGAATAAAATATAGAAGATATGGGAACACACTTTAATAGAATATCTTCCATATTAAAATGGATCCATCATCATTAATATGTGATATTTGATGTTAATCATTTCATAGGTGGGTGCCACAAGGCAACTGCTGCGGATTATGACTTTGGTCATCGAAAGCTGCAGCATGTTGGCATCTGGCTATGACTACAACACGTGTCATTGCGTTGAGTTGAATGACAAATTATTTTTTTTGATAAATTCTTGTATACAAAAGATTGAATCACACTAAAAATATATATATATACTTATTTTTTAATCAATTTTTTTATTTTAGTTTCTATTTATTTTTCTAAAACTGAATTTAGTAAAATTGACGAGTCTTTTTAATTTATAAATAAATTTGTTCATTAGTTGAAATTTGTAATAAATTATATAATGAATGATTAATGATTATTATTATTATACTTTTAGAAATATTTTGAATAAAACATAATAATTACCATCAATAATTTTATTAGACGTGAATTAATAAAATTAAAAAAGAAAGCTCAGTGGGATGATAATTTGTTAAAAAAAATACACGAGTAATAAAAGACAATATATCTTTTGCAATGTCAATCATATATTTATGCTTATATGTTAAAAGCAATCATATAACTAAGAGGAGACACATGTCTCATTTATATATATTATTTAATTAATTTATTTTTAAATCTTAAAAATACAAGTTTTAATTTATTAAATTTTTACTTATGACTCATTAAATTATATTAATTATATAAGACAATTTTACATATTATAAAAACTGATGTATAGAGAAAATAAATGATTTTTTAAAAATAAATTTTTTGGTGCAACTATAATATTAGTTGTATTAGTATAATTACTACATATCATATTAAGGGAAAAACATGTATAATGACACGCTATATTATACAGATTGTATAACAATTTAAAATAACTTATTATATTTATATTTTGACCCAATTATTTATAAATCCAAAATTTTCTTTGAATTTTTTTAATTGTTCCTTTACTATTTATTTTTTAGTAACTTGTATGAAAATATTATTTTACAACTTTGTTAGTTCATTCTTATACTTTATTATTTTTTCAATAACTCAACAACTCTATAATTTTATTATTATTTTCAAGTTATAAACAACTATTTTGTGAGGTTATTAAAAATAAAAAGGAGAGGGGTAAATTGAATTTTTTAAAAATGTTTTGGGTTCATTAATAAAGTTTAATTGAGTCAAAATATAAATACAACAAATTATTTTATGTTGACGTATAATTAAAATATTTTGACATATCATTGTCACATGTATTTTTCTGAACGTACCATTTAGTGATTGGTGCAACCAATTTTATAGTTACATAAAAATTAAAATATTTTTTAAAAGTTATTAATTTTTAATATTCAATAACTAAATAATTAACAGGTATAAAAAAATTATATTATTTCTATACATATTTTAATTTAGTCTAACTTATATATAATTCCGCAAGAATTTGATATTTCTTTCTGTTGGACTCAAGAAAAGTTTCAATTTTAAAAATTGAACAAGTTATTTGGTAATTGAAATTTATAATTATAGTTTTTTAAAAAAATTAAATTAAAAATCCCTGCGAAGCACTACAAATATGATTGATTTTATTTTAATTTAAATAATATAATCTGAATTTTATTGAACTCATATAAAGCTATATTTATGTTTATGGGAATTTTGGATGTTACTAGTCACATTCTTGATAAGAGGGTTTGATTTATAATTTTATTGCTGAGTAAGGTACTGCGACTTTGTTTTTTTAACAATAGAAGTTTGCGTCTGCGTCCGAAATTAAAGCAATCAAGTTCACCAAAAAAAAATTATGCATGGATGCTTGGTTGAATTAATTTTGAAATATATTGAAATAATGTGAATTTGTATTAATTTATTATTAGGTCAATTATTTTGGTTAATCAATTAATTGAATAATTAAATTTAAATATATAAATCAGGAATGTATTGAGTTTGAGTTATTTGTGGATAATTAGTGATATATTAGATTACTTACAAGTCTATTAAGTAGAACCTTCAACCTATAGCCTAAGTATTGTTGGAAATTTATTCTATAAGTATATTCTATTTTAAATTTGAGCAGTTAAGAGAAAGTGAAAAGTTATTATTATTTTTTTAAATAATTTAAATATTTGTTTATTAATTAGATAAATACTGAATGTGAAAAAATAACTTTCCTATTTTTGGAAGATTTATTAGAACAATTTTGACTTATTAAATATTTTTTTTTCTCTTAACTTTTTTACTTTTACATATAAAAGATTTGGACAAAATAAGTTATTTACTCTACTGACAAATTATAGTTGCATTAAATACTTTGTCAAATAAGTAAAATTTATTATTGTTGATTTATTTATCTATTCCCCTTGTAATATGAAATTTTATTCCTTCGTGCTTTTCAATATAATTTTAGAAAAATATGACAAATAATTTTTAGATGGTGGGGTTGTCTTTATCTTTTGTTTTCTGCAAATTTGATTACTATAAATTATGTTTTCCATTTTTCGAGGGTGACACAACGCCATGAAAGTGCCAATTTATATGTGATTGATGTACATTAATTTTGATTTAAATATTAGTAGTTTCTAAAATTTTAAAATTAAAAAGTTACTATGCCACAGACATAATACCCTACGGCTTAAAAAAAATCTGGACTAAAATTAGATGAATACGTTAATGATTTAATTTTTAATTTTTTATCTTGTTGTTTTGATAGTGAAACGTCTCAATGAAGTATTTTAAATCTTTGTTTAAATATTTTTAGTCCCAAAAAAAATCTTTGTTTAAATATAAAATCATGATTACTTAATATACTGACTAACATATGTTATATGTAAAAGCCCATCCAACTGCTAAGTTTATTCCAGAAAACACAGCAACAGAAAACCAGAAAAATAAACCAGTCACAACACACGCAAACACAGAAATACAATACTGAAGAACAGAGTCCAACACCAACATCAGCCAACACCAACTCTGGGAACAGGAATCTTTGAAGCAACAATAGACATCAAGGGAATGGAGGAACAAACTCCAAATTTGATGGGTACATACCCTGCCAACATGCTTAGTTATTTAGTCAACAACTTAAGTTGGCACTCCAAATGTCACACATGATAATTCAGCAGAAAAGTAAAAAAGATGTATAAATTAATTCTTAAAACGAATTTTAAAAATTAATTCACGGGAGTCATCACAAAAATTTTTAAAAGAAAACTTTAAAAAATCATTTTAAAACAAAAAAGAAAAGATAAAGTGATTTACAAAAATAGATATGAATTCAAAAATTTGTTTGAGTATAGAAAAAGTGTAGGCACCTCACAACACTTATTCATAAAAACGGTTACCTAAACTAGTAAATAATTGTAATATGACCTTAAATTTACCTCAATCACCCTTAATTACACGTATGCACATTAAATGGAGAAAACATAAATAAAAACAATTAAAATGAACAAATTGATATTTACATATGATGTATTTGATTTAGGATAAAAGTTTAGGGCCTATGTACCCAATAATAGGAATAAAAATCACGTAGTTTGACTGAAAAGATGTGTCGGTGGATTGATATTTTTTATTTATGTGAAAAGAACAAAGATAATTGAAATCGAGCCAATTTTCATAAACAAAACAATATAAAGATTGGTTGATGTATTTTAATTTACAAAATTGGCTTAATCCTCACCTCTTGCTCTCCTCATGTGAAATTTTTCTTGAATTTTAAAATATAATTTATTGGTATTTATATTGAAATATCTATAAAAAATATGAACATTTGTATTTTCAATATGAATGAAATGAACTTTGGAAAAACAAAGAGGCTTTGAACTCAATATTTTATTTGAAAATATTCAAAGAAAGAGATTTTTTTTTTGTTTTTTTATTTCTTAATTTGAATTTCAAAAATGACAAAGATGTGAAAATGAAATGGAAGAAGAATTCGACAAAAGGAATTTCACCAAAATCACACTTATTATCTTAAATTTTTAATTCTTTTGTGAAAAAAAAAAATGAATATGGACCCATGAAACCTAACTTTATTTTTAGAAAACATGCATAATAGAATATGGGTCATTGAAACCCCAAGTTTAATTTAAACGCATGTGACCAATACCGTGATATGCCTATGGAGTCGTTGGATTTCATATAGCTTTATTAGTAAATTATTAGGTGCTCATAAAGACGTTAGTCTCACATGATAACACTAATATTAAAAATCACAAATGTTTGTAGTATATGCCTACGGAGGCTTTTAGCCTCACATGACATCTTTTAATAAAATAAGCATTGGCGTTTGTGTTTGTGGGTATCGATCAAACATCCATGAGTGCTTATGTGTGTAGGCGTCCAATTAAATTATTATTATTACATGTTGTGTACAAGAATTGAAACAAATACAACTAAAGATAACCTCATTTAATTTGTAATTTACCTCACTAACTTCCATGCCATCATTTTGAATTACATCTTCACCCATTTGCCTTTTGCTTTCCAATAGCAAATATTCATAATAAACTCTCCAACAAGCATACTTTGAATCCAAATTCAAATATTAAGAATAGCAAACCTAACACATTTTCAACCCCAATTTGGACATCAACCATATCAATCATACTGCCAAGTTTAAACAATCCAAATATCTAGTTAGATAACAAATATCAACATTGAAGCAAATAATACAATACAACAAAACAACATTCTATTAAAGGCAAATGTATGGGTCATTCCTTAGTGCTTATGAATATTGAAATGGAACTTAAGTTGAATCAAAATCGAGTCCAAAATTTTAGCACTAAAATGGGATGCAAACCACACCTCCAATGAAAGTATTTTGATGAAAGCATGGTATTGAAGCTCTCATTCTCTACCACTAAACTAACACCCTTTATCATTATAAATCAAACCCAATTTATTTCCATATGAATCAATCAATCAAAAATGGCCTTTGTTGTAGTGAAATCTAGGCATAATTTAAGAAATAAAATCTGAGCTATTCTTTTTTACACTAATTCATCAACTAAGATACTCCATGACGCAACAAAATCTAAGCACACTTAGATACAAAATAGAATTATTATACAACCATCTCCCATAACTTTTTTTATCAGCATTAAATAACCTATGGCACTTTCTTTTTGACAGTAAACAAATTAAGCTTTGAACAAACTCTTATACCTGAGTTTTTGAACAATTTTAACATCAAAACAGAGTTGAAATACAACATCCATTGAGTGTTATTCAAATAGCAGAATCCATGCATAATGCAACACGATTTCATGCCAAAACTAAGGGAAATTACAACAAGATTTCAGCGAGACTTGTCAGTAAGAAGCAACAAAAAATACCAGCCAATAAAAGGAAAAAGCACCTTAGGTTTTTTCTTAGCAAAGATGGAGGAGTATTTATGCTAAATTTCAAAACCATTTGGGTAGCCAATTCATCATTAAATTTCAACGTAAATGGTTAGCCAAAAGAAAGGGTTTATGGGGTAATTTATCAAACACTTGAGCATTAAGGACATAATGGATATATAGAACACTACAATGTATGTTTAATACTAAAAGAACTAGAGACATCATGCATCAAAATACTCAACAAAATGAACAGCATGTTGTAGACCATTTTTAATGTTGTAATTAGTAAAAAAAATGATGATGAGTATTTAGCTAGATGAGCTCTTATTTTTAAGGACTAAAGAATTTTCAACATAAGAGAAAAATAAATGCAAACATGATCTAAACCAAAACTAATTTAGTACAGGAAACACAACTTCATTCGAACGCTCAAAGGCAATGACATTGGTGCTTTTTTGTTAGCCATAAATGAGCACCAATGATTCATCAGAGGATTAACGATGAGGAAAAAAAAAAAAGCAAAATAGTACCAACGAAAGGCATTAGATTTAGCAAAAGACATGAAGCAAACAATGTAGGTGTAATCATCAGAACATCAATGATGCAGTGTAAAAAAAAAAATGCTACAGAATAGACTTGAAAAGGATGTAATGCAGAGAAAAAAAAAATTAAAGGGAAATAAAGGAAATATAGTGTGAAAATATCACATCAGAGGTAAAATATAGACTAGTTTGAAAAGGTATCCATACTAAGACAAATGAAAGAGCAAGTATGAATTAATTACATTGAGGACACAACCTAAATAGAAGTTAAAATGCTTACAACCAATGTAAAATGTTAGAGACAAAAGAAAACAACCTACCTTATTTTCTCCAGAGCTTCTTCATCCTCTTCCCTTCCTTTACCCTTTCAAACACCTCCTTTTCCTTTTCTTCTTTCTCCAATCGCCCTCCGTCGTTTCCAAATCATCCAATATAGACGACACCCTACAACATAAACCACATAGTTCAAAAACTTCGCTATGCCAGTTTCTTATGATAATACCAACCTTAAATAAGATTATACCTTGAAACAACCATTAGAGTTAATCTTAAACTAATTAAAAGGATGGAGCTTCCATTTTATCATTGGCTTAGGGCCCTCCAACAAAATATCAAGATCTAAGGAATAAATTATTAGTACTCTAAAATTTAGTAGTCCATTCAATAACCATCCTAATGATTTGCTCTAAGGTGAAATATTTCTCCTCTAAACGCTAAGCCTTTCCATAGACCTAATCATTATTCCAAATTCATAAAAATTGAAACAGACTTTGTTTAAGAAAAAAACTTTAAGCCATTTTCTGGGGCCAAGCCTAACAAGCTTTTTCACATCATAATCAAATCTAGTTATTACTAATTAAAGATAAACTATATGGTTAATCAATATTATTACATATACGTTTATATATAGTGAAGTTATAAATATAAATTAGTTGTTATATTGACATAACTCCTTTAAATGAATGATACTAGTTACTATGTTTTTTTAATCAAGATATCACATCACATTAATAAATAGTTTTTGTATAACTACTTTGAATTAAAATGAATTAATCTCACAATTAAATTGATATTTTACATATTTAAATTAAGATAGTTTTATTTTTAACACCTTAAATCTTAATTTATATTCTTTTTATAAGAATTAATTAAGTTTTTCTTTAAATAATAATTTTTTTCTTATTAAAAAATATTGATTCAAGCTTTTTAGGTTAGATTGGTGTTAGAAAAAGCCTAATCCAGCTTGTTTTACAAAACGAGATTTTCTAATCAGACTTTTTTTTATTTGAGTTTTATTTTTGTAAACCAAATTTATCGAGTTAGGTAAGCTTTTTGAAGTTATGATCCAGTCTAATATAAACCAACATAGGAAAGTAAATAAAGTAAGATAAAAAACTATCAATTATGGCTCAAAGAAAACTTGCAACAACCATGTCTCAACTTATTAATTCCACATAAATCTATCATCAAATCAAAATGACCTTAAGAACCATACCGCACACACCCATTCACACAGGGGAAGCATGTGCTCCATAGTTTCTACCTCATGTAAGTAATAAAGACAAAGTGGGATAAAATTACATTTTCTTATACACAAGTTCTCTTTTGTTGGCAAAAAAAACCTAAAGGAAACAATGAGTATACTTACTTGTATGTGAAGTCAGATCTTAATTCAGATCGCCCCATATGGTTTAGGTTGTAATCATATATGGATTGCATCTTCTAATTCACAACAATGACACCTTTTATCCAAAAGAACTCTATTTCTCAGAGAAAAACTCTTTCACGTTCTGTGCGTTCTCTCTTCTATCATCTTTTAAAAATAAACTTTCGTTCTACTTTCGTCTAATTAAACACTTAGAAGGGGAGTTAGTTTATTTTGGGAAGGTAGGGGTAGTTTTCCTTGATGTGCATTAAGCTCCTTCCTTTTTCTTTTTATTTATTTATTTATTTTATTAATGGTTATTAGCTATGATCCTTCTAGATATTAACCATCCAATTCAAATTTTCTAAAAATTTAAAATATTCAAAATTTGAATTCATTATAGAAATTAAAAAAAAAATCTGATATTCATTATTTTATTAATTAATGAGTTTGGTGGGTTAACCCAATTTGGACAGCTTGATTTCTAACATCTCATACTTGCACATAACCGGGTGAACTACACAGAATCCTTTATTACACTTAGACATTCATATTAGGTGTTTTTTCGTAACTTTATGGACATAACTTTTAGGAGTTCTTATACTAGAAGTTCTTGAGTTGAACCCGCATAAGAAACTACTACCTATCGTCATATATATACATATATGTGCCTCAATTGCCCTAGATTCACTCATATACACTTTTGCTTATGGCAAATCTAATCCCTCTTGAGTGTTAATTCCACTTAGATTGCCTTATCATATGCATAGTATCTACTTTTATGATGTTACCAAACTACATCATAACGGACATGTTTAAGAGACTAACATAACCATGTATATTTCAAGTGATCTTCCCCTTTCGCCTATTTATCACTTAGATCAAAATCAATTGCTTTCCTAGTAATATCCCTTTAGGTTATATTATCATAACCATAGGGTATATGCCAAAGTATCAAACACTAGTTTATCTTCTTATGATATTGTCAAAATCATGAGGTCTTTTTTGTCTTTTTAGGATTCACACAATAATGAAGTTATGGATTTTCTCAATTGCTTTTCAATTGTGGTTACTGAGTATATGCAGTATATATTGCATGTTATGGTGTTTCTTTTATCTTGTAAAAGTGTATGTCGATTTTATTTATAAACACCATAAAGGTCATAGTTTAGGAACACATAGTACTTGAATCGAATCCTTCTATTTCGCTCGCCTTTATGGTGCCTAGAATAAAATTTACATCTAGTTACAGGTATTGTGGATTGTGGAAATCCATAATTTGACCCATATTATAATTAATAGATCTCATCTTGATCATCCCTTTTATTCACAAGGCGATATTTATATTTTGGGTTCTTTCATTTTTTTCACATTAGTGCTTTCATTGCCTCATATAACAAACATAATTGTCTCATCTTTGCTCACTCCACATGAGCGCCAAAAGTGATTGCCTGTGTAAAAAAATCAATTTCATCAACTTGTACGACATACAATTATTGTGTGTATGCTATTTATGATTATGGCATAGTATACCTCTTAAGTCAATAATTAAGTTATATATAATAGTGATACTCTGTGTTTTATATATACTATGTGACTTTACATCATCTTCACACACGTCTCTAAGTATGAGCTTTCTTAAGAGATGAATTAATTTTTTTCAGTAGAAATACATTGTTGAGGAACACTTTTCTATGGTATATCATTCTTTACATTATGTTGTCCATATCCTTGGTCTTATTATGATACTTATGGTCTTGAGTGTAGGTTATGGCTACTTGACTATCACAATTAGTCAAAATTTGACTCATTGTTTTAATGATGGTCCCCAAGTTCTTCTTTAGCCATATAGTCTTTGGCACTATTGTAGACATATAATAAACTCTGCTTTCATAATAAACCTTTTTATGTATGTCTACCTCTTGTTACTCTAAAATATAATTTATTCACTTAGCAAGAATGTACATTTCATGGATGTTTTTCTTTTGCTTCAATCTATGTTGAAAATCACTTCCTTAATTTTCACATTGCACAATCGTTAACACCCTATAAGTATCTTTGAACTCTCTTAACAGCATTCTAATGCTTATAACCGGAATCTGTGTAGTACTACTGTTCAAGGTGCTATTATAATCGGAATCTGTGTAATACTAGTGTTCAAGGTGCTATTAAATGTCTGGCTTTGATATATTATTACATATATTAAACTGCTAATGACATAAAAATATGAGACTCTATTGATAATTATCATTTCAAGTTTTATTTCAAGACATATCTCACAACTCATACTCGCTTTTTGTTACAAGGGTATCAATGAGTTTACAGTATTTTGTAGTCAATTGCTCAAGGATTTTCTATGTAAAATTCTCGTTTGAAACAATATTTAATTTCTCCGAGCAATTCCTTTAAATCTTAACTCTATAATTAAAGTCTACTTAACCACATTTGTTATATCAAAAAACAAGGATAATCATTCTTCAACAACAATTATAAAATTAAGATTATTCAAAACTAACGATGTATCATCCATATAAAAAGATAATATCACTATATTTTCATTAAACTGCTTGATGTAAACATAGTTATATTTATTGATCATATGAAAATCGTGTAAACTTGTAACTTGATAAAATCTCAAATATCATCATTTGGATGATTCTATTAATCCATATTTGAAGTCTTTTAAACCCTTTGCTCCATTCCTATTTCAATAAAGCTTAAAGGTTGTTCCATGTAAACATTTTCATCTAGTTCCCAATTTAAGAAATTTTTTTTTTATACAGTACTAAGTTTAAACTTGCAGCTATAGCTGAAATTAATCTTATTGGATTATATTGCACAACAAGTAAGAAGGTATCTTCATAATCTATACCTTCCTATTGTATGTACCACTTAGCAACTTAGTGAATCTTATATCGTTTTATTGATCCATATATGTTTTCATTGATTATGAGAACTTCATTTTTATCAATTGTCTTTCTGCCATATGGAAAATTAACCAAGTCTTAGACATAGTTTGTTCTCACCGAATTCATCTCTTTTACATTGCTTTTAATGGGGTATGTTTTAGCCTTAATAACTATGTTTGACTCATCATCTTCTTGTTAAGTAACATCGACTGTTACCCTTTCAATCGCAAAACAAAGTTTGAGCACACTCACTTAATTACTTTTATATAATAGAATTCTCTTTGCAACATTCTTATATTATAACAAACTCTTATTTAAACGAACAAGTCGAGTTATAATAACTAGTACCTCACTATTTTGATTTTGTATCTCATAAAGAAGTTTATCCTTGTCAGTCTCTCCTATACTAGGATATTTATTCTTTAATAAATGTGGTCCTTCTAAACTTTAATTTAATTATACCTCCACCTTTTTCTTTACCAAGGAAATAGCATCTTAGTTATTTTAAGTATCTAATAAAGACACATTTCTTTTCCCCTGGCTTTAATTCCCATGCTTATGGGAAACAACTTGGACAAAAATTGTTGACCTAATGGTCTTATAATATAAAATAAATAACTTACCGTTTGTCCATGAATCATAAGGCTTGGAAGCAACTAATTGAAAAGGCACTCTATTAAATATAGAGGCATCAAAGCATCATCCCAAAAAAAATTGGTAAGCCTACTTGAGTAATAATTAACTAATCATAATAAGTAAGGTTTAATTTCTTCTCTCAACAACTCTATCTTATTTGTTAAAAGTTATGAATCATCAATTATCTCACAATTTCTTTTTCTTTATAGAGCTATTTAAATTGTTTTCACAAATATTCAAATATTCATGTCTACGGTCAAACTTAAAAGTCTCAATTTATTTATCTATTTGATTTTTAACCATGCATGTATAATGTCTAAAGTACTAGAATACTTTCAACTTATAGGAGATCAAATGAATTTGACCATGTTGTGAATAATTGTTAATGAAGGTAATAAAAGACTAAGCTCCATGTCTTACCCTCACACTTATTAGACTACATGTATTAGAATGAATCAATAGCAATGGATATTTAGTTATAGCCCATTTCTCCAAATGGTTTTTAATTACTTTACCAACCAGGCAATGTCTTCATGGAGACATTTTAAACTAGAATTGGATTTATTTATTATTTACTTTTATAGCTTACTCATTCTTTCTTGGCTTATATGGCCTTGCCTAGCATGCCAACATTTATATCCATAACGACTTTGCAAGTAAAGAATGACATAAAGCAATCATGAATATTCACATTATAGGAATTGTCATGAATTGTGTCTAGCATAATAAAACCATATGAAAGGAAGCTAGAATCACATGTGTTGTCCCATTTCAAATGTTAATGGAGTTGTCATGGAAATGAGCAATAAATCTTAATTTAAAAGGAGAAATGATAGAGATTAAATTCTGTCAGATTCACTTAGTATATAGTACATCAAGTAGGATGATAATTTGTTTCTAGTCCATTCTAATGTAACATCTTGATTTGTTTCCTACATAAAATCATCTGCTTCAAAAAGCAGTTAACGATTCCACAATTGACCTTTAATCTTTAGCTAAGTGGTTTATTGGAATTTTATTTTGCTTAATGCAATCATGAGCAAACTGACCATCCTTTAACAAGTGTAATACTTAACCTTAATTATATCAAGTTCTTTTCATAACACTTGCATCTCTTTCTAAATTTCATCTTGGCTTTTTTTAAATAATTGGCCATATTCTTTGTTTATACGAAAGTGTTACCTTTATTGCCTTTAGATATTGAAGTCTAAACAACTTGAACACTCATAGACTTGTACAAATAGATCTTATAGTTCTCATTTGCTCATCTTCAAGCCCTTAATTACGAGAAATATTATTAAAAGTAGTGATGCTCTTGTTGTTAGTTAAATTTACTTTCATATGCATTTAACTAGTAGGATGAGATCTTATAACAAGTGATTTTGTTAGTTTAGTTGTACTAGTACTTCCAACAAGCTTTCTTGTAATTCAAAGTTTGCATAGTATAGTTGTCTATAGAGAGAACACTAGGCTTTGTAATATCACTGTTTAATTATGGTTTATCCAAAAATTTAAGTTACAATATCTCTATCATTTCTAGTTAACTTGTCTTAAATTTTAACCATAAGTTTCTCTTATTATGGGCATCCTATAATATAAATTTCGTGGCTTAAGATGGTTTTAATGTGAATCTGCCATTAATGGCCTTCAACCTTTTGTCGCTGAATGTTGTAGAAAAACATATGAATCGTGTTTAAAGGTTTAAACAAGGACACATAGGGATAATCATGAATCGTCCAACCAAGCTTTGGTTCCAATGAAGGAAAGAATGAGTATATATACTTGTACATGGAGTCAAATCTTGATTTAGATCACCCCACATGGTTTGTGTTGTAATCTCATATGGACTATGACTTTCGATTCACAATAAAAGCACTTCTTATCCAAGAGAACTCTCTATCTCAAAGAAAAACTCCATTAAATTATATGTGTTCTCTCTTCTCTCTTTTGTTGAGAAAATTTTTTGTATTACTCCCTTTTATTTAAATACTCAGAAGGGGAGTCAATTTGTTTTGGAAAATGGGGGCTGGTTTTCCCAAACTTGCATTAAGCTCCCCTTTTTATTTTATTTATTTAATTTTATTAATTTTTTTTAAATTATGATCCTTTTAGATACTAACAATCCAATTTAGATTTTTCAAAAATTCAAAATTTGAATTCATTCTAGAAATTGAAATATCTGATCTTGATTATTTTATTAATGAATGGATCTAGATCATTCTGGTTCAACCCATTTTAGGCAACCCAATTCCCAACATATTCAAAACAAAACTTTCCATAAAAAATACTTAATTTTAATAAGGGCATTGATATTCCATAGACATTGCCAAAAACTAAAAGGCAACAAAAAATAACTATCAGAGTTCAAATCATCAAAGTTTCCTCCATGCATTGCAAGTTGATACCCTCTCTTAGCAAATATATTCACCATTCTTCCTATATTTCTAGTGAAGATTATCTCCTACACCGAATAGGAATCATCATTATAGACTTTAATTCACTATCCATAAGCCATCTTGAAACCGCTGACAGATCCCACACCCCTTTATTAATAAAATCAACCACTCGACATCCTTCCAAATTTTCATAAGGAGCCCCACCATGCAAATAGTAATTCTTTACGTCAAGGATTTATGGATCCTTCCAAAACTCTATATTCCTTCCATCTCTAAGAACCCAACAAAGGTCCTTGGCTAAGAAATCCCTTCCTTCAAAAATACTATACTAGGCCCAAGTTACCTTCCCACCTCTCTTAGAAGTCAGGAAAGGAAAATTTAGAAAGTATATTCCTTTTTAGTAGTTTATCCCACCATTCATCTAGATAGTTAACAAGCCATAAGAGCCAAATTAAAGTACCAAAAATCCTTAAAGCTCAAGCCATCATTAGTTTTAGTTCGAACAAGTTTCTTTCAAGCAATTCAATGAATACACTCCTCATTGTCTTTTTAGTTCTTACCAAAAGTTTGAGATCATACTGTCAAGCTCTTGACATACCTCTTGGGAAACAAGAAGCATGGCATAGGAAGTAAAGATTGCATTTGCCACTGCTTTAATTAGCGCCTCCTTGCCAGCTTGAGAAAGCATTCCATTATTCCAACCTTGCACTTTTTTTATTACTTTTTCCTTCACAACCTTGCAACAATGTATATCTTGTTTAGTGACGTTGTAAAATTAGATAAAATTGCGTCATTTTAAGAATTCTAAAACACCTAAATAAATTTACATCATTAGATAATAATAACATAGACTTTTATATATTAGTTAATCTGTTAGGTAATTATAACTTTATCAAATAGAAGAATCATTTCAATTTTAAAGACTACATTTCGTCTCTCGAAAGATCAAATTAAATGAATATTTTTTTTCAAAAATAAATTAATACTAATGTTTTTTCCTTTGTACTCTAACATGATTCAGCATTGGAAATTAATAGAACAAAAGAAATGGTGGTAAACTGTGAGTTGTAAAAAATCAAAACATTGGAAAAAATAAATCATGGAGCGAATTGGATTTTCTTTTTTTTCTTCTTTTAAATTATCCTTATCTTATTGTCTCTGATTCTTCATTCTGGATTTTTTCCCTTTGGGTAATAATTAAGGGTGTCATCAATTCATGAAATTATTTCTTTAATGATCTATATACTTCAATGCATCAAAACTATGAATTCAATGAATTGGGTCTAACCTTTCATTAGATCCATTTATTGTTGACCCAATTATATTCATTCACTCAGATCCATTTATCAACACTTAGAATTGCAGGCCCATTCAGATTGTTTGGTGAATTCTCAAATTTTCCATTAATTTCGAATAAAAATAAATACAAAATAAGTAAAACTGGGTTTTACATTGATAGTAGATTTCACTCACACTTTGTTTATATTTCTAAAATAGATAGAAGAGAATTTAAGAAAATTCAAATAGGTAATTTTTTTTTTTAAAAGACACAGCAAATAACAAATAGAACTGATATATTTTTTGAACATAGGTTTTATATCAATTGTGTTTAAAACTTTATTGTTATTGTCCCTCAATTTTATAAGTACTTTTATAATATTTAACTTATTCTCATTTAATTTTATTAGCATTATTTTTTTAATATTTAATGTTATTTTGAAGCAATCTACTTTTGGAATTATATGAAACACAAACTAAATCTCCTAAAGTTATGAGGCAGAGAAAAATATGAAACAAATAAAATGATTATTTTAATATGAAATTTAGGTACAATGCAGATTGAATATCTATCCAAATATATAAGTCAAAAGATAAATTAAAATTCACCCACAAAATAAGTCCTGAATTGATTGGATTTATTCTAAAATTTTCAAATAGGTTAATGAGTCAATTCTGACTTATTCATGTATCACCGCTAATTCTTATTGAGTGAAATTGATATCAGCAAAATTATTAATTAATTAATTTTTATTACATAGAAGGACAAGATCTAAAGGGATAAAAGCAACTGATTCAACTTTAGCATAAAGAATAAGGACTAGTATACTATAAGTATTTGTTGAAAAAAATAGTTGCGTTTTTTTATTCATTTATTTAATAAAAATATCATATTCAACAATTTTTGGCAAATATAAAAGTTTTTATAAAAAATCATAATTTTATTAAAATTTATAGTAAATGCTTAAAACTTCCAGATAATTTTATTTTCCAAAACACAAATAGTACAGTATACATACTGTACATGTATTTTTTTTTTTTTAAGAGGCAAAGGGAATTGTATTTGTATTTTCTTTAGTCCTTAATTACCATTTGCAGAGGCTATGGCCCGTCAACCTCTCATTTGGGCCAGTTGGCTTCATAAGGAGAAATTTTTTTTTTAGTCCTTCACTTATTTTAAAATTATCATGGTGATCCCTTATGCATTCTAATATCCAAAATATCACTCACTCATTGAAAAATATTACATTTGATTCTTCACCTTTTATAAAAATACCAAATTTAGTTATTTAATCAAATTCAAAGCCCTAAATTTAAGAATTAAATTTGATATCTATTTTGAAAAGTAAGTGTTGGCCCAAAATTCATATTTGATGGATGACAAATCAAATGAAGAAGAAAGACCCAGCCCACATTAGAAAAGCAAGTCTGGAGCATTTTAAACTCAGTCCATCTCAAACACAAGTGGAAAACAGCTCATCCAAAGTATAAAAGCTACTGTGAAGTGAAAGTCATTAGAGTTTTCTCTGAACTTCCTCTGCCACATTCTTCCTACGCCTCCTTCTTACCTCCTAGAAGTGCTGTCAGCAGCAACCATTAATGACACCTCAACAAAACTTGAATCCACAGTGCCATTGGAGCCAAAAACTGTACATCATAGCAATTAAAGAAGAAGTAACGAAATCTTTCTCTCTTCATCAATATCTTCTATAATAAATGCTCGTTGACGTCTTTTTTTGAGAAAGCTATAAATACTGTGAAGTTTCTACCTTTGAAGACAGAGAACAGAGAAACAAAAATAAGAAAGTGCTAAAAGAGAGAAGCATTCTGTAACATTTCTTTTACTTTGCTTTCTTAAAGTTTAGTCTCTGGTTTATCAACTTTTTAAAAGTATATTTGAGTTATTTAAGAAAACCCAGTTGTGTGGGGTTTATAAACTTTTCTTTAACTGATTGGTATACCTCTGTCTCAAGAGGAGAAGAGGATTGTTGTTGTTATTCTTGTAAAGTTTGGGGTTAAGCTAGAAAGCCTTGTGTTTAGAGTTAGCACGTGAAAACTCCTTGTAAAAGTGTAAAAAAAACTCTTTTTTAGTGGAAAATCCCTTGGAGAAGACAAGGGAACTAGAAGTAGGCACTGTGTTTAGCCGAACCAAGATAAACTTGAGTGTTTGATTTTCTTTCCTTGATCTTTATCTTTTAGTATATTTTTCAGTCAACTTAAAATTTTATAGTTAATTGACTCCTTTTTCCATCGCTTATTTTCAAGAAAATCAGGTCATTGAAATATTTATAATTAACTGTCCTTTTTGCTGTCACTACGAACTCACAAATTGAAAGAATCAGTCAACTTCAATTTATTACAGTTAACTGATTATTGCATTTTATAGAGGTCTAAAGATATTTTCAATTAACTTTCTTATTCTTTTTTCTCTTCTAGGAAAATGAATGTCTTACTGAAAAATTCAATCGACTATATTTTGTTTCAGTCAATTAATTATTGTGAATTATAGTTGACTGTAAATTTTTCAGTTAACTAAAATTTTTAAAACAAAATTTTAATTTTAAAAATTTTAAGTGCATCTATTCACCCCATCCTTCTAGATGCACTATCAGTAAAGTGTAAAATATAATATTTTTTTAATGAATAAATAATTATTTTAGACACTACATAACCAAAATGATATTTTATTTACCTTACAAGAATGATAAAAGCTTAAAAGCCAAGACTGTCAGTCTATAAAAAGTAATACTCCTTATATATATATATATATATGTGTGTGTGTGTGTGTGCGCTTTTTTTTTTTTATTTGTTTTGGCAAGATAATTAGTTTGAAGAGGAAAGAGGGGAAGTGAGGGAGAAAAGAAGGAAAACGAAAGGTTAAATAGTATTTTCATAATCTTTGAAAAGAGTTTTTCCCTAAAAATTTTTACAACTTAAGGGAATTCAAAATAATAAAAAATAAATACTTGGGACGATTTTGGAGATTAATATCTTCACTTTTTATTTTTTTATTGAGGACTTTAATAATAAATAAATAAAACTTCTGCCATCCATGTAACAATCCCCCAAAAGAGGAAGAGGTTACACTAGAATTTTAATTTTTCTTATCTTATTCTCCATTCTCTCCTTTAAAAAAAAAAAATACTACTGTGATATTCAACTACAAAAATTTTAAACTTGAATACACTTTTTTTTTCCTTTACTTTCTCAAATGAGATCAACAACTTAAAAATAATAATATACAACAAATTGATATACATCTCATACTAAAATCATTATTTTAACAGCGATTCTTTATTAGAATTTAATAAAAGTAGATTTACAGTGACCACAAAATAAATTTAGTGACGCTTGACTATCAGATTTTCTGCTTTTGATTTTTTATTTTCTATTTAGTCAACTTTTGTTTATGGCATTTATATAGTAGTGTCTCTTGATTTTGACTTGATCATCCTAAGCATTGATAAGACCGATTACTCAAATGATTTATACAGCTTCTTTATTTTCTTCAATTATTTGATTTGTTTGTAGAATTACAATTTCCAAAATAAGATATATTATTTTTATGGTTAGACATATTTGCTTGATCACAATTAATGCAATAGAATTGGTTAAACTTCTCTTCCATGTCTATATTGGCAATTTATCTTCCTCCATCGCTTGATGGTGTCACGGTTTTTTTTTTTTTTTAATATAGTACCATATTTTATCATGCTTGGACTTTAATTTTTTTTAAATATTAATTTATTTAATTCACAAATTTTTCATTTTTATTAATTTTTTTAATATCAAATTGTAAAGACTATGTCTTATTTTAAACATGTATATATAACATGCATGGGGTGTCGTGTATAGATATACATCAAAGGATAATATTAATTATCTTATCAATTTTGTTTTGAGAAATTTTGTTTTAAATGCTAATTTTTATTTTTTAAATAATAATTTTACTAATTCTGAAATACTTTTTTTATATATATAAATTTTTATGTTGATTAAATATATAACCAATATGCATATTGTTGTTGAACTTAAATATTGTTAATGATTTTCTATTAATTTATTAGATTTCCTTAAAAGTTATTTCATGAATAATTGTAATTTTTTGATAAGTAATATTTATTGTATGATTTTACATTTTAATATATAAATTGAAAAACATAATTTTTTTAAGTTAAGGGCATGCTAGTCAAATTAAGGTTAGTTATTGAGTATTTTCTTTTTTTAATTTTCTCTTTCAACTTCAACTTTCAAGAGAGGTAGGGGTATGTATAAACCCTGATCAACCTGACTTGGCTCAATTGTTTTGTGCCATGCACACCCATAAAATTGGGACCGGGGTCAACATATATAGCTCGGTCTTGGGTCAATACTTTGGCTCGACCTGGTTGACATATATATATATGTGTGTGTGTGTGTGTTTTTTTTTTTTTTAAATAGCTATTTTTTTATTTATGTTAAATATAAATAATTTTTATCAATATAGATATCTCATTTATTAAATATAAACCAAAGTTTCTTTTTTTTTTAAAAAAATTTAATTTAAATTTGTAAAAAAGATTTTTTTTTTTTAAGAAAAGAAAAACCTGGATGTATTGGCTTAGCCTAGTTATGTATCGAGTCCAACTGGGTCAGGTCCTAAGATTGAGCCACATTTATTGGCCTGACACAAACCCTAGACCTAGCCATTAGTTAGGGTCAAACCTAGCTAGTCTATGATTAATTGTAATGCACCTTTAAATATGACTTCTACAACATAGAAATGTAAATACTTCTTTCAAACTAAGATAGATCATTATTCTTGGTATTGTCAAAAAAATCTCCACATGACACTTTTTGAGTTTCTATATGCATTTCACCATATTTTAATTTTTGTTGGGGGTTTCATTTGATAATCCCTATTGCCCATATGATGAATTTTATGTAATTTCATCATTCCACCAGTTGAAATATTTATTATATTGTTATTTAATGATTATATAAAAATGTTATATTATCTAACTAGACTATTGTGTGTATGTTTGGCAAATTCAAACAGATGGCTCAACCCAGACAAGTTAACTCAAATTGACCTAAAAACTATAAAAGCCCAAGATTAACATAAATATTTTCTTTTCTTATTGCTGTTAGCTCTAAAGAATCTTTGTCATTAATACCATAATCACTACAGCAAGTGATTGCACAATCACTGGAGTTTCCATACTTGGCGGACATGTTGAAAAATTTACCAAAATGGAGAACTAGTCGTTGGTCATCTTTAGTATAAATATACAATGTTTCAAAGAAGATGATGTGCATAACACAATTGATCGAATTCGTTCAAATATCCTCAATTATGTGCTTTAATCTGAGTAACTATGTTTAGCTGTTCACATATCTTTTTATGTGAGAGTGGGCATGATGTGTAAGGAAGAGAGTCTTCTTCTCATCTTATTGATTGTTGTTTCCTAAAATTTGGGATAATTCCAATGATTATTGTTGTATTTTGGAATTTGGGATAATTTTGGTGGTTATTATTGTGTTGTAAAA
Organism: Delonix regia; assembly: GCA_037074485.1. Classification (NCBI taxonomy): domain Eukaryota; kingdom Viridiplantae; phylum Streptophyta; class Magnoliopsida; order Fabales; family Fabaceae; genus Delonix; species Delonix regia. The sequence goes on from CM073457.1 coordinate 24,306,379, forward strand.
ATTTGTGAGACTAATCCTTAGCTGGATTGCCTGGGCATTAGTGTAAAAGCTAGGTGGTTGCACCCTATACTGTAAGGTTAACTGTTGCATGTGTTGAACTATTTAGATAGTGAAATTTCTAGCTAAGTAAGCTAAGGAATGGACATAGTATAAATGGTGATCTAAACCAATATAATTCTCTCTGTGTTCAATTCTCTTTACCCTATCTTCATATATTTACGTACTAATCTTTCCTTATGAAGTACTTGGGCCTTTGTCTCCTTAGGAAACAATTGTCTTGAAAAGTCATCTGTATTTAAACACGTTATTACTTTTGTTGTATCTGTGCTAACACTGTCGATGCATTTTGCCTTGTTTTGAACAATAAAAAAATTTTCTAAACCATGACACTAACTTGTCTCTCGTCCTTCATTCTTTAGGGCTAATGTTTTGAATTAGGGAGCCTTTTATCATGTGATAAAAACCATCTAAAGCCTATGTGGGAGTTATTTAGCTATGTCAACGGCCACGTCGTCAACCAAGTGGACTCCGTCTACCAACTTACCCTTCCATTGGTAGTGTTTAAATAGTTTATAACAGCAGGGACTTAATCTCAAATAATAGCAAACTATAAGGAGATATTTGGAGAAAAAACTGTAGGGACCAAATTACAGATATGGAGGAACTGTAGGGATCAATTGTAAATTTTCCCTAAATTTTATGTATATTACATCCATGTCAATTAAAATTAAACCTACACCATTGAAGAATTTTAGAATAAATTATAGAGATTTCCTGTAAACTTGGTTGAAATTATACAAATCATTCTTCTATTTTTAAAATTTACGTTTAGTTTAATTTTAAAATTTTTTGAATTACCATAAACCAAAAGATCACTCAAAATATTTTAGGATAATGGAAGGTATATAGCCAAAAAAAAAAAAAAAAACACTAAAGTATAACAATTTTTTTTTTGGTTTTAGAGAATATTTATGTATATTTTAAAATTCGAGTCCGTACAAGTATAACAATTTTTTTTGTTTTAGAGAATATTTATGTATATTTTAAAAATCGAGTCCGTATACTTTAAATAAAAATAAGGAGAAATCCATATAATTTACTGGTAACTTTGTCTAGGATGAGTTTTCTATTGAATCCACCATTAAATTTAAAGTTCTGACCATAAATTTCATATCTACTACATTTTACATCAATCCAATATGATTTGGCCACAATCAATATATTACAAAATTAACTTCAATTTTTCAAATACAAAGAGACTGTAAACTGTTTAGGTTCATTTGGCACATCATATAAAATTTGATAGAATAAGGTTGACTGAATAAGGCCACATAAGAATTTATATGTTGCTTCTAGTGTGACACAATATTAGATACGGTATCTGATATTACATAAGATACTAAATAAGATGAAAATTAACTACTTTGATAAAAATGTCATTCACTAAAATAATTATATTAGTCAAAATGCTTAAAGAAAAATGATTTTTTTTTTGTACTTATACTTATTTATATTAATAGTAATATATGAATATACAATTGAGGTGTAATGGGAAAAGTTAAAATAAAAATAAAAATAAAAATAAATGAGTAAAACCTCATTTTGCTCTCTCACATATGAAGTAATTTTCAATTTCGTCCCTCATAGAATTTCTTTTTAAATTTGGTCTCTCATAGATTTTTTTCATTTTGGTCCCTCACATATAAGATATTTCTCAATTAAGTCTCACACAAATAAAATCATTATCAAAAATGTCTTTCATATTTTCTAAATTAACTTAATTTTAAAGATATTGTTGATAACAATTTTATCTACAAGGGATTCAGCAAGTAATGCCATATGTGAGAGAATAAATCAAGAAGACATTCTGAGGGACTAAATTAAGAAGATGATTATATGGGGATCAAATTGAAAATTATCTTATTTGTGAGATACCAATTTGTGAAAAAAATTTCTATGAGTTTGTATTTTTCAAATTATTTTAAGGATATTATTGATCACAATTTTTTTGTAGGGGATCAAATAGAAAAATGTATATATATGAGTGACTAAAATGATAAGACAATTCTATAAGAGATCAAATTAAAAAATATCTTATATATAAGGGACAAATTTTTTAAAAAAATTTACACACACTACCTTGGATTATTATTTTTTCATAAAATTTTTTTCACGTAAAATTTCAGTATTTAATTATATTATTGTATTAATATACTTGATGTGCATAATATTCTTTTTAATTATATGATTATATATTTGCTTCAATAATAGTGCAATTTATAGAAAATTTCCAAGCCAAGATAATCCCATCACTTTTTCTAGCAGAATCAAAACCAAAAGCATTTGAATAGTAAAAAAGGGTAATTTTATTCATTACACTTAGTCACACATATATGTACACACAAACTTTTTCAGTATCTAAATTGGCTTTCCCTACACCACAACAGTTTTAGCTAGGGACACTCATGGCCCCATAGGAAGCTTTCCAAGTGTAGCTTCTCGGACCCCCAACATTTGTGTAGGAGCAGCTTCATTCTTCATTTCCTCATCAAATTCCAAAATGGTGGCAACATATCCAGATTTTGCTTCTTTTTTTCTTACTAGATCCTTATATTGAATAAGATATTTTATGCCTTTTTGGAGGCAAAACCTGATAATGTAGCAAAGCAATATTGTGCAGAGCGTAACTCCATCAAAAAGCTTTGTATGACTTAAACAAAATTGAAATACGAAAAAATGACCCTACGAAGACCATGGACCTGGTTCATGTGGAGGCTTTGTCACGAGAAGAATTTTGGACAATGCCACCTTTTATTGTTAAAATTTCCTGGAATATCAAAAATTGTCAAGAGGTTATCTGAGCCCAAAATGGGAAATAAAAGAATTTCGAACGAAAAACAATAACACTAAAATAGCATGAAATATTAGGTTATGCATGACAACCCGTTAATCTATGATTAAAATATGCGCAAGTGCGTTGATACAGTGGTGTCTTGGCATCAAATCTCTGATATTTGTACAACATTAGGCCTCTTGGCGCAAAAAAGATGTTCATTGATGTTATTTTAATATTTTGGCCATAATTTTGCAAGTTAATGTCATATTTTAGCAAATTAGTACTAGTTTAAAGGCTCGTGACAAGATTTATAATTTTGCATGTAATGACTATTTTTAAATTATTATATTTAAGGGTCCAAAAGTGGTATTAAAATTAAGAATTTATTATCTAAAATTGAATATCAATTCAACTTCCTTTCTTAACTTCTTCCAACTTCCATGTTATTTGTGAAATTATTCCAAGCATCCTTAAATCTTTCTTTTCCAAGCCTCTAATGCCTCAATCTCATTACATCAAATTAATTCTCCTACAGTTATCACCAAAACCATTTGAAATTAGATGAATTTAATGCAAGTAAATAACTAAATAGTCTAATTTATAAGATTCATGAAATTAACATTATTTGGTCACTAAATTAAAAGAATTTATCCAAAATATATTATAAGTCTGTAGTAAAATATATATAAATATAACATCATTAGGGATTTATTATAGAGCAAATAATGCATGTTTTAGAACTACAACCTCTAGAAGGTTCAAGTTTCCACAATATCTTTTCTAGCCTTAGGACTAAACATTTGTTAGCCACATCAAATTTTGCATTAATAGGCACACTTCTTGTATTTCATGACAACCCTTTTACTCTAACAATCTTCTGAACATGAGCGACTGATCAAAAGATGCAAAATTAGTCAAATATAACTTTTAGTTTGACATTAAAGTCAAACAAAAGTAGCATATCTATAAAGAAACATGTATTTATAAAATCCATCGAAAGTACAAACCTCTATCAAAATTAAATTGGTCATACAATCTAATTTTGCTATATACAATATTGACACATCTTACATTTGCCAAAATTCAAATTCTCAACAAACGTTTTCATGAAAAAAGATAGGGGCAGAATAGGAAATTTACACGATTGAGCATTCTGATTTGTCTTTGAGTAACTTGTAGTCGATGCTGCACTCCTAGCAGTTGTTGTAATCAGGGTCATGGATTTTTATAATTGGTATTTTAGAAACTTTTGACTCTTTGCTTTGTGCTTTTGCTGTGTCAGGTCTTTTTAGCTTTCAAATGAGTTAAAGCAAACTCTCCCAAATTTAATAGATATAAAAATGTAGAAAACTCAAATAAATGGAATGAAATGACATGTAGCTTGCCTTTCCTGTTTGTTGGACCGAGTATATATTGATCATTATGACATGTAGTGGGTAGAGTGAATGCAGTTGGTTTCGAAAAGCTTAGCTCCTCACCTGAAGACGACATTAAAAGAAAACATAAATGGGAAAAAAACAGAAGCGCCAAAGCTGAATGTGAAACCCTAGCAGGTGAAGAGGAAGAAGAAAAGTATTGGACACAATTTGCTGAAGAGCTTGGCATGGGACTGTGCTTTCATTATTGAAGAGTTTGGATACCTCTAGTAACTAGAGGGGATCTTTTTTCCCGTAGATGAGGAGGGTCATTAGATTTAGATCCAATAACCCTAAATGTTATATGAAAATTTAGCTATTAACTTTAGGGCCATTGAATCTAAACATTGTTTTTGTGGTTTCGATTAGTGGAACGTAATGTGGGTGCACTGTATTATATTAAAATGCAGGTTATGTCTGATATATGCAGCTTTCCTATCCTATCAAGTATATACTGATCATTATGACATACAGAGGGTAGAGTAGGTCCTGTTGGTTTTGAAAAGCTTAACTTCTCACCCCAAGACGACATAAACAAAGAAAACATAAATAGGAAAAAATCAGAAGCACAGAAGTTGAATGTAGAGCCTCAACAGATGAAAAGGAAGAAGGAAGGGTGTAGATACATTTCGCAGAAGAGCTTGGCATGGGATCGTGCTTTCTTTACTGAAGAGTTTTGATCCTTTCCAGTAACTGGACGAGATCTTTTCTCCTATAGATGAGGTGAGCCATTTGATCTAAACGTTGTTGCTATGGCATCAGTTAGTGGAGGGTAGAGTGGGTGCAATGAATAATAATAAAATGCGAGTCATGTCTGATATATGCACCTTTCCTATCCTGTTTGTTGGACTGCATATATACTTATCATTATGACATGTAAAAGGTGGAGTGGCTGCAAAAGGTTTCGAAAAGCCTAGCTCCTCATCCCCAAGACAGCATAAACAAAGAAAACATAAATGGGAACAAATCGAAAGCACCAAAGCTAAATGTAGGGCCCCAACAGATGATGAAGAAGAAGGAAGGGTGTGGATACAATTTGCCAAAAAGCTTGGCATGAGATTGTGCTTTCTTTACTGTAGAGCTTGGATCCTACCCAGTAACTGGAGAGGATGTTTTCTCCGGTAGATGTTGTTGTTATGGCTTTGGTTAGTGGTGGGTAGAATGGGTGCAGTGAATATTAGAAAAATGTGAGTCATGTTTGATATATGCAGTTTTAGTATTATGTTTTTCTGGACCAAGTATATGTTTGATCATTGTGACATGCAGATGGTAGAGTGGGCGCAGTTGGTTTCGAAAAGCTTAGTTCCTCACCCCCAAGATGTCATAAACAAAGAAAACATAAATGGGAACAAATCTTATTGGGCTTCTCTTTATACCTCAAATGGAAACCAAGAGATGCGCTTCGACTCTGACACGTAACTTTATTGTTGGATAACAGGATTTAGCCATTTCTCTCTCCTAATTTATCAGTGGAGAAAAATCTTATTTTAGTCCCTCACTTATTATCCTTTTTCCATTTGGTCCCTGACTGATCAAAATTCCCATACCAATCCTTCACTTATGCTACAGTTATTCAAAAGGGTCCCTCCATTTGTTGGTCGTTAATAACTTGTTGATGTGGCACATTTTTTGCTGACTTGGAATAAAACTCAAGTTAGATTCTTCCATGCCTGTAAGAGTTACAAGGCACCGGTGCCCTAAATAGATTGACCAATAGAATACTGCCAGCTCAATGATGTTGGACTATGTATTGTAAAATGTTAAAATTAGAAAAAGACCCTAGTAGTTTGAAATTATTTTTATTTACCCTTAATATATATATTTTTATTTATTATTTCAATCCTCTCTATTTATAAAAAATCACAACTTAGTTTTTATATTTTAGTTATTTGACTATTTATCCAAAATTCTAGTCTTATTATATCTTTCATTGCTTTTCTGTTTTTTCTTTTGATTTTCAGCTTCATTTTGAATGTTAAGTAAAATATAAGCCTTATAGTATAGAAACATTTTGATGTAAGTAAAAGACAGAAATATAGAATCCAAAATGAACACGGAAAGGATTGTAAATTAAGAAAATTATTTTTTATTACTATATTTAGATTTTATTCCAAGTAAGTTTTCTTTTAGAATAATTTTAAAGATGCACATGTGATTGCTTAATATTAATAAGAAAAATTAAATGCTCTTAAGAAGCATATTTTAAGGTTGTTTTCTTAATTTTTTTATTTTTTTATTTTATTTTTTGTTAAAATAAAATTTAATTGAAATCTTTTAAATATTTTCTCGGAAATCATCAAATAAAAATTAGATATTCCAATTAATTATTTTATCAATATATGTATTGTTCAGTAAAAGGTAACAAAAAATATATTATAATTTATTGATATAAATATTTGCAATTATTTTATATAAATATTAAGCCTCATTAACTTGGCATGTTCCGGCTAAACTTTAGTAGGAATTGTCGGTCCATATATTTTAACTTCTATTTTAGATTTTGTTAGATTTTGAATGTAGAATTTATTTATTTTTTTCTCCATATTTTCACCTCGTTTTTTATATACTATTGGGCTTAGGATTTTATTCTTTTTCAACTTTCATTGTTTTCCTCTTTCTTTATTTCTCACTTCTATATCTTTAATAATTTTTTATTTTCTTTCATTTAAAAAATTCATCTATTTTTATTATTGAAAACATAAAAAATCTCACATTTTATAATAAAATAAATAAAGTGCAAGAATAAAATTACAAATCATATTAATATTGGGTAGTGAGTGGTGAATAAATATTAACAAATTATTTGGGGCGAACTTATAAATATAAAAAACTTAGGGTTTTTTTCTAATTTTAATACCTTTTGTATGCAACTTCACAACTGTCAACTTTCTATTGGACCTCTTGTATAAGGCATCAATGCCTCTAAAATCTTTTAAGGCACCGAAGTATTCACCAACTCAGAATCAAAAGCTTTCGACTCCATCAACGCTTTTGACCTCATCAACGCGATTTCTTGCCTCCCTCCATAGTGCGGTCTTGCAGAGAGGGATGGGTTCAGAGCACTCAAATGCGATCTGATATAGAAGGAAGGTGATGGGTGTCCCAACCCCTCTGTCAAGCTTACAGGAAGAGTATGAAGAACTTGGTCGCAAAATAGAAGAGGCAGGCAAGAAATCAGACACGTGTAAGCTTAGAGGAGGGGTTGAGGCACCCATCAATTTCCTTCTATACCAAATCGCATTTGAGTGCTCTGAACCCATTCCTCTTTGCGAGACCATGCTATGGAAGGAGGCAACAAATTGCATTGGTGGGTTGAAAGTGATGATGGAGTCTGATGTTAGAATAATTTTGATATTTTATGAATTAGTATTAATTATTTTATTATTATTTATTAGGCAATTGATATTATAATTTGTAAATTATGAATGGATTGAGTTTTATTTTAATTTGTGGATAATTGGTAATAGGTTCGATTATCCACAAACCTACTAAATAAAAACTCAACCCACAGTCCAAAAGCATTAGTAATTATCTCGTCAAATTATTAATTTGATATTGTTACCTAGAGAGATTTAATTGACTCATTTTTTTATTAATTAAATAAAAAATCATTTTAAAGATTTTGAGGATTTTATTTTAATAATATCAATTAATTATATTATTAAAATAAAACTCTATAAATTGTACTCTGATGCCTTAATTTTCATATACACAAATACAATCAATTTTTTTGACCGTCAAACACTCAGGGACTCTATTGGGCATTGAAGGTTAAAATTATCCTAATTCAACCAATACGCATCATAATTATATCGTCTTCATCATGTCAAATTTTGATTAACTATTTTTTTTATATTTTTTGTTCATGTATTATATTCTATGATTGAATAATTACATGATCTAATTACATTTTCTGTCGAATGCTAGGGAATAATAGTGATTCTGGTGAAGAGATAGAGAGCTTATATGGTGGGTAGCATATATACGTGGATTGCTTGTGTGGCAAAAATGATGCTAAGTTTTATTCCAAGTGAGTAAAAAATATGCCTGATCAGCAAGTTATTAACGGTCAACAAATGGAGGGACCCTTTGGATAATTGTAGCATGAGTATAGGGCTAATATGGAAATTTTGATAAGTGGGGAACCAAAATGAAAAAAAAGTATAAGTGAGAGACCAAAATAAGATTTTTGTCTTTATCAGTATTCAAGCTGAAATCCACATCTCTAGTTTTAGCTTATTTGTTAGAGTTTGAAACGGTATAGTATTAATTTTTAAAAATTTAAATTAATAATTTTTTACAATTTTATCTGACAGCTACAATAATATAAAAACTCGATACAATAGTAATGGGTAACTTGACAACACCCGTTGTTGAAAAATTCAATGGCATGAGATCCATATGAAAATAAATTGCTTTATTACGGAGGTTCTCTTAACAGTCATTTTCATAAGTACATGCACTTAATATTTTTAGTGCGTTTAGAGGAATGACAATAAATAAAATTGGATGAAATATTATGAACGTGAATTTTTTATTTGAAATTTTAAAAAAATTTGGGAGAAAAGGATAGACAACACTAAATTTTGTTCATGAATTCACATTGTTACACTTTAGTCTATAACCTAATTTGTTATTATCTTCTATCTCAAATATATATTTCCGCTAGTTTCAAACCCATTGCTCTATTGAAGACTTTTGCTCTTCAAGAAATTTTTTTTTACTTTTTATTTTTTTATGATTACAGATAAAATTATTATTTTGATCTTTTATTTTTATACTTAGTTTTAATTTAGTCTTCTACCTATTTCGAGTATCAAAATGATCTTTTCCTAATTCAGATTTGATGAATATAGAATTATTATCTCTGTCATTAGATTTTCATATGAATTTCATGTTCATACTTTAACTTTTGAACTCATTAATTTTTTTAATTGATATTTTTTAGCTTTGCCTCGTTTATTTTCGTTTATATACGTATTACTTCTTCCCTTTTCGCACTTATACGAGACTTGCCTAATTAATCTAATTTGTTTGATTTCTATAAACCCGGAAGGAAGTGAATGTTAGAAACCTATCAGTATCATAAATTCTAGAATATTTTTTTATATTACTTTTCAATTGAGTAACTTGGTTTTTATATTCCTTTTTATCTTTTTTTGAAGTAAAATTTTGGGTTTATTTACAATTTTAAGTGCACTTAAGACATAATTATAATGTTACTAGTTTTTAGGTTAATATTATTACAATTATATCTTTACATTATAATTGGGTGTATTGATACAATCAAAATTATAAATGCATCAAAGATGATACATTTTTTTTCACATGCTGATATTAATAATTATTTACTCTAGTTTATGATAGTATTGATCCATTGTAAGGTCTAAAGTACCCATCTGGCCATCTCTTATTTTTTGTTCTAACCAGTAATTTATTTAATAGCAGAAAATGGCTGAAGAAGTTATGAAAAATATACACCTGATTTTACACCATATATTTTTCATGGCCTTCATACTTTTTTTTTGGGGATTTGTGACATTTTTGCTATAAAATTATGGTATTGTTATTGAGAGTTTGAAACTTTTGTTATTGTGGATATTATGAATTTGGAGTTACAAATTGATTTATTTTTATTTAAATTGATATTAAAATACAAATATTATGATGCCTATTGAAATTTTATTTTATTTTAAATATAAGGTTTATACAATAATTTAGTATTTATAATAGATCGTCAAAATCTCTATATGAATAGATTATTAAATTACAATAATTCTAATTTTTACAAGAATTCATTTCTAAACAAAATAATACCTGACATTGACATTCAGTAATACACCTAAGAGTTTGTCTAATTCAAAAAAATAAAACATGATTAAAAAATATTTGTTTTGTAAAATCAGTCAGGTTCTAACTTTTTAAAAACTTAATTCGAACTTAAAAAGATATAACTAATATTTTTAATAAAAAATATTATTATTTAAAGAAATGCTTAATTTGATTATTCAAAAAATATAAGATAAGATTTAAGATATTAAAAATAAAATTATTAAATTTTAAAGATATAAAATATAAATTTATTAATAAGATTAATTTATTATTATTTTAAAGTGAATATACATAAAATCATAAATTAATGTAATATTCTATTAAAAAAATAATTAACACCCTTCGTCCAAAAAATTTATAACAATTACCTACATACAATCGCACGTACATCCAAAGTGAATATCATATCTTAGTTTATGCACGGACAACTTGTCTCGTGCTAACATTAATTTATTCATTCTTTCCAGATGTATAAGCACATACACACACAGTGACAGTGATTGGTGCGTGCTTAATTGTGTTTTCTCACTTTGATTCATAAGATTAACTTTCACAAAATAAAGGAGGATTTGATTGCTCCCCAAGTAGAAAGGATGGGGCATGTCTCTCTTTTCTTCCCTTTGATCACTCTCTTGTCCCCATTTCATCTCTCTCTCGTTCTCTCTTTCCCTCATGCTTAGCTAGCTCGCTCTAGTTAGGGCACAGCATCCTCCATCAGTGGCTTGGTCCCTCCACTCGCTCACTCTCTGATTGTTACCTCTTATTGGGTGGGCCCTCCTGCTTCCCCATGCATGATTTGTTTGGATCATTTCTTTCCAAAGGCTATACCCCCAACTTCGTCGTCTTCATCATCGTCTACCTCCTCGCCTTCCAACCGTTTGCTTTAATGCCAACGCGCGTGCATGCTGGCACCCTCAGCCTGTGCCCTGCACAACCCCCGAGTTTCACAAGGTACATTTTCTTTTTTAATACATTACTATGGAAATAAATTATTCTTGGATAAAGTAATACTCTTTCACTTATCTTTTTAATTTTAAATTCAGTTTTATGTTGAGTTTTATTTTCAATTTAATTCTTTACTTATAAATTATTTTTTGATTTAATTTCTTAAAAAATTAGCATATTTAGTCTCTCAATTTTAATTAAATTTTAATTGAATATGTTGATATTTATATTAGTGAGAGATTAAAATAAAATTAAAAATGAGTAAAAGATCAAATTGAGAATGAAAATGAATAAGTGAGCAAATTGAAAATCAACAAATAATTGAAATTGTTTTACTTGATTACTCTTTAAATGATTTTATAAATATTTGCTTTGGAAGACGACTTTTAACCATCATATTTATTTTAAGATTCTGAATTTATTAATTAAAAATGAGTGATTATCTAAAGTATTTGTATGTATTTAAAAGTTCAACATCTCAAAAAATTAGAACTCCCTAAAAAATCATCTGAGATCTATTTTCAGCCCCACACTTAAGAAATTAGGAAAGACCCATCTGTAAATATATGAGCGCTTGATATTTTTTTAAAAGAGGGTTGATCAGCAATCACTAGAGAATTTCTAGCCTGAGGGAGTTTACTTTCTTCCAACTTCGAAGTATATTTGCTTCCTAATGCAGTAGGGAAAAAGGTCATTTCAACTCTGTGGGTTATAATTTATAATTATGGGGAAGGTTGATATGTGCCAATATCTCCTGTTAAAACTGAAGGTGAAAAATCGCTGATCATATCTTTGTGTGAACATTCTTGATAGGATATTGAGCAAGTATGGTTTTTTATTCCCCCATTAGACTTCTCAGTGGCATTTTATCAAATATGTTTAGCTTGAAAGGTTGCGCCTGATAATTCCTTGTTAATTATTGATTTTTATCTGTATGTTGTCTCTAACACCAAGGAAATATATAGAATAAGATTTACTTGACTTTCTGTATGTTGATCATTTGATTGGACAGCTGTTTAATTGTATGGATTAACTTTCTAATTATTGAGTTAGGTAAGAACGAGACAGTAACAAACCTTGGTTTTCACAGAACTAGTGAACCATAATTAGATCCTTTTCTTATAGAGTTCTCAATACATCTGTCATTCCAATCCCAGCATAGATAATGTCACGTCATATTAGTTGGAGAAAGAAAGAAAAAGCTCTCCAATTGCTTTCATTTCAAGTTCCCCACACCAATCAATTACCCTTCTCTTATCACTATATCAGCTTGACAGTGTGCAGCTAAGCATAAGCGACTTCACCAGAGTGACCAAAATTCCTTCATTAAATACATAAAAACTTTAACCTCCTGGATCCCAAAATGAAAAAGAAAAAGAAATCCTTTCAAAGGAGAGCTGGATGAGTCATGCAGGTCTTTAATGATCTATTATTTGAAATTTCTGTTACCTAGATTTAGCCTATTACATCATTTATGATATTTTTTTTCACAAATAAGTGTGACTCAACAATACAAAATAATCATTTTATTATAGTAAATTCTTCTAATTCACATGTGATAAACATTAATTGTCGAAGGCTTGAAGCTAGCTATATGAACTGAGTTGATTAAAGAATCTCACTTTTACTGGTCCAGGGGGGAACATGGCCTTACATGCCTCAAAGACATTATTGTTCTTTCTACAAAGTAAAAAGAATCAAGGATGATCGATGCGGACTACATGAGATTGAAGCATTGTTAGTTCTCCATTAATCTTGTGTGAACTATAATCCGAACTAGAATCTGACCCATTGATAGATAACATATTTTTGGTTTTGCACTCTAAACAAAGTCCTAAAGCAAAAGAAAAGTAGATAAAAGATAAGACAAAGGAAACATTTCAAACTGTACATACAGAAAAAGTAAGAAACATTGACAGAAATTGAAAACAAGATCAGAGGGAAAGAAACAGGCAAACTCTAGTAGATTTTCCTTTTCAAATCTTGTAACTATTTCAACAAGAACCAATATTATGAGTAGAGAATATATCTATATATATGTGCAGTATCACAGAGTGCCATTGGAAATTGGTGCTCCTCTCTTGATGTTATCCATGTCGGTAGTTTCATAGACAGGTAGACCACTTGAACAGTAACCCAGGTCATAGTTTTGCAACTCAAACAGATCAGAGCTCGAATCACTCTCTGCACCATCATCATCATCCACCTCAACATTGAACTTTCTGAACTCCTTCTCAGATAACTCATTGCCCCAGTTCCTATGTTTCTCCAAAATTCCATTACTAAATTTGTAATTCTCGTTCTTCTTCTTATGATCCCACAACTCATGTAAAGTAAATGACTTTACATGTCCAATATTGTCATTCTTTGATAGGGTTCTGAATTCCTTACAGCTCTTTGTGGGGGTGTGTATATGAGGAGGCGTTGTAAACCCTCCTGAACTGAAAGATGAATATAAGGACCTTGAATCTGCAGTCGTAGTAGTGCTGCTTGAGCTTCTGAAATGGCTAATGCTGCTTCTCCTTCTTCTCCTCCCGCCTGGGCTCTGATCATCCTGATCATCCTTCATAGACTGTGAGCTGGATTTTGATTTCTTCTTCTTAGACGCTGATTGGCTGAAAAGAGAGTTCAAGAAGCTGGCAAGCCTTCCTCCTGGAGAGCTTGGCTGCTTGTGTTTCTTCTCTTTCATGATTTGCTTCTCCACTACTACTCCATGAAACTGCTGGGGAAGCAAGTTCCTCATGGGCATGTCTAAACTGATTCTGCCTCTGTGTCCATGCCTTTGATCTTCTCTCATAATCTTCTGAGAAAAACTAGAGCCATTGTGATTATAGCCAATAGCTTCATTGTAGCCTGAGAAATACCTTGCAGCTTCAAACACATCAAGCTCGCCAGAGTCATTTCTGCGGTGGAAGGACTTCATCTTGTGATTCTTTTCTGAGTCTATAAGCCCTGCCATGGACATGGTGATCAAAGCAGAAGTAGGTTATGGTATGTGGGAGTTCTGAAAGTATGTATGTGGGCGAATGAAGTAGGGATAGCTATACTTAACCAGAGGGGACTTCTAAGGATGCAAAGTTATGAATGGGGTTTGAAATGATTGAGAATAATGGTAAGGTCAGTTAAGGATATATAATCAATAACTTTGGCCATAATTTTATATGATGATGAAGGAGGTTTTTTTTCTTTTTTTCTTTTTTGGAGGCTTATGGATTAGACCCCACTTGACGTGAATTTGTCTTTTTGTAATGGAGAGAAGGGAGATTGGCCAAAGAAAAAAAGAGAGAGAGAGAGAGAGGGGAGTGGGGTAAATAAGAAACAGTACTTTTTTATCCTTCTTATGCAGTGAATACCAGATGTTTGTGTTGGGGATTATGCGGGGCAAATAGCTGGTCTCCTTGGATTCTATATGCTTCCACCAATTTGAGTGGGAGTTGGCTATGAGCATATAGCGTACTACCCGCTGACCATATATATACATATATATATATATATATATATATCGTATCAAATAAGAAGAGAAATCTACAACAGGTGAAAGGAGGAAATGATCATAAATGTTTTCCTTAGTTTTTACATGAATAATTTTTTTAATTAATTTTGACTATTGATTTGTGATCTAAGGATGATTATTTTTTTCTCTCACCTCTCATTTGTAGGAAGACTTCTAAAGACTTCAATGCCTAAATTAGTAACTGCATAAAAAATGTAGTTTAATAAGAATCAAAGAATAGATGTCTATACCTAAAAGCCTTTGAGGCTTTATACAAAAGATGAAGATTAGATCTAGAGTTCAGACTAATTGTAGCACACTCACCCTTAGAACTAGAACTACCTATCTAACTCTTAATCTTGAACACTTTGGTTTGGTTAAAAAAGAAAAAAAAAACAAAAAAAAAGAAGAAAGGAGAGAGATCCCACCAATATTTTTAGGACTTGGAAGTCACTCTTTAACAAATTGAAAGCAATTGTTTGCAAGTAAGTTCTTTTTGACCAGGATAGATTTACTATGGCCCATTAATATCTCGCTGCCTCCTCTTTAGGTAGTTTCTGTAATTACGACTCTTTCATCATACCAAGTCTCTTAGTGGGTAATATCTCAATTTCCAACCACCTGCAAGGAATTAATCTATCATGACTGAGATATTATTCAGATTATCAGATAACAAAATTGTCTTGGTTTTCCCCCTAAAAAAAATAAAATATTAATAATTTTTTGTGAAGTGTCATCATGTAGTAGTGATATATCATCAAGTCCCACCATAGGAGCAAAGAAATTATGGTGGAGTGACCTTTTCCTCTGCAATGAGCTTAATGAACTACACATGCAAACTTAGTATTCACATCTTTAATTTTCTTTTTAGGTATTGGTGTTAGTCAATAGATCACTTGGCCCATTTATAACACAATCCCCATCTCTAGGTGTCGGAGCTGTGGTCACAACAGGAAGTGTGTGGGCACAATCACACGTGTCCTGCATATGAACCAAAAGAGACTCTCCAAGAAGGATTTGATTCAATTGGTAGGATGCAATTACTTTATGAAAAGATTTTCAGTTTCATTAGTGAGTTTTTTTTGAGGTTAATAATCATCCATCAATTAGAATTGGTCATGCCTTAGAACCAGGACAACTTTATTAAAATCTATATTAACTTGTTGGCTCAATTCATTCCATCAAACTGTACTGATGCAACTAGTTTTTAACATATATTTTGCTAGTGATCTCTTATCAGCAGGTATTAATCTAGATCAACATATCGACCTCTAGATGTGCATTATGTCATGATCAATATGATCGAGCTGTCTTACATAAAAGACTTTCGATGCTACTAGTGATTTCTTATTAATAAACATTCACTAATTACAATTTGCCCTGTCTTAGAACAGGAAAAACCTCCTATTAAAGTCATATATATATATCAGCTAGTTGACTCAATTAGCAGGATCAAACTTGATAGGTTTTCCATCTAAACAACATATTTACCTTTAAATGTGCATCAATGTCATACATCACCTTCTGATGAGAAATTGACTTTCCTGGCATTAAAGATCTTTGATCTTAGTGATGATTCCTTGTTAATAAATGTTCACTGATCAGAGTCTGCCATGCCTAAGAGTTGGAACAAACTCCTATGAAAATCATCTATCAGCTAATGAGCTCAATTCACATGGTCAAAAGCTTATTGATAAAATCAGCACTCAATGTGAATTTTGTTAGTAATCTCTTATTGGCAAGGATTCATCTAGAGCAATATAGAAAAAGAAAAATTAAAGCCATATATCAGCTATCAACATTGATGAACAAGCCATGAAGTTAAATAGCTATAGCCAGTTGAGGGAGATGAACATGACAGTTCCATCAAGATCATAGTCAATTTCTTCCCTCCTTGATAAATGGACCCCCATATTAATTGCATAGATGCCAGAATGAGTTTTACTACAAAACAGTATTTTCCGTTGACAATATCTGCATCAAGATCTGGAAAAATCATGATGCATGATGCTACTTGTTGCAGCATAGTCCCTGCATGCCCACCACTAGTTTTGAAGTACACATTCAAAATTCGTATGCCACTTCCTGTTTAGTGATCACATGCTTGAGCCTATCATAGATTAATGGTTCTGATTTTTTAAGGCACTAGACCATGACATATCATGATAAGTAACTATCACCATCCTTGGCAAGTTTGCTTCAGATCTGGCTTTATGGACCCCAATTGTCCCCCTTCAGAATTAATGTATCATTTAAAAAAATACAAATTATTATATTTTATGTGTTTAACATTTATTTTAGACATTACGTTATACTCTAAATTTCAAAATATTTAATATTTTACTATTTGTAAATATCATGTGTAATATTTTTATAGAATGAATCTTAATTCTTTACAATTTCTTATAAGAACTGTAATCGTCTGATCGAGTAATTAATTTAATTTAGAGTATTTAATTGAAACTTAAGATTGTACATGGTTATTTAGATATATACTGTTCCTTCAATAGTAATCATCGGATTAGTGCATTTTCTAAGAAATGCATGAAATTCATTCTCGTATAGAATCCATGAAAAGGCCATATAATTGGCAAATAAAGTGTAAACTGCATAGTTTTGATATGTAACCACAATTGCATTGGATGCTTGTTGTCGTCTTGCCTGCATTTTGAATTTGTTTTGTTATTTTCATTGCTACAAGTCACGAAAACATTTCAGGGCAAAGGTTATTACAGTACGGATATAGGGTTTCTCTATTATTAGGGAAGCTTAAAGCATGGCCACAAATTACAAAAATGAAAAGCTTACATTGTTCAATTTAATTTTATATCTCATGCTTCTTATCTGAAGTCCATGAAGTGACCTACAGAGGAATTATTAGGTAGATTTTGATCTATTAAACATAGTAATTACAAGCATATTAAATACAAATCTTATTATATGTTCATATATTTATTTATAATTATTTTTATATGGTTATCTTTTAGGTTAAATTAATAAAATAACTTTAACTTATTTATTATATCGATTTGAATCTTTAATTTTCCTTCATGTCAAATCACTACTTTACCTTTCCATTTATATAATATGTATTTCAAATTATTACTAGACAACGATAATTTAACATTTCAAGTGTCTTTTTATTTAATAGATATAATTGACTGTTTAAGATATTTACGATACAAAATAGACTTAGAAGATGCTAATTAAACGTAAAATATATCTGAAAGACTAGATTAAAATGATAGATAAACTTAAAAGGTTAAATTAAAGTTCTAATTTAACCAATCATTTATAAAATGAAATTACCTAAAAATTTTATGGATTTACATCAAATGAAAAAAGTGAACTTAATTGGACCATGGTGAGAAGTATTGGCCCAATCATGGCAGATAGATCAATCAAAGCACCAATAGTGGTATGCCACCTGTCATAATTTATATCTAGTCACATAAAGCTGTATCATTTTCTTCATCTTCATCTTTGTCATGCACAGAAAAATTACTCTAAAATCTTGGCAGATGCATGTTTGACATTGTTGTGTAGCTTTCTTTCAATATGCACCATGAATTGCTAAAGTTGAGCTTCATGGACATGGTTGCCCCAAGAGTCCCATCTTTTTTTTGTGTTGGAATTCTTGTGCCCTTTTCCTCAAAACGACACCAAATCATCATTGAAATGCATTGATGAGATGTGCGTTTTGGATGGGTTCACATTTATTGGCGTAGGCCCATAGAGAGCCCTAGATTAGACGTTATCAAGGCTATGTTTGACCCAACAGGTCATATGAATCTGGCCTGCTTTAGGCCCATCAAGGTCTAGAATTGCACATACAGAGGTTCATTCGAGTGACCCTCCATGCCCCCCATCTATATGAGTAGGATTTTGAAAAGAGAACCAAAAAAAGAAAGTTTTTTGTGGCTTTAAATGTGGTTATATTACAGTAATTATAATTATATCTTAACAACATTTGGTAAATTTCTCATGAAAATAAATATTTATTTAACAAAAAAAAAAAAAAAGACAAAAGGAGATCCTTGCATGTTTGGGTTTAATATAATTTGTTGGGATTACTATGGGATTGCCTACATGAGTGTTCGAATTGGGGAAATTTCTTCTTTGTAAAAATAATGATGGATTAAAATTATTGGGTAAATTTCTCATGAAAATTAATTTTTTATTAAAAAAAAAGACAAGAGGAGATTTTTGCATATTTGGGTCTAAAGCAGGAATAACAAATTTTATTAATTTGCGGGGATTACTATGGGATTACCTGCATGAGAGTGAAAATAATAATGGGTTTAAAATATTGTGTAGAAATCCTACTATATTGAATTTATTGTATATTTTCAATTGCATTAGTATACACATAATTTATATTAATTAACTATGATGCATATCTAATCATAGGAATATATTTAGATTTAAAATATTATTATTTTATTTTATTTTATCAAAGTTCCACTTCATTTATATATTAAAAAATTCACAAATATAAAAAAAAAAATTGAAATAATTTTCTCTTCCAAAGTAAGAAACGAAGAAAAATGACAGAAGCAAAAAACAAGGGAACGTGCAAGGAAATTAAGGAAGCTAAAAATCTGAAATAAGTATGAACAATACAAAACCATACAAATGAACTTCAGATTCTTGGACTTGCATAAACAGTGCTATATAATTTAGATTTTTCTCTTTCTTTTCTTTTTTTCTTTTCCTTTTTTCATCATACGTGGCAGTACTAGCTTCATACATAGTGCTCTTGCACATAAAGTCTCTTACCAAATATTATCCCTTATTTAGGGCCTTACCTAAAATATCTCTTTCCAATTAGTCCCAAAAAAGTAGAGCATCAAAGAGCATATTATCACCTGGCATACCCCATCTCACATGTGTACATCTTATCCACTTCTGCCTCATGTCTCCATGCTTTCTCTTGCATTACAGAGAAATTCTCCTCATTCCTTGATAAAGTATCATTCTTTTTGTGATAATAAAACAAAAACCCAAAAACAAAATACTTGTGGAATTTTGTCCCCTTAAAGTTGATTTGTTTCAAGAAGTGGTCATTACATTGAGAAGATTTGGAACATTATCACATAATTGTAGTACTTCAATCGCCTTACATGGTTTAGGTAATTTTTTGTTCACATGTCCCATTTATTCATATGCATGTCGTTTAGTATCACTTAATATCTTTTAAACTATTAACTTAATATCGTACATCAATTTTTGAAATAT
This sequence comes from Delonix regia, assembly GCA_037074485.1. Lineage (NCBI taxonomy): Eukaryota > Viridiplantae > Streptophyta > Magnoliopsida > Fabales > Fabaceae > Delonix > Delonix regia. Next base: position 24,326,138 of record CM073457.1, read on the forward strand.
GACAGTTAGCAACTATTTCATAAATAAATCTATTAAATATATATTTTCATTCTTTTGGAGATAATAAACGATAAAAAAAATTAATGAAATACATTTAATTCTATTTCCTCTAATTTATTATTCTTTTAGTTGAGTTATGCTTATTGTACTTTCTTCATACAATATTGTTGGAAGTTTTTTTCCCCAAAAATAAATTATACATCTTTTGAATATGTTAAGTCAATAAACTTAGTCAAACACATTCAACTCACCTCTTCTCGACATGGTTGGAAGAATTAATAGCTAAATTTTGCTTTTTAGAACACCATGATATAATGGTACATGGCATGTAAATAATTAATTTGTTTGAAATTGATCTTTATGTGGATTAAATAAGTATCTTGCATGTACATAAATAATTATTTATTATTTAGATTATGTTGAATAAAATAAGGTGTCATATTTGATGCACTAATAATTTTAAGTGCAACCAATTATAATATAATAATATAATTGTAATAATATCAACCAAAACAATAGTAATATTATAATTATGTAATATTATAATTATATCTATATATTATAACTGAATGCATTAGTATACTCCAAATTATGAATGTACTAAAAATTTTATTATAAAATAATGTCAAATTATGGTCCTATACATATATGGTAATAAATTATTAACTCAATTCCAATGTCATATTGCTAGAGAAGAAGTAGATACTGATAGAATAAATGAAATTAGTAGTTTTCAACACCAATAAGTAATATTGGGAATAAAATTTAAATTATATAGTTTATAATTTAGATTCAAAATGAAAAACTTAATATTACTCTTGGCAGGATTTTGATCATATTTTATCAAGGAGTTGTGAATTTAAATATTGTTTAATTAATGGAAGGGATCTTGGAAAATCACCGACTCTTTTTCTTTAAAATAAATGTAACTCTTTCTTAATATATAAATGGAGAGCTAGATTGGGCCCAATCAATATATTTTATTTTATTTTATTTTTCTTATATACATTTGAGATGATTTTAAAGACAAAATTGCCAACCCATGGTTAAATGATTCCAACTAAACCCTTTTGGGCCTTATTGGCCCATTTCTTGAAAAGGTCCCTAAATGCTTTTGTTAAACTGACACTCACCCCTTTGATTGATGATATTGAAACTTGAAACTTCTAATATAAGATTATAACAATTGGTGAGTGACTCTAAATATGTAAATTAATAAACAAACACCAACGACAATTACCGTTATTATGACCCAAAAAAGGTTGACTTATCCTATTGAAAGTAAATAAATAAAATAAATTATAAAAAAAGTATAAATGTCAAGCATATTTTGTAATAAATTTATTTTTGACATATTTATATATTTATTTATGATTGGCCACACTTATTTAATTTTTATGAATCAAATTCACATAAAATTACCCTTAAAATAAGTAAAATGAACCAGTAAAATTAAATATAAAATATTATTTTAATTCCTCATTTATCATTTGAATCTCAATTTGGTCTTTTATTAATTTTCAGTTTCAATTTGGTCCCTTATTTATAAGTCTAATCTTGATTTAATCCCTTACTAATTTTAAGTTTCATTTTCATCCCTAACTTAAAAGTTTAGTTTCAACTTCAAATTGAGACTATACTTATAAGTGAGGGATAAAATTAAGATTGAAAATCTGTGAAAGACTTGAGATTAAACTCATAAATAAACAATCAAATTGAAATTAGAAATTAGTATAGACCGAAATTGAGGCTAAATTCCAAAATAAAGGACTAAAATGATATTTTACTCATAAAACAAATTTATTAAAAAAACCATAGTTTTAAGACATTATCTCGTGCATATTTTAGTGGGACTGGACCTTATTATGAGCCAGCCAATATGGGTTTCACTTTCAAATTTCATCAATATTTAGGGACTTAAATCCAAATTCAACAAAATTTTTTTTTTGTGTGTGTCCATTTTAAATGAGTCCATCATGTGCAAATAGAAACACGTCAATATATATACTACCACTTTCATCCACTTCCATCAAGTGCTGTCAATGTCATTTCAATCAAGAAAATGGCCTAAGACTAAGACATTGTTGCATGGGGTCCCTATTCCCCAATTCTCACCATTCCCCATCTGCAGCCTTCCAGGTGTCATTGTCTTAGGTAGCTAGTGTTTATACAGTCTCGTCATATTAGCATTCATTATAGACAAAAAAAAAAAAAATCAGTATTAAAATAAATTTTTTAAAATAATAATATTCTAAACATTAAAATAGTTTTTAAGAGGAATTAAAATTTTTTAATTTTTATTTTTGAAAAATCAAATTAATATTAAAGTAATAAATAGGGACTAAAATTTGATTTTTATTTTATTATATTAAAATTATATTATTTATTATTTGATTTATGTTGCTCAACCATAAATGTTTTTTTCCCTAAGATTGTGTTTCAATTGCCTGGTTCAAACATGTCTTGCCATTCAAGTCTTTTTACATAAATATGATCTGTAAATGTTATAATAATAAGTAGACGTTTTACACTTGAAAAAAAATCTTTTCATATGTATATTAAATTAATTAAGTACACAATTTACATATTAACTAGCCGTAAAATATTAAAAATAAAATTGTTAGAATGTGAGGAAGCAGAATGACATGAGAACCAAACCAAATAAAATATTTTTCTAATTAAATTAGACCGTCTAAAAGGATTTATGACACTTTAATGCAGTAATATCTATTTTTGATATAAAGATAACATCATTATAGGAGATTGAAAACAGTTCAGAAAGATAGTATTATTAGTTAACGACCACAAGTAATTCTATTTTTTTCAACAACAAAAATATCATTTTTATTGTAAAAAAAAGTATTTAGGAAATTTATCAAGAAAATTTAATTTTGGAATATTAAATTCTAGAGAAAATAATATTTCAAAGACTAAATCAATAAGACTAAATATTGAATGGCTCTTTTATGAAAGGGTCAAGCTCTTCTTATATTGTCTCATAATTTATAATAAGTAATATTATATGACGACTATATAGAATATTAATAATTTCAAAATTAAGAATTTTATAAATTTATTTTAAATTGAATAGAGATTCTTTGGTTTTTATTGAAATCATATAAATCTTTCTTCTATTTTAAAAGATGCAACATTTTTTAACTAAAATATTTTTTTCAAAAATGTAAGAGAACATTATTATTACAAAATATGCATTTAAATTAACAACGAGTATTTTAATAAAAAATGAAAAATAAAAAACTAAAGCATAATATGAATATAATTTTTATAAATATTCATGCATATTTAAAAAATAAAAATGTATAATTTTAATAGAATTAAAAAAATAAAAAAGTACAAAATCTGTCAACAACTTTTATATTTTATGACAATTTAATCTTTTATAAATTAATTGTGATAATTTAGTTTCTATAAATTTAAATTTGTATAAAATCAGTCTTTCTCTTTAAATTAATTTGAGATTAATTTTATATAAAATAAAATTTTAGATAAATTAATTTATTACTATATATTTGTTAGAAACTAAATTATCATAAAATATAAAAGTAAAAGATTAATTTAATATTTTTTATTAGTAAAATTATTAATATAATTTTTTTGAAGTCAAATCATTTATATAATTTAGTCCTAACACTAGTGAAAATTCTAGAAGGCCCATTAAAGTGGGAGGGACAAGGGAAAAATGTGAAGGAGTGGAAATAGAATAGATATTAAGCAGAGAAAAAGAAAATAGCAATGACGTGTCACTTGCAGATAGGTTTTAGCCAATCAAAAATCGACAACGCACTTGTACTCTCACTTCTCTGTCTCATCTTTCAGCTGTACTCTTTATTTTTACACTTGTATGTTTTTTTTTGCATCTCTCTCTCTCTCTCTCTTTTAAATCACAATTATTTCTTGTTAATCATTAATCATTATCATTGCTTTCTACTTGCTAATAGTAATCCCTAATAATTATGCCCTACGATTTTTTATTTTTAATTAATTTTTCACATTCGAAATAGTAAATATATAAATATTTGTTAGAATAAGTTATGCTAATCTCTCAATTAAATTGTACTTATATATCTTTTATTTCAAAAGTTATAACCGATTTTCCTATAAGTTACTTTTAGTCCAATAAAATTAAATTTATACATAATATGTATTTTTATAAAATAAAATTATTTAATTATTTTTACTGTTATATAAAAAATAAACTAAAAATTTGATGTTGTGCGAAGGATTTACTTTTTTGATAAAAAATTTTTTGAGTGTGTGTGTGTGTGTGTGTATATATATATATATATATATATATATATAAAAGAGATAACAATAAATGTATTTAATAAAGTAAAAGAGTACAATCTAATGCCTAATATCTCATTTTGACAATTTTTTTTTATATATTTTTTCTTCCCCAAATACTCAAGTTCAAAATATTTCAAAATCAAGCAGTTGCATAACATATAATGAGGCGCTGTAATTAGAGATTCATGATAAATAATATATTTCATTATTATTATTAATTTTAAGTTTTAAAATATTTTAATTTCCATAGTATTTGAGAAGACATTTTTCTATATTTAATATATATAACTAGAAAATATCCAAGACCTTTTATATCCCAACTTCAACATATTTTTTTAAATTGAAAATTGGTTCATGTTTAATTTTATACTTAATTAGTCTATTATTTATAAGGCCATCCAAATGGTGTAGTAAGTTAAGGTGAATTCATATATATATATATATAAGCACTTAAATGTAAAAGTTCATTTAAAAAGGAAAAAGAAAATTCTCAAGTGGGGAAGGAAGCACTTTAGCAGAATTAATGGTTGTTTGGGTTGGCTTAGTAAAGTAGGGTGCTTTCTTTTCTTCTGTGCATGACACCACCTGCTTTGCTTATTATAGGATAGGAACTAACAACATCATACATCAAAACTATCCTCTCACAAGAATTGCATATGGAAAAGAAAAAGTTGAGAATGATGTTTGAGAAGGTGATGATGAAAATGCCATATTGTGAGAGCAAAAGCAAAAGAAATGCAAAAAGCTTGTGAAAGTGAATGCACAAGAAGTTGCCTAAATTCATGGGGTTTATACACTCCACTCAAACCCCATATTCAACCTCCGTCTCCTTTTTCTATTCCAATATCTGTGTTATCATCATTAATACACCACACGTTATGATCAACTTTGCAAGCCAACTTGCCCTAGATGCTAATCTAGCTTGACTTTTTTGTCAAGTTAAAAGGGTAATTTTTTGAAGTTCAACATCTTTTTCCTTTGATAAGAATATGATAGTGAGAATAGGGTACTCCAGCACTGTTCTAGGTAGGGCACTAAGATCTTGCTTGGAAATCTAGAGAAGTAATCCAAAGAATTATTTCTAAACACTTTTTTGTTCATGAAGAAGGATACTCAACTAGCTCTCAAGTATTAAGAAATCTCGTTGAGAATAGCCACCAAGCAAGACTATCATTCTATGGGAAGGATTTGAACCCTAGCATACAGAGATCAAGAATGCTGAATTTGAATCCCTTCAACTAGTTAAACTATTATATATTAGAGAATTTAGGGTTTAGAATAAGGGTGTACAAAATCTGGACTAAGTCGAGTTTATTATGGACCTAATGTCCAATTTGAAAATCCCATTAATTTGTCTTAAGGCCTCGTGATCGGATCTTGCTTGAATAGATTTGACCACATACTAAGTTTACTTGGAGCAGGTTCGAATATAGGAGATTTTTTTAAAACTTATACAAAATTAGTAAATAGTACAAAACTGGAAAAAGTAACAATCTTAAAAAAAAATAAAACTAAAATAGTGCAATGTTTTGCCTTTGTGCATAGTACAAAACCCAAAAAAAAAAAAACAGTATTTGAAAAAACCAAATGTAAAAAAAAAAATGATTAAACCAAAAAACAAGGACTAGGCGAGACCTTTATCTTGCTTCAAACCACCTGACCTAGTACCAGGTTTTGTATGGATAATCTAGTTTTTGGCCTTATTTATAAATAACCTAACTTGACCTAATATGATTGAGTTGGATTATGTTAACCTCTAGTTTATGATTTAAGGTTTATGGTTTATCATTTTTAAAACAAATTTTTATTATTATCAAGTGTATAGGGAGATATGTATATTTATACTTATTTTTTAATTTGTATTTCATAGAATATTAATATGACAATGTGGAAGTGTATCTAACTATGAGAAAATTCAATTTCGTATTGAGTTCTTAATAGAAAATAGTCTAGCTAAATTATCACCTAGTGTCTCCGAACATCACAATAGAGATCAAAATATATCTTGTAAAGATGCTAGAAAGATTTTGATGTTTGTGAATAGTTGGTTTATAATAAACTTTGGGCAAAGAAAAAGTTATTATATCTATACTTATTCTTTGTCCTCACCCTTTCACCATTCAGACAAAGAAACAAAGTGCTATAATTTGTTTCATGTTTAATTATTAAAAAGATTAAGATTATTAATTTTCACATGGCGTGATTTGGTAGAAATTATATAATTTAATGCATATAACAGTCAATGACATGTGGATCTAATATAATGTCACCTCTTCTCGTCTTTGACGTCAGAAGAATTGATGTAAAGGTTCCAATTTTATCATTTTCTTTATTACTTTTTAAATTCTTTATAATCGAAAATATTTAATTGTAAAGTTCATTAAAATATTTATTATTAGGATTTGTAATCGAAATATAACATGAGAAGAAGTTTTTTTTAAGATGACCTAATCATTTATGTTGAGTTATAAAAAATTTACTTATTATATTTTAATTGGATAATTTAATAATAAATACCTAAAACTGTACAAAAATTTTATTCTTAAAAAATAAAAATTTATATGTAAGTCCTTAAAGATATATCTTATCTCACACAAAAAATACACATTTGGTCCATTATCTTTTATCATTAGATCAATTTAGTTCCTAAAAAATAAAAAGTACTAAATTAGTCTCTCAAATATGTGTATGTGGTTAAAGTTAGTCCTTCCATCATGAGGGCATTAAAAATATTCTAAAGAGGACTTTTTTATTCTTTTAACCAAGACTGTTATTTGTTGATTTGGATTAGTGGCAAGTTTTGTCAAATTAATTGTAACAAACTAATCCATCAAAAATCTTATTTTATGCAAAATCAGTTTATCATTAATTCAGATGGAAGGACTGATTTTGTACAAATTTGAATTCATGAGGGATTAGTTTTGTATAAGTTTCAATTTATGAAGAATTGATTTGTTTTAGTTAATTTGTAAGGGATCAAATTATTACAAAGTACAAAAATGGGGATTTAATTTTGTACTTTTCCCCAAATATATTTTAGTGAGTTTGGTTTGGCGTTTGAGATGTTCAAAAGCCTGTTTATACACCTAAATAGGGTTTACCATATAAATATTATCGTTTGGTTTGATAGTTAATTTTTCCAAAATCAATTTTTCCCTTTAATTCATGTTTGCACAAAAGTAAAAAATAGTTGCTTTCGCATTGAATGAATTGTATAAATGACAAAAATCAATTTTCAAATGTAAAATTTCCAAACATAAATTACGGTGATGCAAAATCATGTTTGAAAAAATTCAATTATAAAAATCAAGTTAACGCAAAATCACATTACTCTAACATTAATCTAAACATACACTTTGTTTGCTCAAGAGTGACCATTGGTTAGAAATATTAAGAGACTTAATTTTCATTTGTTAGACTTTCCAAGCATACTAGTAAAATCTATAACTTCTACTATGGATCCTCTACTAATTGCTCTAGTCAGCCAAGTTAATAGCCATTTCGTTGGGTCATCTATAGATTATGGTGCCATTTTCTTTGATTCTCATCTTACTTCTTTCACAATAATCTTTATGAAATCTCTTTTTAAGATTTTTTTTCTCCCATAGATTCATAGAATGTGTCTACTATTTTTTTTTTTAGTCAATAAATTATATGTCTACTTATTCCTTACTGAATTTGGAGTCAATAGACCAATTTTTTCTCCAAGAAAGATGCACTCTTTGTTCTTTAAGTGAGAAATAATTCTAACTTGAGTTACATATTGTAAAGGCTCTCAAGTACCCAATTAAACTCTTAGAATTAGTGAAGAAATCACAAGTGAAAGCCTAAAGACTAGATGTAAGATTAGCTTAAGGCTGAATTAGGATAAATCCAAGAGTTTGCCTTCACTTTTCTTATATATTTTTATGTTTTAAGTTGCTCGATTGATATAATATTTTTATTTTAATATATTGCATAAATTATTGTTATTTATTGCTTCATACATTCTCCTAGAATCTAATTATGAAAGAGATTATAAGATTATTTTAGTTTATGTCTAGCGTCAAATTCACACTTCAAGTTGTTGTATTGTTTCTCATAAGTTGGAATGTTGCTCTATGACGTAGTCTAGAGTCGTCACCCAAATCAATTTTGTTTGCTTAGACTTGTGATATCTCTCACTAAAAAGCGAACATGTGTTTTGTCTCTACAAACTGGAGAGAGTGATTATGGTCTTCCATATGCAAATAGCTTTTGAATTTACCATTATTGGCAATAAGTGATATTCACACCTTACAAGCTATTATAGTATTGGATTGGTGATTGATAACTAAGGAGCCTCTTGTCTCGCAATGACATCCCTCGTTACAATAAACAAACCTACATGAAATATATGATCCATCTTTCTTAATCATGTTCAAATAGTTTTTTTTGACTTCAAAGCCAACTTTCTCACCATACTCAACCTAAAACTATTAAGTTGTGTTTGCATTATCAAGTTCTATACCGATTATAGGCTTTCATTCAAAACCAAAGTTGTCATTGTCAATCAATGGAATAATTAAAGCACATAATCCCTTAGACGTCATTAATGAAAATGTGTTTTACAACAATATAAGCATTCGTGAGATAAAACCCATGTTAAAATACTACCTCAATGATCTGTTGTCACTTTTATGTGCTTTTCTCTTCTAAACATTGTTACACGAAAGACACAAACCCAACAACATTCTACTTGGAAATTAATGACAATGCTCATGCATGATGGAACCAACTAGTAACCACATAGCCACATAAGATTTGGGGTACTAATAGTTTTCCAATGGATACAAATATCAACCCAATCCTAACATTTTTTCCTCCAACAAAAAACAAAGCAATATCATATAAAGTGAATATTATGAATATATAGAAGCATTATGCTACAAAAACCCCAATCATGAAAACCTAATTTTACAAATTACAACCAAAAGGGTAGAAAGCTTGAAATAGATAGCACAAATATATACACCCAACAACTCCATGTTCAAAAGGCAATATTATACATCAAACAATCTTATTCATTAAAATCTCCTAATAAGTACAAATTTAATTCACATGCGGTTTGCAATTTAATGGAAATAAAGAGCAAAGAACCTTACCTCACTTAAAATGGTGTCCTCCTCCTCTTCCTCTTTTTATCCATGTTGCCAAACCTCCCTTCATAGCTATATTCAAACATGACAAACTCATCAAATCAACAAGCACGTTGTTTTAGGATGTTGACAAATTTCAAGAATAATGTGAAACCACAACCTAAAGAGACTAAAATGTTAACACGTAATTTAATTTAAGTAACAATCAAATCTATATCATTGCCCTAAGATATCAAATTCTTAATATAACTAGGAAAATTGAAACAATACATATAAAAGCAATATAGAGAACACAATATTCTCAAAAGAAGAAAAGAAAATTTTTTTTATTAAGATATATTGCAAAGTAATGTCTATATGAGGTATTTATAACATCTCTTGAAAAAGGACGCCCTAGAAGGCTTATGTAAGTAAACTCAAGCCCAAATCTAATAATATATAAACTATTAATGTGTAGTCAAACAAGGCTCTTGTTTCCTTAAATAATTAGACTCATTCAAGTCTATATAAATGGTAACCCAATAAAAAAGATTATATGCATAACTAAATATTTGGACATTCATAAATTCTTCATTTTGGGTCTATTTCAAGTTTAACACACATAGCATAAAGTCTTAGACTATCCATCTTTTATTCTTAATTTATCTAGTTTTATCTTCTTTTAATAACTCTTCATGCATTACTTCAACAAAAGATTTAACCAAATATCTAAATCCAGCCCTTAATCTTGTGATCAATTTTATTAGCATAGTAAGTTTTCCATTTTGTCCTCCAATACTAGAAATGTTGCCATCTATACCCACATTAAAGGACCCCAAACACATGTCATTTTGAGGTCTACAAATTTGAAAAGAAATAAGGCCCAAAAAACATTATTAATATGCACTGTTCTGCTTAAGGAATCTTAATAAATTTATACAATCTGACAAATTATATGAAAAAACCATATTTCCATTTTACCATAACTTGAATACGGAGATAATATGTTGCATTATCAATTTGGGTTAAATTATTTTAGAAAATATATAAAATAACATTCTAGATATACAAAATTGATATAAAAAGAATTACTTTTCTTAAAATCAACCAGAAAAATCCTAATGCTGAAAAATATAACCACTGTGAACGCATTTAATGCAAACTAAGGTGAAATAAATTAAGATTCAATTGGTGGTTTATCACTTTTTCTTTTTTATGTAATATTATTTTTATTGAATGATCAGCTTGCATCTATAAAGATTCAAGTTATTATTCATTCAATTAAGTGAACACGTTTGGCCAGCTCAAGAAAAGAAAACGAAAATGATCTAACTTAAACTAACAAGAACATTGGCAAATTTTTTAATTTCAAATTAATGCTCCTATAATGTCTTGAATATGTAATCATTTGTCCAAGAATAATTTGACTGATATCTTAACATCAGGGTAGGGTGTTGTAAGATGGAAAAAAAAAATTTCTTAAAAAAAATACTTTTAGTTTTTATATTTTTGGTATTGGGTCTTGGTTAAAAAGTATGACAAATATATAATATTTTAAAGACAAGAATATAATTTTTATAACCCAACTTTATATAATTAAAATTTTAAAATAATTAAGTTTTTATGTATCTCATATTTTTTATTGGAAAACTTAATTTAGTGAAACAAAGTGGGTGAAACCTAAACAAACTACAAAGCAAAACACTTGTGATTTATCTACCTAACATGAAAGATGAAATTCTTATTATATTTCTATAAATTATAAATTCTGAACCCTAAACTGTAAAATATTAGACCAAATTTAGAGGCCTAATTAGTCTGAGTCAACACCGGTTCCCAAGAATATCTTCATCGTTCAAAATTTAACAACAAAGATATACTTCAATTCTGACCCAAAAAAGATGGGGTGATTAATTGAGCATGTGCCCATGATCAGTTTGAATGGTAAACTTCAATTTGAGGCTAAAATATAAGTGGGATATTTACTTTATGAAGAAAAGCAATGGAATTGGAACATGTTCTTTCTGTGATGAATGAGATGGATGATGAACTGGATTCTCACTGTTGTACAAGCAAGCCTGTTCATTATGTTATGTGCCATCCCTCCACTCCATTTTCAGTCACTTTCAACTTCAAAGATGATAAATGGCATCGTACGTAAATACATTAATATAAGCGTGGCTTTGTCGTCACCAAATTCGCCTTCTTCATCTTCAAGCGTTACAACTGTATGATGGCTTTGCTTGTTCGTATTGAAATTGAATGCAGGGAATTAATTCTGTCCTTTTTTACAAAATGTAAATTAATTTAGAAAATTTTGTTAATTTGCACAATTTTTGTTTATTTTGAAGATATATTTATTATATATAAGTAAAGTAGACTTTCTTTAATGTGTAAGTTTTATTCATTAATGAAAAGTCTTAGTTAATCAAACTCTCAACCCCTAGTGCGATGATTTTTCACTTTTTGATACATGTATTTAGAATTTTTTTGAAAATTCTTCATAGTCAAGGAGAAAATTTTGAAGTAATTAATTAATTAATTAACTCCTCTTAAATGGAAAATTTTTTGAAATCATAGAATTTTTTAAAATTAACAAGAAAATTTATACATTTTTTGTTATCAATGAAAAATATTATGAAGTAATTAATTAATGAATTAATTAACTGCCACTTAAATTGAAATTTTTTTAAAGTCTAAGAAATTTTTAGAGTGAACAAGAAAATTAATGAACTAATTAAACACCTCTTAAATAAAAAATTCTTTGAAATTCAAACAGTTTTTAGAGTTAACAAAAAAAAATGAATTAATTTATTAATTGCCTCTTAAACTTTGTATAAGTGACTATAATGGTTCAAAATTAAAACAAGAGAAAATGATATATGATTAAATAGTTTATTCAACGATTTAGATTATTAAATCTGAAACATAGTGAAATGTAATTCTATCACTTAATGATATTTTATAATTTTTTAGAAACAGTAACAATGAAAGTTGTTTTGTACATCAAAGAAGATATTCTATGATGGTCCCCTCTTAATGAACTAATAATTTAAAATGTATTAAAAAATAATAATACAAACTAATTTTTTTATAAGGTATATACAATGTGCAGACAAATACACTAGTTCTTCATTAACTAAGATTCATTGTACTTACTTCACTTATAATAGCATATAAGCTCTAATTACACTTATTTTGACAAAAGTATCTTGTTTTTATTACTTATATAATATAATTGTAATATTCCAAAATTTTGCATATAAAAATTTTAACTTAGAAGGACAATATTGTGAATATTTATGTAAGTTAGGGGAAGAAGAAATTCAATTATATATATATATATATATAACCATCTAATTAGTTATAGAAATGGGAGGTTTAAGAGAGTCTTTATATTAATTCAAGTAACAAATTTTATGAATTATAGGCTGATTCAAGTGGCTAAATCTAATTCAAACATTCATGAGGACTTGAGTTCAAATCTCCCTACATGCATCAGAGTATTATTTTTGCTTGGCTACCACGTATCCCCCAAGCAGTAAAATTATCAAAATACCCCCTTACATCTTCTTCCTATTACCATTCTTCACAAAGCTCTCCATCATTTTTGGATTTTTATCAGAGAAGTGCATTTTTGGTGAGGTTTTTTCCCCAACAAAGTCCTTTGCTAGTTGTGCTTAAGAGGGAATTTTGAGCTTGATTAGTGAGTTTTTCTTCCGTCTCTGATGGAGGTTTTGATCCTTTAGGAGTTTTAAACCATTTTCCTCTGATTTCTGGGATTAATTTCATGATATGGCAGCAGAAATTGAAGCTCCCTTTTGGCTATTCGAAGAAACGCATGAACAATACTTATAAGCTGAAATTTGTGATTCAGGTGAGTTTTGTTCAACTTAGTTGAGGGCTTTACTTCCTAAGAGTATTCCATCCAACTCTCTAATGATTTCAGCTTCAAATTTTTAGTTATTATATCTAAAATAAAAAAGTCCTCTTGCATATGAACAATAACATGAATAGTATATGAAAATTTGAAGTTTGAAATTTGGGCGTGAATTGAAGTTGTTTTAGGAAATTTCTTTAGGGTTTTAATCCTAAATGAGATTCTAACAATCCCTATGTATCAATTTAATGTTTAGAATACTAAATTAAAAACCCATATTTCTTAGTAGGGAATTGAGGTGCACATAGTACTGATAATTACAGAAATTTTGATCCTTTAGTGTTGTTGGGCATCAAGAAAGACCATACGAGTTATTTGTAGTTGCCATTAGGAGTGGTAAGTGATTTTGAGAATTTTCCTCAAGCTTATATTAAATCTCATTGTTATGGGAGGGAGTTTTATGAGTAAAAGTGCAACAAAAGTAATTATTAATGTTCAATAATTACTTTGATAATGACTGGAATAATTTTTAGACTCAATTAGTAATGTTAGACAACTTAAAGACTATAAAGAGTATTACAATGAGTTATTGAGATGGATATTAAGTTGGAATTAATTTTGCATAGATACTGATGATTTATATGGGGGCTTAATGGCATCTATATCATAAGAAAAATCAAAATTTTAAAGTTGTATAGAATTCTCTTAATAGAAATGAAAGGGAAGAAATTAACAATTTGGAAGTTATAAACCCAGAGTATGTATATATATATGTGTGTGTGTGTGTGTGTGTGTGTGTTTACATTATTTGTCTAAAGGAGAAACTATTTCCATTGAGGGAGAATTATCTAAGTTTATTGGCATTAGGATATTTTCAAAAGCCTTGGAACATTTTTAGTGCAAAAGTATTAGTGTTGAGCATCAATGAAGATGAAACTTTAAGTTTATAGACCATTTAGGTTTCCAAAGTGTTTTTTAAGCATATATATACCATTATATGCTAATTATGAAAATTAGAATCATTACGAGGAATATAGGAACACATAGGAAATAAGTACAAAAAATTTGGTTAGAAAGGCAAAATGGTTTGAATAAGTTATTGTGGGAATTTCTTTTAGAAATTATTTTATTTAAGATTTTTATTAGTATGGAAGGTTTAAGATCTATTTTTTGTTATATTTTTAGGGTTGAAGCAATCCTTTTATATTCAGCGGATAATAGGTTGAATTGTGGGTACTTTGACTAGGTGAATTAATAATCATAATTATGCAAGATTTTTGTTTTAAATTATCTGTTTTCAAATATGAATTTTTGATATATCTGGTACCTTGGGGCAGGCTTATGAATTTATAAATATTATTGCATATTCTGAAACCTCGGAATTTAGTTGGCTTTATAGACTTTATGATTCTGCATTTTTGAATTATGTGAATTATTTAAATATGAAATTCTGAGGTGTTCTAATTCTAAAATTCTGATGTTGATTTTTGTATATTAAAGAAACTTTTGGGATGTATCCAAAATAGGATCTAATAGTTAATAATAGTAGACGTTAGTCGTAGTATACTACGATTGGTATTCTGATATAGTTGTATATGATGCTCATACCTCTATATTTTGTTTGAGTCTTAAGGTCATTGTTATGATTATTCAAAGCTTAAGGCTAATAATGATTATTTGCTCTGATTTGATTGTACTAGCCTTGAGCTAGTTCTAGATTCTGTACATTGGATGGTTCTGTAGGAAATTCCTAAGTATTATGTTAGATTTGAATATTTTAAATTCTCATTATATGTTGATTCATTTGAGTTCATAATATGTTTTAAATATTCAGGGTTGGACTTTATTGACAATCAATGGTTTTCTTAAGCTTTTGGAATTGTTAATTAAACAATGAAAGGTATTCTATTTTAAACAATTGGTGTTTTGGTGATAAACTCTACTCTTGTCAGTTTGTCCCCTCCTTTATATAATTAACATTATCTGCTCACTAAGTTTTCACTTACTTTATTATTTAACATTTTTCAAATCACAATGTCGATCTAGGACACCCACCTACGGAGTAGGAGTTGCAGTGTTACTATTTTGGTGAGCCTTGCCTATTGTCAAGGCAACGATCTCTTTGTTGTATATTTTGTAATTAGACTTAGTTGCTCCCTTTGTATACAGGTTGGTTGTTTTAATGTAGTTTTATGGATTGTGGGTTATTTTGTATGTATTTGTTAGAAAGCAGAGCTCTCCATTCTGTTGTATATTAGATTGTTCTATTTTAGAAATTTTAGGAGATCCACATTTCATAGGAAACTTTTAAAATTTCTATACAGAAATTAAACTAATTCTTTTGATATTTATATACAAATGTACTAGTCTTGGTTTTATCCAATGAGATTCTATGTATTAGATTAAGTTTTGCTGTATTTAAGAACCTGATAGGCTTACAAGGATAAGGATTACCTCATTCCCCGTGCTAGTCACGTCCTATCGGTTAGAGTCATGACAATAACAAACTTACATGCATACATATTTGTGTAGTATAAAGTACATAGTCAATCATAGAAATTTGGTAAATTGTAACTTCATTTGATAAATTATTGAAAACAAAAAACATATTCAAAAAATAAATTATAAAATTTAAATAATTTATAAATAATAATTTAATTTCATGAACAACATTTATATTAAATAGATATTAATAAAAAAAAGTATTGCCATAAATTTATTGAAATTCTCAACTCAAAATAAATAATGTAAAATAGAAGTTTAAACAATATACTTTAGTTGCAAAAAAAATATTTTTTAATATGTTATATTTTCATTGTAAGAAAGCAATCTAAGGATATTAACACCATATTTTGATTTCAGAGAACATGTTTATATCTTTGCTAAATAGAGGGAAAGATGGGGTGATATTGACATCTTTCAAGAAAAGGGAAAATATTAATATTCTAAAAGAAGGGACAAAGAAAAGAGAAATAAAGCAAGAACGAATGGACATTTTGATGGAGGATACAATGTCACACCTCCAAAACATTATCAGCGAACAAAATTGGAATAATGAAACCAAAAATCTTTTCACAATTAAAAGAGTTAAACCTAATCTCAGTTTGGTGATAAAATTAATTTTAGTTAATTAATGTTTTTGTTTTAATTAAAGTCATGTTATCCACAATAAAATGACAAAACATTCTTAATCCCAAGTAATTAACATAATTATGAGAACGGATCCTCTCTTGTTGTTAAAAATAGGAGAGTATCATGTTGGGACAACAGGCTGCGTTTTGCCTTTATTTTTTAAATATTTTGGTTTAATATTAATTTTTTCAAAAAATTAATCATAAAAAATAATACTAATTACTAACATCTTATTTTAAAAAATTTATATATTATTATGTTAATATAAAATCTAGTATAATGTTAGTGTACAAACAAAATATCATTCTGGGGAAGAAAAAGAAACCAAATCCTTTTTAGTGTGTAGCTTAAGAGGGCATTGTGTTCCCAAAAAAAAATAATTATCATGTTAGAATACTGTCTATAAATTGTATGGTTTTGCTTCTCATGTTAGAAACTATTTAATAATTTCAATAAAATGATATCATGTAGAGCAAATAATTTAAAATGTAATTATTATCTGTGTATTACAAAAATGTATTAAAATTAAAAATTTATTAAATTGTGGTAAGTGTTCGGGTAAACTTCACTTGTTTGATCACGTCAAAGTAAAGTCATTCACATCAAAATAGAAGAATTAATAGATGAACCATACTTAAGTAACATTATATGTTATGTTATTAAGTTCCAAAAAAAAAAATGTAGATACTTTTTAGAGTGATATCTCAAATTATATAAACATATCCTTTACTATAAAAATACATGTCACGACGATAATATTGATTTCTTTTGTTTAAAAAATAACTTCTTATAAAATATATATTTTAAAAAATTTTATTTTAATATCATATATTTTATTTAATAAAAAAAATTATTTTATATTAAATTTTAAAAATCAACTATTTTATATTAGTCATATGCATATTTAATACTTGTTATAATATATAAATAATACATATAAGAGTACTTTGGTTTAAATAGCTATAATTAATTATAGCTCATATTTCATTGCAAGAAAATGAATGTAACTCTTTTTTTTTTTAAAAAAAAAAAAAAGAAAGCCTTCACATTACCTTTTTTTCTTTTCAATAAAAAGATAAAAAATAACTCAGTATATATATATATTTCACAATTTGCTTACACTTAATATCTAGCTTAGTGATTAATTGATAAATGGTGTAATTGGACACATTATTTAATTATCTTTAAAAAAAACAAAAACAAAAAAAAGTTACTGTGGCATCAGCTGTAAGAAACAGTTGTCATATCTGGTTTGTTTTCTACTGCTTTATAAAAGAAGCTAAGCGGTGGATAAGCCCATCAATAAGCTTAGAGTATGTGTCTTCTTCTTCTCTGAAGCACCATTTGCAGATATACAAACCCTAAGAAAGAGGGATAAATCATAAGCTAACAACGGAGAATGAAGGAGCAGAAAATTTGCAGCTGTAGATTTGTGTAAAGTGCTATATTTGTATATAACTCTTCTTTTGTATCTCATAGAAACCTGAAAAGTTCTTGTTTATAGATACAATAGTAATCTCTCATAAAGCAAAATGGGTAGAGGAAGAGTGGAGCTCAAGAGGATCGAGAACAAGATTAATCGGCAAGTGACATTTGCCAAAAGGAGGAATGGGCTTCTCAAGAAGGCTTACGAGCTCTCCGTTCTCTGCGATGCTGAGGTTGCCCTCATCATCTTCTCCAATCGAGGCAAGCTCTACGAGTTCTGCAGCAACTCTAGGTACCTTCTGTATAATTTATGCTCTAGTTAGCTCTCAATTTGTGTGCCTCTAGCGAAAAGTATTTTCTGCTTCTTCTTCTTTTCCCTTCATTTCTTTCTTCTTCTCAAGGGTTTTTTTTCGAGTTTTCGAATTGCTTGAGTCTTCTATTTGTTGTTGTTGATATTATTTGGGTGAATTTCTGTATATTTCATCATCAATATGTGTTGATTTTGCTTCGTCTCTGGTTTTTGAAAGCTCTGATTAATCGGGCTAGAGGGGGATTTTGATTTCTTTGCTTTTCGTTTTTATTGTTTATTAACGGATTAGATCACAATCAGAGTATGGAAAATCTTCAAATCTTCAGTTGATGATTAGTTCAAAGATCATTCTTGGACGAAGATATTTTATATATTTAATTCCGATTTACGAATACATGGTTTTATATTATATTACCTAATTACACAAAACTCGTTACTATGTTTTTAATTTAGTATTTGGAGTAAGGTTGACTGTTTCCATACATACATACGTTTATATATATATATATATATATACACACACACACACATAAATATAGACACACACACATACGTATCATCAATTTTTAAAATTTTGTTCCATTTTCTCCTTCCTAGCTAGTCAAATTTTGTAGAAGTCTGGCCTGCAGTGGAATATTTCCAATATTTAAATTTTTCTTTAGCTTCCCGTGGAAGAACAGAGGGCTAGGGGGTTTTTCTTGTTTGGAGCTGCAAACTTGAAGCTTCATTAAAGTGATAGGCGTGCGTAAGAAAATAAATAACAATTTTGGGAGATTAATTAATTTGAAGTTTTTAATTTCTTGCAATTTAATATATACCAAATAAAATAATTGATGATCGCTTAACATGCGATTAAAAAAGGAAATTATTGACCTAATAAATGGTAGGCAAATATGAACACTGAATTATTAAGTTATTCAAAAAACTGACAATAAAAAAGGTTGGTTTTGAAAATTCTTAAATTTTATCAAATTTTGGTGCTTAACAAGTGTCGGTTCCTTAGTTGATTAAGCCCTGTCGTACTGCAATGTTAATGTAATAACCTCATCTTAACGTTGGAAGCTGTCAAATCTGTGAATAAAGATTGCTTAATATGAGAACATACTGACATTCTTTTGACGACTATCCTATACCTAGGAATAGGATTCTATGTTGTACGAGATTTCAGTTAGATAATTGAATATTGTCAGAAAAAACATCAAGTTTCAATGTATGGGCATATTCTAAAATTAAAAGTCAATTACATAAGAATATTATTTACTCCTATAGTTTTTTATATTGTCAAAACGTGTAGGGCTTTTCTCTTTTCTTTAAGTTGTGATCTAAAATTGTACTTCAACTACAGAAGAATCATATCTAATTTATGAGAAAAAAAATACTGACAAAAAATTTCAATGAATATTACCCAAAAAAAATTCATTACATGTCACTGGAATCCATTTCTTATGTAATAGCTACAGTTTCAGAGAAGCTATGGACGTTACTTTACCATAAGATTAAATCTTTGCATACATAGGTCTTTCTGGTAGATTTAGAAGTGAATGACAAGGAGAGAGAAAAAGGAGAAAGCATGAACTTAGCGCAGAAGTCCTGTCTTTAAAAAGTGAAAATACCCGTGTGTTTGTTTTAGTCATGTCCCTCAAGAAGGAGCCATTAAAATCAACATTCATTGCAATAAAGTAGCTGAGATCTTCATTGCCTGGTATAAGTATTTTTAGTACTAGAAAATTACTGGATTTTATTTTATATGCAAAAGCTCTAAATGATTACTGAAAATAATTTCTCTTCCTGCTTGGCGTTCATTTTTAATTATATACAACATGATAGCTACCATGATAGCTACCCCCAGTTACTATCATTTTGGCATCCTTTCAATGGAGCTTACGGCTTTATGGTGGTTAAACTAAAAAATGAAGCAGGGACATCTGCCTTTCAGTATCTGCAATTCTAGGATTTAGGAGTTATGTTTATCAGTTTAGAAGTCCTAAATGATTAGAGAAATTAAATTCTTCAATCTTGTATGCACAGGTAGGATAACGAGAAGATCAGAATAAGACTCGAAGCTTATTACTGACTTTAACTGGATTTTCCAACAGAAAATCCATTTATACTAAGTAACATTACATATTAGTTCTAGTACGATTTAACCAAAATGTTACTAGTCTCTATTGTTTCTCACTTACAGAGGAGAAAAACTTTTAATATCTTGCATGCATTGGCCTGCCTCTTGGTCAAAGCAATATCTAAGAATAAAATCAAACAAATTTGCTTAGTGGCATAAGGAAACTTGCCTTTTCTTGGTTATTTATAATAGGTCTAAGACTAAATAGAACTAACATCATGATCAACTAATCTCTACATGGCTTGAGTGATATCAAGCACCGAAAAACTAATTTCTATGATCACTTGATCACAGCCTTTGAGAAAGTTCAAAAGTACTTGACTATGAAGACAAAGTATCATAGTATTTATAGAGAGAGAAAAATGTTAACTAAATAGAGAAGCTAGATGTAAAAACAAAACTAGAGCAATTTACTTAGGGAACCCTTCTTAAAGGTTAATTTGGACTCACCCGAATTTCAAGTACAATCAATTCCTATCTTTTCACTTCTTTTGATGTCTCTCAATGTAATTTGCCCAATCCATCACCAATCAAGTTCAAACAAAAGCTACAATTTTTGTTTTTTCTTGGCAACAAATAGTTATAAGTTGAATAGAATGGTGCGAAACTCTCTCGGAACATGATAAAATCCTTAATTGTATAAAGGACGTATGATCATCAATGACTGCTCAAATTAATTATTACTATAATAATATTGTACCCATTTCTAAGTGTTATTGTGCGCTTCAAAGAGAGGAAGTTTAGCTTTGTCACGAGCTCATAACAATATTGTACACAGTACATGATTCGTGAAATGAAAATTCTAAACAAATATGAGAATGGAATATAGCAGTGAAAGTAATATCTCATTTGGGAATTTTGTGATTAAGTGTTGGTTTTTTTGAATAATTAAAGCCCTTAATTGTTTTGATTATTGTTTTTGAGGTTAAGTAATCCAGAGAGAAGCATATATAAAGTAATATTGAAAGCTGACATTTGAAAAATCAGTGTGCCTAGGAGCTCTTTTATTAATATTTTACAATTGCCCTACGATAATGCAAGTAAATGTAACTGTATTTAAATTTATTTCTCTATATTTAAATACCCTTGCCTTGGTAATTTGATAATAGTTTTACTTAATAGTAAACCAACCTGTATGCGATTAATAGTCACTTAAGTAAAAATTCACCGAATGATGCGATGCTCGTTTCATATAGTCTGGCCTCAATATATTCACAAGCCCTTCATTAGTTATTGGTCTTCTTGTGTATTTCCCAAATGTAATATTGAGTTTTCATAGTAAACAGGGATAGCGTGGAAGTTTCTATTGATGTCAAGTATAAAGAATTTTCGATTTCAAAAAAAAAAAGTATCAAGATTCCAATTGATTCATCAATCTCAATCTTTTGAAAATTGCTAATGATTTTAGGAGTTAAATTTGTTGTTTGCATAGATAATGAAACAAAATCTATTTACTTATTTATGGATTGGTTCAATTCTTCATATGTTAGCTAACAAATAATTACTATTATTTTTATGTCACAATAATGTGGGTTATATATAACATGGGGTAACTTCTTCCTTGAACCTTTCTTCCTTTACCAACTGAGCTTGTTGGCACAAAAATGATCATTTGTAATATAAATATAATCATATAATTCAACTTAATCATCACAATGAATGAATTTCTCAGCAATTTCTCGTTTTATATGAAAATAGATATAAAAATTTTGATATTGATTCAACTACAACATGATATAGAGTGATAAATATTGGCTGCTGACTAATGGGTTAATACTTTATATATGCTGTATTTTTATTATATGTTTGTTTCATCTAAATTGCTCGTTCTAGCATTTTTTTTCTTAATTCTTGTAGATCAAAGCCATAAATTTTTTTATACAACGGATAAATTTATTGCGATTTATGTGCTGGTTTTTTCACTTATTTCAGCATGGCCAAGACAATTGAGCGGTACCAAAGATGCAGCTATGGAGCCATGGAAGCAGACCAACCTGCAGTGGAGACGCAGGTTTGTTCACTGGCAGAAAGACATCCAGTTTTTGATAGAAAATTTGAATAATATATTTTAAGAGAAATTTATGAACTTTATCATCATTCTACTAAGTCCAGTAATTCTATTTAGTTTGCGCATGTTTTTTAAAAACTAGTGCTTTTTGAAAGCTGCTTCTTTCTTTTTTATGTATATATAAGCACTTTTCAAAATGAAATTTTGATGCTTCCTCAAAGAGGAGGAAAGAACCATCAACTAGTAGAACTGTAGAAGTTACACAAAATATAAGTAAATGATACTGGCATGCATTCCACACCATGCTTTCCGCGTCCCAACTTCTAATGAATATTTTGTTACTTGTTAAGAAGTCAAGTACATTTAAAACAAATTCAATTAACGCATGTCTGAAATTCAAAGTAAAGGGTCTTCGATTTGATTCTCACGGGGGAGTCTTATTTTGTCTATTGGCTGTCCTAATTTTTTTGAATGATTCCTGACTTTAATTTTTGTTCTTCCATGCACATTTTCTCTCCTTTTTTTGGGCTGTCATATTGTGTAAATATACGTTATCCCACGACTCTAATGCTTTATGGCAATGCATATCTTTACCATATGCCCTTGTGCAGAGGTGCTACCAAGAGTATCTCAAGCTGAAATCAAAAGTTGAGGCACTACAGCGTACACAGAGGTGAAATACAACTATTATTTTGAATGTCCCTAATATAATAATAAACTAGTAGATCTAAAGATCAAACAAGCCCTGGGGACACTCACACAACTTGACCACCAAAATTAGACGTTTTGATTATACGGGCTAATAATTTAAATCGACGATTTGTAGAAATCTGCTTGGGGAAGAATTGGAACACTTGGGCATAAAGGAGCTTGAGCAGCTTGAACGTCAGCTGGACTCTTCGTTAAAGCAAATCAGGTCAAACAAGGTAAGCAAATTTTGTCACGTACTATTGTTGTAAGAATTTAATGAATTTCTTGCCTGCTGCATGAATTTTGTCATACATCATAGGAATTTTTACTCGACTAATCAGAAGTTGCACAGGAGCAGGCTGTTTTTCTTTTTCTATGTAAGACAGTACGAAAGGAAGAGAGGTTAGTGAATGTTTCAAAGGATGTAGGTTTGAGGTTAAATTTGCATCCTTGGATGCTTGTTTTGATCATTTGCGGTATCTTTTTCTCTCAGTGGATTAGTATCCAACTTTCTTAATCTTCTTCCACCGTTCACTATATCTAAAACTGTATTGGCTTTTTTCTTTACCATGCTTGTTCCTATTACTTATATCTCACAAAGCTTCTTAAAGTTTCTTAAATACACCCAAGTTATGCATTATAATCATCAATAAATATGATAATGTACAAGAAATTGGAGCTTAATGGATCGATTTGCATTTTAAAGTCATATTTCAATTCCTAATCCCAACTTACTTTGCCTTGTTATGTTCCCATTCTGACTCTTGTATACATTGCTTTGGTGACAGTTCTCTACAATATGGCAGAATTCATTTTGCCTCTTTCCTTGTAGTTTCTTATCATTTTCTGGCAATCTTCCAATTTCTTTCTTTATCATCTTCTACAATTTCCATTAGACTAGTGATCTAAAAATGGTCTTATTTTCACAAAACAAATGGTGGACACCTAATACGTGTACGATTGAACTCAATAAATCACTTGCAAGCTTGATTCAAACATGCATATAGAGGAAAAAACCAATGCATAAATATCAATCGATTGTTTATATCCAGTCATGGGATGACACTATTGCTAGCTAAACAAAGTTGATATAGGTGCTTAGTTTTACGGATAATTTTCTATGAAGAGCTTGAATTCTAAGAGGTAAAGTTTTCTCATCATTAGATGCCAATCAAAATTTATATTTTAATTTTGAATTTATAATTTAACCAATAAAATATAAAGATAAGAGTTTGTTGGTGCATCTCACGATATATATCAAACTTAACGCATAATGATGTTGAACTCTTCTGTTGGATCATTATAATTTTATATACATATAGTTAGAGATAGACAATACCTTCAAGATGTTCTTACTTTCCTCTTCCTTATCTGCAGACACAACATATGCTTGATCAAATCTCTGATTTGCAAAGAAAGGTAAAACTGTGTTCAATGTTTTTAAGCTTTATTATTATGTACATATATGTATTTGTGCTGGGCTGCTATGCTTTTGATGGATGCACAGGAAGAGATGCTTCTGGAAACTAATAGAGCCTTGAGGAGCAAGGTAGCTAAAACCTCCTTACTCTTTCTAGTTTTACTAATATATAAATGAGGTAGCTGAATCTGAACTGATATTGTCAATGCTTGTGGATTTTCTTCTATTTAAGAAAAATTTTTATACCAACAACTATTCCAATTAATTATTTGAAGTTTTAAAAAATTAAAATATTTCTTTTACATTATGTTAAGGTCAAAGACTTACATTTAAATGTGATTAAGTTTGTTGTATGTATCATTAATCAATTTCCAAGAATGAATGAATCAAACTTGAATTAAGTAACAATTTCCTAATTCTTTGGTATAAAAATATGATTTTCAGGTTTCTTAAACTATGAATTTTAGTTGTCGATGGTTGCCTTTCTTAAGTGAGTATTGGAGTTAAATCTTTAGTTGAATTAAGGAACCATTTATGGTGCACTTATGTGAATAAACTTCTCGTGGACACTTTGATAAAAGAAAAAGAAAAAGAATAAAAAATAAAAACTAATGTAGATCTTATGGAAAAACAAGCCACTATGTAAAGGCTCATGAAATTTATACCGGAAAAACCCTATTGTGGCAGATAAATAAATATCAATTTAATCTTTCATAGATCAATTCTTTTAATTTAATCCCTCAATAATTAAAATACTTGCAATATTGCTCTTTCATTCCATCTCTATTTTAAATTTAAAACTGTTGACTTACAAGTCAAATTTGAATTCCAAGTCAGTAGGATGAAAAGATAACATTGTAAGCAACTTAATGATTGAGAGATTAAAATGAAATATTTTATGTG
This sequence comes from Delonix regia, assembly GCA_037074485.1. Lineage (NCBI taxonomy): Eukaryota > Viridiplantae > Streptophyta > Magnoliopsida > Fabales > Fabaceae > Delonix > Delonix regia. The sequence continues at coordinate 24,351,432 of CM073457.1, forward strand.
GAGGACTAAACAGATTTATTTATCCGACAAGGATCATAATAGAGTTTTCTCAAATTTAAACTATTGAATCTTTCATTAACTACACTTTATAGTCCTAGGTCCTATTTTTATTTACCATGCTAAGCTTTAATTTGTAAAGAGGATATACAATCAGCATGTATATCATAGCACCTTCTTCACTTGTGGTTTAAGTTATTAAAAGCCCTAAAGATAGAAACTTTTGATGCCACGAGCTGAGAAATGGTATATAGCTAGGGTCTGGTTCAACACATTTATGCTATTCACCATCATGATGGATTTAGATACTGTAAAAGCTTAAGATTGCGGATAATATAGGAATTCAATCTTTTGTACTTTAATTTCAACTTATATCAATTTTCCCTTTGTCCATAAACTGCTTGTTTTTTGTTACTATTGGTTTCTCTTTGTTTTCATTTTGTGCCATATGCTATGTAAATGTGTCCAAAATTTGTATGTATTTGCACAGATGGAAGAAATAAACATAACTCTGCAACCATCATGGGATGTAAGGGAAGAAAATGATCCATACAGCCGCCACCCTCCACAATCCGAGGGATTCTTTGGGATTGCACAGTGCAATCACACATTGCAGATTGGGTAAAGTTCCTCTCCCTGATTCCGGAAAATCTGAAGTAGATAGTTATATATATATATATATATATATATATATATATATATATTTTGGTGTTACGGCTAGTGGACGCTTTTAGGCTTAATTTACTTTAGACTAAATTTTCTCTCTGGGCTATTGTTTATCATATTAGCTCGGTACATTTTGCACTTTCCTCTTGAAGTGCTCTCCAAAAGAAAAAAGACGGCATCCGTTTTTTACTAAATGAGCAAACTCCTTTAGGTTAAACTAGATATATTTTGAATTGGTATGTATCCCGCTTTGTCTTATCTCTTAAATCTCCTCTCCAGGCAATTTAAAGGACACACTACCTAATGCATTTAAGATTTGGTTCACAAAATGCTCCCAAGATTAATTATGCGTGCCTGAATTGATAGAGAAAGATGCCATCCCTTTTAACTAACTTAGCTAACTCTCTTGGTCATAGAAGATGGCAAATCAGCTTATTCCTTATTCTCTTTTGCAGCTATGGTTCAGCAGAAACAAATGAAGCTGCAGCAGCGGTGGGAACCTCAGCCCAAAATGCTAGTGAATTCATGCCAGGATGGATGGCATGATGTATTGAATTTCTAATTAACTCAGCTTAATTCATGAAATTCCCTAGATGATGATATATGATATGCTTTTGTAGTGATCTTCTTGTTCACGGAACTCACAATGTCACCTGGAAGGGCAGGCTGTAATAAGTGTCAATGAAAACCATGCAACCATTTTGTTTTCCGATCCGAACAATAAATTTTGTTTTTCTGGACAAAATTTGATATGAAGGGATAGTTTGTTGTGCTGGCTAGAAGACGTGTACATCGTGAAAATCTTTTGCCTGCATTATTTAGTTTGGGCATGCAAATATTAAGATTGCATTACATATTATATATATATTAATAGCACTGGTCCCAATTTTAATTGACGACGACAGGGCAAGAAATAGTACAAGAGTAGTTCAAAGAGACCATCATGTATGGCTCAAGGTGAAAGGACCACTTGATAAGCTATGTTCCCGTATTTGACATCAAAACACATAAAATTTAGAACAAATTATTAATCTCTTTTAAAATTTGGTTAAATTACATAGGATACTTCTCTTGTTTTAAAAATATCGTTTGACTCTCCATATATACTACAAAAACCTTTCGAGTTTTTTACTATATGTAAATGGAATTATTTTTTTTGTAAAAAAATGTGTTTCTTTTAAAATATTAAAGCACTTTTCTCCTCTTTCATTGTCTAAAGTATAGTACATAATTCTAATGTCATTGTTTGTGGCATTTATGTTTATATAATGCATGTCACTAGTTTTTGGCCAAAGTGGTTCATATATAGGTTGTAATGTCTAGAGACACATGTAGAATTTGATTTTAAGGACGAGCGAAAGTTATTTTTGATGTTATTTGACTCCATAGAATCATGCAAGTCAGTTAAACTCAATTAATGTAATTAGTCAACCCAAAGGTACCCATTTGGAATGTATTTAAAATTAACTCATCGAATTAATTATCTAAGGACCCTTTTACCCTTTAGTTATTATAATTTTATCTTTTCATATATAAATTATAAAACATATAATACATATTGATTTTCAATCTAATTTTATCTCCTAATTCATTACTAAGTCAAAGATCCAATTAACTTACAAGTCAAATGAATAAGATTCATTTATCAATTCATCACCCTATCCAATTACATTAGCATAAAGCACATATTCATATGAAAGATATGTATTCATATAATCCATACAATTGAAGCCAATTAGAAGTTATAATGGCACTGGAACTCCCTACCTTACATTGAATAACTTGATTGTAAAGATGCGCCAAGTGATTCTCTTCCTAAACAAATAATTAAACACCTAAAGTGTATTCTACAATTCAAGACATTCAATGAAACTAAGTATAATAAAACTTACAACTAAAAAAGGTAATTAATATGAAGAAAAGAGAAATTCAAAAATGATAACAACAAAAATGATGGAAATGCATCTTTCTAACAAATGCTAGAGAATGATCAAGAGAAGAGAAAGACCCTATTTAGTGCACATTACGATGTTTGAAAATGACCGTCATTAAGATAAACTTAGCGATTATATTTGACATCAGCCTCAAATGTTTTCTCATTGAATATTCTGGGCATTTTTTATATGAGTCAAATTTGATTGTTAGAGAATGTAAAATGGATACGGATGTAGTTCTGAACCTCGTTCTTAGAGCATTCTAAAGCCCCATAACGCTTTGGTGGTCCTTGAACTCCCTTAGGATGTCATCATCCATAGTGCTCAGTAACGTAATGCGAGTAATGAAGTTGTTTTTCTTCCAAACGTTATAAACTTCATGGTCCAGCTTATGTTGGGCCGTGTTTCCAGCTTATGGCTCTTCCATGACATTATTGAGAGCTTAAAAAGCTTCTTGCTCTTCCAAGAAATACTAGACTTTTATACTCCAGATCTCATAATTGTCGCCATTTAGCTTTAACCCATTATTAAGCTCAACAACAATATTTTTGGAAACTGTAGTCATTCTTTACATAAAAAGAAAGACAGACTTGAATCAGGATTAGATAATTAAAAATATACAAGATTTAATGTTCACCATGCTTATAAATTATGACACTAAGTATCGTATGATTAAGCTAATTAACCTAAGCATAACTTGGAGTCGAAAGAGCACGAAGTGTCAGTCATCATCCTAAGGTTATATGCAAGGTGTAAATCAACAAAATCAAAACATAATTAAGTGTCCTAATCATGCTACAAACAAATTGTAAAACAGGATTTTTCAAATGCTAAACAAATTAAAATTTGTTAACCAACGTGTTAAACTAATCAACACATTAATAAATCAATTATCTAATGCTAAACTAATTAACATTCATTAATAAACATGTTAAACTAATCAACATATTGAATATATGCATTTAATGCTTTAACAAATAGCGGATCCAGTACATGACATTGTTAGACCAAAAACATAAATCTAAAACAGATCTCTTGGGACCAATAATCCGCAATTCTGGGTTTCCAGCTAATATACGAATCCAAAGTGTAAAGGCTTACGCATGTTAAACAAATTAACACAATTAAATGCATAATGTTAAGCTAATTAACATTATATGTCTAAATTTTCTATTGAAAGAAAATTGAGAAAACAATAAAAAAATAATATTAAACTAATTAACATAATGACAAATAATCACATATTACTTGATTGAAATTTATTGGGATATAAAAAATTAATTTTTCACTAGTCTTAATTTCAATAATGTCATGTGAGAACACTAGTCTCTTTAGGCACTTAAATAGAAGTCATGTGAGATTTTTTTTTCTCCTTAGGCTTCGAAAGATAATATCTAATTTGGCACAACTTCAAAACAAAAATTTTTGGGTCATTAACGATCGTTTAGGACTGTCATTGTCATGATCCAAAAATTTTTAGCTGTGACCGGCCCATAAACTAAACCAACATATCCTAGCAAGTCTAAGATAACATTCTTACAAAGTCTACAATATATCGATAAAATGCATTAAACACACTTTAAAATATAATTCAAAGAAATTTTTTGGAGGTTACTTAAAATCTAGCAACACCTCTTCAAAATTCAGTATTTTCCAAACTTGTACAACTAGTCATATTTCAGTAATATCACAATAATATCAATAAGTCAGTGTAATAATCTCTCAAATTATACATTTAGTATAGTATGGAAATAGCCTATACAAGGCTTACAACACTTTACAATATTTAAAAACCCAAAACAACTTGTCATCTAGTAACCACAACCTTAGAGTTAGACGCACATGGTAATTAACCCAAAATGTCAAATCAAAATGTCTGAGCAACAAGAAAGTTACAACTTACTTTATCAAATGCTAATATGTAAAATGTTAAAGAGAGATGTGTAAGTCTACCACTAATTTAATGAATGCATGGATTACAACGTAAGCGAAAGAAGAAACAACATAGGTTTTAGAGTTTTTTTAACATACATTTATTTAAGTAAAGACACAAGTTTTAATCAAATAAAATCAAAATTTTTAAATCTTATAATTTTGTATGAAGTGGGTATCAAGAAAAGAACCAGGTTCATCATACTCATATTCATTTACCAGATATGTCTCAATAATTCATATCTATATCTCTTCACTAGATACGTCTAAATAATTCATACATATATCTCTTCACTTGATACATCTCAATAATTCATACTTGTATCCCTTCACTAGATACATTGCTTATGTTAGTGAACTTTGTGTTTCTAGCTCAATTATGCTTACTGAATCTTGTCTTGTATGGATTGTAGACACAGGAGCCATGGACCACATAGCGTGAGACCGTAATGCTTTTGTTGACTTCCGGCAAGTTCACTATGAAGCATTCCAGATATAACAACGGTAAGGTTACTGTCAAAGAGATCGAAACATACAAGTTAGTCCTACGTGGTGGTTGAAACCTGGTTTTACATGATGTCCTTTATACGCTTCAAATTCGTCGGAATGTTATTTTAGTTTTAGTTTTACTTAGGCTAGGCTATGATTTCTATTTCCATGACAATTATGTTAAATTAAGTTATGACTTAGTTTTTTATGGTTTTGGTTATGCGACCAAAAGTTTTATTTCTATAGATTTGGATGACGAATCTTATATTAATAATAATGTTAATTTTTCCATGTTTGCTTCTATGCATGATTATGATTACGATTACGATGTAAATATCTAACAAGCTAAACTTGGTTAAATTAGCCAACAAACGGTTAGCAAAAGAGGGTTTGCTTCCTGACATTGAACAAGTAGATTTTTCGACTTGTGAATCTTGTATAGCAGGAAAATCTACAAGAAAACCCTTCGATAAAGCAATTAGAGCCAATTTTCCACTACAATTAGTTCATTCTGACATCTGTATGCCTATGAATGTCAAGGCCAAGCACGAAGCAAATTATTTCATCACTTTGATTGATGATTATACTCATTTCGGTTATGTCTATTTGATTTCTCATAAGTCAAAAGCATTGAGTTACTTCAGAAACAATATAACCTTAGTTGAAAATCAATTAGATAAGAAGATTAAGGCTCTTTAAACTGATTAAGGCTGAGAATATTTATCGATTCAATTCAATGAATTATGTAATGAGAAAGGGATAGTTGATCAGTTGACTATTCTAAGTACTCTACAACAAAATGGTATTGCGGAAAGAAGGAATAGAATGCTCCTTGAATTAGTTTCTCATTAGCAACCATCTTCATCATTTGATGTGAATAAGAGTGTTCCTAAGCCAGTTGATTTAAGTGGAAGTGAACAAATGGATCTCATTCAAAGTGGGAGTGGGACTAATGTAGATCCAAATAGGAACAATGAAGCAAGATTCAATCAATCACAACTGAGATATGGTTCACATAAAAAGACTCATCACCGACGATATGAGATTGAAGGTGGTGAACTTTTTACAGTACTTCAGGAAAATGAAGATGAGCCGAGAAATTTGAAAAATGCTTTCTTATCCCTTTCTAAGGATAAATGGACTAAAGCTATGGAAGAGGAAACAGAGTCTATGAGAGTCAACAATGTTTGGGAATTTGTTGATCTTCTAGGGGGATGTAAGGCTATTGGGAACAATGAGTTCTCAAAATTAAGAAAAGAGCCGATGGCACGACTGAAAAATTTAAGGCTCGACTAGTAGCTAAAAGGTATACACAACAAAAAGAAATTGACTATGAGAAGACTTTTTCTCCTACTGTACGATTTATCTCTGTTCACTTACTTTTAGCAATAGTGGCTTGTCTAGATCTTAAATTACATCAGATGGATGTAAAAACTGCCTTTCCCAATGGAGAATTAAACGAAGAAATTTATATGGAATAACTTGAAGGTTTCATTAAAGAGGGCTAAGAAGAAAAAGTTTGTAGACTTTTGAAGTCTATCTATGGCCTTAAACAGTCTTCAAGGCAGTAGTATATTTGTTTTCACAATGCAATCATCTTTAATGGTTCACTATGATAAGTGAAGACAACTGTGTATATACTAAAAGATCTAAGGACAAGTATGTGATTATAACATTATATGTTGATGACATACTTATAGCTAGAAATGATATGGAGCTTATCAACGAGGTAAAGACCTGGTTGTCATCTCACTTTAAGATTAAGGATGTGGGTGAAGCTACATACATTGTTGGAGTTAAGATTTTAAGAAATCGTTTTAAGAAACTCTTGTATCTCTCGCAAGAGAATTACATCAAAAAGGTTTTGAAACATTTTAATATGGAAAGTTGTAATCTTGCTAACACTCCTATTAGCATAAGCAAAACCTTGAATATCGAAATGTGTCTTAAGACTACCATAGAAAGAAAGCATATGAGCTGAACTCCATATAGGAATGCGATCGATTGTCTAATCTACGCTATGATGTGTACTAGACTTGACATCTGTGAAGCAGTTAGCTTCGTGAGTAGATATTAAACCGACCCAGGTTCTAAACATTAGGAAGCAGTAAAAAGGATATTAAAATATTTGAAGGGGACTGCTAATTATGCGCTCTGCTATCAAGGCAGCAGAGATCTACAATTGGTAGGATACATTGATACTGATCACAAAAGGGACTTAAATGGGTGAAAGTCTACATCATGATATGTTTTCTTAGTCAGTGACGGTGCCATATCATGGAGTAGTAAGAAACAATCTTGTATATCCTTATCCACAATGGAGGCAGAGTTTGCAGCCCTATCTTCAGCAACCCAGAAGGTTGTTTGGTTGAAGAGGTTATTAGATCAATTGTTGTGCAAAGCATAAAACATTGAACTAATGTTAGTGTACTGTGACAGTGAAGTTCTGCTTGCATACACCAAGGATCCAAAATACTATTGCAAAACCAAACACATATATATCAAGTATAACTATGTGAAAGACATGATTGCACGTAATACTGTGAATGTGAAGTATGTGTCTACACATGAGATACTAGCAGATTCGCTAACTAAGCCTATTTCTAGATATGTGTTTGTGAGATATGTTAGGTCTTTAAGATTGTGTAGAATTTAGCATACATCAATTGTATTTTTATTTTTTCCCATTGTTCATAGACAGAGATGTTTTAATATTATTTAATAATCAATAAAGTTTGATTTCCATGCTTACATATCTTTATTTAAATGTTATGTACATTCTTATTTATTATTGAGTATGTTAAATAGACAAAAATGTTAGCCTTCTCACACAGCTAACCACCTCAGTCTCTTTGTGACATTAAAGATGTGACAAGATTTTAAGAGAAACTATCAGGAGGATAATTTGATAGCAACTATATTTAAAATCATTTAAGTCGCTTGATTGATGACATAAGGTCATTAAAATTGATTTGATGAAATAAGTTCATCATTTCTAGTCTACATTAGTTGCCATATATGAGTTCAAGACATTGTCTAGATCAAAGAACTCAGTTTTAGACTTGTAGTGTCTAAAATATCATACGTACAACATTATTTGTAAAATAGACATACATTCTACGAAAAAGGAGGAATGTTGCAGCACATGTTTCATACCATGTTTGCAAATGCCGACCATATGGATTAACATGAGTGTAATCTCAACTCATGATTATATGAGACCCTTGAACCTTTACGTTGGCTCTATATTTGTACCATTGGACTCTGATCAGGTACTTGAGATGTAGCTTGGTGTTTACTATCTTAGCATGTTGCCTAAGGACTATAAGTAATGATTTAGTCTGACAGGATATGTCTAGAAAAGCGAACTAAGTCTGTGTTGATAGGATCGTGAGAAGAAGAAGATCATAAAGAGAATCTTGTTATTCTATATTCACCGATATACCAGTTATAACTTGTGTGTCATGATTTTGAATACAAGATATTATGATAGATGAGATCATTGGGAGATATCTGAATTTGATTCTTATGATTTATGGCGTATGCATACTTTATGATCTACATGCAGGTGTGTTTTCGAAAAGAGACTATATATTCGTAATTGATGTATAGCATTTATGCTGGTCGCATGACTTACTTTTCATGTATGAACGATTGCATATTATAAAGAGAAAGTATTCTCTTGATTTACCGAAAATATGTTTCTTGGGTTTAAAGCATATGAGCACTCCCATTATGTGTGAGTCGGAGATGTTAGAATATTGTATAATATCTAGAGTTTAAATCTATTAAGATATTATACAAAGTCCAGCTATAAGGGGTGCTCATTAAATAAGGGTAAAATAGTAATTATAAGAATTATTTCTAAACCTTAACCCTAACTAGTCTTTTATAAATAGGGTTAGGCTATTATACATGAGACAACTCTTCAAAGGAGAGACTTGAGACGCTCTGAGTGGAATACTTACGAGTATTCTGCAGTCGCATTTGAGAAGGGATTTAGGCTATAAAAACCTAAGATACACCTAATATATTGTGGGTATTTCATTCAATCAATGATTTTAGCCAGAGTTCGATCAAGCTTCCATAATTAGGAGAAGTATATAAGTCTCCTACTTTGAATCTATGAATGTGTTCATTTATTTTTTATTCCCTTCAATTTCAATATCAACTTGATTTATTTTATTTTTTTCCCAACTAGCAAATTATTTAAATTGAAAGCAATAAAATGAATTTAATATCAAACTATAATTTATTATATATTAAAAGACCACAACTAAACAAATAATATTCTTTTAAGGGTTAATCTATGAGCCTTTTATTTTATAAGTTTTGATAATGATAAATGTGTGAGAAATGAGTTACTAACAATGCTGTAAGCTATGCATGATTATAATCGTTATTTTGCCGTACATTATACTTGAATTATGATTTATCCTTACCTATGAGATATTCAATACGTTTTGTAAAATGCTATATGCTAGTGGTATATTATATATAAATTGAATTTTTCAAAGCCTGGTTGCATCAAAATTAATGGACTCAAATTGGTACATAAGATAAGATCTTTTATGTGAAATTTAATAATTTAGATTTACATGTATTAATTTAATTTCATTTTCAAGAGAAAAAGTTGATTTCATCCATGACTAAATTTAAAATATGTCATAATTAAGCCATAAGATATACATTTTACAATCATCTAGTAGCATCCATATATGTTTTTCTGATTTAAAATACACACACACATATATATATGTGTGTGTTATATGTTTTTCTGATTTAAAGTGCATATATATATATATATATATATATATATCTCTGTGTGTGTGTGTGTGTTTTGGGGTGGGGGGGAAGTTAAGCCAAAACAACCATCATAATTTCATAAACATGTCCTTCCGTCTTCCAAAGAGAAAATCTCATTCTCTAGCCAAAATATACAAAACTTCTATTATTTAAATTCTTAATGTTTTATTTGTATATTTACTCTTTGAATATTATTTTTAAGCAATATTATATTTTTACAATCTGTATGGAATAAAATGATGTATCCTATTTTAAAAAAAAACCAAGTATGAAAAGCTGTACAAATCGGCTCCGGTTATTGGAGATGAATTTAGGACCATTGAATTCATCCAATGGTCCCAAATATGTTATATTATTTTTTTAATTTGAGTTTAATTAAAAATATTTTCTTCAAAAATTATGATAATGCATAGATATATTTTTATCTTAGATCTGTCTTTTTAAGAAGGTATCTTATTAAAAAAAATGGATTTTAACGCTTTATTTGTTTATTAAAAAATCAATTGAAAGATATAAGAAACATCTTGTAATTATTTTTTTTTTCTTAAACACTATATTATATTATAAAATAAATATACAAAATAAATATATCTTTATGTAATATTATCATAATTTGTTCTAAAAAAATTAAAATTTATTAATATTAAATTAAAATAATATAATAAATTTAAGACCATTGAATCCTAGATTCATTTCTATTAGTTACTATTTACTAACAACATATACGAAAATGTTAATACAAAAGTACAACTTCTATAAGGAGGCACCACGTGAAGATAAAAAGGACCTACAAATTAGGGGTTTGTTTACTTTTTGGAATTAGAGGCAGGGATAGGGACCTGTTCCCATGTTTGGTAGTATTTTTACTAAGGAAATTCCATTCCCTCACATGTGGGAATGGACAAATCCTCCATCTAGCTATGGAATCCAACCCATTCCCAGGAATTCCAATTGCAATGACCATAATGCCCATCTCAAATTTGTCTCCTCCCTCTTGTGTTCGTCCATATGCGAAGATGCCCTAATGTGTTCGTCCTTCTGAGAAGATAAGACCTATCTGCGTGTGTTGTCTTTGATCAACGTCTCTCATGTGTGTGGTGTTTGATCGTTGTCAAATCGCCTCTCCTGTGTGCATTGTGTTTGATCAAAGCTGGATCTTGTGTGGGTGTTTGCACGAGGAGACTAGAGCTACTCGCATGCTCATAGGAGTTCGCCAGTCTTGTGTTTGCAACCAGATGTTGCTAACAAAAACGAACAAAGAAGTAAGATTTGTGAACAAAGAATATGAACGACCAAAGGGAAGATGAACGAGAAGATATTAGATCTTGATTTGGGATCTGAAAACATCATTCTAGTTACAGATCTCATTCTGATATTGTCTCGATTTGAATCCACTGTTCAATCCACCTCTAATGGAATCCCTAGTTGGAAATCTGAGCTTCACCAGAGCGGATATGGGTTACAAGAGGAAAAGATAGAAAAATAATAATTTTACAAAATTTCAAAGATAAGTTATTAATATTTAATTTTTTAAAATGGAAATATTTTAATAATTTGATTCATCTTTATTCTCATTCTTATTCCTTTTTTCAAGATCATATTAAACACAGTAGATGGGTCTAATATTTTATTTTATTAAAACTCATTCTTATTTTTATTCTTAATCAATCAAACAGCCTTAGGAACGCTAGCATGTTGCTATGTTGTATTATACGTCATTCACATCATGCCTCAATTTTTTGCTATTATCAACAAAATATTTTTAGGGAATAATGATACAATAATAGTAGTTAATAACACAAAACTTACATTAATAATAGAGAAAATAACTATTTTAGCTTTTCATTTTTATCTGAGACCCAATTTATTCCTTTACGAATTTATGTTGCCAAAATGGCTTATTAGAAACTTAATATCGATAAAAAAAAATCTCTCAAAATAGATATAACTAACTTTATAAGGGTTTATGTATTTTTTATTACTATTAAATTTTTATGGGATCATTTTAATTCTCTAAATTTGTTAGAAACCAAATTGACACTAAAACAAAAAATGAGAGACCAAAATAATACTTCTTTCCATTAATAATATGTTTCTTGCTCACACACACGTTTTAATTAATTTGATAAGACTGAACTCATTTACATAATTTAATATTTTAATAAAAATATAAACTCAACTATTAATTAAGTTATAACTATCTTATATATTGGCTTTGCATATTAGTGTAGTAAAAAGAAATAAGAATATACTTTATTAGTTAACATCTTTTAAATATTCAGGAAGCTGTATATAGTAAACGTATATTTTGAGATATATATAGATTGATATAGTAAAAATAGTTTGGATTCAAGAAATTTTATTATGGGATATTCGTGATTTTCTAATTTAATATATGATAAAATTTATGAGAAACTCATTCTATGTAGAACTAATTTGCTGATATAGTTAAGATCAATTTTTAATTAAACGATAAAATCAAAACTTTTGTGACTATATATTATGTGAAACTATATCACATGGCACATGGTTAGATCTGGCGATGCTGTTCAAGTTACGTCATATTCCTGAAAAAAGCAAAATGAAAAGATGAAAAAGTAAATAACTATAACGAGACAAATAAGTTTAGGAAATATTCCTTACGTACTCTGAAATATGAATAGTACACATCTGCCTTAATTTACATGCTTTACATTCATGACAAAATGAAAAGAAACAAAAACAAAAGTACAACGTTCGAGTATGTATAAATTGCAGTATATACTTGATATTAGATCTCCGTTATTTGTACTAAAATGGCTTTAATATTCATTGTAATCAGACCAAAAAGTATCTAGTGCACAAAAAATGAAATTAAAGATCGAAATGTGAATTTATCTTTTATCAATTATTTTAACCAAACAATCTGTATATATTTTGATTTGAACTACATTTAATTTATCCAAAACAAAAATGTTGTACTTGAAAAATAAAGTTGAGAACCCCAAGGCCTTATAGGCAAACAACTTGCAGTTTTAATAATGGCTTCAAAGATACAAATTAGTAGATATTAAAACATAGAAATTGTCTGAGAGTTTAAGATATTATTATATATTCCTAATTACGTAACAAAACCAGATTTATTCAAAATTTCATGTGTTCTATGGATGACTAAACTTGTAGTATATATAATATCGGTTATTTTTACTTTCAGAACAAAACAGAGATAAATACGGATGTCATTCAAAGGGAAAACTATAACAGATATTAGCTAACAATTTTTTCATACATTTAAAGGTATTATCAAACTAAAAGTAGTAGCGCCGTCAATGAACTGTGGATAGATTCACGTAATGTTCTTCTCCGTATGACAAAGACACTGTTAAGAGTTAAGACCATACAGTCTTTTACTGTGTGTGAGAGAGAGAGATAAAAGACTACGAGAGAGATCATAAGAAATAATAGAATAATCAAACACTTGTGGTCTACACTAAAGAAGGCAACGTTGTACAGAAGTCAACCAATAGGAGATCGACAACGCAACGCCAAGAAAACAGCCCTAATATTTCCCCATTAGCCTCCCTTGCTAGTTTATATATATATATGTATATATACTGAGGCTCTCCCTGCTTTCTCAATACAAACCTTCATATTGGTCCAGAAGAAGAAACCCACACACACATAAACTCCGACGTTCTCATTCTTCTGATCTCCTTCTCCTTCAGTTCCCTGGTTTTCTTCCTTTGTTAGGGGTTTTCTCGGGAAAAGATTAAGTAGACAAAACTATTTTAGGTATTATTGTTATTATTATTATTATATATAAGAGTATTGAGCATGGGGAGGGGTAGGGTTCAGCTGAAGAGGATAGAGAACAAGATCAACAGGCAGGTGACATTCTCTAAGAGGAGAATTGGTTTGGTGAAGAAGGCACATGAGATCTCTGTGCTTTGTGATGCTGAGGTTGCTTTGATTGTCTTCAATAACAAAGGAAAGCTCTTCGAATATGCCACTGATTCTTGGTATATATGTGTATATATATAACTACATCAACTTCCTAGTTTTCTCTCTCTTTATGCATATATGTGTATAAATATATGTGTGTGTGTCTGTACTTGCCCTATTTCTCCAGTTTTTTTTTTTGGCACTTGATAGGAGGTTTTTGATCTTGGTTGAAAAATGAAGGGGACAATATGCTTGGGTATTAAATTTTTTTTCTTCTTCTGATCAAACAGTATTTCTTTATTTATTAGTTGTATAATATAAATAAAGCTAGAAGGGGAGCTTTTTATTATTATTATTCTTAAAAAAGGTTTTTGGTGCATGTAAAAGTTTAACAAGTTGGAGTATAACGTTAATCTTTGCTCTATCACTCTAGTTTCTTTCCATTTTTGTTATTATTATTATTTTTTTGCACCTCATAGAAGGGTTTTGGTCTGGGTTGAAAAAGGAAAGGGAGAATGTTTTTGGTTATTAAATTTTTTATTTGTTCAGATCAAACACTATTTTCCTATATATTAGTGTGTCTACACATATAAATAAAGCAATAGGAGGCCGTTTTTCCTTTGAAAATAAAAGAAACTAGTTTTTGGTTGTAAAAGATTAGCTATGTCATTGGTTGTAGTAAGATTAATCCCTTTTCTATTTCTCCAGTTTCTTGCTATTATTTTTGTTTTTCACCTGAGAAGGGTTTTGGTTTTGGGTTGAAATTAACAGAAGGAGAAAATGTATTTCATTCTAAGATTTTAATTTTGTTCAGATTTCTTATGTTGATTGTATATAAATAAATCTAGGACTTAGGACGGGGTCTTTATTATCAGGTTTTTTAGGCGATTGCATGTCTATATATGTGTTACAAGTTGGAGCATAACATTAATCCTTTCACTATACCTCTAGTTTCTTGTATTTTGTTTTCGTTTTGCACTTGATGAGAAAGGGTTTTGGTTTTGGGTTCGAGAATAAAGATAAAAATAAGGTTTTGGGTTAATTATAAGATTTTATGTTTGTTCAGATCAAACATTATTTCACTATTTTTTGGTTGATTATGAGAGGAGGGGTTTCTTTTTGAAAAAATTACAAGTTATTGGGGTCATTGCATGTAATAGTTTAGTTATATGTGCCACAAGTTTCCATATATGTTAATAATTGATATTTAGTCTTCATTTATCATAAAGACTATAAGAAAAATGGCTTCGCAAACTATTTAGAAAAATGGTCTATTTTATATTAAGTGCTTGAGAAGGGTCTGTGTTATGGTTTTGGGTTGAAAATGAAGGAGAAAGTGTTATGGTTTATTTTTGTTCAGATCAAAGGGTATATTTCTTATTAATGATAGGTTTTTTCTTTTTATTTCTCTCTTTGCAGGTTTTTGTGGCATATTGCATTTAAAAGATGTAGGTTTACGTCAACTGTTCCATTAATTTCATTAAGCAGAGATATTAATTAAGAAGGAAAATTCGTTTAGCAAATTCTAGATAATAACTGTTTACATTAATTAATATGAGTCCAAGTTCGATGTTGTAAAGTATATCTATTGTACCACTTTTAATCCAACAAATTTTTTTTAAAATTTTATTTTGTTAAAAAAATATTTAATAAGCAGATTTTCTCTATATAATAGATCTACTGTATTAATATATAGTCCTTGCATTGCTTTGACACGTAGTTCTATCCTGGCTAGGCTAGGAAAATCATAGCGTACTTGATCCTATAAGACCCTTAATTATTTCATCTTTTCTTTTAAATTTAATTTATGGGTCAGTTCGATGATGAGGAGGTGAATTTTCTGCATATTACTTACATGTCATGTTGATTTTGGGGCTCAAGTCCTTTCAGGTACAGAACATGGGAGCAAGAGCTACTGCTGCAACTGCTTTTCTTTTTGTTTCTTTTTTAAATTTTCTGACTAACATAATAAAACTTTTAAGCATTAAATTAATTGATATAATATATATAATAATAGTTTAAGATAATAAAATTTTATATTGTGATAATCTAGAGAAGTAGACATTATATTTTAAAGTTCAAGTATTGAAATATAATTAAGTTTTCAAGGGGGTTATATATGTGAACTTTTGTTGTTATAACTAAATTTAGATAATTCTTTAAATATTTAATATTATGTTTTGAATAAACATATAACATATAATTAAAATTGTTTAAATACCAATCATATAAGCACGAAAACTTAAGGAAAACATCATTTTAGTCTCTCATTTATATGGTCACTCATTTATTAGTTTTATTTTAATTTAATTTTTTATTAATTTTTATTTTTAAATTGATCATTCACTTATCATAACCATTCAATTAGTTTGGTTCTCACTAATTTGAAAAGTTAATATGTCTAGTCCCTAAGTCTTAATTAAAATTGGACTAAATGTGCTAATTAATATTGATATTTAATGAGAGACTAAATGAAGAATAAACTAGTTAAGTGAGAGATCAAAATTAAAGATAAAAATTAATGAATAATTAAATTAATAAATGAGAAAGAATAAAAATTAATAAAAAATTAAATTAAAAATAATAACTAGTGTTTTAGATTTTATTTATCATATTTTCATTCAAAGACGTTCAAGTTTTTTCGATTTTCTTCTTCTTTTTTCTCCCCTTTTTCTGCTTCCGCTGTCATAGTTTGCTTTCTTGTCTGATGTCTCTGCAGGTTGATAGTGTTAGTGTTGGGGAGTTGGAGGTTTTCGCTGGTTAATGTATGTACTTTAGGTTGTCTTGTCTCTGATCTAGCTGATGCGTGCAGTTTCATAGGATCACCATGTGTCAGCACTATATTACCTTAAAGAAAACTTCACTGTTAATTTTTTATTAGATTGCATCATTATGGGAGATACGAAGACATCAATTCAAGAACAAAAAAGATTTCCACACTAGCATTTAACTTGTCGTTTTATAAATTTCATCGAAGTCACTTACAGAATTTGTATTAATTAATTAGCATTGACTTACCTCATATTTCATAGTTACTGACATGATTGATTATTTAACTCCAAAAAAAAAACCATCTCTAATTTGTTTTATGAGTCACTGATGATCAGTCTTTATTAACAAAAATAACATTTTAGCTCGAAACCTGAAGGTTGGTTTCATTTGAGATAATTATTAACTAGTTTAAGAAGAATTATCACATATTTGCATTACATATAAATTTTAGTTAGCTGAATGCATAAAATTCATTAGGATGTTATATCACTTATTTCCCAACTTTCTGATGTTTGAAATGTGCAAATGAACTTCTTTTCCTTTTATTATACTGTACATATGAATCAGGAATTAATAATAGACTATACTAATTAGAAGTTGCAAATGTATGAAATTATTGTGAACAAGGTATGGTTGTGATCATTATGGTTATTTTCATGGCGTGGCTTCTACTTTTGTTATATTCAAATTTGCTCATATACAGTAGTGAAATGCAGAATATAATTGGTGAGCTTTGGCGTTATAACTATATATCTTATTGCATAATGAGGCGCTCTAACCATAATTTCTTTTTCTTTATTTTTTTTTTCCCTATATACTTATACAGCATGGAGAACATACTGGAACGCTATGAAAGATATGCCTATGCTGAGAGGCAGCTTGTAGGAAATGTTTCTTCTGAGACACAGGTTTAGCATTAATTAGATATCATGACTAAATTAAGTTTTAATTTTCTCTTTTCAAAATATCACTGATTGTCTTGTTAAAAGGAAAATAATTTAGGGTAATCTTTGAGTCAGCTTATTTCATTTGTGAATAAATGGATAAAATTGGATCAAAATAATAAAAAGAAATTCAGGGCACTGCATTTATATATTTCTATTCAGTAAAATTCTATTGTCATTTGTACTTTTTTAAAAAAAAAAATTAGTTGTTCAATATTTCAATGTTATTCTTTCATCCTATCTTTATTCATAAATTAACTAAATGGACACCTAAATCATACTCGGCATGACACACTAAGTCCACCTTTAAGCCCTAATTAAAAGCTCTAATTTCTTGTAATTTAGAAACTCCATACCTTTGGAGTTCTCCCACCACCACCAACAAATATCAAATTACAGTTCCTAACTAGTGATTCTTAATTTTTTTATGAGATCAATTGCATGTGTGCTAGATTAATTTAACAAGTGTGAGTCACAATCTTATTATATAAATGTTCTGTGTGTTAATTTATGAACAAAGGGAAAGTACATTTATTTTTCATGGACGAATTAATGAGATTTTGCGCCATTTTTTTCAAAGAAGAAAATTCAAATGAGCATTTAATTTTTGAAGATGATTAAAATATGATATCAGTACATAAACATTAATTACCTGAACATGCAGCATACCCATAAAAATATAGCTATGATTCTAAGCTCTGTGTGTTCTTCTGAAACCTTTGCAGGGAAACTGGACCATTGAGTATTCTAGACTGAAGGCTAAGATTGACCTTTTGCAGAGAAACCGAAGGCAAGTTATATACTAACTAGTTCATTAGCGATGTGGCTTGCCTTTTATATGCTTTTAGCTTGATTTGAGCTTTTCACACTTCTTCAGAACTTAATATTATATATAATATATTAATAACTAAGCCTTTAATTATTTTCAGGCACTATATGGGAGAAGATCTGGGTTCATTGAGCCTGAAAGAGCTTCAGAGTTTAGAGCAACAGTTAGAAGCAGCTATCAAGCACGTCCGTACACGCAAAGTATGTATGAAACTACAAATCAACCTCTCTCTCTCTCTCTCTCTCTCTCTATATATATATATATATATATATATAGACACCTAGTTCCCAGTGAGTGTTTCACTTATATTCTTGCTTCTTCAATGGCACTGAGATAGTTTATGTGTCTTTGATGTATTAATAGAACCAGCTCATGTACGAGTCTATTTCTGAGCTTCAGAAAAAGGTAGTATGTCTTTAACTCTCCAGCCTTATTTTTCAGCTTTGTAGAAAGCATTGTTCATTTTCTGTCCTGAAAGGTTATATCAGTTTCATTTTCTTTTCCAAGAAAAGTGGACTTTGTGTTCATTACTAATATGTATCTGTGTGTACGTGTGTATAATATATATATATATATATATATGTATGTATGTATGTATATACGTAAATTTGCTGATTTCATGTTGTTTATGACAGGAGAAAGTGATACAGGAGCAGAATGCCATACTGGCAAAGAAGGTGATTTGACTTGACTTTCTTTTCCCTAATTTTACAGATAGTCATATGTTAGGGCTGGCATTAATTTTCTTGTTTTGTTGTCTTTCTTCTATAAGACATATCCCTAATGTGAATCTTAACATATTCCTAACTTTTGTCCTTGTTATACTTAATTTCTCAAAGGACTATGAGTCAGTTGATTGTAAATCTTGAAGCTTAAATTATAAGTAAAAGTCTTAGATATAGATATGACATGATTAAAGACTTTATTCTATGTTAAAGGAAATTGATCAACACAGAAACTGGAAGTGTCATAAAACCACATAGTTTTTTTTTTTTTTTGAGCATATTTATAAATGTTGTTCAAAGGTATATAATAAATTATATACGTTATCCTCTTTGTTTTTTTTTTTCTTCTCAATGACTCGAACATCTTCCTTTTATTGCATAAAAGTTTACACGTTAATTCAGCATTGTGATTATCTTAATTTAATCTTATCATTCTAAACTTTGAAGTCCTAATTATATTTATTGCGGTAATTAGTTAACACTGATGTAAGTTCATATTTGCCTTTTCAGTCTTTCCCTTTTATTTAAGAGTAAATATTTTTTTGGTTTTTTTGTCACTCAATTATCATAAAATTATTATTTTGGTCTCTCATTTAATATAATACCCAAAATAGTTTTCATTCATTAAAAAATATTACATTTAGTCCCTTACTTTTTACAAAAATACCAAATTTTAAGTTAATCTTATAGATTTAAGGTTTAAAATTTGATAAAAGAACTAAATTTAGTATTTTTTTAAAAAAAATGGAAAACCAAGTATAAAATTTTTCAATTAATAGAAATATTATTTTAGATATTATAATAAGGGAGAGATCAAAATAATAATTTTATAATAAGTGATAGACTAAACAAATATTTTTTTTCTTTTAGTTTGTCTTGATTAAAGTTCAATTGTTCACATAATTTTCTATCCAATATGTTGTCATATATATGTTCATTTATAGATGAAAGATAAATAACTGTTAGAAACAAAATACATTAGCATGATTCATGACATCATATGCAGCTAGCAACTTAACAGAATGAAGGAAGGTTGTGTACTGTGTTATACTAAGATTTAATTTAAGATTATTTCGTGAAACAATTAAAAATTGGGATTTAATATAATTATAGCTTATTAATTACTAATATTAATTTATATCTCATAACATATATATATTTATTTATTTATGTGTTGTGATGTTATAGATAAAGGAGAAAGAAAAAGCTGCAGCACAGGCACAACAGGCACAATGGGAGCAGCCTAATCAATCTTTCTTACTTCCACATCCACTTCCCACTTTAAACAATGTGGGGTAAGAAATCTTTTTATGTTACACATTAATTATATGATATATTTTGTGTAAAAAGGAAAAAGAGAAAAAAGTAAAATAACCCTATGAAGATATATATTAATTAACATATGTAAAAGAATCTGTCACACCGAAAACGCATATGTTAAACATATTATAAATGTTTTTATGTATTGTATGATTAATGATTGAGTCATTTTTATTTCAACACTCAATCATTTTTGTTGTAACTAGTATAAGGCAACTTTACGTACTGCTTTCCAAGATATTATTATTTGTACTCCTTTGTTCCTGCCAAATTTTGACGAGAGAAATTTTTAGATAGGTTTAGAGATTAAGTTTAGGGTTTAAATTAATTATAAAAATATTTATCAGCATATCAAAGAGAAGTCATATTTTTTAAAAAAGTACAATATTAAATGCAAGACGTGTATGTAATTTTATTGTTTGATTTTTATATGTTTTCTTTAAAAATACATATAATTTTAGTCCTTTACTTTTAATTTTAAAATCAGTTTGATCTTCCCAAAATCATGGAATTAATCTAGTCCATCTAAAAGATTATTTTGATCTTTAAATAACTTGTTTTTTTCGAGTTTCAATGCTTTGGAGACCCATTTTAATATTGTCTATCTTTAAAAGATCAAAATGTCCATAAGGCGAAAAAAGAAAAAATACGAAAATTACATTTTACTTTATGTGTATTCTTAGACTAGGTCTTAACAATTTTGGATTCTCTTCTTTTTCTTCTTAATAATTTGAATGCAGAGGGAATTACAGAGAGGAAGCAGCAGAAGTGGGAAGGAATGACCTTGACCTCACCCTGGAGCCACTCTATGCTTGCCACCTTCGATGCTTTACTACATGAGCTACTTAATTATTTATAATTAATAATTCCAAAGCAGTTTAATTATAATTAGTTAGCCCTTAATTATTAGTTTCTTTCTTCTTCTTATATTAATCTCTTCTTTATGTTGGATTGTAACTGCACTACGTTAATTTGACTGTTTGAGTGCTTATGTCTCTGTGTTAACCATGGTTTTCTTTTCCCTAGTTTGAAGACTTCGAACTTAAGTGTGTTTTATCTTCTAACTTTGACTAATTATATATATTTGGCTTTTGTGTTGTAATTTCTCAATTGATTAATTATACAACCCTTTAATGGTGCATGCTTGGATCATCTGAATAGGGTACGGTTTCACAAAAAGAGTTTCATGTTCTAATATTGCAAGTTTATCTTTTGCTTTTCTTTTTAAGAGTCTGAATAAATTAATTATAGTTTAGTTTTTGAAAGATTATTCATTTTGATTCTCTCGGAATAAAAATTTTTAAATTTGGTGATATAGTTAAATTTCATTACTTGAAATATCTTCTCATATCATAAAAACTTATTATATATAAGAATTCACGCGATTGTTAATTAATGATTTGAATTTGTTTTAGTGTCATTTTCTTTTAAATAATGCGTTTTATTTGATTTCATTTGTGTTGTTATCTGGTAGAATGATGTTGTTTGAAGAAGAAAAAAATATTACAATAATTCTTGATCATCAATTAGTGATGATGAATTTTATATTGCCAACTAATTTGTAAGTGACTCCAACATAAGAAACTATTCTAATATATTGAAAAAAATTAGTTGATTGAATTATGAAACTTTATCTTTAAATATAATTAAAATTAAAAAAGAAGTAATTTTTTTTAGGACTAAATCATTTAATTATCCTGAAAATTTTCTACTCTCTATACTTAATCAAGAGTAGCCAAGCAATGGCTAAACATAATTATGAATAAAGAGCTTAGAGAAATTCTTATTGGTATCTCAGGTGGAGGAAATCATTAATATATATATATATATATATATATATATATATATATATATACACCATTTATTTGCTTCATTTTAAGCTTTTTGAATGGATCATTGAGTTGGAATCCGAAGCCCTATAAAAGAAATGCCACAGATCCATAAGGCCTATGAAACCCAAGTTTTGGGCTCAGGCTACCCAAAAAATTTTCAATTGTTTATTACGGATACCAGAAATATTTCAAATGTTTTCGTTAAGTTCTTTTATTAAAATTATTATAAAATATTTTTATTAAAAACTTAATAGAAAGATTTTATAAATTTTACTTACGTTTAATCTATATATTAATAATTTTTCAAAATTATTATTTTTTCATAGATATATTAAATCTTATATGTCATTAATTTTTTTTATTGATATAGAATGTTATTAATCAAACTTCAATCGCTTTAATTTTTTATTTAAATTGAAATTATTTGAGATATATAATAAAAAATAAATATAATCTAGTTTTATATAAGAAGAATTTAATCAGTTGTTTAAATGAGTTATGGTAAAAATTTATTGATAACTTTTGCTATCACTATTAGTGTCAATAAAGTTAATTATCTAATATCGTTTGTTTATTAGGGGAAAAAAATCTCTTGTTTATTTGAAACACCATTAAAAAAATGAATATATTATAAAAATAACTAATTTTGTTAATTTTTATTATATATATCTTAAAACAAAAAGTAATTAAATAGAACTAGTAAAATTTCGATCTACATACAATATAAATATATAAACACATAATTATATTTTTTAAAAGTTTTATTTTATTCTATTTAAAAGAAAGATGATATTTTTTGTGCATACAAATGATTGCACTAATATAATTTTCACATGAACCTTAGTAGATAGACACGTTGGTATAATTAATTTAAAATAATTTGTTATATTTATATCTTGATCTTAATATTTTTAAATTATATTAATGAATTCAAGTTTTTTAAAATAAAATTTTAATTTATTTAATTTATTTTTTTTTATTTTTATAACCTTACAAAATATTAATTTATAAATTAAAAGTAAGAATAAAATTAAAAAATTATGAAAAAAATAAAAAATACAAAGTGAATTAAAATAATTATAAATTAATATTTTCACACAATTTTAATTATAGAGAGAATAAATTAATTTTTTTAAAAAAATTGATATTTATAAATAAAATTTAAAAATAATAAAATTAAGATATAAATATAATAGATTATTTTAAATTATTATATAATCAATAGATTCTTACATAATTTTCTATCGATATGTTATATAATGATTTTAGTTGTTACTTGCACTAAAAAAATTATTATTAAAAAATTGTCAATTTGATATATTATGAAAAATTGTTGCGTTTGGCCAAAAAAAAAAAGATTTAGCCGTATGTGAAGAACTTTTTTGTTTTTGGGTCTAATTGTATGTGAAGAATGAGAAACCGAGCATACTCAATGGTGTTTTATGTTGGGATCAACTGACAAAAGTAAAATGGTTAAAATAGATGAACTTATATTTAAATATTTTTTAAAGATGAAATAAGGTAGTAAGATGAGAATATTAAGATTTTTTCTTATTATTTAAAACTCAAATTTGGTATCATTTTAAATTGATAGGTCAAATATATAATAAAGTGATCTAAAATATTAAATTATTAATATATCATTATTTTATTATTAATGTATCAAATTCTAATTATTATACTATTATCTAATTTTTATTATTGTGGTTATGACATTTGTCTTTTTTTTTTTAAATTTATTTAAAATTTTAAAATAAAAGAAGAGAAAGAAAGAATTTACAATATAAATTAATTTTATATTTTTCAAATTTTTATAAACAATTTTTATTTTTTTATTTTTTAAATTTATCTTTTAAAATCTTTTAAAACACATAAATATTTTATAATAAATATATTAAATAAAAAATATAAACATAATAATTAATAAATAAAATTAAAAGTATAAATAAAAAAATTACATAATATTATATATTAAATAATAATAAATATTAGACATTATATTTATATTACAAATAACAATATTAAAAATATAATTAATAAATCATTCTATTTTATTTATTATTATTATTATAATTTCTAAACAAAATTAACAAATATCTCACAAATTCCTTATTAAAACTTTTTATTCAAATAATTCCATCCATAACTATTAATTAGCCTGTGTTTCGGCCCTTCTTTCAGGTCTTTGCCGCCGCCGTCGCCCATCAACTGTGTTGGCTCTGCCGCCGCTCACGGGAGGGTGCTGCCATTAACAGTGCCGTATCGAGTTAAGCAATCAAGGAAGGATTGCCTTGCAAGGTGGTTCGGTTTCTGGGCATTTATTTTCTCTTTCTCTTCCTTTTCGTTTGGAGAGGTTCTGAGGTGATATCTAGGGGTTTTGTTGCTCAGGGTGGTCAAATTTAGGGAAGAAGTTGGGAAACTTAAGAACCCAGAAGTCCCTCTTTCTGCTGGTTGTCTGTGCAGTGGGTTTCTGCAACTCTTCGTTTTTTCCATGGAGGTCGATCCACCAGAAGCCTTGTCTCAACACCGAAAGAGAAAGCCCAAGAGTAAACGAACTCGGGAAGACCCAGAACTTGAACGGCTGAACTCACTGTCGTGGAACCCCTCTCTTCCTGAAAATGAGGATCCTTTTTCTTTGCTTGTGGGCTCAAATGAACTTGAAGGAGGTTTGAATTTATTTTCCACCTTATGCATAGTTTTGTTTCGCTTCTCTATAAATAATGGAGCATATGTTTTTCTTTAATTTGTTCAAACAATGTGGTTGGGAAGAAGATGAATAAAGTGAATTAGAGAAATTTTGTGCTTTACTAAAGTTTGGATTTGTCAACATAAGCTGAATGAGGTTGGAGAATTCTCTGAGGCTGCTAAGTATTATAATCTGAAGACTATTTGCATTGTCACCGTCTCCTAGATTGCAAAAAGAGCAATTTTTGTTCATTGACTATAAAATTTTTTAGTTTTTATTTTTTTATTTTTTTTTATTTCATTCTGATATTCGAAGATTTCATATACAGGTTTCCTTTCATTGGAAGAGATTGATGAAACTGAGTATGGTTTGCAAATTCCTGATCCTGAAGAAGACAGGAGGAAGAAGAAGTCTAAGCATAAAACAAATTTGAAGAAACAGAAGCAGGATGAAGTAGAGGGTGCTTGCAATGAGGAGGCTGGGGCGAAGTTTGAGGAAGAAAAGGTTGAGGGTGTGATGACTAAGAAGAAGGAAAAGAAGAAGAAGAAGAAAAAGGAAGCTGCTGGTAAGTGTCAGATCTTTTTCAAATTTAATCCAAAATTATATTTATATGTATAATGTATTTGTCCGTTTGCTATTTCGAGTATGTGTATTTAGATTGATTGGACTACTCAAGGTCCCTTTTACTGTGGTTACTTGGCACTCTGTGTTCCAACTGCTATGATTTTTCCTGTTGAAAACCTATCAAAGTATTAATGGAAGTTTATGGAGTTTTCTAAGATGAAAATGTCTTTAGAAGATAAAGTGTACTGTTATCCTCTAGGATAATTATCCTTTATCATTATTTAGAGATTAAGTGTTAGTCTTGTTGTTTATCTTCTGTTTTCAGTGTTTTATCAATATATTCATAAACAGTTATACATACAGTAGGAGGTTCTTCTAGTTCCTTTTATCTTTCCTCTACCATAAGTTTTAACATGGTATTAGTGCCTTATCATCTAGTCTTCCATAACCCCAATTAAGTCTAAATTTTGTTTTGTTTGGGTTTAGAGGCAATTATTGCCTCTTTGTCTGGTCATTTTTTTCAGTTGAGTTACCACTGATCTTTACACCTGTGAATTTCTTCAGAAACCTTGCTAGGGTATCTAGTCTTACTGCTCTTGCCACTAAGTACTGCTTAAGTTGTCATACTAAGGGTTGGACCCCCCTCTTGTTCAGAGTGATGAACAGCCAAATGCAATTAGATCATTGGCAACTGTTATCTCATGCCCCTTCATGCGCCACTATCATCTTTCTGTTTCATTCACGCACCAGCATGTGAAGTTTCATTGTCCTGTTGTTTTGCTTTGTCTGACTTGGAAGTCACAAATAATCATGTCTCACATCATTTTATGGACGCTCGTGGTTCAGATTTTGGTATATCAAGTCTAATCTGTATGTGTTTTGTTTGATATTACCTGGCTGTCCTGCTATTCTAACTACCCTAGGTATTTCAGTTAGGAATCCAGTGAATTGGGTATAGCTGGTTTCCGACTGATTGTAGAGCTTGTTTCTCAAGGAGAGTAAGGGTTAGTTGCCTCACAAGTCCTTCAGAGGCTGCCTTTTATCCAATGTTCAATGTTTGGTCAGTTTGTTCATTGCTGTTTGATTGAGCTGTTATTCAACTCATTGTTCAGTGACTAAAATTTTTGTCATTGTTGATTGGTTGTGGTTTATAACTTTATATTGAGCTCTTCACCAGTTGTTTGTTGAGTTCAATGCAAGTTGTTATTCGTGAAGCTCATTGTTCTTAGAGCTTCCCAAGTTACAAGTTGTTTGTTCAGCTTGTTAAGCTATAAGTTGGTTATTCTCTAAATAGCATCGATACGGGTACAAGTATCGGATACGACATGATACGATACATGAGATACGTCAATTTTAAAAATTTTAAGATACGGGTACGAATATATTTGTGTATGTATATATGTATATTTTAATAAATATGATTGGTGATGAAGGAAGATTCTGTAAAATATAGTAGGAAAATATGCTAAAATGTAAAGATAAAATGATAAAATAATATCACAACTAATAAAAAAATGATCAAAGCACTGATTTGATATCATTTTGGCGCATTTGGAAACGTATCCTACAAAAATTTTTTGATGCCTATGCAAGTATATTGCATCAAGTATCATATCGGATATGTATCTAATACAGGTATGTCTCCTATTTAGAAGTGTCCGTGCTTCTTAAGTTATTCTTGATCTGTAACAAGTTGGAAGCTTATGTAATCTTCAGCTTGAGGGAAGTATTGGAAAACCTATTAAAGTATTATGTGGCATGTCTAAGGATTCTTATAGGATAAAAGTAATACTTTTTCTCTAGGATAATTATTGCTTATCATTTTCTAGACTCTAGAGAGATATTAATATTGTAATTGTTTCCTTTTGTGTTTAACTTTTTATCACTGTTGTTAATAATATTATAAAATAGTAGGAGGCTGCCATCAGCTTTATGATTTGCGGTTCTATGATCAATTCTTTACCATGAATTTTAACAGTTGCAATTTGCTATTTTGTTAGGCATATATCAACCTTTACTTTGGATGAGGATTTGAAACCATTTAGTTAATTTTATACTACTCTGAGGCATTGATGACTACTCTCTCTCTCTCTCTCTCTCTCTCTCTCTCTCTCTCTCTCTCTCTCTCTCTCTTAAATAAATAAGGAAAAAACCAAATACACCTATTCAACTTTAGGTTATTTGCAAACACATCCTCAACTTTAAGAACTGAAAATTACCCCCCTAAACTTTAATACTTTACCATTGGGAAATTTTGAAGTTGGGGCATTTCATTTTGCGCAAGGAGTTTTTGGTACGCTTACCACCTTTATCTACATTCATGACGGAGGCATGCCATGAGACATGGGAAGAAGTGTGAAGTGGCATTGTTGTTAACAGGAAATGGATAAATGGTACTGGCTAAAGTTTAAGGGGCCTTATTTTTTGAAGCTGAAGAAGGTTTTTGCAAATAACCTAAAGTTGAAGGGGTGTACTTTCATTTTCGCTAATGAATATATCAAAGTTAGGTTTTATGTATGATGATTTTACTATCATTTTAATGAATGATACATGTTGAACTTTTTAGTTGTTTAGCTTAAGGTTCCAATCAAACATCTCTTTTTTGTCTTTTGGGACATATTACACTTTCATCCCCTGTTGTCTGCTCATACAAATCATCCTAGAAATTCTGAGATGTAAAGTGTACTTGGCAATATTAATATTTGGATATGAGTAAGATATGTTGCGCTAATTACAGCCTGTGCTTTTAGACCTAGTTACCAGCGTGAAGGATGATAATGAGGAAGATGACATTGATGAAATGGAATTTTACGCATGGAATGAGTTGAGACTTCATCCTCTGCTCATGAAAGCGATATACAAACTTGGATTCAAGGAACCCATGCCTATACAGAAAGCTTGTATTCCAGCTGCTGCTCATCAAGGGAAGGTCGGTCAAGGTTTCTGTTCAAAGTGCTAGGTGAATTTGATTCAAATGATTAGCTTTGAAGGTAATTATTGTTTTTTCATTTTGACAGGATATTGTGGGGGCTTCAGAGACAGGATCTGGGAAAACGCTTGCATTTGGTTTGCCCATTTTGCAACGCCTTTTAGAGGAGAGAGAGAAGGCTGCAAAGATGGTTGAACAAAAGGGGGAGGAACCTGAAAAGTATGCTCCTACTGGCCTTCTAAGGGCTCTTATAATTGCTCCAACTAGGGAACTTGCACTTCAGGTAGTTGTCAAAACACTACTAATTATGGCATGTGTACAGCTAGCACTAAGATTGCTATTTAGTCAGCATTAAGTCAAAATCTAGTCAGCTACATCTTGCAAATAAACAGTACATTTTCTTTAGCTCTTTTAAAAGGCACAGCTACTTCTGAGAAGCACTATATGATGCTTTTCAAAGCAGTTGTTGCTGTTATAAATTTAAAACGCTTGAAAAGAATTTTTTTTAAAATAAATTCCAAGATGCATCCTTGTTGTATATATTCTTTGACTTCATTGAATTGTTTCATTAAATGGCGTGTACTTTTTTTTTTAATAATATATTTGAATGTAAATTTTCTGTGAAAATATTTACTATATCATATAATTATTGCTCATGGACAACCAAGTTCTCAAGTGGTCCCTTATAACTAGCCCAGCTGACCTGAAAACTACTGGAATCTAATTGATTGACATAAGTCAAAGCCTTTCAATTTGATATGCTTTCTGGTGATTCAGTTGAAATCATTATTCCTAATGATATTACTTGTCAAGTTCATTATTTGATATTGTAATTTCTTTTTCAGGTCACTGATCATCTGAAAGCAGTAGCCAAGTATATCAATGTTAGGGTGACCCCTATAGTTGGGGGCATTTTAACAGAAAAGCAGGAGAGACTCTTAAAAGCAAGGCCTGAGATTATTGTTGGAACTCCAGGGAGGTTATGGGAACTTATGTCAGCTGGAGAAAAGCATCTAGTTGAGGTAATTGCTGACACTATGCATCATGAAGTTTTAGCATGATGGAACTTTTAGTTATGGAGATTAAATATATGTTTCAAGGAATAACAACCTATCAGATAACCTTCAATGGGAGTTACTAATGTGCATTAGAACGGTGAATTGTTAAATAAGAAACTCATATATGTATAGACAAAACAAAATTAAAAGTGAAGAGCACAAAAGAATGCCTAGTCATGGGCTCATGGCATTCTTGATCTTTATATGCAATGCATGAACTACAATTAAGCATGCTCATACTCCACATTTCATTGTGAGAGGCATATCATATTGGTATCATTATTCATGGTTGATAGGGTCTAATATTACTTTGCACATGGCCTTTCATTATTGATACATAGTTATGTGTGCCTGTGCCACTGCAGGATTAATATACACAAAGTGATGAATAAATGAATATAAGCACGCATCTGTGGACTGAGACATCACTTGTTTAATACTTGACAGTTTGAAGTTGAACAATAGCCTATAGACCGTGTGTCACATGTACATCTACAGTAGGAACTATAATAATTTTTTAGGACACATTCATCATGTGATCATCTTTGGCTACAATGTTGTGTAAAAAAAGCATTGAGTTTTTTTTAACAGAAATTACCCTTTTAATTTTTTATAAGCTAGGTTCAATATGTTGTATTGACCAACGCCTTTACCTTGTGAGGTTTGATTAATTTCTAGCTCTGATATATCATTTATTTCCACCACATTCAGTATCACCATTAGCAATATGAACTTTCTAGAAGTTATTTTCTTAAGCCTAAAAAGGAAGTCGAGCTTTACGCTTCTAATTCTCTGCCCTTTGCCCCTTCCCTAGGAAACATGTTAAAGGTTGTAAATAAACTATTCATGGGCTTTCACTTTATTGCTTAAGCTTTTGAGTTAAAACTTTGACATGGTGTCAAAGCTTATATAATCAAATGGTTAGATATTGGATTAGACAAAATTGAATTTCCGCACAAGGTATGGAGGCCTTGTGTTTTATTCACACTTCAACTCCAAAGAGCTTTCATGCGAAGGGGCATGTTAGATATTATAAAATTGGAGCACAATCTCTTGGAGGGAACCAATTCAAAAGACTAGCTTATTAGGAGGTAAAACTCCTCAAGCTTCCTATTAAGGGGTAGAACTCGTCGAGTTTGTAAGACCCTTCTCTCAAGGAAACCTCCCCGATGTGTGACTTAATAAAAAAATGTAACTATTCATGCCTTCACTTTAAATGCTTAAGCTTTTAAATTGAAATGGTCCATGACAAAACATAATAAATGGAAAACAGAAAAAGGCTTTATGTTGCTCATATGTAGGCATGCAATAGGGCCTAGTTTAAATCTTGATTGACCAAATTTCTGATATTATGTTTATCCAAATCAAATGCTTTAGTGCTTGACATACTGATTAAATTGAAACTCAATTTTGACTGACACCATTTGTTTTACAGCTACATTCCTTGTCATTCTTTGTACTGGATGAGGCTGATCGAATGATACAAAATGGTCATTTTAAAGAGTTGCAATCAATAATTGACATGCTTCCCATGGCCAATATGTCTGGTGGCGATGATTCTCAATCTGCACAAAATTGTATTACAGTTTCCAGCTACCAAAAAAAGAAAAGACAAACTCTAGTGTTTTCAGCAACTGTTGCACTATCTGCCGATTTTCGCAAGAAGTTGAAGCGTGCTTCAACAAAACAAAAGCAATCAGTGTTAGATGGATTTAATTCCATTGAAACTCTCTCTGAACGTGCAGGAATGAGAGCCAATGCTGCAGTCATTGATCTCACTAATCCATCAATATTAGCAGCCAAGCTTGAAGAATCATTTATTGAGTATGTAATCTCATGCCTAATTCTAGAATTCAAGTTTAAGAACATGCAGATATAACATTAATTTTTTGCTCGAAGTTCTTACTTTTGTGGTTTGTTTTCTTTTTCCTGCTCCTCCCCTCCTACACCCCCAAAAATTTATATATTGTTACATAGATCATGTGAGTCTTTAAGCTCATAGGCTTGACTGTCAATGGTGGTAAAGTAGCTGTGAAAGAATTTTGTTGGATTTTTTAGCCCTGTTGAATAATTTAGACATATTAGAGCACTGTTAGTTGGGCACTCGAGCTTCCTATCTTAACTGTTTTTTCAACATACAAAATTCAATTACTTTCTCCTTACATATAAATTGTTATGATGATTATAAGTATTCAAATTCTATTCTTCTGAGGTTGGATTACATATACTATCCCAAGGCCAATATTCCTCTAGAAAGAGCTATGACGTCTTTGTTGAATGTTCTTGATGTATTTCCTAGATATTCTTCCACGATTTTTATATAAGAATATACTATTTAACAATTGATTGTGCAATATATAGTCACTCACTAATGCGTTATATGACAAGTAATTCAAGTTTGATGAGTCATAACTTTTTACATGATAGTAATTTTTGTTATGGAATGCAGATGCAAGGAAGAAGATAAAGATGCTTATTTGTATTATATTTTAACTGTCCATGGACAAGGCCGTACAATAGTATTCTGTACATCAATTGCAGCTTTGCGCCATATCTCTTCTCTACTCCGCATTCTTGGGATCAATGCTTGGACTCTTCACGCCCAAATGCAGCAACGAGCACGTTTAAAGGTTTTTTTCCTTTTCCTTTTCCCCATTCATGGTTTCTTTCTTCAAGTCTTGCTCTCATTGTTGTGCTGAAAGATCTGAATGACCATATAATTTGTGTTTGGTCCACCTCTATTACTTTACAACTGTATATTGTAGTAATAGATGAAATTTTGATCACTGGATAGATTGATGCAATAATTATTGAAGTCCTACTCTCTATGGATCCAATTGGGGATTAGACATATGCAATCTAGGTTGTCAAGATTGAGATGTTATCAAGGACCAACCAAGAGACTTAAGATGGGATTGAGAATTGTTCAATCCTACCTCAAATGAAGATAACAGTTTCATTGACCCCTGCAGTTAGTTGCAGCTGTGCAAAGAAGATATATGGAACTGTTAAGGAATCTGGCCAGCAGGCACACATGTAAGGTTCTAGGGGAGGTTCTAGAGGAAGTTTGTCAGAAAATAGAAGGGCCGATGGCTGAGGCAAAACTAGGCAGAAATTTGGGGAAAATTGTGGGAGGACTAGCCCCTTGAAGAACAAGGATAATTTCTTTGCTTCCTTTTCTGTATTTCTCTATTTATCTACTGTAATTCCATACAGGAAACCTAGGATTTATCACAGTTCAAAATATCACAAATAAGCATCATACCATTAAATTAGTTTTAACACACTTAAGTAAAATACGTCATAGCTACATAGGATCCAAAGCATGATAGTTAAGAATGCATTATGTAGCTATAACAAGTAGAAAAAATTACACGGTTTAAAAATTAGTAAATAGAGAAGGCAGAGACAAAATCAAATTGCACTTCTTGTTATATGATCCTCCTTTTCTGTTTGTATATCCCTTATGATCCTCTTCTTTCAAATGCAGAGGCATATGGTGTTATCTATGGTGCTATGATATCTCATCATTGGCCTTCAACAAATGAAGTCCACCATAGAACAAATTAAGTATGGGGAGGCAACAAAAGTATAGTATTTCTGAGGGTTTAGTATTGCTGTCATATTAACATTAGTAATGAATTTGATATGTTAGAAGGCTAATTATGAAGATTGAAACATATTTTATAAAACTGTGAGTTAGTTTTTTTTTTCTTTTTAAATTTAAAATCCTTGATATGTGATGGTATTCTGAAGTTTTCTATGTTTAGTCATTTCCTATTGAAGTGCTTGGGTATGTTACTACTTATTAACATCCCCAAAACAAAAAATAATCTCAGAAGAGTTGCTTAGAACTGATCTATTTCTGTCAATTGGTTATACTGGTCAAAATTTGACTGCTGGACAGAAGGGAATATACATATGGAGAAATTGGCATTTGGCAACATGAAGAAAGGTGTGGTGGAGAATGAGAATTCTCTTTTACATCTAAACACAGGAGTTTCATTTGTTTATTGGACATAATGACAAAAATAACTAGAAAAGTAAATAGATGGTTAACTGATGGGCCCATGCACTATGGGCCTAAGATGGGAAGGTTTATCAGAGATGGAGCGGGAAAGAGAACCTGGGAAGGGATGAGCTGTCCTGGGGTGAGGTGTCCGTTCATAACTAACTTGGGGGACTCGTGGGTCATGTGGGATGGAAGAGAAGAGAGAGAGAAAGCTGTTAATGGGATATAAGAGCTGAGAGGTGCAAGGTGTGAAGCAAGGAAGAATTCAGGGAATGCTTGGGAGAGTCTCTGGTCTCTCAAATACTAGAGGACCTTTACTGTTTTTATATTTTATTTGCTTACTTCCTATTCTGTTGTATATCTCTGGCTATTTCACTGCCGTGGATAGTTTAGCTTGAGTTGTTTATATATAATCCAGAGCCATTTTCGTCCATTTCTGCTTTTGTTTGGCTGTCGGGTTCCCTCATTAACTAACATGGTATATAACAGAACCAGTAGTATAGCATGACAGATGAAGTTGATGGACACCTAAGTAAGTGTAGGCGACCACTTTCAAGAACCAGCTTGTAAAGGGGAAGAATCATACCATTTAAGTATCACAAGATTTACTAGTGGCTCTCTAGTGTGGGACTCCATCAAAGATCTGGTACTTCAGTGTGGAAGATTGAGATGGTTTACATAGAATGGATAGAAGAACACGGTATTGGTATGATTG
This sequence comes from Delonix regia, assembly GCA_037074485.1. Lineage (NCBI taxonomy): Eukaryota > Viridiplantae > Streptophyta > Magnoliopsida > Fabales > Fabaceae > Delonix > Delonix regia. The sequence goes on from CM073457.1 coordinate 24,385,563, forward strand.
CAAAAGCTTGGGATAGGACATTATTCTCATTCTGAATTGTAAAGGGTCGAAAAACTCTCAGGACTTCGGCTAATTCCTGGCTCTTAGTTTAACTTAATTAAGCTAATATAAATATTCAAGTGCACCATCTTGTTGGAGAATTTTTGAAGTGGTTGACATAGTCTCTGCCATGACGCTTACTAATATGAACCATGTTTTAAGCATAAAAGTCTGTTGATATTCTACCAGTCAGTTTAGTAGCCTCAGTGTTTTTTTTTTTTTTGCCTTCTATATATGAGTTAATATGGACAAGTTGTTGCATCATGTTTGGTACTAGTGTCCAACATGTATTGGACACAGATGAATTCTTTAAGTTCTGTGCTTCATAGTCTACCCCATATTCCTCCCTATAGTTGATTAGTTGTGTTGTTGGGTGTCTTCGTGGGAAGCCTTAAAATATGAGGAAATTATGGTCAATCTTATATCAGGATGCCAGTAATTTTAGAGCAATCAGATTGACAGTTGATACTAGCCCATCTACTAATTATATCCTTAATATTTGTGCACCTTCCAGTTCAGACATTTTGAACATCGATTTTTGTTTACCTCTCATTATATGTTTTTGACTTTCAACTTTTTCTCTTGTCTAATGCAGGCCATTGATCGCTTTCGTGAATCTGAAAATGGCATACTTGTTGCTACTGATGTTGCAGCAAGGGGTCTTGATATTCCTGGTATTAGAACAGTTGTCCACTATCAGCTTCCACATTCAGCAGATGTAAGTTAATAGTAGGCTTTATTCACCCTTTGTAATATATATTGTTTTAGCATCTCAATTTTTTATTTTTTTTTATGTTTAGGTTTATGTTCATAGAAGTGGAAGAACAGCTAGGGCTTCTGCTGAAGGGTGCAGCATTGCTTTAATCTCACCAAAAGATACGTCAAAGTTTGCTTCGTTGTGCAAGTCCTTTTCTAAGGTTTTCATTTTCTAATGAAGTTCTACTGTTCTAATAATTTAAATTTGATGTTGAAAAATTAGAAGTCGCACCTCTCTTCTATTATTTTAATAATACCTACTATTAGCAGTTATTAAGAGATAGTCAAGCACTATATTTTAAGAGAAAAATTAATAAACTTACTGAAAGAAGTTACCTGTTGAACCAAGTGAAGTTCTGGATATTCTTATTGCTTGATCTGGACAGGAATAAATAAGTTACATTTCTACTTGTGTTTGATGTATGTACAGGACACTTTTCAGCGATTTCCTTTAGAGAATTCATACATGCCAGAAGTTCTAAAGCGATTGTCTATTGCACGTCAAATAGACAAAATAATACGAAAGGATTCACAGGTAAACAGCTCCACCTGACTTTACACTAAAGGAGTACTAATACTTGATTTTTGAAGCGGAAGCAGCATTCAATTCGTACCCATAGTGGGTACATGTGATGGTAATATTCATTTACTTCTATATACACTTTGAAATGTTTTCAAACGAAAAGATAGAAGATAAAATGGCATTTTGGAACCATTTCAAAATGCAACAAAATGCATAATTATGGTAAGAAATTTCATTGAAATATACTGTAGTTCAACAAAATTTACCAAAGCACATCAAAGAGGCTGTAAAATTTGTTGGAACTTTTGAATGAATTATTTTTCATGTTAATTTTAATTTTATACATTAATTTTTAGTATGTGTAGAAGTTAAACATATAATAGTACCCTGCCAAACCCATACTGTATCCCTGTACCAGCGTAGCATATCATTTCTAATGCTATGCAATACCTGTGTAGTTTTCTTTTCACTTCTCCACATTATACTTAAGCCCTTAACTATTTTTTGACTATGTAAATTTTACATGTGAGTGCTTTCGATTTTCCCCTCTATATTTTAGGAAAAAGCTCAGAAAAGCTGGTTTGAGCGGAATGCTGAATCAGTGGAATTAGTTATTGAAAATTATGACAGTGAGGAGGAAAGAGTGAACAAATATAAGCAAACGAAAGCCAGCTCTACTCAGTTGAAGAAATTGCAGCAGGTCTAATGCACTAAACTTTTCCATCTTAATCTTGAACTGATATATTGCCAGTACTTCTTTCTTTTCCCTATTTGTTTCTTGTTAGATAAACTTTTCTATGAATGTTAACTCTACCCTAAATGAACATTGCAGAAGCTCAATGTGCTGCTTTCACAGCCCTTACAATCAAAAACATTTTCACATCGATATCTAGCAGGGGTATTATTACATTTTTCAATCTAGCCCTGAATTTTATGTTGTGTTTCTTTTCCTTTCAACTTTTGCATATATATGCTATTTCTCAAAAACTTACAAAATTTGAAAACTTGGTGCTCTTTCCAGGCTGGGGTCACACCTCTCATGCAGGAACAGTTCCAACAATTAGCCAGGCAAAGACAAGGTGGAAGTTCAGGAATATCCAGTAAAGGAAAATTGGTTGTAATTGGTCAAGATTGTGTTGAAGCACTTCAGGCCTTGCGGAATGCTGGGGAAGAGGTAGAACCTTCCACTCTTGTATCTTGGGTAAATGGTGTTGTGGTTTATGTGAGAGTGTACTCTTGTTGGGTACGGGATTTATACTCGGACAAAACCTAAGGACACTCTTGATTGTATTACTAAAAGAAAACTGATAGGCTATAGGCCTAAATATTCATTGTCTTAAAGGAACAATACAATCAGCCCTGAAATTAAAACAATCAAAATATCGAGATAGTTTGGTTTAGTTTGGAATTTTTTAAGTTGAATTCGGTTTATGAAAGATAACCAGACCAATCATGTACATAAAACATGTTAAATGTGAGTTTTAGCTAAAATGCGTGCATGACATACCTTTGTGTTAATTTATTAGTTTACTTTTTTGTAATTTGCTTCATTTTTTTTCAATCCGGTCCATCATCATTTTGACTTGAAAATGCCCCTTCTAATTCCAGAAACGATGTTAAGATGATTTTATTGTTTGAAAAAATAGTATGATTCATCGTGGCCAAACATTTGGGAATTTCTTGAGCCTAGTGTCAATATTTAGTTAAGCTTTAACTTCTCTTTCATTCTCTTTGTTCCTGTTTTTCCTTGTCACAGGTGCGCATGGATGTCAAGGATATGGCAAGAAAAAGGATAAATATGGAGAACTTGAAAAGAAAGAGAAAAGAGGAGAAAAAACGTATGCCCATTATGGTTAATTTATTTTTCATATGTTACCCCGGTTATTGTGCTATCTAGTTTATTTTGATTGACGAATTGTTTTCTGAATTAATTCTATTTGATTAAAAAAAAAAACATCTCATTTCAGGTTTGCGTGACCAGCGAAGAAAGCAGAAAAGAAAGTTATCAAAGGAGAATGAATAGAATAGTTTATATCATTATTACAACCGAAATTTTTATGTTTTTGACTTGTGAAGGATATTTATTAGTATCCACAAATAATTTTGATTTTATATTTATCTTTTCAAACATTTTTTAATCTATATACTTTATTAGTATCCAAACACAGAACAGAGCTTGGCCTAAATATGGATTCAGCATGGTAATCTCTTTCACAAGCCCATTGGACCAAAGCTTCTTCTCAAACTCAGAATGATAATGACAATAGTTGCTCACATACCGTCAAGCAGAACCAGAAGGAAGGGAGCACAAGATTTAATTTCATAAGCAACAAACACGGATGAACAAGTCATTAGAAACCACGAAATAACACAAAAATATGCCAGAAAAAGGGAGTGTCCTTCAAAGTCTATTTGCGCAAGCCACGAAATTAGGCTGCAGGGTCATCTTCAAAGTCATCTCTGTAAATGCGATGGTTCCTCCCAGGAGCTTTCATCGTTTTTCTGTTCTTCGAGCCAAAACCAAATGCACCACCAAAGATACATATAGCAGCAGCAGCTACAACAACACCAGCTGCAGCAATAATTTCACTAAAACTAACATCAGTACTGTTTTGGGCTCTATCTACCATTTCGCTATTTTGGGTGCTCTCAGACTTATCCTCTTAATGTTGTTGAAGGGTAAGGGGTGCTAGTTGTTTATATAGTGATATCTGGGGTGATGCATAGAGGCAGCAATCACTGGGTTTTAATTAATTTTCTGAGTTGAAAGATATATAATGGTTGTTGGCATTAATATTCCGTTTGAGTTTTCTATATCGTTAAATGGTTGGATGCATGAAAGCGTTAAAGGATGGCACGAAATACGATGAGGCTCTTCGTGCTGAGTATTTGGATTAGAATTTTGTACATTTAATTGTAAATTAACATGATCAATTTTGGTTGTACGATTGTAATTTATATTTTAAAAATTTTTATTTGAAAATTAAGTAATGTTATTAATAAAATTCATCTAATATAGAAGCAAAAATTTTACTAAATACAATCTCAATTGTGAGAGGGTAAAACTATACTTAGGAATTTGGTGCAATTGGTTTGGTCAAAACACTAGCGACGAGTTCTACTTTTTGAGAGAAAGCATTTTTTGTTGTTTCTATTTTTGATATTTATCTTAATAGTTAAAAGAATTAGAGTGAGAAATCGAGAATCTCGAGTCCAACATCCTAATTTATACAGTTACCATTAGATTACTCATCACCCAAGCGGCAATGCTATGCAATAACATCAAAGCAGGGAAAATTTTGCATCCATGTATTAAATGAAGTCCAGCTAATTAAACTTACACATATCACGAGATAGCAACATGAATCCTTCAATTTGACTAAATCCTTTTGGTTTGGAAGTTATTAATACTCCCTGTTCCAAATCACTGACTGAATCGAAGACCTAAACCCTTTAAACTCAAAAAATGAGATATGAACTTATGCCCGACATAAGGAAGATGAGCTTCATAATCAACCCAAAAGAAATGGCATTTTATAATATATAACAACCTTACACATTCTTGACTATTCCTGTATTAGCCTGATAAATTTTGGTGTAAGAAAAAACAAACTATGGAGCAATGAACCTCGACCAAAACACCACCAACCATAGCCTCAGTTGTTAAGTTAGCATTTAGTAACCGGAAGGGGATATCAACTTCTCCTTCATGCGAGAGATGAGCTTGAACTTCTCCTCGGCCTCAACCTGTTGACGAACGTCAGATTTTGATGCCCGATCTGGATGAAACTTCAGCAACGCCCGTTTATAAGCTGCATGCACCTGAAATTAAACCCATCAAACAATAATGAAACATGGCCACGAGCTTTAAGTAAATATGCCAACCAGCTGTCAAATCCACGACAAAGAAGAGAACAAATCTAAATTCAGATTCTTTTTGTACTTTAACTGTGCAAATCCGATAGTCCATGATCATAAAACTGCACAAATTTCACAGTACACATTTAGAATTGAGATAGTGAAATTGGTAACTTTTGAAAATCAAAATCTAAACAAATCTAAAAATTTGATTGAACCGTCCGCATTAAGCGAATTGCCTGATCAAACTACGTGCAGTTCAACTGCTCGAGTACAAGGAATCCAGATTCTACAAACCTAACAGATTTTATTCTTCATATAATATTAAATGCAGCTAAGATGATGTTGAACTCTAAAAGAATAATATTATTCTTAATATGGCAGCAAAGACAACTAAATAATTTCATTTCTGGAAAGCATGTATGTTATGCAAAAACTTTATCTCATTGACCAAAAAATGAGGGGAAGCTTTTCCAATATCAAATGTTAAGGAAATCTGATGATATTATTGAAATAAAAATAGTATCAGATATTTAAGCCAAACCTCAAAGATGACTAATGTAATCTACTCTTATTAATGAAAAAATAGATTGTTAGTTCCTTTCTATTCACTCATTGGAAAGGCATTTGCTATATCATTACTTTCATCCAGGCATATAAGACTCCATGATACATAGATACCCAAATTAGATTTATGTACAGCATTTAGTAAATATTGAATAACTACCACGAGTTAAATTTTAATGAGGTTAAAATTCCTATATTTTTTTTTTTTGTTTAAAAAAAAAAGGTAACAGGGGAATTACAAAGAATGAGGCCTAAAATTTAAATATCACGTTCTAAATTTTTTCTTTTTAAGAAAAAGAAAAAAAGAAGATTATGTATGATTGAAAAGATATATACAAACATAAACATGACTTGCCTCATGTGGCAAGGGGTTCAAGCCATCTCCCACTTGTATTCCCAAGCAACGTAGCAATGAAGCCATGTCAACGCATGTCATCTCCAATTTATTGAGCCCCTTCATTATTTCAACCCGAAATTTCTCTTTCATGTTCATATTTTCTTCATCCTGAATTTGGTTATTTAAAACATTGACAGAAATAATTAGCAATTGCAAACTTTTAGTGTCTAAACCATGTCCATGCAGTGCACAGAATGAGAATGTCATATCGAATAAAATTGACCAAATTAAGCAAAAGCTAACATGCGTCCAACCTTCTTTTGTGTCTCTCTCACTTCTTCAATCCGTTCCTTTTGCCTTCTTTGCATGTCTAATAGGCGCATACTTTCAGCCTTTTTCCTTTTGCGCAGCCTCTGTGCCTCCTCTGCCTATTGTTCCTCATCAGAGTTCAAATCATTTAATTACAAGTGTGATGGCATTAAGTTGCAAGAAGAAAACAATATATAAAAACCATGCATAAGCATAATGCAAATGGGTGTGAAAAGATCAATATGTACAAACAGCTTTTTTCCTGACAAACTATAAATCATAACAGCAAGCCAAAAGAAACCATATAAATTTCAAATTGTGATGATAAAAGGGAAAGGAGAAAAGAAACAGAAAGAAAGGTGCCGTGGTGATTTAACTACATCATTAAGTTTTGACAGCAGAAAAAACTTGACAGCAAAGATGCTCTCTGTAAAGGGAGTATATGCCTATGTGGAAGTGGGCTGGAAAGCAAAGGACAGCTCTCTGTAAAGAAGGAAAGATATCCAGTGGATTGGAAAATTAGTCTGCTAGACCTCTACAGACAATCCTTTGTCCAGAAGCCCTAAAATTATGAGGGAGTAATGAAAAGGAGGATACTCTGCTCATTTATATGACATAATGCAAAGCATACAATGACTAAAAAATAAAAAGGAAAATAAGAATCAGAAACCTTCGCACAAAAGGTCACTAGTTGATATTATTCAAAAACCCACACAGAAACCACAAAATGTCCAAATAGTAACAATATTTAGGAGAGAACCAGTGTTCCCACCAATTCGTCCCTCTTCATATAGTATGCATTTTAAGTCCATGAGAAAAGGACCAAGAAATGTATGGGTATACATGAACACTGAAATAATTCATCAACATAATTGCATATGTGCAATACCTGGATTTGCAATTGTCTCTGCCTAGAAGCCCATTCTTCCTCTATAGTTTGCTTGTATTCTTCAGTCTCCTTAAGCTTTTCTCTTTCATTTATTATATCTCTCTCATCGGAGTTAGTAACACCACCATCTGGAACATGTAAGGCATCACCTACATCAGATGATTTCTCATTTTCCACCAAGCAAGATCTGTCCTGCTTACCTTGCAAATCACTACACAGTGTATTCCTCTGCACAGAAACTACTTCAGAATCATCTGATACTTCTACTTTGAAACAGTTAGAGACTCCTGATTTGCCAAATGATTGAGGGTTACAGAATAAAGAATCTTCAGGAGTAGGTTCAATTTTTTTGTCAGCTCCCAGACCAGAATTATGCCACCTACCACAAGATTGAGACACAAACTTATCATGGTTACCATATCTTTCATCAAAAGAAGCATAATTAGAATTCGCTTCAAAAATATTGTCATCATCATTCTTCAATCCATTGTTGTCCACTTGTCTTTCACTTTCCTCTAAATTTGAGCCCATATATTTAGACTCTTTACCACCCATTTCTTTCATAAACCTTAAATCACCAGTACCATCACCAGCAAAATTATAACTTCTATAATTAGTGCAGGAAGAAAAATAATCTCTTCTACTTTCTGGACTTTGGGCATCAGAATTCTGATGTATGGATTGCATTTCCTCTTTGGATCCAAATCTGAAAAATTTGAATCTCACTTGGTCAACTTTCTGATCAGAACACTTGGAAGAACTTCCAGCTCCAAGATTGCAATTCGTCCCGTTCATATGACTATCACGCATATCAGAGAAAGAACACAGATTCTCCTTCAAATATTTTCCATTGCAGGGAACAGAATATACATTGCTTCCAGCATGCTGTCCTGTCCTACATTCCATTCCAATATCAGTGTAAATAGTACTACGGAAACTAGAAGAACTTGCCTGCTCATCAAAACCAGCTTGATCATTAACAACACGCCGTTTTCTCTTGACCCAAGCCTTCTCCCATTCTTCACTAACTTCTATAACTTCGCAATCTAAACAATCACTCTCAAACAACCCACTTTCAGACCCATCTAAACCACAACTTCTTTCAGCAGCTTTTACAGGTGATTTTTGCCTGCTTTTTGGCAAGTTAGATGCAGAAGCCTTTTCTTTCACAACATGACAATCATCAACATTTATGCCTACACGATTTCGCATATAGCTGGGAGCAGGAGAAAATCTTTTACTTGAGGAGGCATCACTATCCAATTCCCCGCCACCTTGAGCAATATTCCCAGGATGGTAGGCATCATCGCTGCCATCATCATCAATGCTGATAACACTCTGAAGTGGACATTTTCTGTCTCTTTGGGGCACAGTCCTGCCATGCAACCTCTCTTCCAAAAACTCAGGTTCATCTATGATAACAACATCACTAACTTGATCACTGTCTATGTCAATGAGAACAACATTTATGCAATCCCCTTTCACCTGATTAGATTTGGGAGTTTTCGACCGCGAACATGTCCGAGGTTGAAAATGCTCCCTAAAGAATTTTTTTCCTATCATTTATCACTGCAAAGAAGTAAACAAATATAGATAATATCAAATAATAAAAATAACAAAAAGAGAAGAGAATATTATTCATACAGTATGCATATGTATGCACTCCATTCACTTTAAGATGCTTTCTAGAGATATTATTCATATTTATCATTTGCTGCAATAGTCCCAAAAACAAATAAAACAAATAAAAAAAAATGAAGAGTCATTGTTTCAATTATCCAACACCAAGAAGCAGAAGATAATTTCCATAATTCATTTGTCTAAACTTTAAATACGTCTATGACACTAGACAACTACCATACCTCATCCAACTAACTCCGTCCCTTCAATTGGCTGCTATCCTTATCAGCCTTTTAACAAAAATTCTACAAAGTCAATTTCTTTTAGAATTTGCCCATCAGTTGTTATCTAACCTTACCAACTAACTGGGTCAACACTCAAATAAAAGGATTTTGTTGTTAAATATTATTTTATTTGGGGTAACAAACTGAATTAACATAGAGAAGCAAATCCTAGCAGAAATATATTCTTTAGAAGTTTATGCAACTTCTCATTCTGAAATATTAGAGGAGAAGAAAAGGGGTTGAAATTATATATGTCGCGAGTGTCAACTACATTTGACAAATGTTATGGGCTCATGAACCTATGAGGCTACTGAAAATGATGGAGGCTGTAATTTTTAAACTATGAGGCTACTAAATTAGAGAATGGATTCTCAAGTGCTGCACTTAAGAGCTGAAGAGACGAGAGGCTGAGAGAATTTGGAAGAAACTAATAATAACATCAGCCCTCCCTGATGGAGGGCAATGCCGCGGCACTTAATGGCACAACTGCTGGGCTGCGAATTCAAGCGCTATAAAGAATCCGCATCCGCTAAATCAACACTGTAATTAGAGGCAGTGGGTTAAAGCAAATGCTGACAAAAAGTGAGAAAGAATACAGCCAGCATCAGCACAAAATGTCTCCCATAAAAACCCCTTCAAAATCCAACTGTAGACCGAAATTAAAACCACCTTAGGAAACAAGAAACAACCAACCTGCATTATCACCCAGACTACGAATAAACAACATCAGCGTCAAGGAAACCACTTGCCAAATTTATTCATTCACCCTTCTTATCTAAAAAATGTAACAACCTTTCTTAAAATCACGAATAAATGATCGACCGGGAGACCAACCACAACCCATTACTCCAACTACCACTACAAAAGGGAAGAGACCAAACCCTAATCAGACGAACACACATGCAATTCCAACTCAAATACCCAATTCAATATATCGCACAATAACCTCAAGAAACATCGAGAATTGTAACCTATCATGCATCAGAAATTCAGACCTACAGAAAGCTGAAAGCATATAATCAAATGGAGGCCGCAACAATCAGAATTGAACCGCACCTCTTTATAATAGAACAAAGACGCATTCGCTCTTCCGCAAAATCCCCTTTGCTCCTTCTGAGAGAAAAACAAATACACTTGAGTCACAGCAGCAACAAAAGAAAGGGCAAAAAGCGAAGTACGAGTTCTTCGAATTCAATCGCAATTGAAGGCGTAAACTACGTAAACTATAAAGGACTAAAATTATTATAAATTAATTAAAGAAAAAAATTAAAATAAACAAAAAGCTAACTCCAAAAAAACAAAACGGAAAAACAACCATGTTTGACAATTTGGCTTGTGCAGTACGCTGCTACACAATTTTCGTCGTTGCAGTAACAGGCAACCCATGACGGCATGTACACGGATCGTCCAAACAACGACGTCGCTTTACAATCTTGGGGAGGAAGATTGCTGACTTGCTTCCCCTATCGGGCAAAAATGTTGAAGCACTTCTTTTGACTTTTATGTATCGGTGTACACACGATTTAGAGATGTTGAAGTTTTAAATTAGAAAATATTCGTGGGTAATGATGACATTGCATTAATCTAATCAAAACATAATAGTAAAAAAAATTAGGTTTTTGTTAACTTGACAATACAAATTAATAATGATCCCGATCCTTGACGGTCAATTTTATTGTTCTAAAATGTTATATTGTGCTTTTATTTGCAAAAAGATTAAGATAGCGTGAGAGATCTATTGGATTTTATGTAAATATATTTTTTTATCGAACTCCATTAGTTACACGAAGTTTTTAAACTTTAAATCTTATAACTTAAACCAATGAGAAGCGTAAAATTATTATTTGTTATCATAATTTAATTAAACTAACACAATACATCATTTATAATATAAATATATTCTATCTGTCAGTATTTTCCCCCATTTAGTAATAGGTCACTATTTTAAAATGAATTATCCCCTTTAGAGCTTTCTAGCTTGGTGGCAAGATTAAGAACTAGCCCACATACCAAAAATGTAAGAAAGAAAAAAAATTTGCATTAAAAATGAAGGAAAAAAAAAAGATTGGAAGAATGGCAACGAGGCAGAAGGACTAGATCTAAATGCTAAAGATACATATTATTCAATATGAAACAATCAAGCAACAGCTAGCTAGTGGTGAAGAACAAATCAATACCACAATGTTACAAGTTAGGATGTCTGTGCATTAAATTTCATCTACAAGGAATAGGAAGATGACATATATGAACAACTCACTTTTGGAGACAATGTGAAGCACATTGGCGGCAGCTAAAAGATAACAATACCCAAGTTACCTATTGAGCAAGCTTCTCTCGCTTGGCATCTATACCCAAGTTACATCGGCAAGTTTGAATATTTTATGATCTATTGTCAAGATCAAGTAATTAGAATTGCACCACTTTGGAAACTCATGTTTCTTTCCCTCGTGCTCATATAATATATTAGAGATAAATAAAGAGCGTGTAATTCTACATCTTCAAGTGAGATTCAAAACTCTAATGTAAGTTTCATTCAATTTATGTTTTGTTGAAATATTTTTTAAAAATATTCGTGAATTAACACTAATTTATTTTATCTCAATTTACTAAGTTAATAAACTAATTAAGCAACTAATTTTGACATGAACCAAGAATTAATTACATTTGAATTATTTGTGAATATTTAATGATATTTTGAATTATCTATAAGTTTATTGGATAAAGGCCCCTACTTACAACTTAAAACTTATCTGTAATTATTTTGTTATATTACTAACTAAAAAGGTAAGAGGAGGATTTTATAAGCTAAATTATTTGTTATAATATCCTATTATAAATCTAAATAATTGAAGAAGTTGGGAGTTATCTTTTGAAATAAAATAAACATTTTATTTATTTAAAACCACCATGTTCTAAATGTACGTTAACTATCCAATTTTGATGATTCTTGATAAACTCAATTTTGGCTATTTAAAATCCTCTCTCTTATTTTACTCAACACGTAAACATGAGGTTTGGGCAAAGCATATTGTAATATCTAATGCTTAATTTATGATTACATTGAAAATCTTCTCTAGATAAGATTTTTCTTTCTCATTAATGATTTATTTGTATTATTATTTTGCATTAGTTTATGAAATTTTTGTTATCAATTCGTATCAAAGTCATAATTTATCTTTTTAGTCTTGTATAATTCCATATAAATCTATCTTGTCTGGTAATATTTGTTTTATAATTTTTGCCTTGAATTTTAACACATAGAATTCAAAAATGCAAACATGTACATTTTTCAACTTCAAATAAAATTTGCTCAAATACTCATAGGTCATTTTGAAATCAAATTAGAGCTTTTGTTAAGCATAAAAACTCAAACACAGTGATGCCAAAATCATGCCCAAAACATGAAGAAAAGCTAAGCCTATTGACATGTACACTGAAACTTTTTTAGCCAAAATTACACCTAAAAGTATGGGGTTTTGATCAAAATAAGTATTTTCACCGGTATAGTAATTTCAAGTAGAATGATGTTTGAACTTGGCCAAAACTCAAACTAACATTCAAATTTCTTGAAGTTGAGAAAACCCTTACATTTTCAATTCAAGATACTATCTAATAGATGTGTTTTACTCAAAATTGACAAAAGGGTTTTGTAGATCTTGCAAATTTAAGCATTTTGATACTAATAACACCTTAAAAACACTCTAAAATACTTCGCATCGTGTGTTGGAGTGCAAACCTGGTCATTCAACTCGTTTTAAAAACGGTGACTTTAGCAAAGCATGCTCAGGCCTCCTAGCATGTGGGGCTACAAGGTCCCACTTATGGGGCCCATTTTGGCCCAAATTTTTAGCTTTCACATTAATTTTTTCATTTCATGCTTAATGGTAATTTTTTTAGAATTTTTTTAAAATCTAAAAATATGAGTTCTTAAATTTCCATGGTATTTCACATGAGATTTCAAATGAATACTCTTTAAATTTTTGGCTGAAAACTCTTTTGCATATTCTAAATGCATCCAAGTATCATACAATTTTCACACTCTTAGAGGTTAAGTAGTTTGATATGCTAGATATTTTTTAGAGAAATTATGCAAATATAAAGTTAGTATTATGCTAAATTTAATTTAGACCAATTTTTGTGCGGATTTTGTAAATTTAATTATGAAAATTATTGTCCTAATTATTTTAAACTTTTATAGCAATATACTCATCTATCAAAGGTGACATGAATTATTGTGCTTGAGTAATTAGGTTAGATTGATTGTAGAAAGCCCAAATATATATCTAAATGAACAACCTGACTTTAAATAGGCATAATTTTTAGCATAAATAGAATTTTTGGACTTATAATTTCATTCTCAAAAGTTCACTCAGAGCTTGATGCCTATGCAAATTGCTAAAGGTGATTCAGTCTAGTTTCAAGTTTGAATTCCATTGTTTTATTGACTTTTAATCCTTTTAACCATTTTTCTGTTCTTTTCTTATGTTTCTCTTTTCTATTTTATTTTTTGGAAACTTAATTCATGATGTCATAAAACTGCTTAATAAAGACGATTGGTAATTTATTTTTCCTTTAAGAATATTCCAAACTATTTTAGGAACTTTGCTAACTTGATTGAAATATACTTTTTTTCAATTATTCTCTAATTTAAACAAAATTAGAGATTGGAAGCATAATCCATTTTTAAAATATTGGTAATCAATTATGGTTCTATATATTAAAACAACGTCAAAATTATTAGTGTTTGTTTGCTTACATTTAAACATGATTAAGTGATTTCACTTGCCATGAATATTACTTAGGTAATTAACACCTTGCGATTGTAAGCTCACTCATCGTGAGACTAATTGTAAGGATGTTTTGTTGGTGTGATTGAAGTGGCAATTTCAATTTAAACTTTGTTGCTAGGTAAATTGCATTAACAGTAGATTTACCCTATCAATGTGGCACTAGCAATGTAATCTAATGATATATGATGGAATTGATGTCTTAATATTTATTGTACTCATATTGATCTTAGATCTGTATAGATTGTATTTAGAACATTTCTTTGCTAGAGCTAAATACCAAGGGATAGGTGAAAGTCTTAAACTATTAAAATGGCCATGATAAAAGGGAAGGAACTAATTACTAATATGCCTTCTCAATACTACCCATTAATGACACTCTTGAAAAGATTATAAAAGTAACTGGAGCTTTAATTAAAGATAAACAAACTTCAATGGATATGCTTGTAGAAACATATAATAAGCACTTGATGTGCATATTCACCTTTACATACATTTTTATGATTTTTTGAAGAGATGTTATGTTTTAAAGTTTTAAATAGCTACTTACAGCTACATCAAATATATATATATATATATATATATGTAAATATGAGTGAAGAGTATATGTCGTTTGTTTTGTGATAGCTATTTGTTTAGGAATGTGATCAAGAAATATATTTATGTTGTGTACATATTTTAAGTCTTAACCACTTTTGTTGCGACAATAACTCTATTATAAGCTTTACTGAAAGGAATTTGGTAGCATCAAATTTGTTGCTCTTGTGTATTTTAAAATTTTGATGTCTTAGTTTAGTATAAGTCTAAATTATGTTATTAAGGAACATTTTGATATATTTTGACATATATAAGATTTGTTTCCCTATCATATTTAATATTCTTAGTTATGCCAAAATTTTGGATATAATTCTTAATTGATACTTTGTCGGTATTTATAATATTGTTATCCTATCGAATTTAATATTATTGATTCACTATTTCATTTATAAATTTTTCCCTTGTCTCAGGCTCATATGGTTCACATCTTTAGTGAATATATGCTTACAGATGAATTGATCAAAGACAAACCCATAAAAGCTCATATGGGTCTTATTCAGTCCTTGATGTTACCTTGGTCTTATGGGAGTATGAGTTGAATCTTTAAGGGACTTTTGTAATATAATTTGACTTGTTAAATGTCCATTTTATTCAGATTTTGAAACTATGTGTATGATTGTATTAAGATCATTTATTTCTTCTTATGTTATGGTCATTTTAATATCATTTGTTTTTCTATTGAATCCAGTGATATTGTGTTGTTTCATTTCTAAACTTGGTATAGTTTTTTATGTATATTTTGGTTGCTTAATTTTAATTGGTATTTGTTTAATTCATTGTTCTAATAATCGATTAATGTAATCCAAGTAGAAGATTGTTAAATTTTTTTAAAAAAATATTTGTGGATTAACATTAATTTATTATTTGTTTAATTTACTAAATTAATTAACTAATTAAACAATCAATTTTGGCATAAATCAAGAATGAACTAGGTTTGAGTTAATTATCAATAATCAATGATAAGATAGATTAATCACTAACCCATTAGATAGATACCCCAACCTGTCGCCCAAAACTTATCAATGGGAAGTTATCTTATAAAATGTAAAAAGAGATAGCCAAATTATAATTTATTATATCCAGTTATAAATCTAAGTAGTCAAGAAAATGGGAAGTTATCTTTTGAAATAAAATAAATATTTTATTTATTTAAAATCACTATGTTTTCTAAACATGTGTTAATTCTCCAAATTTTGAGGACTTATGATAAATTCAATTTTGACTATTTAAAGTCATCTTTATCATTTTACCTTGCAGGTAAGTATGAGGTTAGGGCAAAGGAGGTTATAATTTCTACTACTTAATTTATAACTGCATTGAAGATCTTCTCCAAATAAATTCTTTTTGTCTCATTGATGATTTATTTATATTATTATATCCCATTAGTTTATAGAATTTTTGTTATTATGTTTATCTCTCTACCGTGACGGAACATGAGAAAAAAGAACTTAGAAGAATAGATGAAGAATAGAAATCTGAATTATGATTGGTTAAGAATCATGCTTGGGATTTAATGAAATGATTCACTCTGGCCCAGATTCAATCAAACAAAACCTGGGCCTTCGGCCCACACAAGATGCCTTGATATTCTACGGGCTGAAGCCCATCTAGCTATTGGTCTTTATATTCAACACATCTTCTGCTATTAGTCCCAAAAAAATTTAAAAAAAAAAATCATACGCTTATCATCTCATCCTTTTTCTTTGAACCAGCTTGAAATTTCACATAATGCAATTCATTGAGTGGGGACAATATCAAATTAGATTTTGTTGGCTATATCTTCAAGTTTATAAGAAGCTCAAACTGCAAATGAACATCTTCAAGTGTTTGCTACATGACAAGTGAATTTTTTTACCATCTAATCATATTATTAATTGTTTCAAAATAAAAGTTAAGCAAAGTGTTACTTCTAGTTTCTACCACTTGCCACTCCAACATTCCTCCATTGATTTCTATTGTCATATAGAATTGCTGGAGATGTTAATACAATTTTTCATTCACTTAAAAGACTAAAGTTTGGCTTGAAATAATTCTTGAAATATTATTTAGTCCAATCAAATGGTTTGAAGCTCAGTCATTGTTACCTCTTATTCTTTTAATTAAAATTATATTTTTTAACTCCAAGTACGATGGATTTTACTTTCTTTATACTTCTAGCTCAATGCACTTTTAGGTGAGAACTTGAGTTTAAGTAATTTTTTACATGTTGAAGACTCTACCATTTGGTACGTACTAAAGATTTTCAATCTTGAATTGTTCTTTAACAACTTTAAATTAAACTTTTTTATTACAACAGTCCTCACTAATAATAACTAACCATAAAGTTTGTAGTCTAGGTCTCTAAGATAGTACTTAATAATAACTAATCTTATTCCTCTCAATCACACTGCACTTATCATAACACATATTTTATATTGACATATTGTTAGATATAATAAAAAATTCACTCGTAAAGTGCCCATTAAATAAAGATAGAATCTTAATATAAGAAATTACCATAAAATTTCAACTAGCTCTTTATATAAACCAAGCCTTATATATGATAATATATAATTTTATCAGTTTACAGTCTATATACACTCAATTAAAAATACTTGCAAGGATATTTAATATGTGAAAACATTGAAATGTTTTTTACATACTGTGAGTATTTCATTCGATCAATAATCTCAATCCATTTCAAATTTAGCTTCCACTACATAAGAGAAATCCGTGAGTCTCCTTTATTCTATTGATTTAATTTATCTGATTTTTTTTCCTTCACAAACTGTTAGAAAGCTCTAGAAACAATTAAAATCATGACTTACTTGTGACTCCTTATTTGCAGAGAGACATTATGCGAACAAGGAAAAGGCTACATAGACTCTTGGACACAAAACAGCTTAATTCTGGCTCATTTCTTCAACGGGGTCATTAGATGAAGTTAGCAATAGATATCTATAACACAAACACTAAACATGACAGTGATATGAATACTATGTTACTTCAAAACTTGAAGTGCTAATTAATAGATCTGAAGAACAAATTCTAATCTGCAAAACTTAGTGTGAATCTAAATACTGAAAAGCACAATCCCTGTATGTACTGCATAATTTTATTGGATGATTCCCAGGAAAATATCTTCTGTTAATATACATTACAACTTATGGTATATAAGTTCATAAGATCAAAAACCCAGATCACAAAACTATAGATCATAGAAGTAGAATATTATATCAGTGAGAATTTGCTAGGTTTTCTTCTCTGATACAGGTGGACTCAAGCACCGCGAGAGGAGAAAGTAGAGGTATGGGATCTTTGCTGCTGAAGATTGAAGTTGAAGAAGAAGAGGAAGAAGAACTTGAAGAAGCAGCCTCCATTAAAGCTTTCTCTGTAAGACAAGCAGAGGACATCACAGTAGGCTTAATCTGAAGTGGACAAGGAGCTATCTTTTGAAGCCTACTCATAGATCTTTTGAATACTAACTCATCCCTGTGACTGCAAGTCTGAAAACCAGGAAACTCAACCCCAGAGTCCTCCATTGTTGCCTCTTGGAGCTTTAGCTATAACTATCAAAAAGAGATTAATATGAGATATGAAAACTAAAGAGTTTGAGAATCCAAAAATGGGGAAAATGAATGTTTTCTGTGGATCAAGTTTAGTTGATTAGATGCTTTCTGTGTGTGATGTGTTATTGGCAGATTAAGGACTTACTCTTCAAATGTTTGAGGCCTCCATTGTTGGATGGTAGCAGATGGGAACACAATATGTTGGAAAAGAGGTAAGTGGAGATTTTAACAAGTTCTATCAGTTTGTTCAGTAGAATGATGAAATTGTAAATTTTATTTTTGAACATTAAGTGATATTTAACCCTTAGGTATTTTTTTTTATATATAGAAATGGTAATGAAGATAGGTTGCTTCAATGCTACTAATCAAGGTTCCAGCATCATCTACACTCACATCTGTCAAACTCCCGGTACTTATATTTGATGCTTTGACATAAGGGTTAAATCAAAGGCAAGGAGAAAAATATTATTTCGGTCCCTGATTTATTACCAAATTATCATTTTGGTATCTCACTCATTTTATTACCTAAAATAATCTCTACAAATTGTAAATTGCTATGTCTAGTTCTCAACGGGAATTAATTGAGTTTAATTCAAAGGACCAAAAATAGTAATAATTTCAAATGTGGAGGACTAACATTGAAAATTTTCAATTATTGAGGGAGCAAAAGTGATAATTTCCAATAAATGGAGACTATTTTAAGTAATAAAATGAGTAAGGGACTAAAATGACAATTCTATAATACATTAGTGGCCAAAATAGTATTTTCTCCAAAGGCAAAATTTACAACTTGATAAACTTTGCTTAAAAGATAAATGGGCCAAAATAATTATAAAAAAGATAAATAAATATAAAAAATAAATCTCACTAAAAGAAATACACAAAACATATTTGATATTTTTTTTAATTAATCTGGTCTCCTTGCCACCATTTACATTTAATATTTTTTTTTTAAATACATAAAGTAAAGTGAGTAAGATAATATTATAATCTAACTAATATGCATTGCTCTCATAGGAAGTCTGGTCATGTGAGAAAAAGTTATGGGGTTTGCTGAGGCTGTAAGAAACCACAATATGCAATTTTCTTATTCATGTGAGGGAAGAATCAGATGCACACACTTTTCAAATATGGCCCATGTTTTCAGTGACAGTGAATCTCAGAGAAAGCACATGAGAATCTCAATATCTAAATGTTAGCAATTTCCTCACCAAATGCATTGTTTTTCAACTTTTAGGAAGTGGGTAACATGACATAGCTTTCTTTAATTTTAATTATTATTTTTAATTAATATATATAATGTGTGGCAGCTAAAGTTGTGGCCTTTGTCAAGTAAATTAGCTAAATTAAACTAAGCATGATAGTATTGTACAGTCAGAGCTTAGTGTATTATTATTATATCTCAAACTTTTTGGTCATGATTTGGTTATGATTGTTATGTGCCAACCTAGCTGATTCAGTTGATGTTGAACTACATGACATGTTTCCTATTTTACTCTTATTTTACAGTTTTTAATTGCTCAACTTCATGTGCTAAAACATGTAGAGATCATTCACTGTTGACTAGTTTTTTTAATACAAAATTAGTAATTAAATTATTTATTCTATTTTTGAAAGAGGATGTATTAAAATTTATAGTTTATTAACAATATAGCTTGATTTACCTAATAATGCGTTGGATTTGACATTTAAAAATTTGTTTGTCTAACAAAGCATTCACAAACTATTTCATTTGGTTTAAAGTTTAATTTTTAATAAAATCATTTTAGTGCACCAATCTTTGTATGCATAAAGGTTAAAAAATTTACTTTTACGTTAAATAAATATATTGATAACAAAATGTAATTGTCAAATGAAAGTTTTTAAATATAAATTAAGATCATACAAAATTACATTTAACTAAAATTATTTTTTAAAATCATGTTATCTAAAATCACTCACTTTTACTTCAATGTGATCCAAGCACATACTAAAATCAATTTTAATATACTTAACTGCAATCCAATCACACACACACACACACACACATATATATATATAACATCTTTAAATATAATGCAATTTTTTATATACTTATTTAATTTTAATACTTTTATTTTAGTAAGAAAACATTGGATGGTCAATTTCCTGGGGAAGGTCATTTTTATCCTTTTTTTTTCTCAAAAAAAAAAAAGCCTTGCTAGATGCATGCACTTGTATTAAAATAAATAAAGAAATAAATGAAAGATTCTTAGCCTCTTGGCTAATTAATTAAATGAAATATACCTGTTCATGCAGTCAGAAAAGGTCTCTTCACTCAGTGAAATCCATAAGATGAGATTAGCACAAATTAAAGCATATAAGAGTATCAAAAATTAAAGTATTATTAGGATAATTGGTTTGTTTGGAAGATGAGGCTCATGCATGTCTCTAGTGATTTCTGTGTCCTTTGTCAAATATCAGGACAAGACATTTTCTTTTAGAATTAAGAGCCTGCCAACTTAATTGACAACATTGGCTTCAAATATTTATGTATTATTAATCATAGTCTTTAAAATAAAAATAAATTTAATGTCAAAGATTTAACCACTATATATTTATATAGTTTAAAAAAAGTTACAACACCAAAAGATTTTTTTTTTTAAGAAATATGTGGAATCATATGTTTGAAAATCATAGTTGTTGTCTAGTTGATTTACATACATGTTACAAAATTCTTGGGAGGATAGTATAAATAATTCCATCATGAGGAGAGAAAAGCTCACGTTCTTTGGATATTAAAAAAATAAAAAGTTAAATTATTCTATTCTTATAATTCGTTCAAATTTTAATTTTAATTTTATAATTAAAAATATAATTAATTTATTATAGATTTAAAATATTTAAATTAATCACTGCCATAAAATTTTTTTATTAATTTGGTGTTGATCTCCTTTAGTTTCTTAAAATATATATATATATATATATATATAAAATTTAAATTAATGAACAAAATAAAAATAATAATAATAAATAAAATAAATAAACTCTCATGTAGATATAATAATTTATATTAAGTGATTTGAATAATTTGATTTCAATTGTTTATATTGAAAATGTCAAGATTACACCTAATTGATAAGGTTAAAAAATTAACAACATATTGATTATTGAAAAAAATACCAAATTGGTCCTCTACTTTTCAACTCCGTAACAATTTGGTCTTCACAAATTAACTGTAACAAAATAGTGCTTCAGAAATTTTATTTTAAACAAAATCAGTGTCGCATTAATCCAAATTAAAAAATTAATTTTATATAAATTTAAATTTGTAAATAACTAATCTGGTACAAATTTAAATTTATG
The DNA here is from genome assembly GCA_037074485.1 of Delonix regia. Taxonomy (NCBI): domain Eukaryota; kingdom Viridiplantae; phylum Streptophyta; class Magnoliopsida; order Fabales; family Fabaceae; genus Delonix; species Delonix regia. Next base: position 24,407,001 of record CM073457.1, read on the forward strand.
AAAGTCTAATTTATTATGATTAATTTGTAAAAGATTAAATTGTCATACAGTGCAAAAGTTTGAAACCAATATTATCTACAAAAAAAATAATTTATATAAATACACTACTGGACATTTTTAAACTCTAAAAATAATTTATAAAATTTAAGTAAAATTAATAGAACAAATAAATGAATAACTAACCACACGCTACCACAGAATAACTATCTACAAAATGGCAATTTTCCATCTCCATTATCACCAGTTTATCCAACAACGGTCACTCTCACTTCTTGAGGAAGCATTATATCAAAGGAAATAAAACAGTCCACGTGTCAAAACCCCAGATGGCTACTTAGAGAGACAAACCGAAAATGATGGGGCAACCATAATGTGAAAGGGGATAAGGAATTTATTGGGTGTGAGGAACAAAAATAGAAATAAAATGCAAAAAAGAAAACGCATTTGGCTTAGCTTCTTTTTTTTTTTCTTTTGGTTACCTTTATGCCAATTTTGGTTGTGAATTTTTCCTTCAAAAGGTTCAACGACTCGCACTGTTTGGTCAAAAGGAAAGTAGCTGGAAATGGGGAGGATTGGACTATGAGGGTATGAGTGTGGACCAGTTCAAATGGAGGAAGAAGGACAATAATGCAGAAAAAGATGGAGATGATCAATATGGACTTGGCTCAGTGACTATGTGTAGCATCAGAAGCTTTATTAATGATTCAGACTTTGCCTTCAAAACTGGGGTAATTTAATTATTATAAGATTTGAGAATTATGTTGTGATTTGGTTTAAAAGTGTATTTAGTATAATTACCTATCTTTCGTTATTAGCTTGGGTCATTAATTTTTTATAAATCAAGTTTATTTGGGAAAGAAACTAAAAGAAATTGAAAGATGAAGTAATTTATCAAAAATAATAAGATTATTCTAGTTAAAAACAAATATAAGTACTTGTTGAAAGAGGATTAGGTCGATCAAGTTTATAAAAGATGTATAGGCAAAAATCAAACTAATTATAGAATTATATATAAACATATTAAAAGCGAATTTCATTTAAAACATTTCTATATCATTTCCAATGGAAAAAATACACTTTTAACCTCTAATTTTTTATAAAGTTAATATTTGGATTTCTCATTTATTAAAAGTAAAATAATCTTTCACTCATTGAAAAATATTACATTTAATTTTTTATTTTTTAAAAAATTATTAAATTTAATTTCTCTTCCAAATCTTAAATCATAATGCTAATAAATTAAATTTGTTTTATTTTTAAAAAAATAAAAAATTAATATGATATATTCTAATAAATAAGTGACTATTTTATATATTTTAATAAATAAAATATCAAAATAATAATTTTGTTATAAATAAAACACTAACAAGATATTTTACTTCTTTTACAATTGACTTGACATGAATACATTCAAGAATATATATATATATATATATATATATATAAAATTAATTGATTAATATTTTCAATTACAACACAATATTTTGTCTATCTTAATAAATTTATTACTATAATATTAATTAATTAATATAATCAAAAGGGCAGCGTGTTGAAGAGCACAAAAGATTTTTGCCAAGTGGGAGTCTCCGTCACAAAAGATTTTGGGGTCCTAAGTGTAGGTATAATTGACCTTCATTACTTTTTGCCTATCACTTTGAAAAATTTTAGCCGCCTCTTACGTACGCACCCTCTCCAATTTCACACTCTATCATTGTACCTATACATGATTATCTACATTTATACCGAATTATCTGTAGTAGCAAATATTACTATTGATTTTACGGTAATAAATTTTAACTATTTCATCTATTTGTTAGTAAATCTTAACCCTCAAAATTTACTTCCAATTGATTTGGATAAATAAAAATTATTAATTTTGGTAATTTAATTTTAAATTTAAATCATTAAATTTTATTGAAGAGTGATTATTGTAGGAGATTAATCCGTCGATTTGACATATTATTTATTGTGAAATGTATAAGAGGAATTGGAATGTAATAACATGGATTCATACTAACATTTTTTAAAAGAAAAAGATTTTTTAAAAATAAAAAATAAAACTGATAACAGAATATGGACGGAGGGGGAAAAAAATAGAAGATTTCATAAGGTAATTTTGATTGAACAATCAATCATATTTTGTTTGGTATCTTTCGCTTAATGAGAAAATGGTTCAAATTCTATAGCATCGATTCTGTGACCCTTGGGAGAGAGATATATATCTGGAGAAAGGCTTGGAGATTTCACCCTATAGTACTGAAATGATAGTGGGAAGGTTCAATATTCTGAGACCTTAATTCCTTGTGAACCTCCATGTCATGTCCATTGTCAAGAATCTTCTAGTCCAAGTTCATAGTATATTTATAGAAAAAATTGCAGTCTACTCAAGTATGTAATTAATTTTCAATAATATAACATCTTATTAATTTATTCAAATATTGAAAAAAAATCCCGATTCATCTAAACATAGCTTAGCTCAAAATAAATTGGCTTCTCATGTGATTTAGAATCTATCATCCAATTTTTTTTTAATAATATTTGATATTTGACTCATTCCTTACGTTAGCTTCATTGTGGAAAATGTTATCAAAAGTCCTTTCAACGGAAAATGACAGCCTTGGAAAATGTCTTTCAAGTTTCTCATGGTTGGGATTTAAAAGTAATTTCCATCAAAAAGGCAGCTGCATATGTAAAAGACAATAAACTCATTCAAAAGGAAAAAAGAGAGAGAGAGAGAGAGAGAGATAGACCTGACCAACAGACACCACAAGATTAAAATGACAGCTAAGACATTTTATGTACAAATATTGTTGACCCTTGAAACAAAGCTTGCATCAAGTCAAGGGTAGGCACAACCTAGCTTCTCTTCGCTATTTCACCACTCCAACTCATGATTGGATCCCATAGTGACAATGGAAAGGAATTTACAAGGCACTTTCTCTCCAAGGCTTCATGCTCTTTTGAGATATGCCAGTGTTCCTACTCTCAAAATCTGAATGCTACACTTTCTCTAAGGCGCCATGTAACATCTCTAGACCGAGTTTTGCATCTTCAGCTTTTTCTGTACAAGGAGGTAGAAGACCATAGATAGAATCACTTCATAAGTGATTTCTTAAGCCCAACCAATCAAATCGGATTGAGATCAACTAAATTTCTCTTTGAAATTTACGTTTAAGCGATACAGTAGTGCAGTGAGAGCCCAATATATGCAGTTAGCAATAAAAAATAAATGCTTGTGAATAGTGGGACCCTCTTGAATCACATGCGGTGATCGCAAGCACTGTCTACTGGAGAATACCTCCTCATGAGTAAGACTTAACCAAGCCGAAGTTAGCAAAGGATCTGGACTTGAAGAGTCCACCAAAGAGGAACCTTGTAGGGGAATCCTGAGCTGGGGATTTTGACTCTGAAGGGCTGCCTTTAACTTTAAGGATAGTGTTGCCTATAGCTTGGCGAATAGAGTCTATGGTCTTGGAATCCACAGCACAACCAGAGGTTCCACGAACATAGAAGGTATTCACAGCTTGGCCTCCTTTGGTGGTCACCTCTGCTCTTGTAACTATAAGGCTGTTCTCACGGAAGATGCGAGTCACATCAGATAGTAACCCAACTCTGTCTGTGGCGCAGAGTTCTAGCTTCAAATCCTGAATGAGTGAGAGGAAGAAACAAATTAGGGGTCTAAACAATTATAATATAAAACTAGAAGAGTCCAAGAAGGAACAGAAAAACAAGCCAAACGATGCCCTACTGGCATTTTCTTCTGAAAAATTCAGATAGATTGTTTAAAGGGCTGCGGACTTGTTGACCAAAAAATAAATTTAGCAGAATCTAACAGCAAAGGACAAACAGGTCACAAGAATAGAACGTAATCAGATAGAAAAATAGGACAAGACGTAACTGCAGTTCCCTGCCACTAGGTTTATGCAATAAAATTATATCTTGTGGAGAAATTTAAGGAGTCAAAAATGTGGTTTTGAGTTGCAAAGTATGACCAGATGTCATGTTTTTATTGAAAAATCTCATAATCAATACTCATAAAGAATAGTATGAGTTATGTTAAATGGTTTTGATGCATATTGTGAAGCTATCTTAACAAGATTCCTCTCCCATGTAAGATAACTGTTTACCAAATGAAAGGAAACCTTCTATGAATACTATTGTAGATTTCAGTAAGATATCACCGAACTTCACAAGAGTAGGTCATGGCAGCTAAAGTTCACCAACCGCAATTCAACCATACTTTAGCCCTCCTCACAAGACTCAACCTCGAGAAAGAACAACCAAAGCCGTGGATTTTGTGGGCAAGATTCTGAACACTAAACCAGGCAATCAGTAGCATAAACATAAGCCACTCACCTCAAATACTCTTCTCTTAATTGCAGCTTCAAGACACTGCATCACTCTTTGTCTTTCTGCATCTGATTTCACAGGGGACCCGTCTACATGCCTGATGTAGTACTCCTACAAATACAACCACCATAAAAAAATCAGCCAATCTTATTTGCGAGGCCAGTTAAGCTTCATACCTATCAATTAAATAAATGCAAAATAAGATACCTGATATGCTTCTGGCCCCTCAGCATCTATATTAGCGTGGAAAACCACATACTGCATATCTGTCAAAGTACAAACTGTATCGAAGACGAGCTTTGGCCTATCCTTGGATCGGATGGTAACTACAGAATAATCTTTGTCAGACCAATTAACAACATTTACATTTGGTCTTTGCTTCTCATCAAAACCATTGTTATTATCGTCATCATCTCGTTCATAGTCCCTATCAGCAAACATCATCTGGTGAAGCCTTCTCTCAGTGTGGGTAACTTCATCAGCGACCACAGTCTTAGCTCCTCTGCTCTTGTTGCCACCACAAAGCACATTGCACAGAAGCTCCTTGACTAGAGATAGCTTCTCTGGGTCAGTAATAGCAGATCCAGTTTCTTCATCATTTACATGCATCACAGCTGCTGCTCTGGCATTATGGGTCCAGACCTCTGCATTCACTATATTACACTTGAGGTTGGTTAAAACAGCACTCACTTCTGAAAGCAATCCTGGCCTATCAGTTCCCATTAGCTCTATTGTACTGTGGTCCATGGATTGCTTGACCCCAACAGATCTCATGGAAGTAAAGCATGATTCAGGACCAAGAGACTAGGATTAAATTGAAGCAGAGCAAGCACTAGTCAGTGGGCAAGGCAATGTAACAAAACAGAGAAATTGATGAATACCAGATGCAACTTACCTTTCTAATGTAATCCAGAATAGCTTCATCTGTGACCTTATTTCCATCTTCGTCAGTGACATTAAAAACTGGTACATATGAAAATTTTAAAAAAAAAAAATTATATTTTTTTGGCAAAAATAATGGGTATTATGTATATTATACCAATATGGGTTTGATTTTTTACAACATTATTCAAAGAAAAAATTATTACCATCCATGAACCATCCACCATCAGAAGATATGTAAGCCTTAGTTATGATGAGGTTTAGATCAGTGAGGATCTGCACGACTTCAAGAAGTATTCCGTGCTTGTTTGCACTATCAACCTGCAAAGTAAAAAAGAATTGGTTAGCGGAATTTCCCAATCGTTTAACTTCGAGGGAAGAAGAGAATAAGAAAAGGAAATAGCTATACCCGTATAACAGTAGCATTCTTGCTAGCTTCATTATCAATTACAACTCTGACAAGACAACAAGTGTATATCAAGGACGTGAGGACGAAATCATTGAAAGTAAAGGGTTTTTTTCTTTTTCTTTCATCAAATGCCAAGGAAATATATTCGTACCTGGGTGGATTCATTCTTCTGAAGAGTTTTTCATATTCATCATCCATGTAGTGAGAGAAACCCATGTTGACCTCGGACATAAAAGCTATTAAAGGAAATAAGAACCAATCAGAAGAGAGAACAGAGACACAGAACCTCCTCAGCCAATAAGAAGAAAAAGTTTAAGTGGAACTCATAATAATATATTATACAAAGAAGGGGAACCCTCTTAAGGAAATTGTCTCTCAAATAATAAAGCAGAAGTGGGCGAATGAAAAAGAAGTGGCCAATCGTAAAGAGCTGGAAAACACAAAGAATAACCGTGGAAAGAAGAAAGCCAGAGAGCCCAAAAAAGTAGTTGGGTACCAGTAAGCCTTGTGGTATGCTGAGCTGTTAATATGCTATAAAGAAGGAATCCCCAAACAATACCCATTAGGCCAATGAAATCTAAGGGCTAATACAATACAGCAAGAAGAAGAGCCTGAGATTGCAAACAAGGAAATATCCGAAGAATTTCGCAAACAGGGGCTAAGATTTATGACACCAAAAGGAAAACCCAGAAACTTCGTCACCTAATTGAGGACGTAAAACAAACAGATGAAGGACGCAAACGAAAACCCTTAGCCCAATTCCCATGCCTTACCCCCCAAAAAGCGAGCAGAGAGATATAACAGAACCCAGAAAACAAAACAGAAAAAGAATAGAAAGCAATGGATACCGAGAACCAGGAAACGGAGAAATCTACGAATAGAGCGCGAGAAGCAAAACGAGGGAAAGAAAAAAGAATGACCTACCCATTGCGGCTCCTGAGGATTCGTGATCTGCAAAACCAAAATTATCTTGGTTCTCTCAAAGGTAGAAAGGGGAAGAGCCCTTCTTCGCGTAGTATATTACCAAGAAGCAATAGTATATGTATATATACACACCCTCAGAGATCTCTCTCACAGACACACACACATACACCCTCCTTGATCTTCTCTTCCAACTTCGGAAACAAATAATTTATAATATTAATATAATTCTTTTGCCTAAAAAGTTGATCTACAAATGAAAAACAATACAATCCCTTCTCCTCCTTTGCTGTGTCGCTATCCCTTTCTCTGTTTTGTTTTTGCTCTGTGATGTTTCTCTCTCTATACCACGCTCTCTAAAATTCCCATTTCTGCGACTCTCCAAAACAGCGTATTTAAGTACTCGAAAAAAGAAAGTTCCTAAAAATCCAAGAGGGAAAAGCAAGAAGGGACAGCGAACGCGATCTGGAGCCTTGAGTATCCATAAGCGCATGTTAGCAAAACGTGGCCTTTATTTCCGTGAAAAGCTATGATTGCTGCTAAAATACGCCCATGGCTTATATCACCGAGAATATATTTAAGCACGTGCCTATAGTGAAGGAAATATGAGAAGTAGCCCACTAATAAATTCCAGGGTTTGAGGAGGATCCTAGTTTGAGGTTGCCACCCCCACCTATAAAAACGCTTATTAAAATTATCAGTGACTTCCATTTCCCAACTCACCAAAAAAATTAATGTCCTTTTTTCTTGTATTAATTAAATTTTATGGAAAGAAGTCACTAAAAAATTATTTAATTTTTTTTATCTTTTCTTTTCTACAAAAAAATAAAAAGTAGTGATGAGAGATGACTTGTGATTGTCAACGAACTTATATTTGATTGTGGATATTTATCAAATAATAGGAACCCTATAGAAATAGGATAAATGTTTAAGGTAAAGCTATATTATTGTTCATGTGTTTAATTTTTCATTTTAGAAATTGATAAAAATTTTATTGAGTAGAATTAAGAGATATGACAAAAATTACACATGGAAATGACTTAATTAATCAAATACAATCACAAGTTGAATTTTAACAAATTGGATTAAAACGTGAATTAAATCATCTGCTTCATATAATACACATGTAATTAACTTATCATTCGCTTCAAATTGACTATAATTAAGAGATATATCAAGGACCACACACCAGAATAGCTTATTAAATCAAGCACAACCACAAGTTAAAATTTATGCCAAGTGAATTAAAACAAATAAAATATTATTTTGATCTCTCACTAATCAATTGAATTTTACTTTAGTTTCAACTTGATCTCTTATTAATTTTCAGTTTCGATTTGGTTTCATAATAATATGAAAGTTAATATATTTCATGTCTTGCTCTCAATTAAATTTAAATCAAATATTGCTAATATTTATACCAGTGAGCAACTAAATTAAGACTAAACTCATAAATTAGGAACAAAACTAAGATTAAAAATTAATTAAAGATCTACTCCAGACTAAACTAAAAAATGAGAAATCAAATTGAAACTAAAAATTAATAAAAACTAAAATAATGTTTTTATCAAACTAATATCTTCACGTGATAAATAAGGAACTTCAAAAATCAATTCTAATAACATTCAACTCAAAGGAAAAATTTTGAATTTATGTAATTTGCATAACTAAAATTAAAATTTATTTGTATAAAGAAATTTGTCAGATTGATTTGGTTGAATTGTTATGAAACTATGCAAACAATGCAAAGAATGGGTAATACTATTATTTTTCAACTAAGTTTGAATGATTGGTCTTCTTTTTCATTTTCTTTGTGAAACTAGCGCAATTAAAATCTTATTGACTAAAATTAGAAGATATGATAGAGCCCACATATGAAAATGAACACAATCATGAGTTCAACTCCAAGCAAACTGAAGACATTGAATTCATGAAAAAAGTTTAGAACTTATGCAAAGTGAGTGGAAAAGTTTAAACTCTATGTAAGTGAGATTGCTAAATTAAAATTTATTTATTTGAAAAGGTTGTCATGATTGATTCTGTGGAATTTTTATGAAATTATAGAAACATTATGGAGAATGAATAAATGTATTATTTTTTAGGGTAGTTCGAATGTTTGATCATTTTCCCATTTATTTTTACAAAAAAATAGTAAATTTTACCGCTTGAATTAAAAGATGTGGTAGAGACTACACATGTAAATGAACATAGTCACAAGTTAAAATCCTAGCAAAAGGTGTTAAAATGTGAGCTGAATTATCAGCTTCACATGGAGCACAAATGCATTTTAAAGATAGAAAAATTACTATCCATTACACATCGAATGGATTTAAATGTGTATGAGTGTGTATAAATAGGACATTTATGCTATTTAAATACCACTTACGTTTGGTGATTTTATTATTTAAGTTTTGGTTAAAAAAAAAAAAAAGTCATGAAATTGTTTAGAACTTATGCAAACTGAGCTAGCTAAAACTAAAATTCATTTATATTAAGAGGATTATTGTGATTGAATGTGTTAAACTTTTGGGAAATTATAGAAACATTAATAGGTAGACATATTGTTTTTCATGGGTGATTTTGAATATTTTATCATTTTTTCCTTTTTCTAAAAAAGACAAAAATTTTATTGACTAGAATTAAAAGATATGATGGAAGAGGCTACACATGGAAATGAACAAACTTACAAGTTAAACTCATAGCAATCTGAATTAAAAGGTGAGGTAAATCATTTATTTCACTCAAGTTGTATTAAAACTGAATTAAAAATCACCACTCATAAATAACATTCAATTCAAAAATTTATAATTTTTGCAAGTGAGCTAGATAAAATTGAAATTTATTTATATTAAAAAGGATGTCATGATTGATTCTTTTGAACTTTTATGAATTTATAGATACATTATGGGAATGGGCAAATACATTATGAATTTATAAGGTGAAGGAGCAAGTGTGATATGTTTTTAATACGTAAGGGATTAAAATAATAATTTTGTGATAAGTAAGAATCCAAAAAAGTATTTTCCTTGGTTGGAATTACAATATCTAATTTATTACTAAAATCACCTTGAGTGTTCTTTTTATCAAGATATTTAATTTTGTAAATGCCAATTTTAAAAGATATATGGTTGACTGGAAACTAATGTTTCCGTATCAAACCTGGAAATTTTATAATTTTGAAAAATGCATTTAAATTAAACAAAAAAGAATATATCATTTTATTAATTCTTTCTTTGTTTCCAAATTAATAAGGAAATTATTAATCATCGTCCATTAAAGAGAAATTTATCTTCTGAAAATTTAAGACTGGAAAGAAATCGATAATTAATATTCACCCAAAAATGAAATCATTAATGGACAATTCGTGTATAATTTTACTTTTAAATTTTAGATTTTTGAGCATTCAAATTTATACCGAATCATTAAAGATAAAAGTTAAAATGATATTCCATAAATACATAAATAATTTAAAAAAATATTTTAATCCCTATATTATGGCTGTACCTCAACATTTGTTTTGTCTTAAAATATTCTTCCTTATTAAGCAAAGATAAATGTTTTTTTTCTTTAAATAATTCTGCATCCTCCATTTTATCTTTAATTAAAGTAGTTCACTTTATTGTTTAATCAATTCAAGAGAATAGTCATCAAAGGTGCCCGCCCGACACAAATGAATAAATATTTTGATAGAAAAATAGAAGACAAGCAATAAAAATTACCCAAGAATTGGTGATACACATATTTTATGATACTGTACAGCATTTTAAATTACAATCAATTTATTGAGATAAATTCATTATAAATAAACATATAAATATGTCAAATTTTAATTTCACTTAAAACCATGCATTTCATTTTTATAGCTTAAATATTAATTTCATGATTTTTTAACACCAACAAAATTTCAAAATTGATTATATATTTAACATGGAAGCATGGGAAGGTCATACACTGCAGAAAATCAATACCAATATATAAAATAAATAAATGTTTCAATTAATTTTTTTTTTTTTATTCACCTTCAATCATAGCATGAGATAAAGTAGAAATTTCCACATTTTTGTAAAATAAAAAAACACAGAATATCCAAATTAAAATGAAAATGAAAAATAAGGCATGGAGGAGACAAGGTAGCAGAAAGACATGGAAATGTTGAGAAGGTGATGATAGTGTGTTCAGTACACAAAAGAGATTCAGAATCAGAATATAGGAATTAGGAAACACACTTGCATTATATGTTTTCGTAAATCAAAAACCACTTTATACGAATAATATTGTATCTCTCTCTCGTTATCTTCTGCTCTGAGTACTTTTCTGTTTGTTCCTTTCAGCCTCAATTCTCATGCACCTGTCACTTGTTGTACTCTGCACAACTCTTTTTTTATTTTTAATTCTTGGATGGATCCCTTTTTTCTTTTTTTTCAATTAAAGTTGATTGAGATTTTGTTTGACACATAGTATAATGTTTGATAAAATAAAATTTAATAATATAAAATTATATAGAATAAAATCTAATAAAAATTTAATATTATACCGTATTTGATGTGCATTATATAAAAGACTATATTGCATAAAATAATATAATTATATACTTAGTACCATGTCATGTAATACTAAACAGGATGAAAGTTAATTATTTTGACAAAAACGTATTTTATTTAAATGAATTTATATTCAACAAGATATTCAAAGAAACATAATTTATTTTTTCCTATTTATATTCATATTAATAGTAATATATTAATACACATTTAAAGTGAAATAAAAAAATAAGTAAAACCTCATTTGGTTAATCTCATATAGAATATTTATCAATTTGATTTTTTATGAATTTAGTCCCTCACAAATAAAATATTTTTTAATTTATCTATTACATATGGATACTTTTTAATTTAATTTCTCACAAATAATATTATTATAAATAATGTCATTATAACAATTTTATTTGTAATTTTTAAATAAAGTTATGTCTATACGTGAGGGAAGAATACAATATTTCATGGGATTAAATTAAGAAAATAATTTTATGAGGGAACAAATTAAAAAGTATTTTATCTGCCATGGACCAAATTAAAAAAAAAATCTACAAATTCATATATTTTAACTGAAAAATTTTTTGTGAGACTAAATTTAGAAACATTTTATATGTAAGAAACCAAAAGAAAATTTTATTAAAAAGATATAAAATATTTTATTAATATAAGTTTATACAATGTAATGTATACACCAAATGCATGATAAAAGATAAATCACGTTGTATAAACTTATACAATCTTACCTTATTCTTATACAACTTGACAAGCGCGTTCTTAATTATCCTAAAAGGCTCATCGATCGGAGAAGAATTATCCAAAAAGGTTTGGATTTTCTAGGTTCATAATTTTTTCAGAAGTATTTTGAAGAAGAAGTCTTGAAGATAATATGTCAAAATATATGTTTCAATTTTCCATAGAAAATTTTTAATTCAAGCTAAATCTGAAACATTTGGGTTGTAATAATAAAACTAAAAAATTTTATGATCATGTATTAGTGTTCAACACACATTAGGTACAATATAAAAATAATTAACTTAGAAACACGTATGGTTAATCTAATAATCAAGACAAATTAGATAAACATGTGATGCATAATTAAACGAACGCAATAAAATTTGAAACTTAATTTTGTTAATTAAGGTAAAATTGCAAATTATAAATGTCTTGATTCCAATTAATTTCAATTAGTTGGTCTTGTAGATGTGCACCTTACTTTTAGGTTTTGGGTTTAAACTTCATATTTTCAATTGATTTGCAAGTTGGTCTAAGAATTCTCTTACCTTAAATAAAAAAAAAAAATTCTTAATTCCAATTTATTTGTTGTACAGCTTACAACAATGCAATGAATTTATATAGTTTTTTTTTTTTGCCAAGTTTTTAAAGGAGAACTTGCCTTTAAAGATAGTCAATATGGAGAAATGAACCAAATATGTGAGATTTGTTTTTAAGTAGATATAGTTATAATTGTACTTTTTAATTATGTTGTTTTGTATGAAAAAAGGCGAGAATTTATGTACTTAATTGTTTTTACTAATTATTAGTTTATATTTTATAATATTTATCGTCAAACAAGATTAGAACTTTAGATCAGGTCGATAAATGTGAGGAATTTTGACCATTTAACTACTATGTTATGCTCGTATTTAATATTATTCATGTCTATGAATATTATTTAAATATGCCACCCCATCGAATAAAATATTTTTTTGCATATTGTTGTTAGACATAATTTTATTAATTAAATGTTATCAAATAATTTAACAAGTCAAATTTTCAAAATATATGGACCGCTTGATAATTTAAATTATTATTATTATTATTATTATCATTTCTTAAATATATATTTTATTTAAAATCATACAAGATATGGAAATAACAAATAAAAATTAATGGATATAATTCGTAGTTGGTAACACCGGGCCCACCACATGGCGGGAACTGGTGAGTGAGTGTATGGTTGAACGATAGGATAGTGCGCTCACACCCGCGCGTGTCTTGCGGTCGCATGCCGGCCTCGTGTTCCTCTCACGTGCTGTCTCTCTCTCTCTCTCTCCTTCTCATTGCCCTCTTATTTCACTTCCACCGTCTCCTCCTACCTAATCCTTCCCTTAATTTCCTCGTACCAATATTATGAGTTTTTATTTATTTATTTATTTGGCAACTGAATTTTATTTTTATACATGTATTTTGGAGTAAAATATTTTTTAATTTTTCACTTATCACAAAATTATAATTTTGATTTTTCACTTATTGATATATTAAAATAATCCTCCAATTAGTATAAAATGTCACACTTAGTTATTTATTTTTTGAAAAAAATTAAATTTAAAATTTATGACTTACAAGGAGAACTATATATTTAGTAATATTTTGAAAAATAAGTAATCAAATGTAATATTTTTTAATAACTAAAAGATTATTTTAGATACTTTGATAAATAATGAATCAAAATAATAATTTTGTAATAAATAATGGCCAAAAATATTTTTTTCTCATATTTTCTCACATTCTTTCATAATTTTAGTATTTTGCAAGTGAACATGAATCCATAGAAAGTGATATATAATAATACCTATGTTATTTACTCTTTTATACTAACTTAGTGTACTTCAATTTTTGGTGTTGCATAAAACAATTAATCCCTGGCCGATAAGGTGAGATATTATCTTCTTTTCCCATGTTAATTTGGAAACTTTTTGGCTAGAGTAATAATTAATAACTCTTTAAAAAATTATTTCATTTTTTCATAATTAATTAATATAGTTATATTAATAAAAGTATTATAATAAGTAAAATAGTATTCTATATTTATTAGTTATTGGATCATAATTAAAAATTAAAGTTTTTTTTTCAAATTCACAATATCATCACTTAAGGTTTGATGTGGTTTGTATCAGTAAGGTAGGTTTGTATCACTCAAATTGATTGGTACTTTTTTTACTTCGGTTGTGAATTAATAAAATAACCAAATTCAAATGAAAGAAATTAAGAACTCAATTGTATCATTCGAAGGAGAAAATTGTAATTAACATTTTTTAAACAATTCGAAATTTAATGTTTTTGGTAGTAGAATATAATATATAACTAATATTTATTCTTATTAAATAAACATTCAAATCCGCCGTCTTACATGCCTGGTCAAGGTCATGACCAATTTATATTTTTAATGAAATTAATGACAATAACAACTTCATTTGTTTATGTTAATAATGCATCTGGGCGAGGAAAATTTGATTTAAAAAAATATCAATTAGTTTACTAATCACTTAGAAAAACTAAATATCTTTGACCCAATGTTTAATGAATTAAATAGAGTAGGTTAGATGCCTAAGATCGACTAGTTGAAAATGTTCCATAGCATACTCCAACATAACAATATTAAACGTAATCTCAAGTTGGCCTTAAATTTTATTTCAAATAAAAATTAGGTTGAGTGATAGACTTATATAATTTAAATTATGAAGAGAGTGTATTTGAAAAGACTAATTTATTAAATAAAAACTTTAATTTACACTCAAATTTTAAGTTTTACTTTAGGCTATGGTTAGAAATTAAAAAGTTGATGGAGTGCAATGAGTAATAAGTATCATTCTATAATTTTAAAATTTAAGCCAAAAATCAGAGGAGGTTATGTAATGGAATGGTTTATGAATTATTTTTATAAATAAAATTTTATTATCATAAATGTTTAACCAATGAAAATATTATGATAATTGTGCTACTTGATCATTTCATTTCTTCTTAAATCCTCCAATTTGAAAAGATAAATAAAATAAAAGTTTTAAATGATAACAGAAGTCATGGAGTCTCCCTTCGCCCTTTCATTCTATATTAACAAAAATTTATAAATATTAATTTACTCCAGATTAATCATTTTACTCCATAACATTCATTCCATTATCATCCATGTTAATATACCTTTGAAAAAAATGACCATTTTAGTCCCTCACCTTTTGCCTTAATGTTAATTTAGTCATTCACAAATTTATAATATATAAATAATTTTTAAAAAATTTAATATTAATAAAAAAGAGTCTCTTAAAAATATTATGATTAACTTAATAAAATATTATTTTTTATTAATATTAATATTTTTATAAATTTTATTGATACGTCTAATTTATAAGAGATCAAATTAATATTAAATAAAAAATGAAGAACTGATATAATATTTTTTCCCTACCTCTAATGTGGACAATTATCAATGACCCATGACTAACAAAAAGGAAAGAAAAAAGTTATTTGTGATGATTAAGTGTGTTCCACAGCTGGAGTGGATATCTATGCAAGTACCATGACCATTGAGTGAAGGCAAGCAAATATCCATTATTCTATATTTCTATATATATTTTCAAAACAACATTCTCATATATCATCTCATTGAGCTTTCATATATACGATATCATCTCGACTCTAACTTTTATAAGTTATGAAAATTGACTCACAAGTTCTTGTATTTATTATTTTATCTGATGATCCAAATTTGTCTGAATTTAACTCACTTATCTCAAAATATAAAAAGTTATTTATTTTTAAAAAATATTTTACTATAGAGCAAATTAGTAAAACTTTAAACTCTAAAACTCATATACTAGCTAAACTTTTTATCAATTATCCCAATTAGCAATAATATATTAAACGTTTTCATTTAATTCATACTTTAAAAAAAACTGTCTTGGAAACACATGCATTTCTAATATTTTGTTTCATTTATAAGAAAAATTAATTTTAAAATCATGAAGCAGACCGACCAATAAGGTACGGTCAAAAATTTTCTCATTGTGGTGCGGAGTGATGCATGTGGGTAATTAATGCCACCTACGTGGTGGTGTTCAGTCAAGGTGGCCGCCACTTGACCATAACGCGTAAAATATATATATATATATATATATAGATGCAGAACAATATGTTTAATTATTTAATTTAAAAATTTATTATTTAGTTTTTTAAAAATGCATGTCTCTCAGGTATGTAATTTTTAATATTAAAAAAACGTGATTTTTTTTTTTTGAAGATTGTAAACTTGCTATTTATTTAAGTCTCCATCAATATACATTAATCAAACAATTAAAATATATAAATATATATATTAAATGATTTTGAAGACAAAAAACACATTTTCTGAGTCCCATTGCTAAAGTCACGGCAGGTTTGTCTGTGGAATTTGACCAAAGAAAACTAGTCATTGTAGACTATGGAGTGTTGGTCCCCACACCCAAGTGGTGTCCTCATCAGCCCTCCCTTCTTTTCAGGGAATTTTGGATGACTAGTGCTTTTATTAAAATTGTCAATTTTATTCATTTTAATTTTTTAAAATTATTGATTTCAGTTAAACATAAACAACTAAATTTGTGCAGTTGCTTTAATATTAGTTGTTAGATTTATGTAGTTTATTATGATAACCCAAATTTTTTTTCATTTTGAAATTCTTTCGCATTTAGTAAATACATAAGAGAGAAAATAAAATATATGAAGAAATGTACTGAATTAGTTCATCACTTTTATATTTTATGATAATTTAATTTTATATAAACTGTTCATACTAAATTAATTTTTTGCAATTCATATTTAGAGTAAAATTAATTTTTATGTTGTTTTATCGATTTATTAATTAGATATTAATGAAAGATTATTTTTGCATAAAAGAGAAGTTGTGAAACTAAGCAATTTATAAGAAATTAAATTATTACAAAATGTAAAAGTGAATGACTGGTTTAATATTTTAATCAAAAGAAGTGAGTATAGCATTCAATATTTTCTATTGTGTCACACAATGCAATACTGCAAAATAATCTATTTTGTTTTGCTACTTATAATGCAAATCTATTATTCTTACAAAATAAGGCTTTGCACCCCCTCCCCTCCACTAGAATTTTCTTGAAAATTCTTTGATTTGATTGGCAATTGGTGTTGCTCAAGGAGAAGTTTTGTTATAATCTCTATCGCATAAATTCTTTCCTATAAAATTTTGTTCAAATTAAAATATTTGGATCAAATGAAAGTTCATTATATCTTTGTGCGAAGATAAGTTTTATTCAAGAGAATATAGCATACCATATTTCACCTTTAAAAATAATCATACCCTCTTAATGTCATTAAAAAAAATCATTGGATTTGAAAACTTAAAACCCAATATTCAAAGATATAATTATACACATTGACAAAGATACAATATGAATCACATTTTTGTTTTATTTTTATTGTATTACAAAGTTTGAATCCTTAAAAAAATTTTCAAGAAATTTGTGGTTGATATTACCTGTTTGGACCATTGAGGTCATATAGAACAATAATGGGAAGTTGTAGTTGAAGGGGTTGAATTTTCTTGACTTTCTCTTACTCCATTTTCATTTCCGAATCAAGACAAGTACACTGCACATGGACGGAATAAATTTATTTATAGTCATATTGTCGTTTCTTTCTACTTTCTTGATGGTACGTAAAACTTTCAAACATGACACGTTTCGGAACGATATAGGTTATTTGACATTTGACAGCCTAGGTTAGGATTGACACATCCACAAAAGGAGGAAGCCAACCCTTGATGAGTTTAAGAGGGATAATATTAGGGTTTGGATTGTCCGCGGAACAATTTTTCAAATAATGATTTAAATTATTAAATAAAAATTTAACGATTTGGATTTAATATTGTAAAATATTAATTTTAAAAAAATTTTGAACCATTAAATTTAATCCAACAATCCATATTATTACTGTAAAAAAAAATTGTTACAATTGATCAAAACCCATAACATCCATTGTCCGTAAGGATTTCAAGATGCATGTATAGAAATAAATCCTTGTTTTTTTTAAAATTAATTTGCAATTCAAATCTTCTTCTCTTTGACTATTGATATTAAAATAAATTAGTTTATTTGTTCGTGAATTGCATAAATTGTAAAAAAAAATTAGTTTGTTTTACTATATATCAATACATTTTAACTCAATAAAATTTGTAAATATCAGTAAAAATTGGGATTTAATAATATATTGTAATATAAATATTACATAATAAAGTAGATAAAACTTATAAAATTGGTTATGTGAGATTAGTGAAAGAAAAGTAATGATAATGGATTTATTAATAATACACTATCATAAATTATTTT
Organism: Delonix regia; assembly: GCA_037074485.1. Taxonomy (NCBI): domain Eukaryota; kingdom Viridiplantae; phylum Streptophyta; class Magnoliopsida; order Fabales; family Fabaceae; genus Delonix; species Delonix regia. Next base: position 24,425,207 of record CM073457.1, read on the forward strand.
ATCATATATTGTTCTCTCATGTTTTAATTTTGAATAATGTCAAGTTATATTTATAATATCTTATTTTCAAATTTAAGAGATAATTAATTAATTCATTCATTGATTTTAAAAAATTGAATTTCAAAGAATTTTCAATTTAAAAGATAATTAATTAATTTATTAATTAATAACTTCATTAATTTTTTTCGGTTAATTATAAATAATTTACGTACTTCAAATAATTCTTGATATATGTATGAAAAAGATAAAAAATTATAGCATGAAAAGCAAATAATTTGTTCAACTGAATCATCTTATTGATCAAAAGAACTCTCATATTAAATAGAGTCTACTTTACTTATATATAATAGAAATACAAATATAAAGGCACATATTTAATTAAATTTGAGTTATTGAAATTTATAACTTTAAAAACTAAAATTGTACTTTTGAATCCATGGTTAAAATTTGCCAACACCCATCTATAGGCAATATGCTTGCATGGGTGGAGATCTCCTCCTGTAGAGGCTTTACATGAGATTTTCCTGTAACCTCTACATAGCTGTTCGATCAGAGCAATGGATGAGATCTCCTCTTGTTTGAATTTTTTTTTTTTTCAACTAAAGCAGGCACAAAACGTCATCGTTTCATTTACTTTTTTTTTAAAAAAAAAGATATGTTAGACCAAATTGTAACCTGTGGAGAAGTCTTCTTCTCCCTCGAACATGCGAAGATTTGCATAAAATTTTTGGAGCTGCAATTTTTAGCCATTTGGAGAAGATTTGTGTTTAACATATCACCCACCTTTGATTTCACAACAAAATCCACAACATCTCACCTTTCCTATATTAGAATGATTTTAATATTTTATAGATCAGCATTAATTATTCTATTAGATTAATATCTTGTTATTACTAATTAAACAATTAATATTATAATTTGTAGACTATGAATGGATTGAATTTTATTTTATTTGTGGATAATCGATGATATGTTTAATTATCCATAAGCTCACTAGGCAGAAATCGAAGAGCATTAGTAATTATTCCGTCAAATCACTAATCTGAAACTGTTATTCAGAGAAAAATTTAATGAGCTGATTTTTTATTAATTAAATAAGAAATTATTTTATAGATTTTGAAGGATTTTATTTTAATAATATTAATTATTATATTATTAAAATAAAACTCTATAAATAACACATTGAGACCCTAATTTGACAGATACTAATTTCAAGATTATTTTTTCCAGCCATCAAACACTCTGAGACATTCTTGGATATTAGGGGTTGAAATATTTTGACTCAACCAAGCACATAGTTATTATATCGTCTTCATTAGGTCAAATTATCAATTAACTTAATTTCTCTATATTTTCTATTCATGTATCAAACAAAATAAGATCTTAACCGTTGCTCTAATTGGATGATGTGTAGAGGTTACAGGGGAATCTCCAATAAAGGCTCCATTGGGAGAGATCTCCACCCATGCTTGCATTAACATGTTACTATTAGTTTCATATATAGTGTATACGTATAAAATAATAATAAAATTTTCAGCAGCAATACACATAAGTTTGGCGAATCTTTCATATTTTATAATTATTTTCATAACTATGTGGTAATAAACCAAGAAAAATTTTCATGAGTCCTGAGGAAAATAACATCTTTCATTTATTGTAACGACCATAGATACATATTTCTAGTACCATATTTATTAGCAGTTGGGAGGTAAGATTCCACTTTGCTTCATTAATTTATTTATTTGTTGAAACTTCTATGTCAAGAGCTACTAACCAAATATTTATTGAAATGCAAATATCTTAAAACATCAGCTTTCATGTCACTTTCTCTATTAATAGTATTTTTTTGAATTTTGTTCACATATCACGTTTTTAATTCGTCTATTTCAATTATTAGTTGAAGAAATATTTCTATGATGATTGTATCATTTTTTTAATTGAAATGTAAATATTTTATGTATTGTTTGTATCGATCAATTAATCTGCAAAACCTACTAGCTTGATAAGATCAATCTAAATTTTAATTTCAATGATCAGTTGTTGGACAAAAATAATTCAAAATAATTGTAAGAAATTAATAAAGTATAAAAAATAAATAAAAGAATTGGCAACATTTATTTTCATACATATGACGATAATTATAATTAACTCTTCACATTTTTTTTTATAAATAATAGGATGCCCTGCTTAATTTTGTTTTGCTGGTAAACAATAACATCCTTATTTAAGATAGTGTGGGAATTTTTATTGCATCAATAATAAAATACTAAAATAATAGATTTGGTATGACTTGTATTTTAAATAAACAAAATAATATTGAGGACAAATAATCGAATTGTCGTTCTGTAATTATGACAATATGATTCAATTCCAAGACATCCATAGGTAGAAGCAAAATGGGTTCGCAACTTTACAAAGATTCATTAGGAATATATTAATTAACAGTTAATTAATTCAGTACATCAATTTCAAATTTTAATGCATCTTGTCTTACCCAAAAATAATTATAAAAAAAAACTAATAAAACAAAAGCCCTGTTTGGATGCTAACCAACCTAGCTACTCCTTATGACACAGGCATCAACTGTGATTCTAGACCTAGACACACTGTACAATCAAGCAAATCTTCTTCAAATTAAAAATAAATAAATTTAGTTATTTAAGATTAAGATATCTAAAGAGGGGAGCACACTTAATTTAAACATAAAAAGTGAATTTTTTCCTATCCACAAATTATTATTCAGTCTCTCATATGATATGAAAATTTAATTTATTAATTTTGTTGACACTAATGATTGATTTTGTATTTCACTTTTAAAAACAAAATAAATAATTTCAATTTAAATATTATTTTTTAAAAAATATATGCATTAAAATAAACCATAAAGAACAAGTTGCTTATAGTTTATAGCCCCTATTAGGTGGTTCCTATCATAATATAGACTAAGCTTTCCCACATTTATAATATATCAGGGTACTCCCATAATCATGATATATATAAGTGGGTTTGTCTCTAATTAAAGTGCATGTTAATTATTTATATCTGGCCAAAATACATTTTCATTTAAAACTTAAAATAATTTAATTGACATCCATTTATTTTGTCTAAAAAATAATTTGTAATTATTTTTATTCAAAAATAAATTAATATTTAACGAATTAATTTCTAAATTAATAAAAAATATTTTTAAAATTGAAGTAATGTAATATACTGAGAAATTACTAATAAATGACTAAAATTATGCATCCCAAATTTAAATAATATCAATTTTTTTATCAAAACAATTTATCTTCATAAAAAATATTATTTTATGCTTGTCGTTATTATTTGACCAAGAGCCAAAGATTTTCAAACACATAACAGTACAAATAAAACAAAATCATAAAAAAAATAAAAAAGTTAAAACACCAATTATGTTAGGCGCGAAAAAAAAAAAACGAAATGGATGATGACAATCATTAGTGGGCGTGCACGACGCTAAGAAAAATGATGCACTCATGCAAGGAGCAATCCCGTGTCGCTTTGAATTCAAATCTACTCTTCATGTGAAATGTGGAATTTTTAATGATTTTTATTTTTTTATTTTTCAATACGAAAAATCTGGGGTTCAACGTGCAAGCACAGGGACACCACGTGGTCTTGCCTGTATATTACAGTAGCCCCCATCCGCTAACGACCAACGACTTTTCCTAACTGTCATCCACTAGGACCAGTACCCACTTTTCTGACCTCTATGTATAGTTAGTTAACCATACCGCTTTAACTGTGGTTCACTGAACCGTGTTGACTAAGAAGTGTTTAGAAATGAACAGTTATTCATTTATAGAATTATGTAGAAGAATAACAGTACATCTTCTGTCGCATTGGAGAAAAAATAACTCGAATTTTCTTATTTTTTATAAAATATAAAATCATAGTTAATTATAATATATTATGAAATAAAAATTAAATAGTTTAAATTTATAAATAAAAAATATAATTACATATCACATGCGTTATTTAATACAAATTTAAATTCTTAAATTTTTACTCAACAGCTTGAAATCTGGACAAACAAAACTATGATCGTTAAAAGAAAAAAAATTTAAGTACAGTATGTGTTTATTTGACTTAAAACTAATAATACTAATAATAATAAAGCTAAATAATCGCGGAAACGACCCATAAAAACTCACAAATGGTTTTTGCATTCTTCTTTATTTTAAAATAAGAATAGGAATTTATACGTTTTATTTGAAAAGAATAAAAGAATTATTGACAGTAATATATAGTTTATAATACTGTATCATAAATAAAAAGTGTGAAATAAAAAAATATCTTCACAAACACTGAAATTAACTTTTGTTTACTATATGATGAGCTTTGGTACAAGACCCTTTTATTATACCTTTAAAAAATAGATTTTAAAATTCTAGAAAAATATTTTTTTGAGTTACTAAAATTTAATTTTTAAATTTGATATTCGTTTATAATAAACTTACTAAACTAATGCTCATTTAATTATAATTTTCATACATATACGAATAAAATAAAAAAGAAGTTAACTTTTTTTCTTTTCTTAAAACAATTTAACCTTTCGAGAACGGCACAGGCGCACGTGACGTGCGGGCAGATCTGTCAGGGGATAGCTGGCATTGGAGTCACGATCCCAGCACGTGCAGCATGGGTCACAACTCACAACGTTCTTTTAAAATTAGATTATTTAATAAAAATAAAAAGAAATAAATAAAGAGGTATGAAGTCTACTGAATAGCCTTTGCGGCATAGGAAAAGTCCCACATTGCCAGCTCATTGTCCATGTCAGAATGGTCAAAAGGGATTGATAGGTGGGTGTTATTAATGTGTCGTCGGTAAAGGCAAATTATTTCATGTTTTTTTTTTTTTTTTAAACTTCATTTATTAAAATATTGAAATAAAATAAAGTTTAAAAATAATAAATAGAGCACATGTAGATGGTCATGTGTTTGTTTTGCTTGGAAGTGCGGAAAGCGTGCGAGCTCGGACTGGACCCTCATTTTAAGGGCATGGATCCTTGTTAGGGGTTGCACAGAGATGTGTTATAAGAGAGAGACGAAAATAATGCATAATGGTCGTGGGTTGAGTCCAAGCTATTTTCTATTGTATATTATTTTTACAATTATGTTGTTTCTTGAGAAATGAATGGATTCCTCAATCACTTGATTTTAGTAAAGCTTATTACTAATATGATAATCTTATAAATTTGGTTCAATTTTATTTTACATTAAAATTTATTTATTTTTAAGCTCAAAATTTTTAAATTTTAATAAAAAAAGAATGTGGCTGAACTTTTTTTTTTCCTTTATAAATCAAAGTGCAAAAATTTAAAATTAAAAATTTTTGCAAACTATATAGAATTTATTTTTTAGTGAAAAAATATTATGTCATTATGTGCGATATGATAAAATTTGTCTCATTTAATGCATAACATAATATCAAATTGTATAAATTTATACAATGTGATCAATTTTATCATAGATAATATATTGTATTAGCTTATATGGTAAATATCAATTTATTTCACTTAATACAACCCTTCACTTTTAGTAATTAAGCCTCACTTGCTTTGATTAAATCTTTGAAAGAATATAAGTATTTTTTAACCATACATTTTTATGTCCTCTCTTTTCAAAGGCCAATAATACATATTATTAAAATTTTATTTAGCCTTATATTATCAAATTTTATTTTATATGATCTTATCTTATATGGTGTCTCAATCATGTCAATTTTTTGTTTGTCAATTTCTAATCAATCTTACATAGATAGACACAAAATGAGTGAGGTGGATTTAAATTGTAGGTCTCTTTCTTTGAAATTAATAAAAATGTGAGAGAAGCACAATAAAAGCATCCAAATCCAAGATTTGAATTTGGTGTAGGTCCTTCTATATCTCAATTGTTTGATATAAATTTTAGACTAAATGTAGTAACCAAAATTTAATTTAAACTGTTGGGTCCATATATTTTCTACCAAAAGTAAGAAATATTAGTTAGTACTAACATACTTACACAACAACATGATGTAGTGTGCTAGTCTAATAAACTCTTTTAGAGAAATAAAGTGGGAGTCTCACACATAATGGCAGACATTTTATTGGTAAAATAATTTGATTAGACTAACATACTACATCAACTGTGAAAAAATATTGGTCGGTACTAATATACTTATGTGATAGCTAATGTGGTGTGTTGGTATCAATCAAATCATTCCCACTCTTACTTTTCTCTTTAAATGATTTGATTGTGACTAGATTATCATATTTACTGTAACATAAGTGTGTTAGTACCAACTAAGGGTGCGCACAGGTTGAGTTGAGTCAAGTTTTTTTATGGAATCAAATTCGATATTACAATGGGAGATAAATAAATAAATCAACAACAATTAATTTCACTTACCTGATAAAGCACCTAGTGCAGGCATGATATGTCAGTAGGGTGAACAACCTACTTTACCCAAGCCTTTTGTATATAAAAATCAGATTGATAGTTCAAAGAGAAAGAGAGAATATTGATAAGCCAAAAAAATGTTCTGATCAATGCTAAAAAAAGGTAGAAGGTTATTTATCATTCAGAGTAATTATATTTATTTAATAAATAAAATATTCAAATTATTTTAAAAGAAATGATAACTCCCTACTTTATCTCAAGTGCTCATAATTGCCAAATTTAAAATTGAATATACTAATGAAATATTTCTCTTACCAGTCAATAATACGATAGGATAATTATAGACAAGACTTAGGCTGCAGGTTGGGGCCTCTACCCAATGGGTTTGTGGGTAAGTCAACCTATCACTGATTACTCATAAATAACTCGAACCTAATCCATTACTAGTTTATATGTTTAAATATAATTGCTTAACCAAAATAATTGACCTGATAATAAATTAATACCAATCAACATTATTATAATATATTTCAAAATTAATTCAACAATCTCCTACTTGAATGGTATTAATTAATTATTAGACAACTAATTAAACAAATATTAATAAAAATTAAGCAACTAAAATATACATAAAAAACCATATAGAGTTCAGAAATAAAACATCAAAATATCATTGAATCTGATAGGGAAACAAATGATATTGATATTATCACAACACAATATTATTGAATCTGATAGGGAAACAAATGATGTAATTATAATATCAAGATTACATCAAAATTTAACAATACTCATACGAGTTACATGATTTTTAAGTACTTTCATGGGTAAGCCCTTGGTCAACGGATCTGCTAGCATATTTTTACCAGAAATGTGAACCAAATGAGTGTGAGATTTATCAACCTTTTCTCTAATAAATAGGAACTTAATATCAAAGTGCTTTGTACAACTGAAATTCCCATGATTTTGAGAAAAACAAACAGTAGATGAATTATTGCAATATATGATTAAAGGTCTTGATATAGAATTAACAAGATGCATGCCAGATATTAATTTCCTCAACCATATGGCCTGGCGGGTAGCCTCATAACAAGCAATATATTCTGTTTCTATAGTTGAGGTAGCTGTAATTGATTGTTTAGCACTTTTCTATGAAATAGCTCCTCCATACATCATAAAGATGTATCCTGAAGTTGACTTACGATCATCAATGCAGGACGTATAGTTTGAATTAGAATAGCCCACAATCTCTAATGATTCAATCTTCTAGAAAGTCAACATATGATGTTTTGTACCCTGAAGATACCTCATGACTTTCTTTGCAGCCTTCAAATGATCATAGCTAGGATCACTCAAGCACCTACCAAGTACACCAATCACAAAGGCAATGTTCAGACGTGTGCATACATGAGACTGCCAACTACAGACACATATAGAAGTCTTTCCATTGCAATCCTTTCATTATAATTTTGAGGACATTGTGATTTCGACAATTGTTCACATTTTAGTATAGGTGCAACACAAGGGGTGTAAGAGTACATGTTAAACTTCTTCAGCACTTGATCAATATAGGCTATTTGAGACAAACCTAAAATACCATAAGATATATCCTGGTGAATTTGAATTCCCAAATAAAGGAGGCTTGACTAATATCTTTCATATTAAAATGGCACGATAGCATATGTTTGGTTTCATTCAATAGACCAATAGAATTACTGGCTAATAAGATGTCGTCAATATAGAGCACAAGAATAACAAAACACCCCTCAAATTTATGATAGATGTACTGATCTACAATACTTTTAACAAATCCAAGTGCAGTAATCACCTTATCAAACTTTAGATACCATTACCTCGAAGCTTGCTTCAGTCCATAAATAGACCTATTTAGCTTATAAAAAAAGGTATTCTTTCCCTGATTCTATAAATCCATCAGGTTGTTTCATATATATGTCCTCATGTAAATTTCCTTTCAAAAATGTAGTTTTGACATCTATTTGGGGAAGTTCAAGGTCAAATTGTGTAACATGAGCCATGACCACCTCGAGAGCATCTTAGTAGATACAAGAAAGAATGTCTTTATATAATAAATGCCCTCTTTCTGATTGTAACCTTTGGCTACGAGTCTGGCTTTATACCTTTCAATTTCCTCATCTACCTTTCTCTTAGTCTTAAAGACCTACTTACAACAAACTAGCTTATGTCTGTCTAGTAATTCAGTAAGTACCCAAATATCATTATGACACATGGAGGCAATCTTTTCATTCATAGAATTTAACTATTTAGAAAAATGGGGTCATGTTATTGCCTCTTTAAAAAAGATAGGGTCAGTTACATCAACCACATCAGATTCAAACTCTTGTAAATAAACTATATAGTCATCTGGAATGGCAGACCTGCGAATTCTTTAAGATCATCTCAATTCATTGGCTGCCACCTACAAATCTTTTGTTGGTTATTCTACTGGATTTTGCCCAGTAATATCATTTGGATTAATATGAACAGGGAATAACTATGAAGATCAAACAAGCAAAGGCAACATGGTATCTTCTATATGCAGATTAATTATCCTGGACACATTACTCCTACTATTCAAGTCATCCTCAAAATAAAATACCCTATTTGACTCAATGAATCTGGTAGTGTGAGTAGGACAATAAAACCTGCTCCCTCTTGATCAAGTGTAATATCCAATAAAGAATTCACTGATGATTCTCGAATCAAGTTTTTTTAGTTAGGGATTATATGGTCCTACTTATGCTTTACACCCCTATACTCATAGATACCTCAAACTGGGCTTTCTACTAGAAAATAGTTCATATGGCATCTTTCAAACTGATTTACTAAGAACCTGATTCATAATATAGACCATAGTCTTTAATACATCACCCCATAGAAATTTTGGTTGGGGGAAGTGGCTGATTATGCTTATCACCATATCCATTGAGGTATGGTTACGTCTTTCAGCAACTCCATTTTGTTGAGGAGTGCCTGTCATTTTATATTGAGCTTTAATCTCCTACTCTTGCATAAACAAGGCAAATGAACTAGGATTCTTACCTGTTTCAGTATATTTTCCATAAAACTCTCTTCCTTTATCAGATCTCACACATTTAATTGCTTTCTCAGTCTTCAGCTCAACTGCTACCTTAAACATCTTAAAAGCATTTAATTATTCATATTTCTTATATAATAAATCAATCCACCTATACCTGGAATAATCTTCTAAGAAGGTGATAAAGTACCTAAATCCACCCATGGCAACTGGTGTAATAGGTCCACATATATCTGTATGGATTAAGTATAAAATGTTCGCAGACTGATTTGCCCTTTTAGTCCAAGTCCTAGCGGGAAGTTTTCCTTTTATGCAATCAACACATGTCTTAAAGTCAGAGAAATCCATCTTTTCCAATATGTCTTGTTTGACCATCCTCTCTAATATTTCTCTAGATATATGGCCTAAACGTTGATGCCATAACATAGAGGAGCTTTTATCAAATCTTCAATGTTTATGCCCTATTGCAATATTAACAAGTGCACTATGGGACAAATTTGGATAGGTGCTAATATTCAAGCAATATAAACCATTCAATAAAAAAGCAAATCCAACCATAGTTGAATTAATAAAAATATCAATATTTCTATTTCCTTGCCAGAATGAATAACTATGTTTGTCCAATATAGAACTAGAAATCAAATTCCTCTTAGAGGAGGGTACATAAACAATGTCATTTAACACTAAACAATGTCCATATTCTATATTTAAAGAAATAGTTCATATGCCATCAACTACTGTTGAACTTCCTTCTACTTAAAGAATGATCCTTTCTTTCTCACTTAGTGTCCTTCTGTTTATGAGTCCCTGTGAAGAATTTGTCACATGAATAGTTGTACCAAAATCTAAACATAAAAAATCAAGAGAAGTTTCAAAATTGTTGGACTCAAAACATACTAAAGCTAGTGGGCATACTAGACTTAAAGGGACAATATTAGGATAAATACCTTTTGTTCATATATATTTTTCAATTTAAAGTAGTATGATATCTTATGACCAAGCCTCTTGCAGTAGTGGCAATCACCCTTGAATGACTTTTTCTTTTGACCCTTATAATGCTTTCCATTCTTCTTGGATCCAAAAGATTTCTTGCCACTAGGTCTATTATCTTACTTCTTACCTTTCTACTTCACATTACCACCTTTACCACTATAATCTTGAGTAATATAATTAATATTGTAAGTGTGGGAGCTAGCTTTCTTTAATGACTCTTCCTCTTGAGCCATTATGGAAATCATCTTGTCAATATTCCATTCAGCTTCTTGAGAATTATAAGTGGTCTTTAGGACCCCATATTCAGCAAGGAGAAACTATAATACTCTATAGACTAGGTAACTTTTCCCTAAGTCTACATTATATGACTTCAGCTTATTATAATAGTTAATAAACTTCATTATATGCTCTCGCACATAAGAGACTCTAACATAACACGTATTATCCAGTCATGAAAGATAATACGCTTTCTAAAAGATAATACGCTTTCTAAGTCTTTTCGAACTTTTTAAAATTTTCATCAACAGCCTTCAGATACTCTGCGGTAGTATCTTTCTCAGGAATACTTTGCCTGATGGTCTTATTAATGGTGAATTTCATGACCATTAGGTAAATTTTGTTTGACTCATGCCACCTGCTATAGTAAGTTTTATCAGCAGCACATGACTAAGTTGTGGGCTCTGCTGGTCTTAAAACTTTTCGAGTTAAATCCTCTTTAGTGATTGTCAAATACATGTCTAGGAACTCACTCCGGTTGTCATAGTTCATCCTATTAAGAATTTTTATTGAAGATAGTTGTTGGAATGCTGAAACTAAGAAAGTAAAAAATAGGAAACATTATTTATGTCAAAATAACTATTAAACAAAGTTTCATTTATAAACTCAGTCCATGCAATTATATGCAAATCTGTTTATAGCAATCTCGCCTAAAGGTCTTAGATTATAATAAATCAAAGAAAACTCATTCATGTCATTTTGGATTTAACTCATGATATGAAAATCACACATAATATAATAACAATTTCTATATCAATAAGATATAAGAAACTATGCAAACATTAATTAAAAAGCTGCTAATAAATCATAAACAAGTATAATTCACAATATTATATTAGTAATGTCACATCAATAGTGTATGTCCATTGTTAATATAAATAAAAAATTCTCCAGTCCTTACTTGGTGACTAATTTTACCCTTAATAATTATTTAAGGATATATACCAATAATTATGATATCTATTGGATTTTTATTATTCATAAATTAATTTCACAACTCATAATAAGAGTTAGAAATTAAATTATTATGCTAAATTTAATTTATTTAGACATCATCAGGGATAGTGAACTCAATATTTTGTTCCTCACTATGTCTAGTCAGTATAAGAAATTTCTCATATCAAAACACATTAGTTACATACTGCTTTGAGATCTTAAATCTTCAAGAAATTTCAAAACTCCTACTTTCAATGCCTAAAAAAAATTCTAAAAAAAATGACCAAAAAAATGTGACAGGGTGCGTGGATATAACTGTGAAGGTCTTGGGTTCATATGACTGGCGTGTTAGACACACGCGCCATCACTTGTCGGTGATGCACATGGGCGAAGCCTACTACATCATCATCTTCAACCTTTGGCGGGTCGATTTGACCTGCCAGATGCCTCGATTTTGGACCAAAATTTAACCTGACTAAAACTGAGGTCTTAGAGGACGAAAATGTTGTCATTTTCTTTGTCTTTAAACAATATACAATTCCATTAGATTAATTTTCACAAAACTTACATGATTTGGGAGAAATTTTGTTCAAAAAACTAGGGTTCTTATCGGTGGGATGACTTCAATGTAGGATGTATTTTTCGGTAATGTTAGGCTTCAAAATATATCTTGTTTTGCTCGAAATTCTCAAGTAGTAAAACCCCTTAACTCAGCTGGTCAAATTTGGTCTACACACCAAGTAATTTCACTCGAAAGTTTTTAGACCTAGGCTCCAATGGTCTGTTCATTCATCTCAGTTCTGGGTATGTAATGGGCATATTCATGTTCGAAATTCTCTTATCTGCAAAAGGCCTAACCTGGTTTTTCTGAATTCTCCAAGAATTAAGATGAATTTTATTCGAAAAATAATCTAAGTTTAGCCTTATTTTACACACATATTTGGACTAATGATTCAAAGTAAAAAATTTGGATGAAGACATATACAGAAAATATGATAAAAAATTTATAGAACCTAGTTCTCTGATGCCAATTGATAGAATTAAATTCCATATTACAATGGGAGATAGAAAATTAAATCAACAACAATTAATTTCACGTACCTAATGAAACACCTAGTGCAACCATGATATGTCGATAGAGTAAACAACCTATTTTGTCTAAGTCTTTCGTAAGTAAAAGTTAGACTAAGAGTTCAGAGAAGAAGAGAGAATATTGATAAGCCAAAAAATGTTATGATCAGTGCTAAAAAAAGGTGGGGAAGTTATTTATTGTTCAAAGTAATTATCTTGAGTTAATAAATACTATATTCAAATTATTTTAAAAGAAAATGGTAACTCCCTACTTTATCTCAACTGCTTAAACTTGTCAAATTTAAAATTGAATATGCTTATGAAATATTCTTCTTATTAGTGTATAATACGACAAGATAATAACTAATAAGACTTAGGCCGCAGGTTGAGGCCTCTATACAATCGATTTATGGGTAATCTAACATATTATTAATTACCCACAAATAACTCGAACCCAATCTATTCTTAGTTTATATGTATAAATATAATTTCTTAATTAATTGATTAAACAAAATAATTGACCTAATAATAAATTAATACCAATCCACATTATTATAATATATTTCAAAATTAATTCAATCGTTTTTGCATGACATGAGATCTGCCCTAGTTTTAGGCCCGGTAAGTGATCAGGTCAGGCCAAGTTACACTAAATCCAGGTCAGGTCAATTCATTACTTTTTATATTATTAAAATAAATTTATTATTAATAAAAACAATTTATTAATGAAAAATAGAAAGAAAAATCAATATTTGAAATGAATAAGAATATAATAAAAAAATTAAAATTTAACATGTAAAACAATTAAAATTTAAAAGAATTGATCTTTTAAATGTTTATTATAAATAAAATTAAAAATTAATAAATACCTAAATCTAATTGAGTTTAATTCGACTTACCTTGTTAAAATTTGCAAGTTTTTTATTTTCACTAGATGCAGGAAATATGGAAATCCATGGTATCAAAATTCAAATGGGGGTAATAGGATTAGGTGGATTGGAAAAAAAAAATGGTTATTTACCATAGTTGAGGGGGCGAAACGACAAATCCAATGATGCCGCATCAATCTTAAGTGGATCCCAGCTGAAGACAGCACATGACATGGCAACGTTTAGCACCGAAGGCTCTAGCACGTCTTAAATGAAGGAAGCACAACAGTGTAAGTAGGCCACGTTCCCCCAGATCCCAGCCCATACAAGATGCGTTTAGTGGGGCCTACAATTCTCTTATACTTAACTAACTGACACCTATTAAAATCATTCGGTACATTAATTTCGGCCAATTTTGAGTTCCAATTTATTTATTTTTATTGCTTTTTATTTCTTAAAATTATTCATCTAAAATTAAATGGAAATTTGTTTGCTCTCTTTGAACCTTTTTTTAAAAGTAAATAGTCAATATGTGTAATTTATAATGTTGATTTATTTTTATGTTATTTTGGTTAATTTAGAGAATTTTATTTTAGGTCAATCAAGCTGAATTTTTTTTTTGTTCAAATTTTTTTTATTTTTAATTTGAATGAAGCTTATTAAAAAAATCTTAAATAATAAGAATATTGTATTCTGATACAAAAATGCTTCCATTCAATGTTTAAACTACTTCTTAAGAAATCATGCTTATTTTAATTTTCTAATTGGAAATCATAGTATTAAAATAATAGGTACATCATAAAATTATAATACATAGCATTCAGTAATGTTTGGTAGAAAATACTTTTAAAAATTTTAAAACTTAAACCAAACACACATACACAGATAAGCCACAGAAATTTATGAGAAGAGTATTAAGTAATCAATGATAAATTACAAATTAATAGTCAACATTAATATAAAACTATTATTATTTTATTAAATTTTTATTAGATATGCAGTTCAAAATTTGAATATTTAAGATGTTAATTTACCAAATATTATTTTTACCAAAATTATGATCAAGAATATTCTCAAAAATTGTTCAACTTAAACATTTTTTAAAATGAATTAAACCTAATGCATTAAAAATTTTATTCATAAATTTTTTAAAAAAATAATGTAATTAAACCTAAGCCCAATACCATTAATATTTAGAATAGACATAACACCAATGGGATATAAATTATTCATACTATGTTTAGATGGATGAGCAAGGTGAGAGTAATAATTAGTTAAATGGATAAAATTAAGGTAAACCTATTTTTAGAAGTTTATTTTTTAGATATAATGGAATGATAAAGAGGAGACTCTAAAGTCACTTTTTCTTATCTAAAACTTTATTTTTGTTGTCTATTCAACATGGGAATCAATGATGGAATGAAAAAGCTTTAATGGTATAATTATTATAATATCCTCATTAACTAAAAAATTACTATACTAACATTTTATTTAAAACGATAATATTATAAAAATAATACGTAAGCTATTAAATTCCACTAAAAATCATCATTTAAAACATCTAAACAAAAAGATAACATATATTTTATTATTTTATTTATTGTCACTTCACTCACTTTTATTAGTCATTCTATTTCATTATCTCCTAAACTAAACTATGAGACATAACCTAAAGTAAAAAATACATAATGAATTCAAATCTTCTGTGTGATAAATATAAAAAATGACAATTTACCGTTTACATCCTTTGACACAGTACATACATTAATGGTATATGAATTTTGATAGTGGTGGTGCACATGAATTTGTTTCTTTTAAATAGACATGGAAAGCAAAACAAGTACTTTTGATGTTGGGGGACAAACCTACTCATAATACCCATGTTTCTTGCCACCACATATCTTATTTTTCTCAATCACCCCTACTTCTTCATTTATTGTACTCCTTCCAAACGTACGTACGGTGCAGTTATGAGCGATTTGAGTAATTCACGTCCAAGTTTAAATGCCATTCTTTTGTCATTGTTAATTTTCTTTGTTGACTTGTATTGGACTTCATTTGGTTTGGAAATAATGGGCTATTGTGAAGCTCACTTGAACTTCACTTTCGCAACCTTGTTCGTGGTCTTAATTGTGTAGTTGTTCATGCTTACTTCTTTGAATTGTGTGGTACATATTAGCTATGGTTTGATGGCTAGGCATTGATTAATTCCTTTGGGTTTTTATGTGTTTCATGAAGCACATTAGTTCTTTGATACGTTAGCCAACCACAATTGAAGGGTCCTACGTGATTTGTATTCTATTCCTTCTCTTCTTAGTTTGGAATATTTGTGGATAAAAATATAGATTTAGTTCTTTACTTTTCATCTTAAAAATAATTTAGTTATTTAAAGATAAAAGACATCAAAATAATTTTTTAACATTGTTCAAAAAAACGGATGGAGATAGACCAAATCAGTTCATGTTCAAATTTTTGAAGAATTATTTTGACATTTTTTACTTTAAAGATCAAATTTGATTTCAATTTGCACTATATTTGTTTATAATATTGGTTTTACTTTCTTTCAATTTGTCCTTTCTTATTGCAAAATTTTTTTTCAAAAAAAGACAACTATTCATGTTCTGTTTATAAAAAAGAATTTATACAACCAAAGTACACTTAATAAAATTACCTCGCTCTCTCGTTTTCGTATGCATTGGTTGAATAATGTCCTTTTTAGTTGAAATAGTTGAAAAATTAAGGTGAATGCCAACTAGCTAGGCCTAGGGTTTACTTATAGGGTTCATCTTTTAGTTGGAGTGAAAAGAACCCAAGTACCCTACAATTTCAGGCTTGAATTATACACCATTAAGTAGTACAATTTATATAATACTCATAGTCTGATCAAAATTTTAAATTTTATTAATTCATGTAATTAAAAATATTAAATTTAATTTTTTAATATGAAATGTAAACCATAAAATTTGTATAATTTACTGGCCATCTAACTTTTTAATGTTGCACTTAATTAAAACAAACTAGATCATGCATCTACCCTGTCAATGTAGGAACATTGACAAGGTATTAAAGCAAAATAAATAAATAAAGACAAAAGTACATTAGTTGGTGATGTGGAAGAAAACACATGATGCTTAGTACATAAAGAGCAAGTTGACAACAACCAACCTAGTCCTTTGAATGTGCATCGATCTCGCCACCCAACTGTTTACACATTTTGGTGTCACCGAACTGATCTATGTGATCATAACTGAGGGCTATCTAATCATTATTAACTGGCAAATTAAAACCATAAAAAAAAAAATATATATATATATATATATATATCCCATAAAAGCTCCATTAGTCTTTCATGTTTGCTTTGTACGTAAGCAACATCCTGACGGATCCTTGTTATGAAATTAAATATTAAACTTAGTTATAATCTAAAAAATTCGTCTAACTCAATAAATTTAGTTTAAAAAAATAAAACTGAAATAAAAAAATATTCAAATTGTAAAACTGGTCCAGCTCAGGTATTTTTTAAAGTTTGATTCGAGTTTGAAAAATTTGAATGAATATTTTTTAATTAATAAAATCTTATTATATAAAAAATTTAGTATAACATAACATTTTAATAAATAAATAAAAATTAATATCTCTTATTTAAAAGATTTATATCAATACAACAATTTATTTATATTTGTAACTTTTCTATATATGATTTTACATGTAATAATAACAATTATTTATGTTATTTATCTCAAATTTTAAGTAATAAATTAATTTAAATATTCTTTAAAAAAACTCGATTGGCCCAATAGATTCAATTCTAAAAATATAGATAAAAGTCTAAATGAAATTACTTGACTAAAATATGAACTCAAGTTTTTTGAGCCTAAATTAAAACCCAATTTTTTAAAAGCCCAAGTCGACTATCTGGTCTAGTCAATATATAGTGTGGGTTGTTCTATATCAATAGTGTGTTGAGAATCTTTTATGCTTAAGAATTTAAATTTTTGGTTTTTAAGATTTACATTGTTAGATTTTTATTGAATAATTTAAATTTTAATAGATATTAAATAATTTTATTTTTTTAATTTTAAATTATAAATGTTTATCTAACGATTTGATTTTATTGAATTCATCTGCAGTTAAATTTTTAACTTTATGAAATTCATTTTTGAGGGCAAAAGTGAATGATATGAAGATGGCATTGAGCCAATCACTTGTGTTCATGAATGGGGTTGGGAGTATTTTGAAGCTAGATCACTTGGACTTATATAGGGTGTGTATAATTGGGTTATTTTGATGTTACTTTGGTAATGATTAAATGTGTAGATTTGGATCAGTCTATTTATTAATAAATTTGAATGATATATTAAATTAATTTAATTAAATGAGCCACGTAAAAATTTGATACTCAATTAATATTATTATTACTTCAGAAAATCAAAAGGGGTGAACTAGAGTTTTATAAACAATTTTGCAATTTGAAAATCAAAATTTGAGTGTGAAATTTTAGCTTCATAAGAGTCAGGTTCTTACAAATTTGTAAGTACTTCACCAAAAATTGGTTCGTGTAGATAAATATTTCTACTTCTTCCAAATTTCAGCTCTTGAAAAAATTGATTCATGAAGTTTCAAAGTGCTTTGATACAATTTTAGTAGTTGTAACCACAATAATAAGAGAGTTCAAGAATTGAGAAAATAGACACTTAATTTATAATGGTTCAAATAAAAAATTGATACTACATCTACTTTCTAAACCTTAGTGAGAGACTCTAATATTTCAACACTATTATAGATTATACAACTCTGGGGTTCAGTTACATGAACTTTTATGTTACTTTAGATAACACTAACAATATTTCACCGAGTCGACCCTTTTTGGACTTAGTCACACTGGCTTTTTTTTAGATAATCCAAATATATAGAATTATCCTCATTGGCTTTAATAATCTCATAACAACTCCTAGAATTCAACCAAATTCTTCCAAACCATTATCAGGGCTCATTTGGTAATATGTAGCGATTTTTGAGGAAATGACAATGAACCTAAACGAAATGAAATTATATGGTCTTAGATTGATATGAAAAGGAAGACAATTTTTTTTTTTTGGATGATGGGGATAAAGACTAAAAGACCCTTACTAATTAAAATAACAAATAAAATTGTTATTATGAGAAAAAACCCATTTATCTTCGTTACTCCCTTGCCTGCAACTTGTAGAATCTGATGACCAGTGAAGGTAGAGCGACCGATGAAGATGAAGACGCCGGCGATGATGAAGGAGGAAGAGCGATCAGTGAGCAACCAGTGATAACGAAACACGTTGACGACGGTGAAGGATGAAGAATGACGATGAGAAGAGAGCAACCGACAACGATGAAGGAAAAGCGACCAGCAACGATGAAGATGCCAGCGACAATGAAGGAGGAAGAACGACGATGAAAGGAGAGTGAGCAGTGCCATGAAGACGCCGATGATGATAAAGGAGGAAGAAAGAAGGTGAGAGGACAGAGACCGACGACGATGAAGACGCCATTGTTGTCCCTATCATCTGCAACACTGGCGATGACGAAGGGAGATTCTGGCAATGTTGGAAGAAGGAAGATGACGTGTACAATGGAATGAGGAGCATTTGGTCAAAAGTGCTTGATTCTCTCATTAGGGAAGGAATCATCGTTCCCATGTATATGGGAATGGGCTTTCCCATAAGCTTTTTTATTCATCCACGTAAAACACATTTTTATTTCTTTCCATCACCCGTTCCTCTTCCATACTCTTCCATTCCTTCAAACCAAACTTGCCCTTACATAAACTTGATGAGAAATATAAAAGTAATCATTATTAATAATTCAAAAACAGGGGACAATGACGAAGTTGACTTGGGCCCAAAGGCTCATGAATATAGAAGAACCGTTGAAGGACCGGCCCAAGAACTTGTCACGCAGGGGCTCGAAGTTAATTATAACTTGCACAATTACTTGACTAATTCGATGGGTTGGGCTTTTAAATCCATTGGGCTTGCACTTGACAATAATGTCGTTAAGTTAAAAAAAGACAACTTTTAAGTACACGTTAACTTATTATTATTATTATTATTTTTTATGTTCCCTTTCATCTTTTCTGGTTTTTTACTTATTATTTCTGTTTTCTAAAGAAAATTTTTTTCTTTAAAAGGAGCAATGCTTTTCCTTATATGTAAGTTCTTCTTCCATGTATGAGTTCATCGTTCTAGTTGATGTTCTTAATGATTAATAGTTTGACTTCACAACAATGATGTTGACCATTTAGTTCAAAAAAGATTAACTATCTAAGACACAAAGCATTTGGATAGAATTGTTCAAATGTGTTCAGCTCACTGGGTTTAATCTATTTACTCCACTCCTTTGGTAGATTAGATTAAAATTTTTAACTTATTTAATATATGTGAGTTAAATTAATCTAGTTTCACAAATCAAAGGAACTACTCTGATAGGTTGGTGGGTTGATCCATATATTAGATTTTATGGTGTTTCTTGTGTGAAAGTTTTAATATTCCATAATTTCAAGTAGCATTTATATTTGTTTTGTCAATAAATATTCAATATTTGATTAATAATAGACAAAATAAGTAAATTTTTAGTATTATAATTAGATATTTAACTTGATGATTATTTTCTTTTTTGTTTTAGATGCTTTGTTAACATTTTTTTGGTGTACTATGACCTACCAAATTGAGGTAAATTAAATAAATTTGCTCGTCCACCAACCCATATGAACCAATGTATTTAATCCACTAACCCGTTTTGGCAATTCTAGATTTAGAACTATTTTTGCATAAGAGATTTTGGGTCCAATATATGTATACTTTATAAAACTAAAAGGTAAGTGATCATCTTGTGGCTTTTATCCAAAAATATTGTTGGTTTTCTTCTAGTGTTGTTTCCGGCAATGTTATGTTCTCAAGGAGTGTTGCGTCTTCTCCTTTGTCTTTTCATTATTTGTTGATGGTTCTATTCAATTAGAGGGCTTTGTACATTAATGTCCACTCATATGTACACTATAACAAATGAGTGGAGGTGGAGGGCTTTTAGGAAGGGATGGCCCTCAAGTTTTTCATTTGATGTTTGTAGATGATCTCTTTTTGTTTTTTTTTTTTTTGGGGTGAGACTTCCTTAAACCACATTACATGCACTATAGACTACATTGTCCAATAGGTCATGGATTGGGCCTTATCAAAGCAACAATAGATATTTTTTCTATACGTTTTTGGAGAAAACAAAATTTAATCCTTTATTTATGATAAAATTATTATTTTAATCTTTTATAATTACAATATCTTAAATAGTTTCTTACTGATTGAGAAATATTACACTTAATCTCTTATTTTTTTTAAAAAATATTAAATTTAGTTCATCAAGTTTGTGTATAAGATTTTTGTAGAAGGATTAGATCAAGAAATGAAAGATTAATAATTTTCAACGAATAGAAAATCATTTTAAGCATTACAACAAGTAGGGGCATAAAATGATAACTTTACAAAATGCAAACCATTAAAAATATATTTTACTCATACCTCATCTTGTTTGGTTTTTGAGCATTAGTTTTCCCTGTTATTTTAATTTTTCTTTGGTTTCTTAAGTAAAGGAATATGCTTCTTTGTGACTCTTCCATGTTGGTCAAAAAATAATTAAATTTATGTCCTTGCTTACAACTACCTTTCCATTATATGATAATATGAGACCAACCTTATTAGTATCTAATAAGTGAGCTAGATAAATTATACTTAATATATACGTCTTGTTATCTAATTAAGGTTCATTTAGATATACCATCTTTCCAAAAACTACGAATATTTTGAATAAATCCACCAAGAAGGATACAAAAGTTGTTCTTTCTTTATTTGTCTTTAATTTCTAAATTATTCTTCTCCGTACCTTACTCTTATTTTTCTAAATTAATAATGTTATTAATTATATAATCATATAGGAGAATACTCAATTTTTTCCCCCTAATATATTTGTTGTCTGTTTTTATTCATCAATTCTTAAAGCTTTACGCTACACCGTTGGGGAAAAGAATCTCTCGCGAATCTACCAAATAGCACAACAGATACATATGAATGTGACAAAAGAATATTTAGCGTACACCTAACACAAGATATTATTTTAATAGTTCATTTTTAAATTTAGTTCAATTTAATTTTCCACTAATTAAAAGTTTTAAAATGGTTTCTTGTTTTTCAAAATATGACCCAAAATAATTCTTTCTTAAAGTAAACGATTATTTTGAATCAATCAAAAAATAAAATATTATTTTAAAATTTTTATTTTATGAAAAACTAAAAAAAAAAATTTATAAATATGCCTACCAAAATAACATTTCTCTCTACCTGATCCATTGTCCTAATTCTGCAAATTAAATGCAATGTATCTTGGAACATGTGAAGAAAGACGTGACGAGGATATTGTCAAACTTTTATGAACCTCACAGAACATTATAATAATAAAAAACAATACAGCTCGTACATATAAATATCAGAAAATAACCAATCGAAAACTCAATATCGTACGAAAGAAGCGCAAGTGATTATTATTGCATCGATGCTGCTTCATGTTTACACAGTTTGATACTCCATGAAGGTTGAATCCGCCATGAACATAAGCTTAACATTTGAAGTCACCTAAGACTTTAAACTTCAGAACACTTAAAGTACCCAGCACATCAATACCATTATTTATTGCAGAACATGATAATAATCCACAAACCTAGCGTAGATACGCCCTGTTTATATAAAAAATATATAGTAAACTAAATCAATCATCTGTGAACATGTAATCATACAAATATCATTAGTGAGTTCCACATAAAAATAATACGTCAATATGGTTACATATTTTGTGACTTATCAATCTGGTTTAGGAGTTTATTGTTAGACAGAATTTAAATATTTTAAAACATTTTTTCTGTCTTGCGTCAATCAATAAAATTACTAGAAACGTGGATATATATTATTGATGAGTCTATTTTTAATTTGGTCACTTATTGACTTTTAATTTTAATTTTGGCCCCTCATCAGTCCATTATCAAATATTGAGTCTTCTATTAATATAAATATTATATTTAGTTAAAAATGAATGATTAAATATATTAATTTTGAGCAAATTAAAACTAGATTCAAGTAGTGAGAGAACAAAGTGAAAATGTGGAACCTAGTGAGGGACCATTGAGAATTAACTATAAGTAAGGGACAAAAATCATTATTTTCTCTATCTTGGTTAGTAATCATCAAGACTTGTTATTTTTATCTAGAAAATTCTAAGTTTAGTCCCTTATTTTTTGGCGTAAAATCATTTTGGTCATCCAATAATAAAAGGTTTTAAAATAATCTTCTAATGGTCACATAAAAATCAAAATGGTCCTCCCGATGAATCAAATTTATTCACTTTTTATATTTTGAAGGACCGTTTTGATTTTATTCATTTTTTGAGGACCAACATGATTTTGAGATAAAAAAAAAAAGATTAAAATTGCATTTTTCTCTGTTTTTATCATAAAATCATAATATGGCACCAAATATATAAAAATATTTACCCGAGTCTTGATCTTAGACCCAAATGTATCTAAGATGTAAGAATCTAAAACTTCAACCCATGTTTCCCCAGCTTCTCTTCTGTAATATCATCAAGCCGTTCAACCATGTCCAACGTCAGAAAATTCTTCCAGTCTCCCACTTCTCCACGTCTGAAAAAAGCTTCATGCTCTTCCCCAGACGACAGTTTCCCACTCTTATTAACCTCCAAATTGCTAAGATTCTCAAAACTACACAACCTCAATATATCATCCACAACGTCATCACTCTCTTCCTCCTTCGAAAACCCACACCCCATAAACTCAGCTACATCCTTCAAAACCCTAGCTGGCTCCTCCTTCATGCCCTCAAACCTCAAGAACATTATCTTCTCCGGCCTCTCCAGACTCTCCTCGTAATACCCCAACATGTGGTCCCAAAACGGGCCGTACAGGCTCACTCCCCTGCAAAACTTGTCGAACGAATCCTCCATCGATAGGGACCCTCTGAATTCTGGTCTTAACCTGTTTGTGAAGTGCCACAGCGACACGAACAGGTCCTTAGGGTTTCTACCCAAGTACACTATCTTACACCCCGACCGCTTCACCGACTCCGGCAGTGACACGTACGGCAGGTGGCTCGAGAAGAGCCTCGGCGACGGTAAGGAGGTGAGATCGGGCATGTTTTTTTGGAGGTAGAGGCTGAGCTCCATGAAGGGTACGAGAGCATGAGGGTTAGTGGTGAGGAGAGGGTGGGCTCGGGTCGGGTCTGGATAAGGTTTCGGGTTGTGGGTCTTGCGGTTCAGCGTGGCGAAAGCCAGAGCTTTGAGCCAGGTGGTGCCGGATTTCGGTGAGGTGATGAGGATGACGTCGGAGTCACGGGCTTGGAAGTGATTCTGGCAATTGAGGACTCCTTGCAGTTGCCTTGTGCCGTGCCAGAAACCCTGGTACTGGTGGAGCTGGCTCACGACCCAACCCGGTTCGGCGGGTATGGTGGCGATGAGGTCCTGGCATTCTTGGGTCAGGTCGGCGTCTTGGAGGTATTGAGGAAGAACAGAAAGATCTTCAGAGGGTTTAAATATTTCTGCTGGCATAGTGGTTATGTATGAAGCAGGGGAAGTGGATCAATGAATAGTGTGAAGGGAAGGTACATGAAGAGTTTATATAATGTTTGAGATTATAGTAAACATTTTAAACATGGATTCTCTCTCAATTTCTATTAATTTAAGAGAAACATCGTAAGTACACAGTGAGCCTTTATTCCATCCCAAAATATTAGTTTATTAGGTGAGAGAACCTTGATTTTATAAGATCCTTTTTTTAAAAAGGCTTCTTCGTAACAATTCATCCCCTTTAAAGTTTATTGATAACTTTCAATACAGTTACACCATAATTTAATTAAATCACCCTTCGCCGGCCCCTTTCAACGACAACTCAATCACACCGTAACTTAATTAAGTCACCTCCTATGTGTCTCGATCTCTCTCAATGAAATTTCTAATATTACAAGCATAAATTTAAAAGAAAAACTCATTTCAAAATACTAATTCATAAAATAAAAAAATTCATTGATCATACTAGTCTTCTCCCTTTAAAAGATGTAAGACGTATAACATTTCACTCGACATTATAAATACATTCTATACATTTTGAGATCCATTCAAAGACCCCCCCCCCCCCGGTCAAAAGTGGCAAAAATGGCGAGAAAAGGTTACCAACAAAACCATTAGCCACCGACATCATCTTTATGTATTTAATGATATAGGGACCACGAGACAAGATCTATCGGTCACCATTGTTTTCTTGACAAGTGAAGACACGAACAATTTGACTTTTATTATAAGTACGTTAAAATTAATCTAAAACAAATTATTTTTTATTAATGTGACACGTTATTTGTGGAGATTGATTAGTAACTTACCTTCTTTTTAAACAATTTGATCCTTCATTTTATACCACTGGATCAATTTGGTCATTTATATCAATTTATTTTTTTAACTTTTGATATTAGATCAATTTGGTCTATTCCTTATCTTTTAACACTAGATTTATTTGGTTAAACACCTATAGTCATGATATCAATTTGGTTTCTTATTTTTGGTTACTAAAACAATTTGATCATTAAAAAATTTTAGCGTTATCGAAATTGATCTTTAATGATAAAAATAAAATAATTATAATATCACTTTTAAAAAAATTTTAATAGTAACTAAAGAAAATGACAAATAAAACTTAACAACACATACCTAAGAGGACCACAAAACAAGATGAAAAGAAAAGAGAGTTTCCAACAATAACACTTGCTTGTGGCCTCATGTTCAAGTCAAGCATATACTATACATTCATATATAAATAGTATTTCAAAAAAATTGGAGGAGAGGTTACCAACAAAATCATTAGCCATCAACATCATCTTGATGGGTATTTAATGGTATGGGGATCACGAGACAATCTAAGGGCACCATTTTTTTTCTTAACAAGTGAAGACACCGACAATCAGACTTTCAATATATGTATTTTTTTCCCTTAATAGAAGACACCTTATGTGTGTTTAGATTAAAAGGGACGTAAAGATTTTAGTGTTGGTTATTTAATTTTTGTACGAATGTGTTATAAATTGAAGAGTTTTGCAGATTTAAAATGACCCACCTTGTTTCGCCGAGGGTTGGAAAACCATAGTCCTACCGTTTAACAAGTCATATGCAACGCACTGTTCTAACAAGTTGATGTTATTTTAGACACTATAACACGACAAGTTACTGAATGATAGACAGAGATGAATCAAACGGGTGTGGGGAACCAGGACGGTCATCTATTTTGAATTTTAAAAATTTTAAGTTTTACATATAATTTTATGTTTTACTTTTAATTTGATTTTTAATTTATAAAAATTTATTTTTTTAATTCAAATTTTTTATTTTTTTAAAATTAAATCATAAATTTGTATGAAAAGTATAATAAAATATAAGAAAATTAAAAATGTGGTTAAAATTACTTTTTTATTATTATTTAAGATATTAATCTCTCAATTTATGATCCAACTTAAAGGAAATATTTTCATTCATTTCGTACTACAAATTCAAACTTAAAAAGTAATGGTTAAATGACACAAACCTATTGAACAAGGAAAGCCACTTTCTTCTGCTTACATGCATTAATTCTCTTTTCTGTCTTTGATCTTTCTATTCACGTATGGATAAAAAAAGATTGACATTCGCCTTCAACCAACGGTCTTTATGAGAGTGGGGTAGGTTCATAATTAAAGAAAGTAACAGGGTGGGCCCCCAAGCAATATATTATAATTCTTTTACACAGTTTTCTATGCTTCTTCGACTTTATAGAGTTACGACAGTGTGGTGGTTAAATGCAATAACACGTTTGGTTGCACCATTTTGGAATCGCCCTCCCCACTCCACTACTGCAATCCTGAACATTTTCCGTTAATAATCTCGTCTTTCACCTTTGAAAATAATTTTATTTTAGTTTTTCAAAAGTTAAAAAATTTTAAAACACTTTCTTATTTTTAAAAATCTAGATTCTAAAAAATGTTTAGTACAATTTTTCATTGAAATTGGAGAGAAAAAAAGAAAAGAAGAGAGGGTTGATAAAAAGGAAAAAGTTAGGCTTCACACTCACTTTTATATGTATATTTTACTAAAATTTACAAAAAAATTTTAAAATTATTTATAGAGGATCCATTTTAATTTTTTAATATTAGATTCAAAGTAGTTATTCAGAGCATCATGCAGGGAGAAATTATTTTAGGTTGTATTTTGAAAAATAGAAGATTATTTTAAAATTTTCAATTTTTGGAGAACCAAAATAGAATTTAGTTCAAAAGCAAAGAATTATTTTAAAATTTTAATTTATATATAACCAAAATATAACGAGATTTAAAAATAGAGACTAAAATAATATTTTTTTGTTTATATATATATACACATACACATACATGTACACACATATATATTAAAAAATGAAACCATTTTTTTGTTAAATCTTTTTAATATTCAAGCAAAAATTGTCTTCTCAAAACTCAAATTTGAGTTATCTAAGTCTCCAATTTTGTATTGCGGTTTCACTTAAGAGCCCATATGACACATCATATAAGGTTGGATTATATAAGATTATATAATGTGATTTGCTTTTATTATATGTTTGGTACACAAATTGGATTGTATTACCTTATATGGTCAACTTTAGTAAACCACTCTTAATACAATCTAATGCTATATTACTAATCTAGCATCTCTTGGCCTCATTAGGCATAATTGTATTAATGTGTTTATTTTTTCATTTGATCTCTTACAAATGAAATTGTTATTAATAATATCCTAAAAAATGAGTTGATTTAAAAAAAAATGCAAACTTATAGAAAATTTTCTCACATTGATCCCTCGCATATAAGATAGTTTTCAATTTGATCTCTTGTAGAGTTGTCTTCTTATAGAATTGTCTTCACAATTTAATCCCTATGAACATTTTTTGTTTCAAATAAAATTTTTATCAAAAATAAATTAATTGTTGGAAAATACTAACACATAAATTTTTCTCAATCTGGTCCCTCGCATATAAACTTTTTTCCAATTTGATCCCTTATAGAATTTCTTCTTAATTTAGTCCATCAAATATATACATATCTCCATTTGACGCGTGACGAATAAAATTATCATTAATAATATCTTAAAAAATAAAATTTCTATCAATAATATCCTTTGTTTTACTAACTATTACATCATATAGTATATGTCTTCACTAAGAATTGAGCCTGAGACTACTCCAATGAGCATGAGGAGCCCTGACCATTGAACTACTTCTACTACACGCTGCTATCAAAAATACCTTAAGAAAATAATTTAATTAAAAAATATGAACTCATAGGAAAATTTATTAATTCAATCCCTCACAGATAAGATATTTTTTTATTTGATCCTTCTTAGAGTTTTCTTCCCAATTTAGTCCCTCATATAAATGTCTTCTTAATCTAGTCCCTCACATATGGAATTTCTCTGTTTGATCGCTCACAAAATAAAATTGTTATTAATAAGATTATAAAAATATAAGTTAATCTAAAAATATGGAAGACACTATTGATACTAATTTTACTTGTGAGAGATCGAATTCATAAATATCTTATTTGTGAGGGACTAAATTAAAAAATAAATTCTATGAGGGACCAAATTGAGAAATACTCCATATATAGCGGACCAAAATGAGGTTTTACTCATTTATTGTTTATTTCAAATTTTAGTTTTTTTAATTTCACATTAAATTTATATTGATATATTGTTATTAGTATGAACATCTGTAAGTGGCAAGAAAATATTAATATTTTTCCTTTGGACATTTTGATGAATATAATTTTTTAAGTAAAATTGTCAAAATAGTTGATTTTTCTCTTATGGACGTGTCACCAAAAGTAAAATAATAGTATCTTATACAATACAATATAGTGCCATACCAAACATTATATAATATTAGATTTTTATCAAGTCTTATCGCCTTATATGATATGCTCAACGAGACTTAAAGGAAAATAACATTTGATGTTCTTATGTTTGTTTTATATTATTTTGTAATTAAATCATAATAAACATATAATTTTATGATAATATCATGATATTTATGTAGCTATAGTTGATAATTGTATAAAGTCTTAATTAAATTGCAAAATTTTTAATATTATTATTAATTAATCATACATTTATCATGTATTAATTAAAAACTTACAGCAACAACATAAAAAAATTTACATATATCTAATCCATTACCTCAAACATTTGGTTATTTTTCTATTCTTTTATTTTTTTTAGAAAAATTTAAGATTATAAATTTAATACATTTATGATAAATAATCTTATATTTTAAATTTTATTTTACATTTTTTGGAATTAAATTTATTCTAAATATTGTGCCCTAATATTCTGAAGAAAATGTTAATTAGATTAGTGTTTTAGAATTTCAGGACAGCCTTTAAAAAATATTTTAAAATGAAAATATAATTTTTTTATAATAAATATATTAGATTGATCATGAATAAATATAATTTTTTTTTTAATTTGGTCTTTTTAATTTAGTGTAGATTGAGAGATTAAACATATGAGTTTTAAATTGACGAGGAATTAAATTAAAAATAAACTAATAAAAATAATTAATTTGAAAATAAAAAAATTAAGTGATTTAATTAAAGATCAATTAATAAATAAAAAAGTAATATTTTTATTCAATTGAAAAGTATAAGTAAAAAATAAAAATAAAAAACTGAAAATCCACTGGATAATAGATGGAGGCTGGAAGCTATGGTTGAATTAAATGCTGATGTGATCAGTGATGTCAGAAACAGACAACGATGTAATAGTTGTCCTGGAGTATTCTTCCCAGTGTAGTGTCCAAAGATGTGACTGCTCAACGAATCGCCTTGTCCTTCTGTCTTTTTCTAGGAAAGCATAATCCTGCAGCGGCGATGTTGTAATTTTTACAATTGAAAAAATAATTGTGTCGTGTGTAATCATTTTAAAATTTTAGAGTATCTCTCGTTGCCAAATTCCTCTTCACAGGGTTTATAACTTTTAAAACCAATAATGGCTTTTGTCTTTTGAGTTTTTAGAATGAATAATGTTTGTTTTTTTTTCTTGTTTAAATTTGAAGTTTTAAAATATAAATTCAAAAATATATATGTTTATAATAAATATAATAAACTTACCTCAAGTTATACATGTGGGTTTGTGAGATAATAAAATAAAATAACTAATACACTTATTTAAAATAAAATATTTATTGTTTTATTATTTAAAAGTTCAATAACGAAAGTAACAATGATTATTATGGTTATGTTACAATTCTACCTTGACAAGGATCATCTAGGGTAGTATTTCTAATACGTAGCTCAGTTGAAACAAGTACAAAGTATACTGAAATCGAGGAGACATTTAAGAAAAAAAAAAATAGTAAATAATAATATTATATTAATTTAATCAAATCATAATTAAAAAAAATATCATCTTTAATGTATTAATTTATCCAAATATAATATAAGGATATAATTATAATATTATTAACTAATATTAATATTATAATTAAATATATTAATATATTTAAAATAATTAGTACACCTCAAAATTTGATACCTTTCCTTCTCCATATATTTTATAGTATTTCTTGACACATTCTCCGCATGAGCCGCATGCATGCGGCGGGTAATAATAAAACAGAACGAGGAACGTTGGAATGAGTGAATTTACTAAATTAAATATATTTGAAATATTGCAGAGAGATTAAATTAAAGCATAATATATCCATTATAAAAAAAAGCCATTGAACAACCTAGTCCCTACAATTTCTGTCTTTTACGAACGTTGATCAAAGATTGTGGGACCCTTGCAATCTTTCATTAAGCTACGGTGAAATATTTGATGACGCTTCCTTAATTATTTGAATGATTAATTAAGTGCACGTTTTCTATTTTCCTTAGATTTGGATTCCCAAAGTAGAGAAATTTCATAAACTATGATATCCAACATATTGGGGGTTTTACTATTTAAATTAATTTTTAATTTAAATTTTATCTATAAATTAATACATTTAAGCCATTGATTTAAATTAAATATCTCAATATTTAGATTGATAAGGGATAAAAAAAAAAAATAGACAAATAAAAGATCATATTAAAAATATAAATATGTGAGTGATCATATTAATAATAAAAATTAATAAAAAAATATTAAAAGTAAACTAATAAATAATGAACCAAATTGAGGATGATCAACTGATAAACAGAGGGAGAAAAATAATGTTTTTTACTAATAAATTGAGCCTATCATTTTATATTTCGTTAAATTTTTATAAAATTTTTTCTTATAATTTTCTGAGGATGCTTTGCAAATATTGGTGCCGTGTAATAATTGAGAAAAAATTTATTTTTACAATTAAATTCATGATTATCACTCTTATAATGCTGTTAGGTTTTTTTTATACATCGCCACTTTTATATATTTTTTATACTTTTTGCTGTATTTTTTGTTTACTAAATTACAATTTGTAATCATATTTTCATAAAGTAGTAATGAAAATTTATTCAGTACATGAGTTTATAAATATCTCTTTCACTTTTTCATAAAACATTCTCCTTCTAATTTTATATTTTTCTTTATTTTTGTATCAAAAAAATTTATTTATTATGCAATAGGATTTTCTTAGAATATTTTTGCATTGGAAAATATCTTTCAAATCTATAAAGTATATTATACAAACAGCGTCATATAAAATAAGAAAAATTATATTTATCATAAGCGTTGCCTTCAATTACAATGTTTCTCGTATATAAAAATTCAGAATAAAAAATAATCACAATCGATCTCTGATCTGTAAAATTACTGAAAAGCTTTTCTTATTACGAATCCAAATCGCTACTAAACTGGTTCAAATATGAAAATCAAAAGGGTTACAAAGATCGAGTAAACTGATTTGTGGCTTTTAAGAACAATTATAATTGATTTCTATTATTATAGCACTGAAAATTAAATTTAAAACTGAATAAATTTGGTGGGGGAAAAATGAAGATAAAAAAATAAATAAATAATAGAAAGGGTAATTTAGTAATTTTATAGATTTAAGAATTTCAAATTCAGAATATTGAAGCCTAATGAGACTAATAAATTAAGGGATAAATTATAATTGTTTAAAATTGAAAGGGACATTGCAGTTTGAATTTCTGCATATGGAGAAACAAGTACAATAATGAAGAGAAAAGTTTTTAAAAAAGAAATATTAAAAGCAAAATATTGTCAATGACAATGTTACATAAAGTAAAATAATATATATTAATGTTTTAAAGTAATGGTTGGAACTGATCCATTAAACGACATTAAAAAATAGTATCGAATAAATTGTAATTTTTATTTAAATGTTTTTTTAATAATGTATATAGCATTCATACCAATTAATTATATACATTAGTATCCAATAAAAGGAAAAATCTTATGCATTATATGATGAAAGAAAAATTATAATGGACAACAAGTGGACAATAATTGAGGAAGTGGAAAAACTTTTTCATTAGTTGCTGTAGACAATTGAATTGGAATTGGTTGAACAATAATGTCAATGGAGAAGCTGAAGAATAATTCATTCTAACAATTCCTTGTCGTATTTGTATGGACCTTCACAATTATTTAACAGAAAAAATCTATAAAGCATCACCATTTGTGGGATATTGTCTCACTTTTTGTCCCTCTTTCTCTCTCCAGTACACACAAGAGGGGATTATATGTAGTAATACAAATTTTTCAATAAAAATTGAATTAAATGGTTTATATTTTTTTCATATATTAAATTAAAAAAAAGAAAAAAAATGTAAACCAATTAATTTATATTTTTTTATTGAAAAATCTATTGATGATCCCTCCTCCATACACACACCTATTTTATTAAGGAATTCGACAAGTTTTTAAAATGCTGCATTTATTTTGTCATTAATTTTTAATTTTTTTTCCCATAAATTTGATTATTAGAATCTTATAAAAGAGTCAAAAGAATTTCTGTGCTCGAAATTTTGAATTAAGTCACTGGAAATTTATAGTTTTAAAAATGTGTAAAACATATTTTGATAATTTACTGATT
Source organism: Delonix regia (assembly GCA_037074485.1). NCBI lineage: Eukaryota > Viridiplantae > Streptophyta > Magnoliopsida > Fabales > Fabaceae > Delonix > Delonix regia. Next base: position 24,457,967 of record CM073457.1, read on the forward strand.
TTTATTATTAATTTAGTTATTTTTATATTAGTTTATTCACAATGTCTATTAATAATATAAAATTCAACACATTTAATTCCTTAGTTTGAAGTAAATGAGAGGGATCAATTATGGAATATAGAAAATAACATAGAATAAAATAAAAAATGAAGTGATAAGTGAGGGACTAAATTAAAAATAAATATTATAGAAAGACTAAATTAAGTATTAATTGATTGGTGAATGACCAATGTATTGTTTTACTCATATTATACTGCATGTGTTCGTCGAAGTTCATTTGGGAAAGTTATCAAATTAAAAATATTATTAGGTCATTTAATAAAGATATTATTGATGCTCAAATTATGACTGAAAATAAAAGCAAAAGCTTGATCCACCCACAGAATATTATATCATATTTAATGTTGGGTTTGGTTTCATTTCTAAATTCCATTAGAGTTATCAAAGTAAGTTTATGCTATGATAATACAAATTGGTTCCACTTCAACTTAAGATAAGAATATTATACTTAGGACACACTTATAACAATTATTATATACATAAAAAGATTTTTGAAAACTCAATCATATATTGATAAATTACAAAAATTATACACTTGTTCATAAGAACCCCCAATACTCACACACGCACACACACATATATATATATATATATATATGAAAATATAAAAATGATCTTTAAGATTTCTGGTAACAGAATTTGGGAAATGTATGAAAAATATGTACCTAGAAGGCTATGATGAAACATTATACTTTATTTGGCGGAGCATTAAACATATACGTCCCCACGATACTTTTTGTACATTCGTTGCCTTTAATGTTGCTGGGAGGGTACCTCCTCAGACTGTGTTGGGGCAGCTCTCACAAGTCACATCAATATCATTATCAGGGCACGTTTTACAATTTACTTTAGTCTGTTATAAGATTTATCACAAAAAATTTATTTTACTCCCTCACTCATTATAAAATTATTATTTTAATAATTAATTTATTAAAATATTAATATAATTATTTATTTATATAAAAATATTAAATTTAATTTTTTATTTTAAAAAATTATTAAATTTAATTTTATAAGAAATCTTAAATTGTAAATTCAAAATATTAAATTTATTATTTTTTTAATAAATAAAAATAAGTATAACATATTTTAATGAACAAGGACTATTTTAAATATTTTAATAAAAAATAAAATAATAATTTTATAATAAATAAATGATTAAAATAATTTTTTATTTATAATTTTTTTATTTTTTAAAATAATTTTTTTAATTATTTTACATGAATTAATAAGAGAAATTATTTACATAAAAAATATTTTTTAAAAGTAAAATAAATAAAAAATAAATTAATAATTTAATAATAAATTGGAGATAAAAAGTGATATTTTTTTCTTTAATAATGAAATTAATAATTTAGTAATTTTTTATATATGTATTTCTTGAAAAATTATACATGCGTGAAAATCATATCACTCTAAATTTCGAATATAAATAGATCTCTTAATATATGAAAATTATATGGAGTTGCGGTTTAAATGTCCTTAACCGAATGATTCGTTCATAACGAAGTATTTTGGTTTATGGGCTCTTTATCAATATGCGGAACAAATAAAGGATAAAATATTATTTGGGTTCTTCTATATAAATCAAAATGAGGTTACATTGATACAATTAGTGCCACGTAGTTGTTAGATAAAAAGAATGTCATAATTTGACAATAATTTGTAATATTACATTTATAACTTAATTGATTCTAAAATCACAAAATAAATTGCAATGTAGCCTGTAATAGAATTGCAAATTTTATAGTGAATCAAATAATTATTAAAATTATATTAAGATAAAGAAAAACACTATATTTCTGTATACTTAATAACGGTAAAAAAATTTCATCAAACAACCCTAAAGGGTAAACAAAGTCAAACTAATCCTTTAATATTGTGTATATTTTATCTTGTATATCACTACTTTATGGTGAACAATTAATCATATATAATGAGTAGTTAATTATTATAGTAAGTAATCAAACATTTGTAATAAGTAGATAGGTGCTCATGGTCATCAACCAACCATCACTATGAGTAATCAATTGATTATTTCTTAGAATTTAATTTTCATTTTCATCCAAAAACTTCAAGAAAATAATTATCCAAGATACCAACGACAACAAATGAAATATAGTTGTGGATTTAAATGCCTTTGTAGGTTAGTTTTGAAAGAATGAGATACAAGATGAATGGTTGGGAGTTAGATAAAAATGTCTTTGAATTTGATAATTGCTTGAGGAAATTATTTGACTGTTATTTGAACTGTCAAATCTTATATTTTCTTTAATATTTACTGTTAAATTTATATATTTGTTTTTAAATGTACTGAATCCAAATCAATAAACTTCTAGTATAAGTTAGATATATTCAAGTGATACATGCATGTTTAGGTAGCTTTGCATTTGAACAAGTCAAATTATAGTGTTATCAATTTTTATGAGTTTTAAAATAAATATATCATTTTTCGGGTACAAATTATCAATATCTAACTCATGAGTTATTTTGTATATTTATTTTTTTGTGGGCCTCTGTTGCAATTTATTATGGGTCTAAATATAATTTTGTGGAGCTCATTATCTTTTTACAATGATTCACTTTCAAATTAAGAATTTACCATTTTATTTTGATTCTTTACATATAAATTATTTTTAATTTTAAGTTATTTATTAATTTTATTTTTACTTTAATCCTTTACTTTTCAATTAATAAAGAACTTAAAGTGATATTGAATTAAAAAAATAAAATAATTAAATAATATTTTATTAAAAAACTCATAATTAATCTTCTGAATTTACATAGTATTGGAAATAAATATTTCTTGTTTTTTTCTTCTGATATCATATTTATTACTCCCTCTTTTGCTCAGCCTTTTCATTGGTGCATCCGACAGAGAAAGAGAAAGAGAAGCGGTGGTAGGATGGTTCATTCCAGTAAATGTACTTTGTCCTTTGCTTATAGTTACTCGCTTTATTATATTGAAAAAAAGTTACTTGCTAAAAATTTAAAAAAGTTTAAAAGTTAAAAATCGAAACAAAAATATTTGGATCCTTAACTTGAGTTATTATTTTAGTTTTTTTATTCATTTTATTACTTCTAATAATTTCTTATTGATTAAAAGAATATTTTCTTGTCTCTACCACAAAATCACAATTAACTGCGGTTAAGCTAACTGACAAATCATAAATTTGCTAGTGGTTTCACTATTAACCACAAGCAAATCATTGTGGTATTTTTACCGCAGTGAATTCAGGAAAATTTCCTTTAGTTTCTCACTAGATGGGATTTGCATGCTGTTCCTACAATTAGCGAATAACAACAGGGACTTCCTTGCGATTAAAGACTAAACGCTGGCAAATGCTTGATTTTTATTCTGTATGCTTTTCATTTTTTTACTTTGGTTATATGGAATTTAGGGTATTTGACAACGGTTACGTATATATATATATATATATATATATTCTATTGTAATATTTAATTATTCATATTGGTTAGTTTAAGTTTATCAAATTATATAGAATGGTTTCAAATTATCACATATTGAATAGGGATATTTACTTAGAAAATTGAGAGTAAAATAAAAAAAAAAGAGGAAGGGATTTATTCCATGTACATCAATACTTCTAACATAGTTTTATTATCAATACAGATGTCACTTGATGCAAATTTCTTGAATTTATAATTTTTCATTATTAATAATATGATATGTACTGAGAATGGGTACAAGTATATACATATATATATATATATATTTGTATGTAGTATGCTATGTTCTTATCAATATACTTATGTTACCTGGTTCAAACAACTTAGTTTATTAAAAATTTATTGATGACATAACAAAAGTTTCAATCATGCTCATAGTTAGAATGAAAAAATATTGCATTGCTTATTATTAATATAGTTTGAAATTGTGTGAATATTATAGCAATGAGTAATGAAGATAATATGTGTAGTCTTCATTGATTTGTGTTTGTTTTTCAAACACTTGTATAGTAAAGTATTGAATGTACATGAACTTGACCAGCTTCACAATAAAGTTGTTTTGATGTTATGTTATATGGAAATGATATTTTCACTTTCATTCTTCATAATTATGGTTCATTTAATTGTGCATCTCGTGGGTTAAGCCAAATTAGGTGGTCCTGACTAGTATCAGTGGATGTATCCAATTGAAAAGAAAAATTGAAACACTTTGTTGTTAATTATTTTTGCTTGTAAACGTAGCTTATGCTTCTTTATTGTCCATTAGATATTTGGGAAAACTAAAATATTACATAAGTAATAAAGCTTAGCCAGAAGGGTCTATAGCTGAGGGTTTCATGGCCCAAGAGCTTTTACTTTTTTGCTCAAGGTATTTGGAGGGAATCAAGACTACATACAATCGATCAGGTCATGTTAATGATCGACATAATGTTGGGTCCTTCAGTGACCACATTGTTCCCACAAATTAGAAAACTAATAGATTTACTTACTTTAATCTATCTCCAATGGAAAATATGCAAGCACATCAACATGTATTCACTAACTATAGAGAAGTAGATCCTTACCTTTAGTAAGTAAATTACATCTTTAAGACCATTGAATACACTCACCCTAAACCATATGCTTATTAACATTTCATTAACCACTTATGTATGTTAGGGAATTTAGGGACATACGAAGATAATTAAGAAGTCATACATGATTTTCATTTAAGATAAATAAGATGGTTCACAAAGAATTTGTTAAATAGTTTTCTCGCTATGTCAGTACATTTACTAGTTGACATTTGCTTCACCCTTAGGATGATTGTGATCATTGTTTTGCCATATTTCAAATAAGAAATGACAATACAGGTTCTCACTCAAACAATTTCAAGTATTTTGCTATAGGACCAATTGATCTTGCGAAGCAATCTAGTGCAAATAATGTTAATGGATTCAAGTTTCAAACATCAAAACGAGATCAAAGGCTAAAAACATAAAATAATGAAGTTTATAGCACATTTGGAATAAAGAGCTATTCAAGTAATAATGATGGCAATATGCAGTTTGGTAGAGAACTATACAACAGGAAATTAGTGGTGTTATTGAGTTAAATTATCTTGGACATTTTACAGTTACCTTGTTCAAATGTATGTGGGCAAATACAACCAATCCTAGAGGAATTACAACTGATGACTTAGGCTTTACGTGAGTAAATTTTGCTTGGTTGATACATACAGGCAACCGTGAAGAAGATGAGTCATACTCCATGTTTTAGAAGCTTAAATAGTTTATTATGTACAAGATATGTTAAATGAGAACTAGAGCATACCTATACATCTGAAGCCACATGATTTATATGAAATGGGAGAAGATGATGAGGATGTATATTACAAAAATAAGCTATATGAACATTAAACATGGACACATTATTTCCTGAAAGAAAAAAAGATATACCACTAGCAAGGTGTTTAGTTATGTCTTTATTAACTATGCCATATTGAAATGTAATTTTTGTTAATTTTGACTCTTTATTATAAATAATTATGACAATGTTTGATTATTTATGTAAAATTTTCTAATGTGTTTAATTATTGATTTGCAGGAATCCTAAGGATGAAACGATTATACACCACGAAGAAGAATAGTTCATGTCATGCTTGTATAGCACAGTTGCTGACAGAGGGTGGCTTTTCTAGTCAAGTACCTCCTACCTTGAGTAATCCTTTAGATTACATCAACCTTGGAAGTATTCAGTTACCACCCAAAGCACATGATGAGGATTAGGTGACTAAGGCATATTCACAGTCTACACATTTGCCTTCACATAAAAGGGTTTGGTTGGTTGACGTGATTTATTTCCCATAAGCTTTCCTAGTTGGAAGAAACTTCCATACAAGTACAAGGAAAAGTCTACTGAATAGCCTTTGCCGCATAGGAAAAGTTGCATATTGCTAGCTCATTGTCCATGTTTGAATGGTCAAAAGAGGTTGATTGGTGGGTGCTATTAATGTGTCGTCAGCAAAGGCAAATTATTTCATGTTTCTTTCTTTATTTTTAAAAACTTCATTTATTAAAATATTGAAATAAAATAAAGTTTAAAAGTAATAAATAGAGCACATGTGGATGGTCATGTGTTTGTTTTGCTTGGAAGTGCAGGAAGCGTACGAGCTAGGACTGGATCCTCATTTTAAGGGCATGGGTCCTTGTTAGGGGTTGCACAGAAATGTGTTATAAGAGAGAGATGAAAATAATGCATAATGGTCGTGGGTTGAGTCCAGGCTATTTTCTATTGTATATTATTTTTACAATTATGTTGTTTCTTGGGAAATGAATGGATTCCTTAATCACTTGATTTTAGTAAAGCTTATTACTAATATGGTAATCTTATAGATTTGGTTCAATTTTATTTTATGTTAAAATTTATTGATTTTTAAGCTCAAACTTTTTAAATTTTAATAAAAAAAGAATTTGGCTTAACTCTTTTTTTTTTCTTCTATAAATCAAAGTGTAAAAATTTAAACTTAAAACTCTTTGCAAACTATATAGAATTTATTTTTTAGTGAAACAATATTATGTCATTATGTGCGATATGATAAAATTTATGTCTTATTTAATACATAACATAATATCAAATTGTATAAGTTTATACAATGTGACCAATTTTATCAATTGTTCAGTATATAATATATTGTATCATCTTATATGGTAAATATCAATTTATTTCACTTAATACAACCCTTCACTTTTAGTAATTAAGCCTCACTTGCTTTGATTAAATCTTTGAATGAATAAAAGTATTTTTTAACCATACACTTTTATATCCTCTCGTTTTGAAGGGCTACAATACATAATATTAAAATTTTATTTACCCTTATATTATCAAATTTTATTTTATATGATCATATCTTATATCTTGTATGAATAATCTCAATCGTGGGAATTTTTTGTTTGTTAATTTCTAATCAATCTTACATAGATAGACACAAAATGAGTGAGGTGGATTTAAAATGTAGGTCTATTTCTTTAAAATTAATAAAAAATTGAGATAAGCATAATAAAAGCATCCAAATCCAAGATTTGAATTTGGTGTAGGTCCTTTTAGGAATTATTGGTCATTAGATTGCATAATTCTTTATATCTGAAATGTTTGATCTAAATTTTAGACTATATGTGGTAACCAAATTTAATTTGAACCGTTGGGTCCATACATTTTTTACCAAAAGTGAGAAATATTAGCTAGTACTAACATACTTATACAACAACATGATGTGGTATGCTAGTCTAATGATCTCTTTTAGAGAAATAAAGTGGGAGTCTCACATATAGTGGCAGACATTTATTGGTGAAATAATTTGATTGGACTAACATACTACATCAACTGTGAAAAAATATTGGTCGATACTAATATACTTATGTAATAGCTAATGTGGTATGTTATTGTCAATCAAATCATTCCCACTCTTACGCTTCTCATTAAATGATTTGATTGTGACTAGATTATCACATCAACTGTAACATAAGTGTATTAGTATCAACTAGGGGTGCACACAGGCTGAGTTAGGTCAAGTTTTTTGTGGAATTAAATTCGATATTACAATGGGAGATAGATAAATAAATCAACAACAATTAATTTCACTTACCTGATGAAGCACTTAGTGTAGCCATGATATGTCAGTAGAGCGAACAATCTATTTTGCTTAACTCTTTCGTACTTAAAAGTTAGATTACGAGTTCAGAGAGGAAGATAGAATATTGGTAAGCTAACAAATGTTCTTATTAGTGCTAAAAAAAGGTAGGGAAGTTATTTATTGTTCATAGTAATTATCTTTATTTAATAAATAAAATATTCAAATTATTTTAAAAGAAAACAGTAACTCCTCACTTTATCTTAACTGCTTAGAACTGCTAAATTTAAAATTGAATATGCTTATAGAATATTCCTCTTATCAGTCAGTAATACGATAGGATAATTACAAACAAGACTTGGGCTGCAGATTGAGGCCTCTACCTAATGAGTTTGTGGATAATCTAACTTATCATTAATTACTCACAAATAACTCGGACCCAATCCATTCATAGTTTATATGTCTAAATTTAATTGCCTGATTAATTGATTAACCATAATAATTGACCTAATAATAAATTAATATCAATCCACATTATTATAATATATTTCAAAATTATTTCAAAAATTTTCTACTTGGATGGTATTAATTGATTATTAGACAACTAATTAAACAAATATTAATTAAAATTAATCAACTAAAGTATACATAAAAAATCATACAAAGTTCAGAAGTAAAACATCAAAATATCATTGAATCCAATAGGGAAACAAATGATATTCATATTATCATAACATGATATCATTGAATTCGATAGGGAAACAAATGATGTAATTATAATGTGAATTCAATATCTGAATTGAATGGATAATAGAATTGACATTTTAATATATCATCTTACAACACAATAGTCCTTTTAGACTTAACTTAGATGCATACTAGACTAAGATTACATCAAAATTTAACAATACCCATACAGGTTACATGATTTTTAAGTACTCCTATGAGTAAGCCCTTGGTCAATGAATTTGCAAGCATATTTTCACCAGAAATGTGAACCAAACGACTATGAGATTTAGAAACCTTTTCTCTAATAAACATGAATTTAACATCAAAGTGCTTTGTACGATTGGAATTCCCATGATTTTGAGAAAAGCAAACAACAGATAAACTGTCACAATATATGGTTAGAAGTCTTGATAATAAATCAATAAGATGTATGCCATATATTAATTTCCTCAACCATATGGCCTGGCGGGTAGCATCATAACAAGTGGTATATTCTACTTTTATAGTTGAGGTAGCTGTGATTGATTGTTTAACACTTTTCCACAAAACAGCTCCTCCAGACATCATAAAGATGTATCCCAAAGTTGACTTACTATCATCAACGTAGGACGCATAGTCTGAATCAGAATAGCCCACAATCTCCAATGATTCAGTTTTCTTGAAAGTCAACATATGATGTTTTGTACCCTGAAGATACCTTATTACTTTCTTTGTAGCCTTCCAATAATCATAGCCAAGATCACTTAAGTACCTACTAAGCACACCAATTGCAAAGGAAATGTCTGAACATATGCATACCTGAGCATACATAAGGTTGCTAACTACAGATGCATATAGAATTCTTTCTATACAAACCTTTTATTATCATTTTGAGGACTTTGTGATTTCGACAATCGTTCACTTTCTATATAGGTGTAGCATAAGGGTTGCAATAGTGCATGTTAAACTTCTTCAGCACTCGATCAATATAGGTTGTCTGTGATAAACTTAAAATACCACGTGATATATCTCAGTGAATTTGAATTCCCAAAATAAAGGAGGCTTTGCCAATGTCTTTCATATCAAAATGGCATGATAGTATATGTTTGGTCTCATCCAATAGACTTTCAGAATTATTGGCTAAAGAGATGTTGTCTACATAGAGCATAAGAATAACAAGACACCCCTTAAATTATTGATAGATGCACTAATCTGTGATGCTCTTAATGAATTCAAGTGCAGTAATCACATTATCAAACTTCTAATACCACTACCTCAAAGCTTGCTTCAGTCCATAAATGGACCTATTTAGCTTACAAAAAAGGTATTCTTTCTCTGATTCTACAAATCCATCAGGTTTATATACTTCCTTATGTAAATTTCCTTTCAGAAACGTTGTTTTGACATCCATTTAGGGATGTTCAAGGTTAATTTCTCCATCAGCCTTTCTCTTAGTCTTAAAGATCTACTTACAACCAACTGGCATATGTTCATCTAGCAGTTCAGTAAATACCCAAACATCATTATGACACATGGAGGCAATTTGTTCATTCAAATAATTTAACCATGCGGAAGAATGGGGGTCCGATTATTGCCTTTTTAAAAGAGATAGGGTTAGTTCCATAAACTACATCATATTCAAACTCTTGTAAGTAGACTATATAGTTATCTAGAATGATAAACCTGCGAACTCTTTAAGATCATCTCAATTCATTGGCTGCCACTTGCACATCTTTTGTAGGTTATTTTACAGGATTTTGCCCAATAGTATTATTTAGATTAACATGATCAAGGAATGATTGTGAAGATGAAACAAACAAAGGTAATGTGGTATCTTCTATATTCAGATTAATTATCTTAGGCACATTACTCTTACTATCCAAGTCATCCTCAAAATAGAATGCCCTATTTGACTAAATGACTCTAGTAGTGTGAGTAGGACAATAAAACTTGCTCCCTCTTGATCTAGTGCAATATCTAATAAACAATCCATTGATGGTTCTCATATTGAGTTTCTTGAGTTAGGGATTAAATGGTCTTACTTTTGCTTTACACCCCCATACTTAAAGATACCTCAAACTGGGCTTTTTACCAAAAAATAGTTCATACGACGTCTTTGGAACTTATTTACTGGAAACCTGATTCATAATATAGACTGTAGTCTTTAATACATCATCCTATAAAAATTCTGGTATGGAGGAGTGCCTAATTATGCTTCTCACCATATCCATTAAGGTACAGTTACGTCTTTCAACAACTCTATTTTGTTGAGGAGTGTTTGACATTGTATACTGAGTTTCAATCCCTTGTTCTTACATAAACAAGGCAAACGAACCAAGATTTTTACTTGTTTTAGTATATCTTCCATAAAACTTTCCTCCTCTATCAGATCTCACACATTTAATTGCTTTCATAGTCTTTAACTCAATTGTTGCCTTAAATGTCTTGAAAGCATTTAATGATTCAAATTTCTCATATAATAAATCAATCCACCTATACTTGGAATAATCGTCTAAGAAGGTGATAAAATACTTAAATCCACCTATGGCAGCTAGTGTAATAGGTCCACATTTATTTGTATGGATTAAGTCTAAAATGTTCTTAAACCTATTTGCCCCTTTAGTCCTTTCCCTAGCATGAAGTTTTCCCTTTATGCAATCAACACATGTCTTAAAGTCAGAGAAATCAATCTTTTCCAATATGTCCTATTTGTCCATCCTCTTTAATCTTTCTTTAGATACATGGCATAAACGTCGATGCCACAACATATAGGAGCTTTTATAAAATATTCGACGTTTATGCCCTATTGCAACATTAACAGGTGCACTATGGGACAAATTTGGATTGGTGTTAATATTCAAGCAATATAAACCATTCAATAAAAAAGCAAATCCAACCATAGTTGAATTAATTAAAATATCAATATTTCCAGTTCCTTGCCAGAATGAATAACTATTTTTGTCCAATATAGAACTAGAAATCATATTCCTCCTCGAGGAGGGTACATAAACAACATGATTTAACACCAAACAATGTCCAGATTCTATATTTAAAGAAATAGTTCATATGCCATCAACTGCAGTTGAACTTCCTTCTACTTAAAGAATGGTCCTCTCTTTCTCACTTGGTATCCTCCTGTTTATGAGTCCCTGCAAGGAATTTGTTACATGAATAGTTGCACCAGAATCCAACCACTAAGAATCAAGAGAAGTTTCAAAATTGTTGGACTCAAAACATACAAGAGCTAGTAGGCATACTAGACTTAAATGCGCAATATTAGAAAAAGTTCCTTCTTGTTCGCATATATTCTTCAATTTAGAGTAATATGATATCTTATGACCAAGCCTCTTGCAGTAGTGGCAATCACCCTTGAATGACATTTTCTTCTGACCCTTATAATGCTTTCCATTCTTCTTAGGTCCAAAAGATTTCTTGCCACTAGGTCTATTATCTTGCTTCTTACCCTTCTGCTTCACATTACCACCCTTACCATTATAATCTTGAGTAATATAATTAATATTGTAAGTGTGAGAGCTAGCTTTCTTTAATGACTCTTCCTCTTGAGCCACTGTGGAAATTATTTTGTCAATATTCCATTCAACTTCTTGAGAATTATAAGTGGTCTTTAGGACCCTATATTCAGCAGGGAAAGACTGTAACACTCTATAGACCAGGTAACATTTCCCTAAGTCTACATTATATGACTTCAGCTTATTATAATAGTTAATAAGCTTCATCATATGCTCTAGCACACCAGAGACTCCATCATAGCGCATATTATCCAGCCATGAAAAATAATACACTTTTTGAGTCATTTCAAACATTTTAAAATTTTCACCAACAACCTTCAGATACTCTACGACAGTATCCTTATCAGGAATACTTTGCCTTATGGTCTTATCAATGGTGAATTTCATGACCGTTAGGCAAATTCTGTTTGAGTCATGCCACCTATTGTAGTAAGTTTTATCAACAGCACATGACTAAGTTGTGGGTTTTGCTAGTCTTGAAGCTCTTTGAGCTAAATCCTCTTTAATGGTTGTCAAATACATGTCCAGGGACTCACTCTAGTCATCATAGTTCATCCCATTAAGAGTTTTTACTGAAGATAGTTGTTGGAATGCCGAAACTAAGAAAGCAAAAAATAGGAAACATTAATTATGTCAAAATAGCATAATTATTAAACAAAGTTTCCTTCATAAACACAGTTCATGCAACTATATACAAATTTGTTTATTGGAATCTTGCCTAAGGGTCCCAGACCACAATAAATCAAAGAAAACTCATTCATGTCATTTTGGATTTAACTCATGATATGAAAATCATTCCAAATGTAATCACATTTTTCATGTCGATAGGATATAAGAAACTATGAAAACATTAATTAAAATGCTGATAATAAATCATAAAAAACATGTAATTCACATTATTATATTAGCAATGTCACATTGATAGTGTATGTCCATTGTTAATATATATAAAAAATTCTCTAGTCCTTACTTGGTGACTAATTTGACCCTTAATAATTATTTAAGGATATATACCAATTATTATGATATCTATTGGATTTTATTATTCATAAATTAATTTCACAACTTGTAATAAGAGTTAAAAATTAACTTATTATACTAAATAAATTCATTTAATTTATTCAAACATCATTAGGGAAAGTGAACTTAGTATTTTATTCCTCATTATGTCTAGTCAGTTGCCCCGGTTTTGGTCCGAAATTTGACCCAACCAAAATCGAGGTCTTAGTGGGTGAAAATGGTGTCATTTTCTTCATTTTTAAACAATCTACAATTCCCCTAGATTAATTTTCACAAAACTTGCATGATTTGGGAGAAATTTCGTTCAAAAAACTAGTGTTCTTACTGATAGGATGGCTTCGATGTAAGATGTATTTTCAATAATGTTAGGTTTCAAAATATATATTGTTTTGCTTGAAAGTTCTTAGGCAGTAAAACCCCTAAACTCATTTGGTCAAATTTAGTCTACACATTATGTAATTTCACTTGAATGTTTTTGGACCTAGGCTCCAATGGTGTGTTCGTTCATCTCAATTCTGGGTATGTAATGGGCATATTCATGTTTGAAATTCTTTGATCTACAAAAGGCCTAACTTGGTTTTTCTAAATTCTCCAATAATTAAGATGAATTTTATTCGAAAAATAATATAAGTTTAGTCTTATTTTACACACATATTTGGATTGATGATTCAACGCAAAAAATTCAGTTGAAGGCATATAAAAAAGATATGATAAAAAATTTATGGAACCTAGTGCTTTGATACCAATTGATGGAATCAAATTCCATATTACAATGGGAGATAGATAATTAAATCAACAACAATTAATTTCACTTACCTGATGAAGCACCTAGTGCAGCCATGATATGTCAGTAAAGTGAACAACCTATTTTGTCTAAGCCTTTTGTACGTAAAAGTTAGATTGAGAGTTCAGAGAGGAAGAGAGAATATTGATAAGTAAAAAAATGTTATGATCAGTGCTCAAAAAAAGTGGGGAAGTTATTTATTGTTTAGAGTAATTATCTTTATTTAATTAATAAAATATTCAAATTATTTTAAAAGAAAACAGTAACTTTCCACTTTATCTCAACAACTCAAAACTACCAAATTTAAAATTAAATATGCTTATAGAATATTCCTCTTACTAATGTATAATACGATAGGATAATAATTGACAAGACTTGGTTGTAGGTTGGGGCCTTTACACAATGAGTTTATGGGTAATCTAACCTATCACTCATTACCCATAAATAACTCCGACCAAATCCATTCTTAATTTATATGTCTAAATATAATTGCTTAATTAATGAATTAACCAAAACAATTGACTAAATAATAAATTAATATCAATCCACATTATTATAATATATTTCAAAATTAATTCAACAGTTTTTACATGACATGAGATCTACCCTAGTTTTTGGCCCAGTAAGTGATTAGGCTGGGCCAAGTTACACTAAATCCAGGCCAGATCAATTCATTACTTTTTATATTATTAAAATAGATTTATTATTAATAAGAACAATTTCTTAATGAAAAATAGAAAGAAAAATCAATATTTGAAATGAATAAGAATAAAATTAAAATTAAAATTTAAAATGTAAAACGATTAAAATTTAAAAGAATTGATATTATAAATGTTTATTATAAATAAAATTAATAATTAATAAATACCCAAATCTAATTGAGTTTTATTCGATTCACCTTGTTAAAATTTGCAAGTTTTTTATTTTCACCAAATGTAGGAAATATGGAAATCCATGGTATCAAAATTGAAACGGAGGTAATAGGATTAGGTGGATTCGAGAAAAAAGAAACGGTTATTTACCATAATTGAGGGGGTGAAACAACAAATCCAATGATGCTGCATCAATCTTAAGTGGGTCCCACTTGAAGACGGCACATGACATGGTGACATTTAGCATCGAAGGCTCTGCCACGCCTTAAATGAAGGAAGCACAACAGTGCAAGTGGGCCACGTTTCCTTAGATCCGGGCCCACACAGGATGCATTCGGTGAGACCTACGAATCTCTTATACTAACTAATCGACAACCACTAAAATCATTCAGTACATTAATATTTGCCAATTTTGAGTTTCAATTTATTTATTTATACTGCTTTTTATTTCTTAAAATTATTTATCTAAAATTGAATGGAAATTTGTTTGCTCTCTTCGAACTTTTTTTTAAAAGTGAACAGTCAATATGTGTAATTTATGATGTTGATTTATTTTAATGTTATTTTGGTTAATTTAGAGAGTTTTATTTTGGGTCAATCAAGCTGTAATTTTTTTTTTTTTAGTTTTCTTCAACTTTATTTTTGTTTTTAATTTTAAAGAAGCTTATAAAAACAATCCTAAACAATAAGAATAGTGTATTCTTATACAAAATTGGTTCCATTCAATGTTTGAACTACTTCTTAAGAAATCATGCTTATTTTAATTTTCTAATTGGAAAATTGTAGTTTTAAATTAATAGGTACATCATAAAATTATAATACATAGCATTTGGTAATGTTTGGTAGAAAATACTTTTAAAAATTTTAAAACTTAAACCAAACACACATACACAGATAAGCCACAGAAATTTATGAGAAGAGTATTAAGTAATTAATGATAAATTACAAATTAATAGTCAACATTAATATAAAATAATTATTATTTTATTACATTTTTATTAGATATGCAGTTCAAAATTTGAATATTTAAGATGTTAATTTACCAAACATTATTTTTACCAGAATTATGATCAAGAATATTCTCAAAAATTGTTTGACTTATATATTTTTAAAACGAATTAAACCTAATGCATTAAAAATTTTATTCTCAAAACACTTTTAAAAATAATGTAATTAAACCTAAGCCCAATACCATTAAGATTTAGAAGAGACATAACACTATTGGGATACAAATTATTTATACTATGTTTAGATGGACGAGCAAGGAGAGAGTGACAATTAGTTAAATGGATGAAATTAAAGTAAATATATTTTTAGAAGTTTATTTTGAGATGTAATGAAATGATAAAGGAGGAATTCAAAGCCACTCTTTTTTATCAAAAATCTTATTTTTGTTGTTCATCCAACGTAAAAATCAATGATGGAATGACAAATTTTAATGGTATAATTATTATAATACTCTCGTAAACTAAAAACTTATTATACTAATATTTTATTCAGAGAGATAATATTATAAAAATAATACTAAGTCATTTCATCCTATTAATAATAATTCCTTCTAACTTTTAAACAAAAAGATAACATAAATACATTAATGGTGTTTGAAATTTGACAGTGGTGGTGCACATGAATTTGTTTCTTTTGGTGGCACCATAAATAGACATGGAAGCCAAAACAAGTACTTTAATGTTGGGGGGACAAACCTACTCATAATGCCCTGTTTCTTGCCACCACATATCTTATTTTTTTAAGTCACCCCTACTTCTTCATTTATTGTACTCCTTTCATACGTACGTACGGTGCAGTTAATGAGGGATTTGAGTAATTTACATCCAAGTTTAAATGCCATCTCTTTTGTTATTGTTAATTTGATTTGTTGACTTGTATTGAACTTCATTTGGTTTGGAAATAATGGGCTATTGTGAAGCTCACTTGAACTTCACTTTCACAACCTTGTTCGTGGTCTTAATTGTGTAGTTGTTCATGATACTTCTTTGAATTGTGTGGTACATATTAGCTATGGTTTGATGGCAAGGCATTGATTAATTCCTTTGGGTTTTTATGTGTTTCATGAAGCACATTAGTTCTTTGATATGTTAGCCAACCACAATTGAAAGGTCCTACGTGATTTGGATTCTATTCCTTCTCTTCTTAGTTTGGCATACTTGTGGATAAAATTATAGATTTAGTTCCTTACTTTTCATCTTAAAAATAATTTAGTAATTTAAAAATAAAAAGTATCAAAATAATTTTTTTAAATTGTTCAAAATAACAGATGAAATTTGATTTCAAAGAAAATTTTTTGGAGAATTATTTTGACATCTTTTACTTTAAAAAGATCAAATTTGATTTGAAGGTGAAACATGAGAAATTAAAATTACAGTTACACTATATTTATTTATTTATAATATTGGTTTTACTTTCTTTCAATTTGCCCTTTCTTATTGTAAAAGAAAAAAAAATTAAAAAGAGACAACTATTCATTTTCTTTTTATAAAAAAGAATTTATACAACCAAAGTACACTTAATATAATTACCTCGCTCTCTCGTTTTCGTATGCATTGGTTGAATAATGTCCTTTTTGGTTGAAATAGTTGAAAAATTAAGGTGAATTCCAGCTAGCTACGCCTAGGGTTTACTTATAAGGATTCATCTTTTAGTTGGAGTGAAAAGAACCCAAGTACCCTATAATTTCAGGCTTGAATTATACACCAGTATGTAGTACAATTTATATAATACTCATAGTCTGATCAAAATTTTAAATTTTATTAATTCATGTAATTAAAAATATTAAATTTAATTTTTCAATATGAAATGTAAACCATAAAATTTGTATAATTTACTGGCCATCGAACTTTTTAAATGTTGCACTTAATGAAAACAAACTAGACCGTGTATCTACCCTGTGAGTAAATGAACATTGACAAGGTATTAAAGCTAAATAAATAAATAAAGACAAAAGTAAATTAGTCGGTGGTGTGGAAGAAAACACATGATGCTTAGTACATAAAGAGCAAGTTGACAACAACTAACCTAGTCCTATGAAGCTGCATCAATCTCACCACCCAACTGTTCACATATTTTGGTGTCACCGAACTGATCTATGTGATCATAACTACGAGCTATCTAATCATTATTAACTGGCAAATTAAAACCATAAATCTATAGATATATATATATATATATATATATATCCCATAAAAGCTCCATTATTCTTTCATGTTAGCTTCGTACGGAAGCAACATCTTGATGGATCCTTATTATGAAAGTAAGTATTAAACTTTATTATAATTTAAAAAATTTATCTCAATGAGTTTGATTCAAAAAAAAATCTAAATAAAAAATGTCTTAATTGTAAAATAAGTCAGGCTCGAGTATTTTTTAAAATCTGATCTGATCTTGAAAAGTTTGAATGAATATTTTTAATTAGTAAAAATTTATTATATAAAAAAAATTTAATGTAACGTGACATAGCCTGACCCGAGCTTAAAAAACTTAAATGAATACTTTTTTAATTGGTAAAAACTTACTATATAAAAAAAAAAAATTTAGTGTAACATGACATTTTGATAAATAAATAAAAACTAATACATCTTATTTAAAGGATTTATGTCAATACAACAACTCATTTGTATTTACAACTTCTCTATATATAATTTTACATGTAATAATAACAATTATTTATGTTATTTATCTCAAATTTTAAGTAACAAATTAATATAACCATTCTTTAAAAAACTCGATTAGCCCAATAGGTTTTATTCAAAAAATATGGATAAAAGTCCAAAAGAAAAAACTTGACTAAAATACGGGCTCAGACTTTTTGAGTTTGAATTCAAGCCCAATATTTAAAATGCCCAACTCGATGATTAGGTCTAATCAGTATATGGTGTGGGTCATTCTATATCATTATAGCGTGCTGAGAATATTCTATGCTTAAGAATTTATATTTTTGGTTTTTAAGATTTACATTGTTAGATTTTTATTGAATAATTTAAATTTTAATAGATATTAAATAATTTTAATTTTTTAATTTTAAATTATAAATTTTTATCTAACAATTTAATTTTATTGAATTCACCTGCAGTTAAATTTTTAACTTTATGAAATTCATTTTTGAGGGCAAAAGTGAGTGATAAAGATGGCATTGAGCCAATCACTTGTGTTCATGAATGGGGTTGGGAGTATTTTTAAGCTAGATCACTTGGACTTATATAGGGTGTATATAATTGGGTTATTTTGATGTTGCTTTGGTAATGATTAAATGTGTAGATTTGGATCAGTTTATTAATAATTTTGAATAATATATTAAATTAATTTAATTAAATGAGCCACATAAAATTTTGATACTCAATTAATATTATTAATAGTTCAGAAAAGTTCAAAAGGGGTGAATTACTATTTTATAAACAATTTTGCAATTTGAAAATCAATTTTAGTGTGAAATTTTAGCTTCATAAGAGTCAGGTTCTTACAAATTTGTAAGTACTTCACCAAAATTTGGTTCGTGTAAATAAATATTTCTACTTCCTCCAAATTTCAGCTCTTGAAAAAATTGATTCATGAAGTTTCAAAGCGTTTTGATACAATTTTAGTAGTTGTAACCACAATAATAAGAGAGTTAAAGAAGTGAGAAAATAGACACTTAATTTATAATGGTTCGAATAAAAAATTGATACTACATCTACTTTTTAAACCTTAGTGAGAGACTCTAATATTTCAACACCATTATAGATTATACAACTCTAGGGTTCAGTTACATGAATTTTTATGTTACTTTAGATAACACTAACAATATTTCACCAAATCGACCCTTTATATACTTAGTCACACTGGCTTTTTTTGGATAATCCAAATAATAGAATCATCCTCATTGGCTTTAATAATCTCAAAACAACTCCTAGAATTCAACCAAATTCTTCCAAACCATTATCAGGGCTCATTTGGTAGCATTTAACGATTTCTGAGGAAATGAGAATGAACCTAAACGAAATGAAATATGGTTTTAGATTGATATAAAAAGAAAGATAATTTTTTTTTTTATGATGGGGATAAAGACTAAAAGACCCTTACTAATTAAAATAACAAATAAAATTGTTATTATGAGAAAAAAACCCCATTTATCTACTTTGCTCCCCTCCTTGCGACTGCAACGTGTAGAATCTGATGACCAGTGAAGGTAGAGCGACCGATGAAGATGAAGACGCCGGCGATGATGAAGGAGGAAGAGCGATCAGTGAGCAACCAGTGATAACGAAACACGTTGACGTCGGTGAAGGATGAAGAATGACGATGAGAAGAGAGCAACCGACAACGACGAAGACCAGCGACAATGAAGGAGGAAGAACGGCGGTGAAAGGAGAGTGAACAGTGCCATGAAGACGCCGATGATGATAAAGGAGGAAGAACGATGGTGAGAGGACAGAGACCGACGACGATGAAGACGCCATTGTTGTCCCTATCTTCTGCAACACTGGCGATGATGAAGGGAGATTCTGGCAATGTTGGAAGAAGGAAGATGACATGTACAATGGAATGAGGAGCATTTGGTCAAACGTGCTTGATTATCTCGTTAGCGAAGGAATCTTCGTTCCCATGTACATGGGAATGGACTTTCCCATAAGCTTTTTCATTCATCCACGTAAAACACATTTTTATTTCTTTCCATCACCCATTCCTCTTCCATACTCTTCCATTCTTTCAAATTACATAAGCTTAATGAGAAATAAAAAAGTAATCATTATTAATAATTCAAAAACAGGGGACAATGACGAAGTTGACTTGGGCCCAATGGCTTATGAATATAGAAGAACCGTTGAAGGACCGGCCCAAGAACTTGTCACATAAGGGCTCGAAGTTAATTATAACTTGCACAATCACTTGACTAATTCGATGTGTTGGGCTTTTGAATCCATTGGGCTTGCACTTGACAATAATGTCGTTAAGTTAAAAAAAGACAACTTCTAAGTACACGTTAACTTTTTTTTTTTTTTTTTTTATGTTCCCTTTCTTCTTTTCTGGTTTTTTACTTATTATTTCTGATTTCTAAAGAAAAGTTTTTTTTCTTTAAAAGGAGCGATGCTTTTCCTTCTATGTAAGTTCTGTTAGAATATTTTTAATATTATATGGATTAACATTAATTATTTTATTAGATTAGTACCTTATTAATTCTAATTAGGCAATTAATGTTATAGTTTATAAACTGAAAATGGACTGGGTTTTATTTTAATATGTGTGGATAATCGGTGATGGGTTCGATTATCCACAAGCCCGCAGGGCAGAAACCCAACGCACAGCCCAAGAGTATTAGTAATCATCCCGTCAAATTACTAATCTAAAATTGTTATCCAGAGAGAGATTTTATGGGTTTAATTTTGATTGATTAATTAAATTTAAAATTGTTTTAAAGATTCTAGAGGATTTTACTAGATAATATTGATTAATTATATTATTAAATAAAATCCTATAAATAACACACTGAAGCCCTAGCTTTCAGATACACTAAATCTATCACTCTCTCTCTGTGCCATCAAAACACTCTAAGAAACATTCTTGGGGATTGTGGGTTGAAATTATTAGACTCAACCAATATTCAGATCAACGATGTCATCTTCATCAGGTCAGATTGTTGATTTATTTATTCTCTCAATTTGTGATCATGTTTAATTACATGTTTTAATTCCGCTGTCAAGTTCTTCTTCCATGTATGAGTTCATCATTCTAGTTGATGTTCTTAATGATTAATAGTTTGACCTCACAACAATGATGTTGACCATTTAGTTCAAAAAAGATCAACTATCTAAGACAAAGCATTTGGATAGAACTGTTAAAATGTGTTCCGCTCACTGGTTTTAATCTATTTACTCCACTTTTTTGGTAGATTAGATTAAAACTTTTATTTATTTAATATATGTGAATTAAATTAACCTAGTTTCACAAATCAAAGGAGCTACTCTGATAGATTAGTGGGTTGATCCATATATTAGATTTTATGGTGTTTCTTGTGTGAAAGTTTCAATATTCCATAGTTTCAAGTAGCATTTATATTTGTTTTGTCAGTAAATATTCAATATTTGACCAATAATAGACAAAATAAGTAAATTTTTAGTATTAGAATTAGATATTTAGCTTGATGATTATTTTCTTTCTGGTTTTCGATGCTTTGTCAACATTTTTTTGGTGTATTATCACCTACCAAATTGAGGTAAATTAAATAAGTTTGCTTGTTTAACCCATCAATCCATATAAATCAATGTGTTTAATTCACTAATCCATTTTAACAGTTCTAAATTTAGAACTATTTTCGCATAAGAGATTTTGGGTCCAATATTCTATCTATCCTTGAAAATTTCGGAATATCTCTTCTATTTTATATATGTATACTTTATAAAACTTGAAAGGTAAGTGATCATCATGTGGTTTTTATCCAAAAATATTGTTGGTTTTCTTCTAGTGCTGTTTCCGGCAATGTTATGTTCTCAAGGAGTGTTGCGTCTTCTCTTTTGTCTTTTCATTATTTGTTGATGGTTCTATTCAATTAGAGGGCTTTGTACATTAATGTCCACTCATATGTACACTATAACAAATGAGTGGAGGTGGAGGGCTTTTAGGAAGGGATGGCCCTCAATTTTATTAATAATGTTATTAATTATATAATCATATAGGAGAATACTCAATTTTTTTCTCCTAATATATTTGTTGTCTGTTTTTATTCATCAATTCTTAAAGCTTTACGCTACACCGTTGGGGAAAAGAATCTGTCGCGAATCTACCAAATAGCACAACAGATACATATGAATGTGACAAAAGAATATTTAACGTACATCTAACACAAAATATTATTTTAATAATTCATTTTTAAATGTAGTTCAATTTAAATTTTCACTAATTAATAGTTTTAAAATAACTTTTCGTTTTTCAAAATATGACCCAAAATAATTCTTTCTTAAAGTAAATGATTATTTTAAATCAATAAAAATAAAATATTATTTTAAAATTTTTATTTTATGAAAGACTAAAATAAAATTAAATTTAAAAGTATATCTGCCAAAATAACATTTCTCTCTACCTGATCCGTTGTCCTAATTCTGCAAATTAAATGCAATGTATCTTGGAACATGTTAAGAAAAACTTAACGAGGATATTGTCAAACCTTTATGAACCTCACAGCACATTATAATAATAAAAAACAATACAGCGCGCACATACAAATGTCAGAAAATAACCAATCGAAAACTCCATATCGTACGAAATAAGCGCAAGTGATTATTATTGCATCGATGCTGCTTCATGTTTACAGAGTTTGATACTCCATGAAGGTTGAATCCGCCATGAACATAAGCTTAACATTTGAAGTCACCTAAGACTTTAAACTTCAGAACACTTGAAGTACCCAGCACATCAATAACATTATTTATTGCAGAACATGATAATAATCCATCAACCTAGCGTATATACGCCCTGTTTATAAAAAAAATATAGTAAACTAAATCAATCATCTGTGAACATGTAATCATACAAATATCATAAGTGAGTTCCACATAAAAATAATACGTCAATATGCATTCGTATTTTGTGACTTATCAATCTGGTCTTCGAGTTTATTGTGAGACAGAATTTAAATATTTTAAAACATTTTTTCTGTCTTGCGTCAATCAGTAAAATTACTAGAAACGTGGATATGTGTTATTCATGAGTCTGTTCTCAATTTAATCATTTTCTGACTTTTAATTTCATATTGGCCCCTCATCAGTCCATTATCAAATAATGAGTTTTTTTGTTAATATGAATATCATATTTAGTCTAAATTTAGTTGAAAATGAATGACTAAATATATTAATTTTGAGCAAATTGAAACTAGATTCAAAAAGTGAGAGAATAAAGTGAAAATCTGAAAAGGGACCAAATTAAGAATTAACTATAAGTAAGGGACAAAAATCATTATTTTCTCTATCTTGGTTAGTAATCATCAATACTTGTTATTTTTTCGAGCAAATTTAAGTATAGTCCCTTATTTTTTGGCGTAAAATCATTTTGGTCTTCCAATAATAAAAGGTTTAAAAATAATCTTCTGATGGTCATATAAAAATCAAAATGGTCCTCCCGATGAATCAAATTTATTTACTTTTTATATTTTGAAGGAACATTTTGATTTTCTTCATTTTTTGAGGACCAACATGATTTATGAAAGATTAAAATTGCATTTTTCTCTGTTTTTATCATAAAATCATAATATGGCAACAAATATATAAAAATATTTACCCGACTCTTGATCTTAGACCCAATGTATCTAAGACGTAAGAATCTAAAACTTCAACCCATGTTTCCCCAGCTTCTCTTCAGTAATATCATCAAGCCGTTCAACCATGTCGAAAGTCAGAAAATTTTTCCAGTCTCCCACTTCTCCACGTCTGAAAAATGCTTTATGCTCGGCCCCAGACGACAGTTTCCCACTCTTATTAACCTCCAAATTGCTCAGATTCTCAAAACTACACAACCTCAATATATCATCCACAACGTCACCACTCTCTTCCTCCTTCGAAAACCCACACCCCATAAACTCGGCTACATCCTTCAAAACCCTAGCTGGCTCCTCCTTCACGTCCTCAAACCTCAAGAACATTATCTTCTCCGGCCTCTCCAAACTCTCCTTGTAATACCCCAACATGTGGTCCCAAAACGGCCCGGACAGGGTCACTCCCCTGCAAAACTTGTCGAACGAATCCTCCATCGAAATGGACCCTCGGAATTCTGGTCTTAACCTGTTTGTGAAGTGCCACATAGACACGAACAGGTCCTTAGGGTTTCTACCCAAGTACACTATCTTACACCCCGACCGCTTCACCGACTCCGGCAGTGACACGTACGGCATGTGGCTCGAGAAGAGCCTCGGCGACGGTAAGGAGGTGAGATCGGGCATGTTTTTTTGGAGGTAGAGGCTGAGCTCCATGAAGGGTACGAGATCATGAGGGTGAGCGGTGAGGAGAGGGTGGGTTCGGGTCGGGTCAGGATGAGGTTTCGGGTTGTGGGTCTTGCGGTTGAGGGCGGCGAAAGCCAGAGCTTTGAGCCAGGTGGTGCCGGATTTCGGTGAGGTGATGAGGATGACGTCGGAGTCACGGGCTTGGAAGTGGTTCTGGCAATTGAGGACTCCTTGCAGTTGCCTTGTGCCAAACCAGAAACCCTGGTACTGGTGGAAATGGGTCGCGATCCAACCCGGTTCGGCGGGTATGGTGGCGATGAGGTCCTGGCATTCTTGGGTCAGGTCGGCGTCTTGGAGGTATTGAGGGAGAACAGAAAGATCTTCAGAGGGTTTGGATATTCCTGCTGACATAGTGGTTATGTATGAAGCAGTGGATCAATGAATGGTGTGAAGTGAAGGCACACTACATTGAAGAGTTTATATAATGTTTGAGATCATAGTAAACATTTGAAACATGGATTCTCTCTCAATTTTTATTAATTTAAGAGAAACATCGTAAGTCCACAGTGAGCCTCTTATTCCATCTTTATTAGGTGAGAGAACCTTGATTTTATAAGATCTCTTCTTTTAAAGAGGCTCCCTCGTAACAATTCATCCTCTTTAAAGTCTATTCATAACTTTCAATACGGTCAGACCACATAATTTAATTAGATCACCCTTCGCGTCTCGGCACCTTTTAACGACGACACAATTTTACTACAATTTAATTAAGTCACCCCCTATCTGTCTCGGTCTCTCTCGATAAAATTACTAATATTACAAGTATAAATTAAAAAAAAAAAGCCCATTTTAAAATACTAATTCATAAAATAAAAAAAATTCATTGATCTTACATGTATTAATTCTCTTTTCTCTCTTTCATCTTTCTAATCTCATATGGATCAAAAAGATTGGCATTCGTCTTCAACGAATGGTCTTTTATGAAAGAGACGTGGGTTCATAATTAAAGAACGTAGCAGGGTGGGTCCATAATTAAAGAAAGTAACAGGGTGGGCCCCCAAGCAATATATTATACTGTCTTTTACACAGCTTTCTATGCTTCTTCGACTTTATGGAGTTACGACAGTGTGGTGGTTAACAGCAATAACACGCTTGGTTGCACCATTTTGGAATCGCCCTCCCCACTCCAATATTGCAATCATGACATTGCGAGTAATACTCTCGTCTTTGACCTTTCAATATAATTTTATTTTAGTCTTTTAAAAATTAAAAAATTTTAAAACACTTTTTTATTTTTGAAAATCTAGATTCTCAAAAATTTTTATTGAAATTGAAAAGAAATTAAAAAAAAGGAGAGGGTTGATAAGAAGAAAAAAGTTAGGCCCCAGTACACACACTTTCATAGGTATATTTTACTAAAATTTACGAAAAGAATTTAAAAAAGAATTATAGAGGATCCATTCTAATTTTTTAATATTAGACTCAAAGTAGTGAGCAACACATGGAGAGAAACTATCTTAGGTTGTATTTTGAGAAATAGAGGATGATTTAAAATTTTTTTAATTTGTGAAGAATCAAAATAAGAATTAATTTAAAAGCAAACAATTATTTTAAAATTTTAATTTATAAATAATTAAAATAAAATAAAATTTAAAAGTAAGAGATTAAAATAATATTTTTTTGGTTTATGTATATATACATTCGAAAATCGAATAATTTTCTTGTTAAATCTTTTTAATATTAAAGCAAAAATTGTCTTCTGGAAACATAAGTTTGAGTTATCTAAGTCTCCAATTTTGTATTGCATTTTTACCCAAAGAGCCCATATGGCACATCATATAAAATTGGATTGCATAAGATTATATAATGTGATTTACTTTTATTATGTGTTTTATACACAAATTGGATTGTATTAGCTTATAAGATCAATTTCAATAAACCACTCTTAATACAATTTAGCGCTATATTACTAATCTAGCATTTCTGAGCCTCATTAGGCTTGATTGTATTAATGTGTTCATTTTTTCATTTGATTTCTTACAAATAAAATTGTTATTAATAATATCTTAAAAAATAAGTTGATTTAAAAAAAAAATGAAAACTCAGGGAATTTTCTCACATTGGTCCCTCGCATATAAGATATTTTTCAATTTAATATCTTGTAGAGTTTTCTTCTCACTTTAATCTCTCACATAATTGTCTTCATAATTTAATTCCTTACATTTGAACATTTTTCGTTTGATCCTTTATAAGTAAAATGTTTATAAAAAATAAATTAATTTTTGGAAAATACTAACATATATAAATTTTTCTCAATTTGGTCCCTCACATAAAATTTTTTTTCCAATTTGATCCCTTAGAGAATTTCTTCTTAATTTAGTCCCACATATATGTACATATTTCCATTTGATCTGTGATGAATAAAATTATCATCAATAATATCCTAAAAAATAAAATTTTTGTCAATAATATCCTTTGTTTTACTAACTATTACATCATATTTCATAGTATATGTTTTCACTCAGATTTGAGCTTAAGATTACTTAGATGAGCATGAGGAGCTTTGACCATTGTGCTACTTCTGCTATACTTAGCTATCAATAATATCCTAAGAAAATAATTTAATTAAAATATATGAACTCATAGGAAAATTTACTGAATTCATTCCTTCATAGATAAGATTTTTTTGATTTGATCCTTCTTAGAGTTTTCTTCCTAGTTTAGTCCCTCATATAAGTCTCTTTTTAATCTAATCCCTCACACATGGAATTTCATCGTTTGATCATTCACAAAATAAAATTGTTATTAATAAGCTTATAAAAAAATAAGTTAATTTACAAATATGGAAGACACTATTGATACTAATTTTATTTGTAAGAGATCAAATTCAGAAATATCTTATTTGTGAGGGACCAAATTTAAAAATAAATTTTACAAGGGACCAAATTGAAAAATACTCCATATAGGATGGACCAAAATGAGGTTTTACTCATCTATTGTTTATTGCAAATTCTAGTTTTTTCATTTTCACCTTAAATTTATGTTGATATATTGTTATTGGTATGAACATCTATAAGTGGCAAGAAAATATTAATTTTTTTCCTTTGGACATTTTGATGAATATAATTTTTTAAGTAAAATTGTCAAAATAGTTGATTTTTCTCTTATCAAGTGTGTCACCAAAAGTAAAATTATAGTATCTTATACAATACAATATAGTGTCATACCAAACACTACACAATATTAAGTTTTTATCAGATTTTATCCTTTCAGGCCTCATACAATATGTTCAACGAGACTTAAGGAAAACAACATTTGATATTTTTATGTTTGTTTCATATTATATTTTTAATTAAATCATAATAAACATATAATTTTGTGATAATATCATGATATTTGTATAGCTATAGTTGATAACTGTATAAAGTCTTAATTAAATTGCAAAATTTTTAATATTATTATTATTAATCATATACTTATCATGTATTAATTAAAAACTTACAGCAACAACATAAAAAACTTTACATGAATCTAATCCATTACCTTATTTGGTTGTTTTTCTATTCTTTTATTTTTTTATTTTTAGAGAAATTTAAGATTATAAATTTAATACATTTATGATAAATAATCTTATAATTTAAAATTTATTTAACATATTTGGGAATTAAATTTATTTTAAATATTGTGACCTAATATTCTGAAGAAAATATTAATTAGATTAGTGTTTTAGAATTTCAAGGCAGCCTTTAAAAAATATTTTTAAATGAAAATATATATTTTTTATAATAAATATATTAGATTGATCATGAATAAATATAATTTTTTTAATATCTTTTTTGTTGAAATAGAGATACATGTAAAGTAAAACATAGTTTTGATCATTTAATTATTTTTATTTTTATTTTACTACGTTATTTATTAGTTAATTTTTAATATAATCTCTCATTAATTTTTATTATTAATTTGGTCTTTTTTATTTACTGAAGATTGAGAGATTAAATATGTGAGTTTTAAATTGATAAGAGATTAAATTAAAAATAAAATAATAAAAATGAATTAAATTAAAAGTAAAAATAATTAAGTGATTTAATTAAAGATCAATTAATAAATAAAAAATAATATTTTTATTCAATTCAAGAAGTATAAGTAAAAAATAAAAATAAAAAACTGAAAATCCACTGGATAATAAATGGAGGCCGGAAGCGTAAAATGCTGATGTGATCAGTGATGTCAGAAACCAGATAACGCTGTAATGGTTGGAGTATTCTTCCCGGTGTAGTGTCCAAAGATGCAACTGCTCAACTAATCCCCTTGTCCTTCAGTCTCTTTCCAGGGAAGCATAGTGACGTTGTAAATTTTACAATTGAAAAAATAATTGCGCAGCCGTGTGTCATCATTTTAAAATTTTAAAATTTTATAGTATCTCTTGCCAAATTCCTCTTTACAGCGTTTATAACTTTTAAAACCAATAATGGTTTTTGTCTTTTGAATTTTTAGAATGAATAATGTTTGTTTTTTCTTTCTTGTTTAAATTTGAAGTTTTAAATATAAATTCAAAAATATTTCTTTACAATATATATGTTTATAATAAATATAGTAAACTTATCGCAAGTTATATACATGGGAGTTTGTGAGATAATAAAATAAAATGATTAATAATAAAATAAATTGAAGTGACAAAAGTAAAATAAAATATTTATTGTTTTATTATTTAAAAGTTTAATAATGAGAGTAACAATAATTATTATGGTTATGTTACAATTCTACCTTAACAAGGATCATTGAGACTAGGAACTACAAAGTATATTGGAATCTTTGTGGAGACATCAAAAAAGAAAAATTTAACCGATAATAATATATTTATATAGTGAATAATAATATTATATTAATTCAATCAAATCATAATTAAAAAAAATATTATTTTTGATACACTAATTTACTCAAATATAATATAAAAAATATAATTCTAATATTATTAACTAATAATAATATTATTATAATTAAATATACTAATACACTTAAAATCATCTAAAATTTTACTTTAAAAAAAATCACATAATATGATACCTTTCCTTCTCCTTATATTTTATAGTATTTCTTGGCACATTTTCCGCATGAGACGCATGCATGCGGCTGGTGATAATAGAACAGAACGGGAAACGTTGGAATGAGTGAATTTACTAAATTAAATATATTTGAAATATTGCAGAGAGATTAAATTAAAACATAATATATCCATTATATAAAAAGCCATTGAACAACCTAGTCCCTACAATTTCTGTCTTTTACTAACGTTGATCAATGATTGTGGGACCTTTGCAATCTTTCATTAAGCTACGGTGAAATATTTGATGACGCCTCCTTAATTATTTGAATGATTAATTAAGTGCACGTTTTCTATTTTCCTAAGAGTTGGATTCCCAAAGTAGACAAATTTCATAAACTCTGATATCCAACATATTGTGGGGTTTTACTATTTAAAGTAATTTATAATTTAATTTTTATCTTTAAATTAATACATTTAAGCCATTGATTTAAAGTAAATTGAAATTAAATATCTCAATATTTAGATTGATAAGAGATAAAATTAAAAATAAATAAATAAATAAAAGATCAAATTAAAAATATAAATATGTGAGCGATTTCATTAACAATAAAAATTAAATTAAAATATATTAAAAATAAACTAATAAACAGTGAATCAAATTAAGAATGTTCTACTGATAAGTAGAGGGAGAAAAATAATGTTTTGTTCTAATAAATTGAGTCTATAATTTTATATTTTGTTAAATTTTTATAAAATTTTTTCTTATAATTTTCTAAAGATGCTTTGCAAATATTGGTGCCGTGTAATAATTGAGAAAAAAAAATTATTTTTATAATTAAATTCATGATTATCACTCTTATAATGCTGTTGGGTTTTTTAATACAGCGCCACTTTTATAGATTTTTTATACTTTTTGCTGTATTTTTTATTTACTAAATTACAATTTGTAATCATATTTTCATAACGTAGTAATGAAAATTTATTAAGTACATGAGTTTATAAATATCTCTTTCACTTTGTCATAAAACATTCTCCTTCTAATTTTTTATTTTTCTTTATTTTTGTATAAAAAAATTTATTTATTATGCAATAGGATTTTCTTAGAATTTTTTAGCATTGAAAATATATGTCAAATCTATAAAGTATATTATACATACAGCGTCATATAAAATAAGAAAATTTATATTTATCATAAGCGTTGCCTTCAATTACAACGTTTCTCGAATATAAAAATTCACAATTAAAATAATCACAATCGATCTCTGATCTATAAAATTACTGAAAATCTTTTTTTATTACGAATCCAAATCGCTACTAAACTGGTTCAAATATGAAAATCAAAAGGGTTACAAAGATCGAGTAAACTGATTTGTGGCTATTAAGAACAATTATAATTGATTTCTATTATTATAAAATTAAATTTAAAAAATGAATAAATTTGGTGGGGGAAAAATGAAGATAAAAAAATAAATAAATAATAGAAAGGGTAATTTAGTAATTTTATAGATTTAAGAATTTCAAATTCAGAATATTGAAGCCTAATGAGACTAATAAATTAAGGGATAAACTATAATTGTTTAAAATTGAGAATATTGTCAATGACAATGTTACGTAAAGCAAAATAATATATATTAATGTTTTAAAGTAATGGTTGGAACTGATCCATTATAACTACATTAAAAAAAATAGTATTGAATAAATTGTAATTTTTATTTGAATCTTATTTTTTAAAAATAATGTACATATAGCATTCATACCAATTAATTATTTACATTAGTATCCAATAATAGGATAAATTTTATACATTATATGATGAAATAAAAATTATAATGGACAACAAGTGGACAATAATTGAGGAAGTGGATAAATTTTTAATTAGTAGCTGTAGACAATTGAATTGGAATTGGTTGAACAATAATGTCAACGATGGAGAGGCTGAAGAATAATTCTATACAATTCCTTGTCGTATTTGAATGGATCTTCACAATTATTTTAACAGAAAAAATCTATAAAGCATCACCATTTGTGGGATATTGTCCCACTTTTTGTCTCTCTTTCTCTCTCCAGTACATACAAGAGAACATTACATGTAGTAATACAAATTTTTCAATAAAAATGGAATTAAATGGTTTATACTTTTTTATATATTAAATTAAAAATAGAAAAAAAATGAAAACCAATGAATTTATATTTTATATTGAAAAATCTGTTGATGATCCCTCCTCCATACACACACCTATTTTATTAAGGAATTCGACATGTTTTTAAAATGCTATATTTATTTTGTCATTAATTTTTATTTTATTTTTCCATAAATTTGATTCTTAGAATCGTATAAAAGAGTCAAAAAAAATTTCTTTGCTTGAAATTTTGAATTAAGTCACTGGAAATTTATAGTTTTAAAAATGTGTAAAACATATTTTGATAATTTACTGATTTTTATTATTAATTTAGTCATTTTATATTAGTTTATTCACAATTTAGTCTATTATTAATATAAAATTCAACATATTTAATTCCTTAGTTTGAAGTAAATGAGAGGGACCAATTATGGAATATAGAAATTAACATAGAATAAAATTAAGAATGGAGTGATAAGTGAGGGACTAAATTAAAAATTAATTTAAAAAATAAGAAATCAAATTAAAAATAAATATCATAGAAAGACTAAATTAAGAATTAATTGATTGGTGAATGACCAATATATTGTTTTACTCTTATTATACTGCATGTGTTCGTCGAAGTTCATTTGGGAAAGTTATCAAATTAAAAATCTTATTAGGTCATTTAATAAAGATATTATTGATGCCCAAATTATGACTGAAAATAAAAGCAAAAGCTTTCATTTTTAAATTCCATTAGAGTTATCAAAGTAAGCTTATGCTATGATAATACAAATTGGTTCCACTTCAACTTATGATAAGAATATTATACTTAGGACACACTTATAACAATTATTATATACATAAAAAGAATTTTGAAAACTCAATCATATATTGATAAATTACAAAAATTATATACTTGTTCATAAGAATCCCCCAACACACACACACACACACACACATATATATATATATATATATGAAAATATAAAAATTGTCTTTAAGATTTCTGGTAACAGAATTTGGGAAATGCATGAAAAATATGTACCTAGAAGGCTATGATGAAATATTATACTTAGGACACACTTATAACAATTATTATATACATAAAAAGAATTTTGAAAACTCAATCATATATTGATAAATTACAAAAATTATATACTTGTTCATAAGAATCCCCCAACACACACACACACACACACATATATATATATATATATATGAAAATATAAAAATTGTCTTTAAGATTTCTGGTAACAGAATTTGGGAAATGCATGAAAAATATGTACCTAGAAGGCTATGATGAAACATTATACTTTATTTGGTGTAACATTGTCCAAATCATAAACATATATTTCCCCATGATATTTTTTGTACATTCGTTGCCTTCAATGTTGCTGGAAGGGTACCTCCTCAGACTGTGTTGGGGCAACTCTCACAAGTCACATCAATATCATTATCGGGCACGTTTCACAGTTTACTTTAGTCGAATATCAGATTTATCATTAAATTATTAAATTATTGAAAAAAATTATTTTACTCTATCATCTATTATAAAATTATTATTTTAATAATTAATTTATTAAAATATTAATATAATTATTTATTTAATTAAAAATATTAAATTTATTTTTTTAAAAAAATTGTTAAATTTATTTCTATACCGAATCTTAAATTTAAAATTCAAAGAATTAAATTTATTAATTTTTTGATAAATAAAAAATAAGTATGATATATTTTAATGAATAGAAATTATTTTAAATATTTTAATAATAAAATAATAATTTTTAATAAATAAATTATTAAAATAATATTTTATTTATAAATTATTTTTTTAATTTTTTAAAGTAATGTTATACTTATAAAAAATTATTGTTTTTAATTATTTTATATGAATTAATATGAGAATTAACTTGCATAAAAGAACTATTTTTAAAAATTAAAATAAATAAAAAATAAAATTAATAATTTAGTGATAGATTGGAGATGAAAAGTGATATTTTTCACGTCAATAATGAAATGCTAATATTTTAGTGATTTTCTATATATGTATTTTTTGAAAAATTATACGTGCGTGAAAATCATCACTCTAAATTTCGAACATAAATAGGTCTCTTAATATATGAAAATTATATGGAGTTGCGGTTTAAATGTCCTTAACCGAATGATTTGTTCATAACGAAGTATGTTGGTTTATGGGCTCTTTATCAATATGCGGAACAAATAAAGGATTAAATATTATTTGGGTTCTTCTATACAACTCAAAATGAAGGTACATTGATACAATTAGTGCCACATAGTTGTTAGATAAAAAGAATGTGATAATTTGACAAAAATTTGTAATATTACATTTATAACTTAATTGATTTTAAAGTCACAAAATAAATTGAAATGTAGCCTGTAATAGAATTGCAAATTTTATAGTGAATCAAATAATTATTAAAATCATATTAAGTTCATGAAAAATAGTATATTTCTGTATAATTTATAACCGTAAAAAATTTTCATCAAACAACCCTAAAGGGTAAACAAAGTCAAACTAATCCTTTAATATTGTTTATATTTTATTTTGTGTATCACTACTTTGTGGTGAACAATTAATCATATATAATGAGTAGTTAATTATTATAGTAAGTAATCAAACATTTGTAATAAGTAGATAAGTGCTCATGATGATCAATCAACCATCATGATGACTAATCAATCAATTATTTTTTAGAATTTAATTTTCATTTTCATCCAAAATCTTTAAGAAAATAATCGTCCTAAATACCAATGACAACAAATGAAATATTGTTGCGGATGTAAATGCCTTTGTAGGTTAGTTTTGAAAGAATGAGATACAAGATGAATGGTTGGGAGGTAGATAAAAATGTCTTTGAACTTGATTATTGCTTGAGGAAATTATTTGAGTGTTATGAATTTTTAGGACAAATAGAGTTGTTCAAAGTAGTTCAAGCAATTCAAACCCAGATTTACTATAATTTTTTAAAGAAATTGTGTATTATTGGATTGTACAATTCTTTCATTTGAATCATTAGGTTAAATTTTAGAGACTCCAATGTAATTATTATAATTAATTTAAACCGTCAAATCCTATATTTCCTTCAAACTTATCTATTAAATTTATATATTTGTCTCCAAATGTACTTAATTCAAATTAATGAACTTCTAGTATAAGGTAGATATATTCAAGTGATACAAGCATGTTTACGTAGCTTTGCATTTAAACGAGTCAAATTATAATGTTATCAATTTTTTATGAGTTTTAAAATAAATATATCATTTTTCGGGTACTAATTATAAAATCTAACTCATGAGTTATTCTGTATATTTATTTTTTCGTAGGCCTTTGTTGCAATTTATTATCGGTCTAAATATAATTTTGTGGAACTCATTATCTTTTTACTATGATTCACTTTCAAATTAAGAATTTATCATTTTATTTTGATTCTTTACATATAAATTATTTTTAATTTCATCTTTTACTTTTCAATTAATAAGAATAAAATAATCAATTAATATTTGTTTTTAAAAAAATCATAATTAATCTTCTGATTTTACATAGTAATGGAAATAAATATTTCTTGTTTCTTTCTTCAGACATCATATTTATTACTCCCTCTTTTGCCCAGCTTTTTCATTGGTGCATCCGATGTCGGACTCTAGAGAGAAAGAGAAAGAGAAGCGGTGGTGGGATGGTTCGTTCCAGTAAATGTACTTTGCCCTATGCTTATAGTTACTCACTTTATTATATTGAAAAAAAGTTACTTGCTAAAAATTTAAAAATGTTAAAGTTAAAAATTGAAACAAAAATATTTTGATCCTCAACTTGAGTAATTCTTTTAGTTTTTTTATTCATTTTATTACTTCTAATAATTTCTTACTGATTAAAAAAAAATTTTGCTCTACCAAAAAATCATAATTAACTGCGGTTGCGCTAACCGACAAATCATAAATTTGCTGGCAGTTGCACTATTAACCACAAGCAAATCATTGCGG
This sequence comes from Delonix regia, assembly GCA_037074485.1. NCBI lineage: Eukaryota > Viridiplantae > Streptophyta > Magnoliopsida > Fabales > Fabaceae > Delonix > Delonix regia. The sequence continues at coordinate 24,493,590 of CM073457.1, forward strand.
TATTTTTACCACAGTGAATTGAGGAAAATTTCCTTTGGTTTCTCACTAGCCGGGATTTGCCTGCTATTCCTACAGTTAGTGAATAACAGTAAGGCTTTCCTTGCGATTAAAGACTAAACGCAGGCAAATGCTTGCTGTTAGTCTTGAATTGTAAGGAAAAGTGATTGTTACACTAAATTTTTACTCCCCTTATTCACTCCTCTATTGTGAGAATCACTCCCCATTTTCGAGCTGTCCCTCGTCTCTCCTTGTCGTGCTGCCACACTGTTGTTTGTTGAGTCCGGTTGCCAAGTTGACTAGCTGGAATTGCCATCGTCCAGTCGCATGCCGTCCAGTTGCACATTGGCGCAGCCGTGTTCTCTGCTAGGTGTGTTTTTGTAGTTCTTCGTTTGATTTCTTTTTTCAAGAATTCCTTCATTTTGTTTGTTTGTTTGTTTTTTTTGTATGCTTTTCATTTTTTACTTTGGTTATATGGAATTTAGGGTATTTGACATAGGTAACATATATATATATATATATATAATTTTTTTTTCTATTGTAATATTTAATTATTCATATTGGTTAGTTATGTTTATCAAATTATATAAAATGATTTTAAATTATCACAAATTGAATAGGGATATTTACTCAGAAAATTGGGACTAATATATATTAGTAAAGATGTCACTTGATGCAAATTCCTTGAATTTATAATTTTTCATTATTAATAATATCATATGTACTGAGAATGGGTAAAAGTATATATATATATATATTTGTATGTAGTTTGCTATGTACTTATCGATATACTTATGTTACCAGATCTAGTTCAAACAACTTAGTTTATTAAAAAATTATTAATGACAAAACAAAAGTTTTAATCATGTTCATAGTTAGAATTAAAAAATATTACATTGCTTATTGTTAATATAGTTTGAAATTGTGTCAATATTATAGCAATGAGTAGTGAAGATGATATGTGTAGTCCTCGTTGATTTGTGTTTGTTTTCCAGACACTTGTATAGTAAAGTATTGAATATATATAAACTTGACCAGCTCCACAATAAAGTTGTTTTGACATTATGTTATATGAAAATGATATTTCTACCTTGATTCTTCACAATTATGGTTCATTTGATTGTGCATCTTGTGGGTTAAGCTAAATTAGTGGGTCCTATCTAGTATCGGTGGATGTATCCAATTGAAAAGTAAAAATTTAAACACTTTGTTGTTAATTATTTTTGCGTGTAAATGTAGCATATACTTCTTTATTGTCCATTAGATATTTGGGGAAACTAAAATCTTACACACGTAATAAAGCTTAGCTAGAAGGGTTTATATTTGATGGTTCCATGGCCCAAAGCTCTTACTTTTTTGCTCGAGGTATTTGGAGGGAATCAAGACTACATACAATCGACTAGGTCATGTTGATGGTCAACATAATGTTGGGTCTTTTGGTGTGCCCACATTGTTCTCACAAATTAGAAAACTAGTGGATTTACTTACTTTAATCTATCTCTAATGGAAAAGATGCAACCACATCAACATGCCTTCATTAACTATAGAGAATTAGATCCTTACCTGTAGTAAGTAAATTACATCTTTAAGACCATTGAATACACTCACCCTAAACTATATGCTTACTAACATTTCATCAACCACTTATGTATGTTAGGGAATCTAAGGATATCACATGAAGACAATTAAGAAGTTGTACGTGATTTTCATCTGAGATAGATAAGAGAGTTCACAAAGAATTTGTTAAATGGTTCTCTTGTTGTGTCAGTACATTTACTAGTTGACATTTGCTTCACCCTTAGAATGATTATGATCGTTGTTTTGCCATATTTTAGATAAGAAATGAAAATATTGGTTTTCACTCAAATGATTTCAAGTATTTAGCCATAGGACCAATTGATCTTGCAAAGTGATGTAGTGCAAATAATATTAATGGGTTCAAGTTTCAAACATCAGAGCGAGATTAATGGCTAAAAACACAAAATAATGAAGTTTATAACATATTTGGAATAAGGAGCTATTCAAGTACTAGTGATGGTAATATGCAGTTTGGTGGAGAACTATATAATGGGAAATTAGTGGTGTTATTGAGTTAAATTATCATGGACGTTTTGTAGTTACCTTATTCAAATGTATGTGGGCAAATACAACCAATATTAGAAGAATTACAACTGATGACTTAGACTTTACGTGAGTAAATTTTGGTTGGTTGATACATATAGGCAACCATGATGATGATGAGCCATACATCCATGTTTCAGAAGCTTAAATAATTTATTATGCACAAGATGAGAACTGAAGCATACCCATATATCTTAAGCCATATGATTTATATGAAATGGGAGAAGATGATGAGGATGTATATTACAAAAATGAGCCATATGAACATCAAAACATGGACACATTATTTCTTAAAGGAGAAAAAGATATACCATTAGCAAGGTGTTTAGTTATGTCTTTATTAATTATGCCATATTGAAACATAATTTTTGTTAATTTTGACTCTTTATTATAAATAATTATGACAATGTTTGATTATTTATGTAAAATCTTTTAATGTGTTTAATTATTGATTTGCAAGAATCTTAAGGATGAAACGATTATATACCACAAAGAAGAGTAGTTCATGCCATGGTTTTATAGCATGACTGTTGACAGAGGAGGGTGGTTTTTCCAGGCAAGTACCACTTACCTTAAGTAATCCTTTAGAGTACATCAACTTTGGAAGTATTCAATTACCATCCGAAGCACATGATGATGATGAATATAATGAGGATTAGGTGACTGACGCACATTCACAGTCTACACATTTGCCTTCACATAAAATGGTTTAGTTGGTCGACGTGGCTGGTAAGTATGCCAAAAAGCTATGATTTATTTGACATAAATGCTTTCTTTCTTGTTTGCTAACTTTGGTTTCACAGATGAGGAGGGCACGAGTAAGCAAATGAAACTTACATACAATGATGTTTGGTTACTTCCTCAACGGAAGAGGATTATATTTCATTGGAATGAAACCTTCTAGCCCACTGGTGATGGTTTTGGGCTATTGAATAGATTTTTGGGAGCTTTTGAAAAAGATTTTGATTTATTTCTTATAAGCTTTCCTAGTTGGAAGAAACTTCATACAAGTACAAGGACATTGTGTACAAGAATACTATTTAGGTAAAGTTTATTTGCTTTTGAACTAATATACACTCTATATATAAATTAATGCTAATTGTATTCTTGTACCTTGAAGGTTAAATTTGTTGTTGATGGTGATTTGCACAAAAATTATATCTTTAAATCTATTGGCGTGAAGTGGAAAGATTGAAGACAACAATTTTGAAAAAAACAAATGATGACACCTATAACTGAGATGAATTGATTGCTAAAGTTCATAAAGTCATTAATAATTATCACTAGGCTCTATTTGTTAACTATCAACTAAACCTAGTAACTAAGGTAATTAAACTTTTTGTCATTTTTCATTGAAATTGGCATTTAATTATGTTTTGCTTAATGATTAGAAACACATCATGAAAAACAAAGACAATAGAATGAAGCAGTCAATGATCCATACCAATGGCTCCAAGAGCTTTACACGAAGGAAGGCTGAGATAACTTCATTTTCTACTACTTATATTATGCTTTTGTTATTGACATGTATGTGTTACATTTTTTTTCCAATTTGTGTATGAGTTAAAGTATGGTTATCCATTCAGTAGAGGAGTAGTTTTAATAGTTATGCAAAAACGAGTCATTTATGAGTGATGAGGCCAAGGAGATCAATGTAAGTGTCTGTTTGATCAATTGTAAACACTTTGTTTGTGTAATTAGTTCATTGTTTCACCTACTTTAATTATTTATAAGGTTTTTGGCTAGTTGTTCTTTTTATATAATTTCTAAATTAATTTGGTTGATTCAGGAAAATTTTGCTGTACATGAATCTTTTTGGCTACCTACTTTAATTATTCATAAGGTTTTTGGCTAGTTTTTCTTTTTATATAATTTCTAAATTAATTTGGTTGATATAGGCAAAGATTACTGTACATGAATCTGCAATATTTTTGTCACAAGTCATGTCAACTCATGATTCACTGGCCTTGGCTCTAGGTAGTCATGAGCATTGTTAATGTGTTTAAGGGTTGGCATTAGGTCCACCCCTATCTCATGTATTTGGGCCTTAATCACGATCTTATAGTTGACCAAGCTTATCTACTCTTACCTATGGCTAGCTAGAGAATAAGGTCACTTACTTAAAGTCTTGGCTTGATGCAATGATGAATCTCTTCATGTAAAAAAATTCAGGAGAGCTGTCTATTGAATATGCTGCATTTTAGCCATCGTCGGTAATTCTTCAAATCAATCTAACTAACTGCAAGAGTAGATTGCAAAGTTTATTTAGCTTCTATCAACATTAGTGTTATTAGGACTATGATTTAAATGCTATGATTGAAAATAGGACTTTGTAAGACTTTGTTTAATTATGTTATTCTTATACTTATCATTATGTATGTAGTGATTAGGTAATTATGTTAGAGTTATTTTGAGATAATGATAGAGTTCATTGTTGTGAATGTAACTATGTTTAAGTTATTTTAAGATAATGATAATGTTTATTATTGTGGGCATGGTTGTTAACTCGGTGAGTTAACATTTTCACATGTGAAAAACGAGTTAACTCATTCGAACCCGCATGCAAGAGGGCGCCTAGCATCTAACCACTTGGCCATGATAGATGTTTAATATATATATGACAAAATTTATATATATACAAGTCTTGATTTTAATTTGGCAAAATAAGTAAAATTATTTTTTGGTCCCTTACTTGTAGGGTATTTTTTTAAGTTCATCCCTTATAAAATTTATTTTTCATTTTAATCCCTCACAAGTAAGATATTAATTTAATTTAGTCATTTATAGATTTTTTTTTCAATTTAGTCCCTGATATTAATATTTTTCAATTTTTTCTTTCACAAATAACATCATTATTAATAATACCCTTTTATATTTTTTTTATAGTTTGAATTTTATTTTGGCCAAATGAATAAAATCTCTTTTGGTCTCTCACTAATAGGTTATTTATTAATTTGATTCCTTCTAAAATTTATTTCTCATTTTGTCCCTCAAATAAAATACTTCTCAATTGAGTCACTCATAGAATTTTTTTTATCAATTTAGTTCCTCACATATAAATTTTTCTCAATTTATTAATAGAGGTAAACTATTATGATTCTATGTTACGAGTCTACACCCTTCCTCACGAGTCTACCTAGAATCACGAGTTTGACAAGCTTGATTGTGGGTGTAATTGTATTTTAGTTAGTTTGAGATAATAATGTTGTAGTTGATTTTATTTGGCTAATATTAGTGTTGAAATTGAGCAAGAAAAAAAGTGGAAATATATATATTTAAAAAAATTGCTGATTAGCAGCGGTCCATAGAAAGCGCAACGAATATATAATTTAATTTAGATTATGCTAGAATTAGCAGCGATTATTCTAAACCGCAACTAATGTTATTTCTAAATTAACCACAGCTAATTTTATGGTTTTCCCATGGTTCAATAAATCACATGTAATAATTTACCCATGCATGTTGTTCTAACTATTGGAGGAACCATAAAAAATTGTTTTAGCAACGATTTAAACTGTTGCTAAAGCAAAAAAGCCGCAGGTAATGGCTGAGTTTTTAGTAATGCCTTTACCTTTAAAATTGTTACAATATATAATCCATGAAATTAAATTGACATAATTCAAGAAACAAAAAATAATAAGTTTTAACTAGTAGGAAACTATTTTTAAATAATTAAATGAATGAGGGATTAAGATGATAGCTCAGTAATAAGGTAAAAGTCAAAATAATATTTTTTTGTTGTTATAAATTAGACCATTGTGTCTGTGTAATGATCTTATAATTTTTATATAAGTTTTTCTACATATTAGGCATGCTAAATTTAAAACGACTTCACTGGACAGTGGGCAACGACTGGGGTCAGGGGGTGGTGGACAATGAGGTTTGCAAGAGAGCAGTGGTGGTCAACGGTCAAACAACAACTAGCTTTGAAGATTACTTAGATGATTAACATCTTGCAAAAGTGAGCTCTTTTCTTATGGGACTAGTTGTAGGAGTCTTTTGTTGATTTGATTGAGGTGTCTATTTCAATTAATTTTTGCTGGGTAAAATACATTGGCAGTGGATAAATCCTATTTGTGTGACATTGACAATGTAATATGTTGATATATGATTGAATGGATGTATGGAGATGTTACTAACATTCATTTTTATAGGCTTTTCAATATATAAGGAGTTTTCTTTATTTATTGTAATTCGAGACCCTTGGGTGGGATATAATAAGCAATTTTGTAAATATAGTTGCATAAGTTGAATTTTCTAAAAGGAAACCTTGCTTTATAATTATGTTATATAAACATAATTAAGAAGTTAAGGAATTCAAGAGTCATTTTTTTAAAAATAAATATCTTTTATTTAGAAACCATCATGACTTTAAACTTACGTTAACTTCCCCAATTTGGAGACTCACGATAAATTATTTTTGATTATTTAAAGGTTTCTCTCTCTTTTACCTTGTGTGAAAAGTTTAGTAGTGTAGGTTGTACACTCTTCCTTTTGTGTTAATTTTCTACCTAGCTTTTACTTGTATTTTTCTCTAGGCAAGTATGAATTTTATCATAATTATTTTTATTTTCATTGTAATCTCCCAAAATTTTTTCCAACAAGGATTATATAATGTTAAACAATGAATTTCTTATGTATATAAATTGGATAATTTTATTTGTATTATATTCAATTTTACATGCAACATGGGCTCGAAATGCAATATTTATTAAGTAGAAACAAATATCAATATGTATGAGATAAAATTAATAACTAATTAGTTTATTAATGAGTGATGCTCACAATGTGATATTTATTTGTTGAATAGAAACAAATATCAATATTTATGAGATAATATTAAATAACTAATTGACTTAATAATAAATGATATGTTTACTTTATCATCCATTTTTATTTTTTGGGTTGGACGTTCAATAAGCCCAGAACACCATGGCCTTTCTTGATTAGACGAAAAAGGGAATATGTATATTAATATGACACCACATCTTATCCTAAAACCTTAAAGTATTAGGTCTATGGGTCTTTCTAATTAGATATTTCTCATCTAGTTCAATTTTATCCAATATGAATTTTATTCCACTCTCACTCACACTTAACCTCAACATAATTTTAATTTCAGCACTTAATTTTTTTAATACCTAAATATACCCAAGGTTCTTATATTTTTGGCTCTGTCAATGGGTATACTAGCTGAACAAAAACAAAAAAACTCCTGCGAAAGTTGGGATGACTAAAATATGAAGTGAATAATCTTTCTTTCTTTCTTTTTCTTGAATTAAATACCTTTAATTTAAATGAAATAGTTTAAACATAATTAGGAATTACATTCTAAACTTGAAAACATCGAAAAGTTATAGAAGGTTTAGCCAAAGTGTGAGCTTTAGTGTTGTGTTGCCTCCTGATCCACGAGCAAATGAAATCTCATTTGGTTGATAGAAATGCTTTTACACTTACGCATAATGGCTCCCAACTTTGATGCATCTTGAACCTCTGAGTTAACTACTATAACCAAATTACGAACATTTGAGTAGAACTTCCTTCTTGTATTAAAATTTAACTTTGCCAAGGAGAGTGTTGTTGTTAAGGCTAGTGCCTTAACAATCTCAGCTCTAAGTATCCCTTCATAATACCTAGTGATGGAAAACATCGTTTCTCCATTCAGGTCTTTGAAGCACACCTCATACCCTGATCTTCCATCTCTAGCCAAGGTCACCTCACATGTGAAACAATGCTCACTTAATAAGTCCTTTGAATTTGGTTCATATCTATACTTTTTTGAGTGACAAGTGGATGGTGGTTTTCGTCTTCATTAGCCTGCTTCCAATTTGTCAAAATCCTGAGTGCATCTTTGATTACATTGATACTATGTCTAGTCTTGTCCCTAAATTTTATGATGTATAACATTCCATACCTTCCAGGAAACGCAGCAAAATTACTCTGTTATTAATATGAGATTGTCGAAAATCACAAAATGAATACAAGACTGAAAGCTTTGGAGATTAAGAACATGACTCTTGTAGCCCTATTCCTCCCAGAATCACCTCACCCACTGATAACCCACCAAGTCATGATAAACATCTTCTTACTCACTATAAGATGGGCATTCCTGATTGATAATCCTCTGCATTGTAAATTTGCTTGAACAGGTAGAAGATCTCCTTTTGCCCTCCACATAAATTCCTTCATCTTTGGTGGTATCCCCATATTCCACAATTTCTGCCAAGGTGTGTCTTTTAATGCATAATCAAAGTTGTATGCTAGTTAATAGGCAAGATAATAAGTTGATTTTATTATGTAATGACCTCTTCTGTCCTGATGCCTTATTCTTTGGTCTCTCCTTCCTGTTGAACTGATAAGAATCTCAAAGATTGTTTTAACATCTTCTTTCACAAACATAGATTCTAATTTTGTAATATCCCATCTCTGTTTATATGAGGATTAAGACTCACCACATTCTCTTGTTTTCAACCTACACCATAGATATTAATTAAAGTGTCCTTTAAAAGGGTGCCAAGAGTCAGACTAAACTTGGATAGTATGCCCATCACTCATTCTCCATTGCATCCTTTGTTTTAATAGAGAAAGAGATGAGCAAACACTCCTCACGTAAAGCTTGAATTGGATCCCAAACAAGAAGTCTAAAACTCCTTTACATGAAAATATTTAGATTTGAGAACCTGCATGTGTTATGAGTCAACCTTAATCTCCAGCCTTGCCTTGCTTACCAAGTATAGCTTTATTAAAAAAATGTAAGCTATGGAAGCCCATGCCACATTCTCAATTTCTACTACACATCCTTTCATAAGACAACCACCTGACACCTTTATTATTCTCCTGATTTGTTCCTTACCAAAATGAATTCTTCATATGTTGTCATCCATCACAAAAGGGAGTTAAGAATCAAGAAAACATTCATACTGAATGGGGGACAACCTATGCCACTGATTTTAAGAGTATTTCCTTGCTTGGTCAAGAAATAAATTTATTTTTCCAATTCTACAATTTACCTCACAATTTATTGCGTATAAAAGAGAAAAAATAGCTTTCTTGCTTTTACCAATATGAGAGGGAATCCCTGGATATCTTCCATGATTAATGGGGGTTTGTATTCCAACAGTATCTCAAATAATAATTCTAAGCCCACTATTCACATTAGTGCTCTAGAAAATACCTGACTTTTGGAAGTTGATTGCATGTTCAAATGCCAACTTATAAGTGTTAAGGATCTCCTTAATCCTTCTACATTCCTGCAATGACACTTCACAAAAGAATAGGGAATCATCAGCAAAAAGTATATGTGAGACACAGAGACCCCTTGCTAGCATTACACCCATGAATTAAGCTTTCCTGTTCAGCCTTCTTTTACAGAGCAGACAAACTTTGCACACAAAGTATAAAAAGGTAAGAGGATAAATTATCTCCTTGTCTTAAACTTCTCTGAGGGAAAATGGGACCAATCACATCTTTATTTAGCAAATAGGAGTATTTAACGTTTTGGACACATTGCTTCATCCAATTAATCAAATTGGTATCAAAACCCATCCTATCCCTTATTCCCTTCAGAAAACCCTAATTAACTTTGTTGTAGGCCTTGCTGACATCCGTTTTGATTGCTACATACCCCTTAATTCCCTTAACCCTCATCTTCATGGAAAGAATAAGTTCAAATGCCATCAGAATATTGTTTGTGATTAGGCATCCTAGTACAAAAGTTGACTGGTAATATGAGATCAAGGAAGCTAAGATCCTTTTCAAAATATTAATTAGAACTTTTTCCAGAATTTTGTATATAACATTACATAGAGATATGGGTAAATTGTCTTTTATATTAAAAGGGGTGCTTGTCTTTGGTATAAGAACTACTAACTTGTCAGTAAGATCAATTATGAAAGGACCTCTAGCTTGCCAATCTGTGCAGATTTCAACCATTTGTTCCTTAATAACATGTTAGAATTTTTGGAAAAATTCCAGGTTGAAACCATTCGGTCCTGGCTATTTGTCAAGATGAATTTGGCAAAAAACTTTTTTGAACTTAAAAGGATCAAACTACTATGTTAATACTCAGTTATCCTATTCTGACACTAACTTCTAGATTAAATTTAGGATTTGTTTTGATTGCACTTTTGATCCCAAATACACTTTTTTGAAATAATCTCGAATTGATGACATAACCCTTCTTGTTATTTACCTAAATACCGTGCTCATTTTTTAGTTCTGAAATGGCATTTCTCCTTTTATGTGTCGAAGCATGAGCATGGAAGAACTTTGTACTATGGACCCCATTCTAAGCCAATGTCATTTTTATCTCTGCCACCATTTCAACTCTTCTTGTCACAACAGGTCATTCTTTTGCTTTCATAGTAGTTGGTATTTGTAATTCTAAACATCAGTGTTGCTACTATGAAGTACATCTAAGTATCTGTCAATTTCATTTTCTTGCCTTAAGAAGTTTCCCTTACTCCTTGGCTCTAGAGCTATCGTTCACTTTGACAGTTAGCTAGTATTTTGATATCCACACATTGTATTCCTTACACCAGCCTTTATTAATAACTTTAGAAAAACCTTCATGCGACAACTAAGTAATTTATATTTGGAATATTCTCCTTCCTTTTAAGGCAAGTTTTTGGTCCGTATACACCTTTAAAGAAGAGTGATCTGAGTAAAAGACAACCAGAGTCTTTGACATGCTATTTGGGAAATAATACAACCAACTTTCATTTGCCACAACATGGTTTAACCTCTCCCTTACTACATTATTTATTCCTGTATGCCTTTCCCATGTGAATAGGTACCCTTAGGTTTGCAGGTATGTTAGCCCACTTTCCTGAATTGCTGTTTTAAAACTTGAGATAAGATAACTTAGGATTTCTCCCCTCCTTCCTTTTCTTTTGAACTTAAAGGATAATTATAATCCCCTATATAAAGCCATGGTAAATCATTTGCTCTTGATAAATCTCACACCATTTTTCATGTTTCTTATTGTCTACTTCTTCCATGATAACCATAATAACTCGTCAAGCACCATGCTAACCCATTCTCAGCTTTTATCTTAGCATTGATAAATTTTCTTGAGTAATTTAGAATCTTCAAATTCATATTCCCTATTCTAGAATAAAGCAAAATTTTCGCTTTTACCACTACAGTCAACTACAAAACAATACATAAAATAAATGTTTCTACTAATCTCCTTTATGCGATCACCATTAACTAGTGTCTCAATCAAAAAGATTATATCGGGCTTATGCTTTCTATTGAGCTCCTTTTGAGCTTGAACTTCCCAAAGGTTGCCCACACCTCAGTAGTATCAGCTGAAAAGATTCATTGTTCCCAGTAGCCTGCTTAGTAGGACTCACCAATGAGCTATTGGTGAAGAGACTTTAGTGAAAATCTATTTCCTCCAAAGGTCTTCTGCTTGGCCTAACAATCAAAGTCTTCTCATTAGCTCTAGGCCTCTTTCTTCCTCGCACAGTTACACCTTCACTCATGAGCTCCGAATATGTCAACATGTATCTCTCATTACAGTTGACTTCCCTTGATTTACGTCCCCCAAATCTGGACTAGTTATGAACGCCATAATTCTTATTATTGTAGCCCGTCAATCTCGCTTTACCATCTTCCTTGAGCCAACTGCTGATTATTAGCGAGTTTCTCTAGCTATCAGCACTCAAGGAAATGTCCGACTACATCGAAATGTTCTTCTCGCCTCCAATAGCAGTTCATAAAGTGAAAAAACTTTCTGAATAACCTATTCTCCCACATAAGAAGCAAAAAACTGAAAGCCTTCACTTATTATCATTTTCAATTTGACTCCTTATTTATTAGTCTATTAGTGTAATGTATTATAATGAGACTATATATATATATATATATATATATATATATATATATATATATAATTCTAACAATATACAAATATGTATTAATATATGGTGGAAGGGTAAAGTTTAGAAGTAAGGATTATCGAGTATTTGTTACTAAATGATTAACAAGTAACAAATCAAATAGTAAAATTAAATTATATATTTCAAAGAGACAAACATCAAATAACTAATTAAAATAAATATATTTGATGAAAGAAATGCTCTGAAGCTAATTTATGGCAATTGAAACTACAACATTTAAAAAAGACAAAAAAATCCTAGTAAACTGCTGATAGTTTTGCTTTTTCAATGTAGGGCATGTTTGGTCTACAAAAATATTTGTGAAGAAATAAAAATGAAAATGAGAAATTTTGTAAATATATGTGTTTTTCTATGGAAGAGAATTTAAAAGAGTAGTATTTACATGCTTAGTAAATTATTAATTTACAATTACTAATTTTAAAACGAGATTCAAGTGCTTTTAATGAAGAGTTAAAAAATCTTCATTAATTATTTTACATTGTTTTGATTGTTTGATGAAAAACAATAATTATTTTAGTTTGGTTTAAGTATAATACTTGTTTAACCCACAATTTATTATGCATTTTCATGATATCGCAAACAATATTCTTTATCTCAAATTTTGTCACTACTTTCAAACGCTTGAAAAATGAATGATGCTTATAATATATTGATATAAAGTATTATATTTTTTAATCATGGTGTGATTAATTATTAAAATATAATAATATTTCATTAAATATTGATTTTAACTATTCATTGATTTGATAATTAATAAATTATAGATCATATATATAGTTTTAACAATAAATCTATTAAATTAGATAAAATAACATCTTATACTCAATAATTAAGTGAATTATAACTATAGGAACGTAAGATCAAGATAGGAAATAGACTTTCAAACAAAAATAAAAGAAGCAACCTAGCAACAATGAGATTTGAAAACTCACTAACCAAAATACCTTTAAACAAAAGCAGAAATTATTGATAATCCAAGAAGAGAATAATAATAAAAAAAAGAGTGGCAATCTAAATGAATCCAATTCCTTGGACATTATTGAAAAACCATATTCCAAGGGAAACGACAAAAGAGATAATTAGAAATACAAAATAAAAACAATAAGAGTATCAATAATGGATGTACAAGCTATGAAGTATAAAGTATGTAAAATATAAGGTATATATATTAAATAATTTTTTGTAACTTAATTCTGTAAAAAAAATTCTAATTTTAAAATCATTCTAAATCTTTGTACATATTTGTAACACCTATGGAAAAATATATATATATATATATATTTATTTATTTATTTATTTCTTGAAAAAATAATACTCATGGCCTTATTGATTGGGAAAAAAGACTAGGAATGTGGTGAGAAATAAAATTTAAATTTATTTAAAAGGTAAATAAAAAAGAAAATTAATAATGGCTTAAATATAATTTAAGTATGGCTAAACCTCAATGATGGGGGCTAGGGCACAAAAAATGAAATGATAAGGTGTGAAATGGTAAGGAATTTTTGTAATTGTGATATGGCTTTGCTTGTTCACGTATATTTCACCATCTTCCCCTTACTTTCCAAGCTTTACACTTAGAATTGGTCTTCTATTTCTTAAATCTTTGTGGCAGCAAACCTATAGTGTTTGAGGGCAAAAAATCCCAAATTTCTCCATGATAAAGGTGATACGGTGAGGAATTTTTGAGATATTTAAATTCATGAAGTATTGTCCATTGCTGCTTGTGATATTGTATGTGAATATTTTTGATGTAAACTAACGATAAAGCTTTTTGAAGTAAGTGCTTTAGGTGTTCCCTTAATCCTTAACAAGAATTTTTCTCAAACCTAAGGGTGTCGAAGAGCTTCTTAGAACCAATAACAGTGAAGACATTCTTTTTTTAGAATATTGCCTCTGATATATACATGTATGCAAAGTTGTTAAACTCGCGAGTTTAGGTAAACCTGTAAAAGAAAGGTAAACTTATAACGTAGACTCGTAACATAAAATCGTAAGAGTTTACCTCGATTAATAAATAGTTATCAAAATATGTTATTTTATAGTTTAAATACTATATATATTAAAAAATTATTCAAATATAATTCAAATTATACTTAATCAAACAAAAGTTATTCATATTTCACAATTTGTAATACTCAACATAAATATTTTAAGATGGTCATACATAAATAATTATTCAATATAACTAATTAAATAATTTTTATTTTATTTTATTTTATTTAATAAGTACATATTAAATGTAATTTTATTATTTTTTATGTATATTCAAACATGTAATAAAATAAATTGTAAAGGCTTCATGGAAAAGAAGTTGTCTATATCTTATTTAGTCTTAAGTTTAAATTATTATGTTGCTGACTTTACAAGTTAGTTGACATGTTAAAATCGTAAACTTGGTAGACTCGGTAAGTCAACTCGTGAGTTTACTTGAGTTTGTATTAAATTCAAGTTTATAACGAGTTGACTCGTTTTCTTTATATACAATCGTAAATTCGTAAACTCGAATAATAAACTTGCGAGTTTGACAACTATGCATGCATGAGTTTCTAAAGGAGAGGGAGCCCACAATGAAAAAAATATGATCATTAACTTACAACGCACTTTGACTAAAAAATTTAAGGATATAAGTTATAGATTTTGTTTTCACTTTATATTCTTATTGTAATCTTTTTATTTTTTATTTTTTATCATATTCTTCTTCGTTCATATGTATAATTATAAATATTAGTAAACTATTTGAGTATCTTTCTTTGTCCATTTGTTACCAGGAAATCAATGTATATTTCTAGCATTTTGTGTTAAGAATCTGTTGTTTTATTCTATGCTGAGGGTGAGGATCAAAGATATATACTAAATAATAATAATTTTGTTTGGACTTTGTAGTTACACATGGGGCCTAAGAAATATGGGTTTACTTGGCCATTCTTCTTTCTAGTATGGGAATAACTGCCAAAACTCTAATACTAAGTTGATAGGGTTTAAAATAAGTGAATATGAAAAGGACGTTTTGGAATTTGAATTGAAAGTGAACAATATTCAGAAATTATCATAGAAAAGCAACAATGTAATGATTCAAAAAATTTTAATCTCTGAGTCATTTAAAATAATTTTAAAATTTAGGGTTCTTCTTGATAAAAATTTTAACCTTATGGTTGTTAACTGCGATTTTCTATATGTAATACCTCCTAGGGGTAAGCATATAGTATGCTCGGATAAAATCTAAGAGGTGGAGAGTGACTAAATTAATAACAAATTCTATAAAAAATTGTTCCTTGTAAAAAAAATTATACTCTATTATAGAATCAAGGGTTATAACCATTCATATACCACTTTGAAATTATTTTTGGCTAGACAATTAACTTGAGAAATTGTTATGTGATATTATACGATTATGTGGTTCACTGTGTGTTATTGGGTTGATCATGTGCTGTAAATGTGCTTCTTGAAATTAATTCTAGGGATCAATGGAATTGTGGGTTTGAAATATTACTATGTTGTGGGTTATTTTAGTGTATGGGCAGGTTTAAATTAGTGGCTCATAATGTATAAGCTTTTTTGGTTTTTGTTTTTTTTGTTTTTAAACTTTATGGAACAACTACATATACATTTAGCATACAAAGCTAAGCTTAGTGGTTTAGTTCAATATCGATGGATGTATCCATTTGAGAGGTGATTATTATTAATCATTGATATTGTTAGGATTAATATATGTTGCCAAAACTATAATCTAACACTTTATTACCTACTTACGTAGGTTTTCCATACCACAAAGAGGAAAGTTATGAACAAAGCTCGCATGGAAGGGTTTATATGTGAGGCCTATATAATTGAGGAGACAACAACTTTCTACGCACATTACTTTAAGCCAGATTTTCACTCTAGGATTACTAGACTACCAAGAAATGACGATAGGGGTAAACCCCTTCTACCCTTGATTTCTATCTTCAACTATACAGGTTTTCCAAGTGGTGCAGGCCATAAGATACATGCTCTTAAATTGTGAGGAAGTACAACCCTATTTAAAGTAGGTGTTACCCAACCCTTATATAATATTGCATTACGCACAATTCATGTGCACATTAATAATCCAACTTCACAACGCAACTTGTTTGTTGAGGGGTTAACTGATTCGATGCCTCAAATCATGAATGCTGATATGGATTACCACATTGAAGCTGAGTTTCCTTCATGGTTCTACAGCTATGTAAGATGTTTTAAACTTCACATGTTTTGACTTTGAGCCTCATTTTCAATATGTCAATCACTTTATACATACTTGTTCAATAGGTTCATAATCTTGTCAACAATGTTAGGGATCCTTTCTTACATGACATTGCTCGTAAACCAAAGAGGACAATCCAAACATAGCCAATATATTTTGTTAACAGTTACAAGTTCACGTACATGTGATTATAAATCTACGATTAATAGTGGGGTTTGAATTCGGGGAACTAACTACAGTGAATCAGAAAGTGATTACTGTGGTATATTACAAGATGTAATAGAGCTTGAATATATAGGGTCACCAGTGAAGCGAATTATGCTTTTCAAGTGTAAGTGGTTTAATTCTAACCCTAATCACGATACTTAGGTTCATGAACAGTATATAATTGTCAAAGTTCGAGCTTCAAGGATGTATAATAAGTATAATCCATTTATTCTAGCTCAACAAGCTAGACAGGTGTACTATTTATCATTTCCAACAAATTGTGCAAAGGTTGATTAGGATGATTAAGGCTAGAACTACAATTGATTCCCTAAATACAACAGAACCCGACGTTGGTGCATTTCAAGGTGATAGGCTAGAAATTATGTTGCCCCTAATATTCCAAAATGATGAACTTCCAACTTTATGATATAATGAGGGTGGCTTTGAAAAAGTAAATATAAATTTGACAAATCAAATGGTCACTGAGAGTGAATTTGAGTCCTTGTCTCGTTCATTTGATGAAGATGAACATGACAGTGTAGAAGCACCTAACTCTAATGCCTTAAGTGAATAACAAATTCGAATATGATATTCTAAAGTTATGTAGTTTTGAGCATCTTAGTAATTTGAAGGTGAATCAAAAGGGAGAGCTATCCTGTAGGATGGAAATTGAAGCCTTTTTCCGATGAGGTGAGGCAGGAGATTGGGTTAATAATCTCACGCTTGAGATGGTTATGAAGTTGGACTCCATTACTGAACATAAACTAGGTCCTCATGGGTTAAAGCTTTAGGCCATTATTTTTGGTTGTGTAATAAGTTAATATCATGGTCATTGTTTGAATACTATTCAATTCATGCCTGTGAATTGAATTGTGCAAGTGTAATCTAAATGTTAGTGAATAAGAACTATATAA
The DNA here is from genome assembly GCA_037074485.1 of Delonix regia. Lineage (NCBI taxonomy): Eukaryota > Viridiplantae > Streptophyta > Magnoliopsida > Fabales > Fabaceae > Delonix > Delonix regia. The sequence continues at coordinate 24,510,956 of CM073457.1, forward strand.
TATTGTTCAGAGAATGATGTTTGATCTGTTTGTAGTTTGATTCCTTTATCTCTCTATGATATCTATTTTAATAAGAAATGCATTATCTGAGTTGTACACAAAATTCTTGCACTCCTTTTTTAAGAAGTTTAGTAATGCATCTCTTACAATTGTTTAGTGTACCCAATGTGTTTTTTTTCATTAACAGTGTGAGTAGACAAACTCTGAAAGCATTAATATTAAAGACCTTTTTTTTTTTTTGTTAAAAGTCATTAACTTTATTTGTGTAGGTGCGTGTGTAATATCATAGAATTTTTAAATCTATGTTAATTAAAAAAATATTTGGATAATTTAATACATACATACATATATATATACACGAGGCCCAATTAAGTGAAAGTTAATTTTGACAAAATAACATATAATTATTAGTTGGCTTGTAAGAATTTAATGTGCCAAGAAAATATAATTAAAATAAAATTTTAAGGACTAAAATGAAATGATGATAAAAAATAATTGTGATAGAAATTATAATTTTTAGGGACTAAATGGAGAGAAAATAATTTTTTGGGATAAAATTATAGTTTTAAATTTTTATAAAAGGAACAAAAAATAAAAAATAAAATTGCTGAATTATTGCATAAGGACCAAATTGAAAGAACAATTAATATTTAGGGTAAATAATATAATTTTAATAGGGACTAAAATGAAAACAATATATTATTAGGATAAAAATATCATAGTAAACGATGACTAACATGTCAAAAATGTGTTTTTTACTATTTACACAGTAACCTACATAGTAACTTGAAAACTTCTATAAATAGGAGGAACATTTCTTAAGTTTTTCATTCGAAGTTAAGAAAAAGGAAGAGAAAAGGAGAGACAGTGGAAGAAGTGCTCATAGGAAATTTAGATTTCAAACTTACGTTAAATGTAGTCTATATTTTTTTCTCTATATACTTGTTTAAAAACTGGTTTATTAATATTTTTCAGTATATCTTGCTAGGTATGTATTTGGTTAGTTTTGTTCATCTGTAAATTGCTGCATGGTAATTTCTAAAAGCAGAATGAACTATTGAGTTTTTAAACTCACCACGATGATAAATTGGCTAATAAGTATGGGATTATGGTTACAAAAAAAACTAAATATACATTCATGTATTATCATACATGGCCCATATTAATGTTCCTAGTTCTTACAGTAGGTATGCTATTGATACCTATATATTCTGAATAAAATATATGGCTACTAAAATTTGTAATCTCATCTAAGTTGAATAACATTTTTTAGGTGAAAACTCCTAAGCAGATAAAAGAAAAAAAGCTACGTAATAGACTTTAGGAACATGTCATTTTTAGGGGTAATTTTATAAGAAAATAATGTGTATAATATGTCTGAATTGTATGACTACTACGAACTTATTTGCATTTATAAATAAGATGTATGTTTTCATATAAGATGTTTGGTATACGTATTTTAGATATAAATAATCAGAATTGATTTATGTTACGCTAAGTATTATTATTATTTTTATTGTTGTTATTATTATTAATATTAACTTTGTATGGGGCTTAGTCATTTCAAAGTACTAGGTTATTTCTTTTATATAAATTTTTACATGTTATGTACATGGTAGTAATGGAATCCCAATTAATGGAGTGAGTAAAATAAGACATTAAAATGAAATTAAATAGTACTTTTAAGGAGCCTTATGGACCTTGTCCATATAACATTATGACAAACTATGCTGCATAAATGATTAATTTAAATCCTATAACTCTTGAGATCTACAGTGGGTTTTTCTGTTATCGCCTAAATGGTCATTGGAAAGTGGGGTTACAATTTTTCCCTGTTAGAAATATCTTGGAATATGAACCATGTTAAAGGCTCCTAGACCAATTTGGATATAGAAAAAGTGAAAACTAAATACACAGTAAAGTTTACAAAAATAAATGGGATTCCTATCTACCATGATTATTATTTTTATTATTATTAGTATTATTATTTTGAAAAGGTCTAGATAGCTATAAAGTTTTAAATTATAAAAAAGATGTATTTAATTTTTTTTTAGACATTACAGCGAGTGTGCGTGCGTGTGTGTGTGTGTGTATTTTGTCTTGTTATAAAAATTATTTGACAAATGCAAGAGATGATTACATTATTGGGAACAAACAAAAAGATAAGCTTGGAATAGTATCCACTGTGTGTGAAGGTAGTGGTAGATTGCATTATATATATATATATATATATATATTTTCCTTGTTAAAAAAATTATTTGACATATTCAAGAAATGATTACATTATTAGGGGCAAACAAAAAGATAAACTCAAAAGATGATTACATTATTAGGGACAAACCAAAAGATAAGCTTGGAATATTAGTGTGTGTTATTTGACATATTCAAGAGATCATTACATTATTGGGGACAAACATAAAGATAAGCTTGGGGGAGTGATAAATATTATGTGAATCACGATATATAAATGGATAAAACAATAGAATTCAAATTTTCAATTTAGATTATCTAAACTAATCCTAAGGTACAATAAGTTTATGAAATAATGGAAAATTAAGTGTCAATTTTTTCAAAAAGCCAAACTCATACAAAACACATTGCATCCTAAACTTAACTTATTAGGAACTTGTAATATGTTCGATTTAGTATTTAAGAGGCTTGAAATGCCTTTTGTAGTTCAAAATATGAGTTTGACTTGCAGACTATCTCATTTGGCTTACTGTTAGATTTTCATCGAGAAAAATACACTTTTGGTCTTTCACCTTTTGTCATCAGATTAATTTGGTCTTTGAAAGATGGAAAGTACTAAATTGTTCCGTCAAAGATTACACTGTGATCAAATTTGGTCATTCCATCATAAGGGCATTACAATTAATTTGAGCTAGACTATTTTCTGCTTATACAATACATTATCTATTAAGGTGGACTAGTAGCTTGCCTTTCATTGAACAATTTAGTCTCTCATCTTGTGTCACTAGATCAATTTGTTCCTTCATGATATCTAGGGTTATTGTCTATGTATGTTGGGGATGTTGGTGTAATTTTCGAAACTTGCATGAGATAGATTTTACCTTTTGAATGATTTTTTTTTTTTTTTTGTGGTTGTTAATGATTTCTCACTTTAAAGTGTGGCATGGTTCTATTTTTTTTTCTTCAAAACTTGGCTTTCATAAGATGTATTGCTACTATATAGGGTTTAAGGTCTCATCCGTGAAAGAAGTTGTTGAATATGTTGTTTGATCTTGCGTTTGTTGCAAACTAAAATGGTGAAAGTGAATATTCAAATCAACGAAAGTGATTATCGGTGGAAGGAAAAAACCATTAATGAATGATCCATTAATTTGGGTACCGGCGAATGAACCTTTAACCTAATAAGTGTATATTATGTTGTAGTTTGTAATTCTAGTCAAACAAATATTCCGATTGTGTTTGGATTGTAAAAGTGCTAAATATGTTTTAATTATGCTTGAACATCCAAACTGTGTTTTAACTATTAAAAGAAGTACTAATGTATGTGTTCATCTATTTATGTTTGGTGCAAAAGTATGTGTTTTTTGATTCTAGGACCAATATAAGTTAAATGCTATTTGAATATGTGTGTATTTGTGCTAATGCAACAGAAAATTTGTTGTTGCTAAATCTTATATGTATTCTTATTTTAATGTAGCCAACATTAAGAATTTTTTGAAAATGATACCATTGTTATTTTATTTTTATTGCTAAGGGCTAACTTTGATCATATTAAAATCTTTTGAGGGCCAAATTGTTTTAATGACAAAAGAAGAGGAACCAAATTGATCTATTGGTGATAGGTGGGGATCAAATGGATCCAATGTGAAAAGATAAGGAGCCAAATTGATCTAGTGGCTCAAGATGATGACCAACTTGTTCAATGAGAAGGCAAGTTACTAATCTACTTCAACAAATAATATGGTGCATCAACAGAAAACTGTAAAGCTCGGATAAATTTAAATGCCCTCATGACCAAAGGACTAAATTTGATAATGGTGCAACATTCAAAGGACTAATATAGTATTTTTCATCTTTCAAGCACCAATTGATCTAATAGCGAAATGTGAGAGATCAAAAGTGTATTTTTCTCTTTTTCCTCTAATATCACTTTTTTCCTCTAAACCCACTTGTCTTTGTGTTAAATAAATTATATTAATGACATAACTCACTTTTTTAGATATAAAATTTCAAAAATAAATCATGGTTATTTAAGCTTAATGTAATCACAATCAAATTTGCAAATCATGTTGATCCAAAATCAAGTTTATACAATTCAAATCCAAACATGTACATAAACACCACAAAAGATGTGAAATTAATTAATTACAACTTGTCAAAGATTAAACCAACAATAACATCTTCTTTACTTTAAAATGCAATTAGATATACAAATTAATTGAAACGAGAACAAATCCATTGCAGTGGGGGATATTACAGCTGCCCCTGCTGTGAATAAATCTCAGCCATCTGCTTCATCCAATGTTTTCCACGCTGCCACATTGCAATTTTTGTTTCTCCGTCCGGAGCATCAGTCCTAAAACAATCTGAACGTTCGTGCTTCTCCAAAGTTGAAAGTGATTCAATTCGCAATTCTTGTTTCTTCACCTAAATCAATCTTGGACTTCAAAATACTAAAAAGATTAAAAAAGCAGCACTACATGACCTCTCTCTCTCTCCCTCTTTGTGGAAAGCATCCAAATGATATATAGACACAATTTCTAAAGTTGCGTTCTAGATTTGAAGGAATAGGGAAAGTCTATAACTTTAGAAAGTTAGCCATAAAACCTGGATGAAGTCCATACTGGACTCTAGTTCAAGCTTTGCTTAAATTGGTTCATCATGATTATATAATTAAATAACTAACTTGATAATACATATCTCCTCAAACCAAGATAATTTGTTTAAAGTCTGCAATCACAAAAGTTGGGAGGACGAAGATCAGAACAGAGGTGGCGGACTAGGAAGAAGAAGCTTGATCATGAAGAAGCATGACCAAGAATAAGAGGTGATTTGGGAGGAAGACGCTTGTTCACCGTAATGCTATTTTGAAGAGAAAAAAAAAAAAAGACACACGTGGCAACATAGTAAACGTTGGATAGAGTGAACGACTTAGATTTATTCACGGTAGGAGCAACTGTAATTCCCCTACAACAGTGGATCTATTCTCAATTGAAACTAAGGCTAAATGGCTAACTTCATCCCTAGACCTTGAATGAAGCCGAATTTAACTCCTAAAAACATTATATGTGCTTACTTTTTGTCATTTTCTTTCTCTCTTACCTCAAACCAACTAGGAGAGGTATGTGCTGTAAACATATTTTCAACCAAATTTGATTTGGAGAGTGAAAGACTATTGCAATTGGATTACCAGATCATGGGAACAATTGCCATTTTTTTTTTTACATTAAGTACAATAATTGGAAAAGAGGGATCAAAATGGATATATGCAATTTCCCCATAAAAATATTGTGGTCTCTTTGGCCAACAATTCAAAATTTTTTTTTCCGCGATCGTACATAGCCAGTCAACTATTTCAAAAGTAAAAGAGTAAATAATGCTCACCTTGTTTAAGATTTAATTAAATTACACTTAATATCTTTTTTGTTTGAAAAATTACACTTGTTTCCTTTAATATTTTGATATTTATTGCATATATCCCCTCTAATTTATTTTGTCAAAGATTTTAGTTTTTGGCTCAACATAAAATTGTAAGTTTATTCTTTGTATAACAATAATAAAGAAAAAAGCTAAGTTGATGTTAACTTTTAACATGAGACTGTGTTTCTAATTTTAAAGACTGTTAAGTAATTTTATTTTTTAAAAATAAATGCATGTTTAAAAAATTTGACTAAAAATAACAAAAAAATCGAAATGAAAGGGAGTAGGGTGTAATTTTTGAAACACGACATCATCAAGTTTAGTTTAATCAAATCAAACCTTAGGAATTATTAGTGTAATTTAATTTTTTTTAAAAAATTCCAGATATTCGGTGGAAAATTAGAACATAAATTGACCAATGATAATGACAACATGATAATAATGGAGAAGCTGAAGGCTTGCTATATATGATTTAGCTTTCTTTGTGTGTATGTGTGTGTGTATATATATATATATATATATATATTTGTTTATCATTAATATTATCTATATTTTTCACCCCACCTCACTACTTAGGCTAGATAGTATTTCCTTGTCGTATTTGTATTGTTCTTTTCTATTATTTGACATATATACAATCCACACATTCATAGGGAGGTTGGGGATTTATAAGTGGTTACTATTGCCTCCTTTTAAGCCTCTTTCACTTCACAGATTACATAGGCACCATTCTGTCCCATGGCTATTTCGACGGAGATTATATAGCATATATGAACTATTCCATGCATGTGTTAGTAATTTCTGACCGTTAAATTAAGGATTATTTCCTTTAAGAAAAATAAATAAATTTTGAAGTAAAAATATCAAGAAATATATTTTGTGATAAGTTGTATTGATATAAAACTCAATGACAATTTCGGTCAAAATGACTTTAGCCGTAGGATATTCTGTAGTTTCAGAAAATGTTCCATGTAATTTTTTAATAATAGAAGATTAAGTCATGTAATTAAACCATCTTATGACAAAAATAATGTACCATTATAATTTTGAGTCTCGATTAAGTGCCGCACTATGTGCTGTATACTATGAGTTGTTAAATTTATAATAATATTATGTTATCATTATCAATTATTCTGATCGAACAATTTATAATGTATAGTACTATACGTGACTTGAGTAGGGCTTGTGGCCAAGATGAGCCCAGGAAAGCACGGGCCAAGAATTAGGCCCATTGCAGTTTTGGTAAGAAATTGATTATGTTCGTTCATTTTACGTTCATCCCTTTGGGAGAATGTTGAAGATGCAGCAGTATAGAGTACTTAAGAAATTGCTTCTAACTTTTTTTTTTCAAAACCTGATATTTAGTTAATAACGTAACCTTTTGAATTGAAAGGATCCTTCACATAAGATTAAAACCACTATAGCCAAATGACCTATGCTTTGTACTTAAAGCCCAAAAAAGTTCATATGAGAAATGTGTTAAAAATTATAATCAAATCAGTCGTGAACCTTTATTGTTGAAGAAATAGTTTTAAAAGTCTCAAATGCTTATTCTTCCAAGATCTTAGTGCAATTCACAATAATGCCCCCAACTATTTATCAATTTTGGCATATGGCTCTTTCCATGTCCCATCTTTGGGCGGACCACTGACACTTAGACATATAGTAGTAAGGAGATATATATAACATTGAAGAAGCTTGTTCACCTATCAATTAGACACTTGTTCTTATTTGACATTTACTGTCATTTATTTCTATCTAGTAAATAATATAAAAAGTATTGTTTTAATTATTCACTTTTAAACTTAATTTTATATTGGTTCTCTACGAAATAAAATTTTTAAAATAGTTATCCACCCTTAAATTTAATCCCATTTGAAATCTTTTATGAATTGAAAGTCCTTTAATTTTTAAAATTTGACTTAAAATAATTTTTTAAAAATAATATTAAGTTTAAAAGCAAATAATCTTTTTGAATCATATTATAAAAATTATAGAACTATTTTGAGTTTTTAAATTTTAAAAGAATTAACATTAAATTAAATTCACAAGTAAACAATTAAAATAATATTTTTATCATAATAATTAATTTTTTCTTTTATATTTACAGATAGGTTAATATTGAAAATTCCTGACTGCTACTGTTTGTGTAATCTGTAGGCTTTCGATAAGTTTGTCCCCATGGACCCTTTTGGGATCGTGTTTTGGGATACTGGTTGGAGAGCCTGGAAAGGCCAGAGAAAGTGACGTTCCTGAAGTATGAGGATATGAAGGATCAGCCTGTGGCCACTTTGAAAATAATGGCTCACTTCATAGGCTGCTCTTTTTCCTCGGAAGAAGAGGCTAATGGAATCATAGATGATATCCTTAGGCTATGTAGTTTTGAGAATCTGAGTAATTTGAAGGTGAATCAAAAGGGGGAGAGCTGTCCAGTGGAATGGAAATCAGAGCCTTTTTCCGGCGAGGCGAGGTGGGAGATTGGGTTAATTATCTCACACCGGAGATGATCGAGAAGCTGGACTCCATGAGTGAATACAAACTGGGTCCTCATGGGTTAAAGCTTTAGGCCATTATTGTTGTTTGTGTAAGATTATATGAAGCCCGGAAAAAATAGTAGGTTTCTGTGTTGATGGTTGAAATAATTTAATATCATGGTCACTGCTTGAATACTATTCATGCCCCGTGAAATGAATTCTGCAAGTGTAATCTACCTGTCAGTATATGAATAGGAAAGTCTATTGTTCTAATCATATCTGTCAAATCGTTGTGACTTTTCAATTTCAAGCGGAGAAATCATTCTAATTCAATTGTACAATTATAATTGAAGTAAATTCGATGAATCTCAATCTACCAAGTTTAAAATATTTTAAATTTTGGCCCATATCTAAATGTTTAATAGTCCAATCAACTTTTTTTCAAAAAAAAATAAATTTTATAATTCAAGTATATTTTTTTCATAATTTTGTTTATCATTTTATAGTTATATAATTTAGGTTATTACAATTACAATAGGACTTTGTATTCATGTACGAATTTTGATTTGTAATTTTAAGATTTAATTGTTTAATATTTATTTATTAATATAAGTACATTTTTAACAAATTTATATTATAAGTTTATGCCTCTCACAGTACTGTTTAAAGTTGTGAGATTGACAATAGTTATAAGAATAATGTTTGATGTGTTGCGGTTTGATTATTTCCTTATCTCTCTACTAGATAAGCCGCGGGCTTAAAATGTTCCTCAAGTTTTATTTGATGTTCGTGGACACTATGGGCTACATTGTCCAATAGACAATGGATTGGGCCTTAACGAAGCAGCAATATCTCAGCCCAAGCCATTTATAGTTCAATGAATGGTAATGGTTGAGAATTACTGTAGTTGGACATGTTAGATATACTTTGTAGCCTTTTTGTCAAAAAAATATTAATTAGTCTTTGTACATTTAGGTGACAACTAATTTAGTATATTAGTTTTAATAAAATTATTTATATTAAAGGAATAATATTATTCAGACTAGTACACAATATCAACTGTCACCTAAGTATATCAAGATCAACTAATATCTTTTCCTTTTTGCCTTGTTTGGTTTTAGCATTAGCTTTCCCTCTTACTTTATCTTTTCTTTGATTGCCTATGTAAACGAATATGCTTCTTTGTGACTCTTCCACGTTGATTAAGAAGTGAATTTATGAATGCTACGCTCCACTCGAAAGAGAGACTTCATGTTCTTGCTTATGTTTTCTTTTGCTAATCCGAATTATTTCTCCTTACAACTCTCTTTCCATTATATGATCGTGAGACCAACTAATTTTTTTTCTAATAATTGAGTTAGATAAATTATATTTAATATATATATGTACTGAAACATCTAACGGTCTAGAATATATGCTACGCAATTTAATTTATTATTTAAAAAATTAATTTATCTATAAAAAAGATTTATAATATTAATATATCATTGTTTTTTATGATGTTTTTCTCAAAAAAATTAATTTTGATTAAAATTTAATTAAAATTATGTGGCATAGTCTAGATTGTTGAATATTTTCATCTAACAGTCTAGATTCTAAATGTAGAAAAATGTAGAAATCCCCAATTTATCCTATAAAGAAGGGATTTGGCTAAGACCATATTTTCAATTACAACTTTCATTGGACACTAGAGTTTTAAACCATGTTTAGTGTGAATACCGTATTTTGTTTAGGCATTTTTTTCCCTAAAATAATGCATTTTTAATTTGAGTCAACTTCAGCTTGAGTTTTGAGTTAATTTTATTATTAAATTCATCATTTGAGTTAAATTTAATTTTTATTCTTTTTTTATTATTATTTTGAGTTATTGTTGCTTCTAGGTCATTTAAATTTAATTATGAGTCAAAGAGACCATGTTTATTAATACTATTGTTGTTCAGTCAATAATGAAAAAAAAAAAAAAGAATAAATATCTCTTCCATTCCTTATTGAGAAGCAAGACAAAATGAAAATAGGAAACTCCCAAAAAGGAAAGACTGGAAATAAGTAAGAAAAAAACAATAATTAAAAAGAATGAAATAAAATGGAGAATTTCCTTTCTTAAAATGCAAGACACAATGAAATAGTAAACTCCCAAAAATGAAGAATTGGAAGGGATTAATTGGTAATTCTCTTGGGAGAAACCCTAGTTTTTGGGTATAAAAGGGAAAAAGAAGAGGAAAAAAGAAAACAGGGAGAGAATTGCGAATCCAAACTTAGACTAAATTTGGGCAAAGGGAAAAAAGTACATGTAAATCTATTTATTTTCAATTTTGAGGTATGAGTCTAGTTTTGGGGGAATATTATAGTTTCATTCTTTTTATTCCTATCTTTCTTCACAGGGTTTTGGTCTTGATTGGCTTCATGATACCTAATGATAATTGAGAGCATAATGTGCATCATGTAAGCTTTGGTAGTAGAACTCATGGTCATAACTTCAATATAGGAAGTAAGTCTTTGTGTTAAGCTTGACTATACCATTTGAAGTATCTATATAATCATATTTGCATCCATGATGCGTTGTTTCTATGTGTTCATGTACAATGTTGTCAAAATCGTGATTTAGTTTGGCAGAATCACTGATTCTACAATTCTAGATAGGAATTTTGAGTTAAATTAGGATTAAAATTGAAATCAGGACTAACTCGTACAAACTCACCCTTGACTTGCATTGAATCGGTAAACTTGGTGAGTTTGAGTGAGTTCATCAAGTCAGGTATCTAACAACCTTTCTTTTATTAGGCCTAACTTTTTGAACAACCCACATTAAAATTTTTTTTCCTAAACCCTAACTCGACTCGACATTATGCTCTTCTTTGCTTTCTGTTCTTGTCATGTGCTTCAGAGACTAAAGTTTATTCCAATTCATTTCTCATGCTACTGTCTCTCATTCTCATCCTCTTATCTTTGCAGCAGTCAATCGACACCATTTGTTTACCAATCCATCTTATGTAGGTCACTTAAGTCTCAGTTCCCTCTCCCATTCATATAAGTTGTGAATATATAAGCATTTGAGTAGGACCTATTCTATCTCTGCAAGTTACAACAAAACAAAGTACTAAAGAAGGAGGAGGAGGTCTCTCGTTTAGTCCTCTAGTTAAAAAGTGAACTTTACTTTAACCTTCTTTCCATTGTTACTGTTCAAGATCATATTTAAGTATTCTATAGCTACAACATCTTGTGTTTGATTTATGTGGCCTTTACCATGTTCTCTTTGGGTAGCTAAAACTCATTGATTTCTTTGCCTTCTTTAGTCTTGAGAATTATTAATCATATCTCAGTTTGATTGTCCTCATGCATGACTTGAATTGTTTGCATTGGACTAAACAATAGACCTCCTAAAAATGCACCTCATATGCAATTTCGAATGTACTATTAGGATTAATTTTATATGTTTAGTAAACTCTCTATGTATAGAACTAAAAATCAACTCCTAGTGGGCCATGTTGATCCCATAATGCATGAGTTGCATAGAATTTGAGAATAATTTATTAAAAAAATGAAATCAAACTAATGAAATTGAAGAGGATTTGTACTTATTCAGCAAATTAATTCTGATGTTGAAATGCATATGTCTCATCTGTGTGTCTCTTCTTAAAGGTTTTAATTATAGTTAGATTTATTTCTTTCTTGCAATGGTTAGGAAATTAGGATTTCTCTTTAGCTAATATGAACTTATTTATTGTTTTTGTTGTAATACACTAAAGAAAAATATGTCTTCAAGTGCAAGTGGTCCATAATCCCCTACCGGAAAAATGTAGTTGTTGGAAGGAAGAATTCCCTGGTAATAGATAGGATATAGGGTGGAAACATAAGAAGGATGTTAGTGGGGATGGTAAAAAAGTTCAATGTAGTTATTATGGCAATATTTATAGTGGAGAAGTTTATAGGTTCAAACATCATTTAGCTGGTACTAGAATAGATGTTGAACCATGTGTTAATGTCATAACCGACATTTCGGCGAGAAGAATAAAAAGTGTTTTAAATTGATTCCCAAAATGAATCTTGAAAATTAATTAATTTGAGTCGCCACTAAAGTTTTTAATGGAAAACTTTAAAAAACCAATTTAAAATAAAAAGAAAAAGGCAAAACGGTCTGCAAAAATAGAAATGGGTTTGGGAGTCTATTTGAGTGTGGGGAAGGTATTAGACACCCCACAACACCTGTCCATAAGGACGGTTACCTTAAACTAGTTAGTGGGGATAGAATATGACATTAAATTTATCTCGATTACCTATTTATTGACATGCATGCTCATTAAATAGAGAAAAAAAAACAACAAGAATGAAAGCAAACAAATAGGTATTTACAAAAGAGCGGAGTTGACCTAGGATGAAAGTCTAGGGCCTATGTATCCTGTTATAGGGATCAAAGTTCACATAGTTTGACTAGAAAGGCGTGTCTTTTGGTTGGTAATTTTTAATTTTTGCGATGAGAATATGAAAGTTCAAATTAAACAAGTTGTCGTAAACAAAACGGGATTAGAATTTGATTTGTGTGTTTTAATTTACAACAACCTGATTAATCTAACTCCCTTGATCTTTTCATTTTTCCTCTTTTTAATTTTTGTTTAGTTTTGGAATTTTAATCTTATTTTTGAGATTTAGATGAAATGATAATGAGCAAAGATTTTAGGATTTTTGGGCGTTCGAAAAAATATATTTGAATTTTTGAATTTTTTTTTTATTTTCAAATTTAGAATTTATTGTTGAAGTTGAAATGAAATTATAATAGAAAACCATTTTGAGATTTCTAAATTTATTTTTTTGAATTTTTTGGATTCTTGTTTTGATTTTGAAAATGAGATCATAATGAAGAAAGAATTTCATCGGATTTTAATTATGAATAACCGATAAAATAAATCCCATATATATATATATATATATATATATTGGAATTTATTTTATCTTTGCATTTTTGAAAATAAACATTAAATTTCAAGGTCTAAGGAGACTAAGGATCCTACGCGCGGCCTCTACTAATTTATTCGCAAGCGCATGAAGAGATTTTGGATTTCTCGCGACCTTTGCTAATTAACTTTTGAGTGCCTAAAGAGATCAACAATCTTACGCAGTAACACAAAATACGAAAGATATTATTTGAGATTTTTTTAGGATTTTCGTTTTTATGATTTTTGGATTTCGAAATCGCATATTAACTTTTAAAGTCTAAAGAGATTAAAAATCTCGCATGGCCTCTATCTAAGTGCCTAAGGAGATTAATATTCTCACTTGGCACTATTGAAAATTAGGACAAAATAAAATAATAATAATGATAACAATATAAGTGGCAGAAAGAAACAAAAAACAAAATGCATTGGAAATGGGAGACAACTCAAGCATGCCATGCACGTATCTTCCATGCACACCTAAGATCACTTCTATTCACGTATATATGGCCAAAAAAAACCCCTCTGTATATACATACATACATATGTAAATATAAATAAATAAATAAATAAATATATATATATATATATATAAATATATGTATATATATATACACATACATATATATGTAGGGCTTGACAAAATAAATATAAAAAGTAAAAAGGAGAAGCCAAAAAAAAAAAAGGCAATAGAAACAAAATAAACAAAACAAAACCAAAAAAAAACAAAAAACAAAAAGAGAGAGAAAAAAAAAAGGTGCATGAATGCCCAGACCACTTGAATGTGACCAATACCTACACCATATACATTGTATGCAATCCACGTACAAGAGAGCCTTCTTCACGCATTTATCATATTTATGGCCTTGGTATACCTATATATTTATATACATGCACACACACACACACACACACACACACACACACACATATATATATATATATATACATGTCAATGGAAGAAAAAAAACATTAGTAAAAGGAAAAAGCTTCCACGCCACATGTATGCTTTCATACATCTATATATATCTATATACACACACCTATATGTACATATATAAGGAGAGCAAAAATTGCATTAGGAAGAACAAAGGACTCCCACGTCACATGCTCCTATATTTATACATATATGTATCTATATATATATATATATATATATATCTATGTATATAAATGTGATGAGGGAAAGGGGTATCATGCGACTCGTTTCCAGCACTCTTAGAAATCTAAACGAAGTGCAAAGTGCATAAGCTTTCAACCAAATTTGACAGCAAAAATAAAGGCACTATGCAGTAGACTTGGAGCGTCATCGGACAGCCAAACAAAGCAAATACCATCATCCATTTTAGGTGTGTTTGAATAGCCACAACTAAGGGATTATACAACCAACAGGTAGTAAAATTTAACAGCAAAATGCAGTGAATAATGCAATTAAATCCCAACGCACCTTATGATAGTGAAATGGAAGATGATGAAACACTATCAATGCTTGTTCTTCCTCTGTTAACCCTTGTTCTGAGAGTGGAAAACAGAGGTTTCGATATTTTTTTCCTTTCTCTTATCTCCTCGATCAATGCCTTTCACTTAGTCCGTGGCTTCTCCATTCTCTTTTCGGTCTGGCTTGTGTCTCTAGCTCCGACTCCTTCTCTTCTTAGTTTGTGGTTCCCTCCTTCTCTTCTCAATTTTGTGGTTCTAGCTCCTTCTCTTCTTTGTTTGTGTCTCTAGCTCCAACTCCTTTTCTTCTTAGTTTGTGGTTCCCTCATTCTCTTCTTGGTTCTGTGGTTCTAGCTCCTTTTCTTCTCAGTTTATCTCTCCAGCCTTCTCTTCTTGGTTTTATCTTCCAGCTCCTTCTCTTCTTGATTTGTGTCTCCAGCTCTAGTTCCTTCTCTTCCCAGTTTTGTCTTCCAGCTCCTTCTCTTCTCAGTTTGTGTCTCTAGCTTTTTCTTTTCAATTTTGTCTTACCCCCGCTTTCCTCCACTTCATTTATGCTCTCCTCCTTCTTCTCTTGGCCTATGCTCTCCCCTCCCTCTTCTCGATCTGTTCTTTTCTCCTCCTTCCCTTACTTCGGTCTGTGGCCTCCTCTCCCTCTTCTCTCCACTTTGTTTCTGCTCCCTTGTTGCTATCTTTGCCTGCTCCCTTTCTCATTCTTTCCTCTAAACGCTTTGCCCAGCAGTTTTCCAGCTTTCCCCCGTAACCTTTAGTAGGTTTTAGTTTTTTTTCTCATCTCGTGAAAGTCACAGTAGGAGCAAAGGGTATCTTTCCTTTTTCTAATTTTCATTACTATTATTATTTTTTTCCTTTTTTTGATTTTTTAATCTTTTATTTTTGTTTTCTTATATATAATTTTTTATTTTTATAATTTTGCTTTGATTTATTATAATTATTTTAATTAGCTAATTTTGTTTTGGGTTTTGAGTGGATTTAATTGTTTTCCATTATTTATTTTTAATTTCAAATTATCCCCACTTGAGGATGTCATTTAGGACTTTTTCATTTTTAATTTTCCCTATTTACTTAATTATTAATTAATTGGTGAATCAATTAATTAAATAATTAAGTAATGTGGGATGAGGTGTTCATAGTTAATGTCTGAGATGATGTTATGGCATAGGTGTTACAACATGTTATTAATGCCAAATTTACATCATCTAAAAGGAAAAGACAATGGGGTGATATTGGTGAAGGGGAAACTCAGAGCACTTAAGAACATTCTAATTCTTGAGAACTCATAAATTTATTAAGAGCTTCAAAAAACATAGCAATGGCCAAGGTAGCTTACAATCTACCATTAATCACATGTTCAAAAAGGACATTAGGGAAGAAGTATGCTAACAAGTAGCTCAATTGTTTTTACACAAGTGTCATTCCCTTTAATTGTGCAAAAAATCTTGAGTTTATTAAAATGTATGACATTATTGGAAGATATAGCCAAGGGTTCTAGCCTCCATCCTATCATGAGATTAGAGAAAAATACTTAATTATAGAAATTAAAAACACACATGCCATGCTTGAAGAGTTTAAGCAAGAATGGAAAAAAAATGGGTTATTTCATCATGTTTGATGGGTGGATGAATAATAAAAGGCATTTCATGTGTAATTTTTTAGTTAATAGCCCTAAAGGGACTGTATTTTTATATTCATTGGACACTTCTCATATTTCTAAGACTTCATTTGTATAACACCCCTCCACTGATAAAGAAGTTCATTACCATATGTTAAATAACTTTCTTGTCATCTTCGATGACTTCTATTAGGTAGCTTCTACTTTCAATGTAAGGTTTTATGTCATGAAACCATGGTTGCCCATCTGGCTTTTCTTCAACATTTGAACAGTATGCGAGATTGCTTCTACCATGAACTTGGATGGGTTGCATGTGAACTCCACAATCAGGTTTGACCATAACTATCAAAGTAGCCAAGGCATCTGTGAATTGGGTTTGGTCACATGTCATATTTATGAAATTGATCTCTTTAAATTTTTCCATCAATTGACTCAAGTATTTTTGGTGCAAAACCATCTTGGCATCTTTAGTGCCATTCCCCTATCACTTGGTAAATTATGAATGTAGAATCTCTATAAACATCTAAGCTCTTAATGTCTAGGTCTAAGGTTGCTTATAAATAGTTGATGCATTCCTTATATTTGACCATATTTTTGTTTAGTTAACATTAAGTTTTATTGCAATTGGGAATTGCATTTTTTCTTTTAAGGGATACAGTTATTGCTCTGAGCCTATTCCTATCGACATTGGTCACTTTATGTAAGTACATATTTCATCTCACATCTTATACGATTATTGCTATAAGCCCATTCCCATTTTGCATCTTGTTACGAGATGATCAACTATTGTACCTCCCTTGACTGACTTACATATAATGTATATTGTGCTTTAAGAACACTACTTGCCATTTAGATGCTCTTTTAGGGACATGAGGCTTTTAAAAATGTATTTCAATGGATACATTCTAGATATTAGCCAGGTAGCATAATACAACATGTATTGCTATAGCCTTTAAACAATCCACATCAAGCCACAAGATGTCTTTTTAGTCATTGCATAACAAGACTCACAATCATTGAACTTCTTACTTAAATAATAGATTACCTTCCTCATTTTCCTAGGTTCATTATACTGCCTAAATATAGCTCCCATAGATCTTACCAAGATTGAGAAATAACAAGTATTCTTTGGTCATATTGAATGCTTGTTGACAACTTTCATCCCACTTTCCAGTATTATTTTTCCTTAGTAGCTTACAACTTGGGTCATAAGTGGCTGTTAAATTTGTAATAAACATGGCTATGTGATTTAAGGGGCCTAGGAAGCTTATGATATCTTTCTCAGTTCTAAAAGGTGACATATCATGATATGCTTCCTACCTGAATCCCCTTTTTTCTAATAATGAACCTTAATAATAGTTTTATAGATAATGCCTTGAATACACACATGTTTGAATTTAGCCTAAGTTTATATTTTTAGAGCCTTTCAAATAGCTTTTGGAGTATTGCCACGTGGCTATCTCACTTAGCTATTTTGGTGACCATACCATCTATATAAACTTCAATCTCTTGATTCATCATGTCATGAAAAAGTATCACTACAACTCCTTAGTAAGTTGCTTTATCATTTTTAAGCCTAAATAGTATCACCTTATAGAAGAATGTTCCTATTAAGTGATGAAAGTAGTCTTCTCGATTTATTTTTTGGGTGCATAAGAATTTGAGTGTAACCTAAATAACCATCCATGAAAGCATATCGATAACTCATTGTTGTTTTATCAACTATAACATCAATGTGTGGTAATGGAAAGTCATCTTTAGGGCTTACTTATTTAGATCTCTATAATCTACACTCACTCTTACTCACTCTTCTTTCTTTGGCAGTGGGACAATGTTTGTAACCTATTCAGGGTAGTTGGCTCGACATTCTATTGCTTCATTACTTCTTCCTCAATTTTTAAGTAATAAATCCAAGCTCATCCTTTGGAGATTCTACTTTTCAAGCTCAATATTATGGTATAATGGCATTTTATGGGATGCAATTTCAAAATCAAGCCCTAATAATATTGTTAATGTATTCTTGGAATAGACTTATCATATCATCATTTCTCGGATTATCAATGATTTTTAACTCTTTATTATCTTCCTTCGTTCCTACATTAATTAATTCCATTACTTCTTCATGAAGGTCAATGCACCTTTTTGATTCAATTATTTTGTGAATACCTTGGGCAAGTTGTCATCTTCATCGAACTTGTAAATATGCATATTGGTAGCAACATAAAGGTCATTCAAATGTTTCTTATGAACCACTATGTTAGACAGAAGTTCTAAGAATTCTAATTCACTGGAAGGGATAGAAAGTAGAAGAAAGTGAGTAAGAAAGACAGAGATTTCAATGAGACTACAAAAAAGGAATTCAATGGAAAAATATTCATAAAATTATCATTATCCATTCGTCAAATACAATTATTCATCATAAGTACATTCATAATCAAACCAAATGCTAAATAAAAGTAATACTTTTCCATATTACTTTAAAGATACAATGTCTAGAATTATTTCAAACTACCAATTGTCCAATGTTATTGCTGAATATTCAACACAAATTCAACCCTCATTACCTTTATCTTTTACTTCTTTATTCATCACTGTTATTGTTTGATTTAAATAAATGACCTCAAATAAGGCTAGGAAAGTAACCCTAATATGTAAAATTTTTTATTTTTATCTTTATCTTGCCTTTATTCAACTTCATTTGATTTATTAATTGGTCTTCCATTGTAGGTTCATAGCCCAATCCCTAAGGCCTTGAATTCTTAGGTAGATCAATAAGGGGGTTTTTAACACCTTTCAATAGTGCCCTAAACTTTTTTCCATGCTCTTTTTCATGATTCTAGCCACAACTTTTTCACATCAATACTTAATGAACTGCAAGTATACGGTTCAAATTGTAATAAAAGGATCCAAAAGATCTAGTATCGTTCCTATGAGGATAATGTGTTATCTTTATTGTTCTTAAGATTAAAATTTTACTTACCAAATATCTAATAGGTACAAAAGAAAGGGTTAATATGGTTATTTACGTATTTACACTAGTGGCCCAGATAAACCAGTCACTAGAAAATGATTCAAGTCAAATAGATAAAATAACTAAGCTAAATTACTATTATAAAGGACCCAAAATAAAAATAAAAGACTCAAGACACTACACTAGATTAAGTTAATTGGTAGTTGGAGGGAGAATAAGTCAAGTTATCAAGTTCATTCTTAAGTTTGTTCCACTTAGTTCAATTCCACTTCTGGATAAATTAGCTCACTAATAAGATAAGTCTGATCCTAGTGGTTATCCTAATTCTAGTTCCAATTCCACTTAAAGGTTGAACCCAATCATTTAAATGAAATCTTTCCTAGAATGCATAAAGATTGAGAGCTAAATTATCAAATACAACATACCTAGAGGTTGATACCAATCATCTAGGTAAAATTGCATTACCTTAAACATTAGTGTCCCTTGAAGGTTAATAAAGGAAAACTAATCCTAAGGTGCCTTAAACTCTTAGAAATCATTGAGAATACAAGTAAGAATATACCTTAAAGGTTGATCTCAATCATTTAAGGCATATTTCACTTAATTCTCAATGGGATATTTCATCAGACACCTTATGGGCACTTGACTCCATGACAAGAGATAATAAAAGAAATCAACAAATTAAACCATTCAATCCAGTTGCAATTATATTAATTGGCTAAAAACATATAAAAACCCTAAATAAAAATTAGTATACAATCATAAATCAACCCATAATTACAAGAGGAAAGAAGTCATCTCTCTCAACATATGGGGATACAAAACTAATAAATCCTTACTCAATATCCTTTAAGATTCATCACAACAAAACCAAAGAAGAAGAGTAAAAGGAGACCTCCACGAAAGAATTCATGGAGGTTTGGCCAAAAGAGGTCCAAAAAGACCAACTCTTGGCCTTTCCTTCCTAGAGAACATCTTGGAAGCCCAAGAAAATGGAGGATTTCCTTTCCTAGAGAGAAAATCAAAACCTTAGCCTCCTTTTTTGCTCCCTTTCTCAAAATGGCAAAAAGTTCCTTTTGTACCCTAAAAAACCAAGGAAATTACACTTACCAGATATTTAGAGCCAATTTAAAGCTTTAGTAAACAATTTAGGGCATCTAGGTGCTCACCCATGGGTGCCAAGAAGCTAAAAGTAGATTCCCTGACCCAGCTTTAGTCTTTTGGCCATAACTTTATGATCTGATATCATAATTTAGCAAATTAATACTTTTTGAAAAGCTCTTGATGAGACCTAAAACTTTATTTAAAATGACCACCTTCAAATTTTTATTTTTAAGGGTTCAAGAGTGGCTTCAAAGTTAAGTTTTTATCATTTTCTATTGAATCGCATCTTAACTTTCTTCCTTAGCTTCTTCCAACTTCCTAAATATTTATGAAAACCTTCCAAACATCCTTAAATCTTCCTTTTCTAATCCTCTAATCCTTTATTTCTTTTCCTTAAAATAATTCTCCCGCAATTTCCATTAAATCAATTTGAAATTAGATTAATTTAATACAAGGAAACAACCATATAGTCTAACCTATGAAATAGATGAACTTAACATTATTTGGTCATTAAATTAAAAGAATTTATCCAAAATACCAGGTAAAACATATGCAAATATAACATAATTAAGGACATATCAATACTAGGTTTGCTTGCCCATACAACTTTAAGGCATTGGAAGAAGTTGCTCGTAGCTTGCTCTGTGCTTCCAATGTAGAGTATAAGGCCTGGTTTGTTGATTAATAGCTTATCCCCCCTTTTATGGTGATGAGTTTGTCATCATCAATGTATTTAACTCTCTGATGCAATGTAAAAGGTATATCCTTTGTATGATAAATCCATGGTCTCCTATGCAACATGTGTAAGTTGTATCAATATCCATTACTAGGACTATGACAACAAAAAGTGTCAGCCCAATTCTAGTGGAAGATGTATGTTGCTAATTACTTCTCTATATATTCCATTAAAATCCCTCATAATATGTCACTACTTTCAATACAAGAAGCTTCTATTGGGACTTGCCCTAAAGTGAACAATGGTAGGACATTCAAGGTAGAGCCTCCGTCAATCAAGACTTTGGTTATCATAAATCCATGGTATTTAAGAGTGATATGAAAAGCCTTTGGGAAACCTGTTAAATAAAGACAAACTTCGTCCTAGAGAAGGCAACTGTTGAAGCATCTTTAACTACATTGATCATGTTTAAACTTTTTCTAGGGTTATATTGGCGCACACATATGCTTCCCCTAAGATTATTTGGAAAGCTTTATAATGGGCTTTTGAGCTTAGGATTAAGGACAATATTGAAATACAAGCTGGTATCTTCTTTAATTATTCGACCACATTATAATCACTTTACTTCATCATCTTTAAAAATTCCTCTTCCTATTTTCCTTAAAGAGCTCGGTCCATCTCTCATTTCATTTTGAACTTATTTATGATTCTTTAATGATGTCATATGCTAACGCTTTCTAATTTCTTTCGCATAGATTTGGGTGGTATGAGTAATAAACCTAACACTTACAATATTAGTACTAAAATTATATTCTACTTAGGCCTTTTGAGTTGATGGACTATCTATCTTAAGTCTGTTTCTCCATGGCATTGTATGATTACTTTGATACAGAAATGGTGCTGGCATATGGATGAATGTTATAGGCTTTTTCTTGTCAAGAACACAAGCATGTTTGTTGATAACAAAAAATGATCAATGTCATTTCTACATTTTGATATGATTTATTGACCATGATAGTGGGGATCAGTTAATTAAAATTCAAGATTGACTCTCTTATTTTAGTTGAAAGATCTAGTTTGTTAACCATAAGGTCTTGACCTTATTTATGGGACGTGTTCCAAAAGTTTACCCTTTCATCATATTACGTGCTTGTCCCTTTAATTTGTTACTCCTTCCACCACAATGATTCCTAGTACTATCATTTTTAAAACATATTCTTAAAATTCAAGCAACCTTTGATGTTATGACCCATATGACCTCAATGATAACCACAATACTCTAGTTCACAATCATTGATTTCATCTAATTCATTACAACTTCTAAAACATACCTACTGTTATAAGATGTTTAAATAACTATTCCTTTGTAATTTGAGATCATCTAGATCTTTAGAGAAACCAACATCCTCTTCCACAACTGCCATTTCTTTTTCTTTAACATGTTCAGGGAAAGTGTTTGAAATAACATTTAGATTATTTTTTACCCAAATAATGATATAATTATTATCTAATAGAGATAGCACATGCCTTCGAAAGCATCACATTTTTTAATTGTATATGTAATAGTCTCCATGTGATATTCACAGTTTGTGAAGATTTTGTACCTTTAAATTGGGATTGGTTGTTTGCATGAATGTTTGATTATGCCAGTGGAACTTAATGATGGTTCAAGGAAGGTTGGTAGTATTCAACTTTTGTTTGTGCAAAATTTTTGAGCTATTAATATTAAGAGTTTTAAGATCTTTCATAAAGCCGCAAGCATGAGTTCCTAGCATGATCTTGTGATAAATATTATCTAACATGCAAATGAAATAAGAGCATAATTCAAACTCAATTATGGTGGTTGAACTTATAAAGGCGTTGCTCTCTATCTTCATGCATATGCTTTAAAAGTTTCATTTGTCTTTTTCCTTATCTCTTTTAACTACTCCCTAATGGGGGAAATGTTTAAATTGAACTGATATTGTCTTGTAACTTCAAATGATCCAACTTTATAAACCATTACGATGTTGTTCTTGTTAAGCTTTCATGAAAGAAATGATGAGGAACCTCTCATTTTGCAACCAAATTGACATTTTGATGAAGTAAGTTTTCAAGTGATGGTATGGGTTACCACTTCCGTCATACTTTGTAAATTCCAATACCTTGATTTTTTTTTTAGGAAAATGAACTTTTGAGGCTATGCACAATTCATTTAGGCCAAGAGTTCCCCACATTGTCAAGCCTTGTAGAGCTCATTAGTACCCCTTCATTTTAGTCATCTTTTCCTTCCAACTTTGTTTGGAACTTACTCTTTCATCACATGGAATCACCTTACATATGGGTGATGCTGGGACTCTGATGGTAAGATCCATTCCAAGAAGATCATGCACATATACCCTTCTTTAACTTCATTTAGGATATACATGACCTTCCATTACTGGGGCTATGGTATTTTGAGGCCTATTAAGCACCACCAAATGGCTTCAATTTATAGCAGGTATCATGACATTTGGTGTTTGAGGTCCTTTTATCATTTTTGTTTCTACCACTATAATTACAAGTAGTGGTATGCTTAGGACATTCAATCGAGCAAAGCGAAAGGAAAAGCACTTGAAGCGATTATAGCCTTACTTGCAATAGAAGAGACTTTTTTCATAAAAGTACGCATGAACCAAGCTATAGTTGCTGCATTCTTGTTACATAATGACTCAGACACTATTTTTATCATGTCATTCATCTGGTCCTACATATTGTTCATTTTATATTTTAACTTAGCTACTCCTTCTTTTACTCTCTTTGATTGGCATACTTCCACGGTCATAACTTTAGGTTTTGCCTAAGATTTGGGCAGTAAACTGAGCTTGGTTAAATGAACTATCCTTTGATTGATCAATGATGTTCTACCAATTCCATATAAATATAAAGTAATTTTTGTTTTGAAATCTAACTTTATGTAGGACTAGAGAATTGCTTGGTACACCAAGTTAGCACATAAGTCTTTGGGCACAAAAGCCTTTACCTTTCTTTGAAAGCTTATGGCTTTATATGAAACTCTGAGTTGACTATCGGGTAAGAAAGATTTAGGATCCCATCTTGCTTGACATCACATGAGCACAAACTTGCTAAAGCCCTTGTTTTACTCTAATACTCATTGTATACAAGAAAATACAAGGATGATGATCAGTTCACAAGAACATTTTCCTTTGTAGTTCCAATTAACTGATATCAATGTTCTTATATAAAGTTTATTATTCTTAAAAATTCAATGTACTACATCGTACATTTTGGTTTTGTGAAGAGATAAAGCATGCAACAACCTTTTGAATAACACTTTGACATTTTATTGCAAATTAACTATTTGAAGGCAAGCTTATACAATCAATTAAAACTCAGCTAATCTTTTTAATTCTAATACCATACTTTGACATAATGAGAGAAAATTGAACATTTCAACTAAAATATTTAATAGGGAAGTTGTCCTTTCAACTTGTTCAAAAGCATTGGAAAATTTGGGATAATAACATTCGCTAATAAGACTAACTTCTCAAATCTTCCCTTACACTTATAGGTCTCTATTGCTTGTGTGGAATGTAATAATCTCTTACCGTTTATTGGGTGATCTATCCCACAAGTTTTTACATAGCGAACACTATACTACCATTAATAATAGTTATTTCATTCATTCTCTTCTTTAGTTGTTTGAAAAGCATATTAACTTCCAGCTGCAGCTCTTCTAAAGGTTGAAGCTCCTATGCTTTTTCTCTAACACATCCCTTTCCTTTAGGACCCTTATTAACCTTGCTATATTATTCTTCATTCTTTGCTTATTTTCTCCTGCATACTTTTCAACATCCCTTAATGTATTCCTTAACTTTACATTTTCATTTCTTTATCTCTCTATCTTAGGATTTTCCTTATAAGCTTTCTTTTACCTCTGTCTAACAAATTTTCCTTGTAATGTTAAGCATTCATTATCCAAATTGATTAAACTTTCTTCCTTCTTGCAACCTTCCTTAACTAATTTTTTTAATCACTTCTTCCTTCCTTTTTAAATTTTAGCTAATTGGTCTTTTACTTGCACATTATCACTCAGTAATATATTAGAAAGAGCAAAGGTAGGGTTTATTTCAGTAATTCTTTACCTTAACCAAGCTTGATACTAATTAATTGCAATTATCAAGTGCTTTCCAAGTTCAATCCTCCCTTTATAAGCAACAGTTTCCAATGGCTTTATAATTGTCTGGCTTAAATCAGATGTGGTTGATTTATTATATTGGTGCTATATTACCTGAACAAACCTTCTTTGATGGGAGCGTTTATTGGAAAGCCTATTCTCTTAGTCATAAGGTAGGATTATAATTCACACACCTATGAGGACTTATGAGTGGTACATTAGGGAAATTGTTATAAGCAAATTGCCACGATGCAAGTATATATAACTAACAAGTAGTAAAATAATGTGATAAGTATTATCCACAAAGAATTTTAGTCTTACTTGCTATTTGTTCTTAATGCATATATAGGTACCTAATCCAAGCAACCAATTTTTCAAGATAAAAGTAAGAAAATTGCAATTAAATCACAAAATGCAAACGTCAGATGAGATGCAACATGTACAAAAGGCTTCCCTATGATTATGGCTAACCAAGGCACTTCTATTGTGATTTAGCTACTTTTCTAACTTAAACTCATTGATTTATAAAATAGTCTTAGCCTTTAATATCAAGATTAGAATATGTCAATCCCTTATAAATTTTATCACCCAAAATTAATTTCCTATACTACTATAAGAATCAATTAAAATGATGCATTAAGTACGAATAATTATGACTCTGCAAGTCCTATAAGTACATGTATACTATAAAGGTAAAGTAAGTTAATTCAAACAAATTATTAACACTAAACATGTGATATTCAATTCTATGAATAAATTCAGACTTCTTTCAAGAATCTTAAAATCCTCAATATAAACTCTAATTAGTGGTCAATCAACAATGGAACAAATAAAGATTCAAACTAAATACACCATTTACAATGAAATTTGAGTAAGAAAGTAATAAAAATCAACAATTTACATGCTAAGGGTCCCTAGTCCCTCAGAAATAAAGACTTAGCCTAGCATATCCATGATTACAATCCCATACAAATCCGAAAGCATAAACAAAAGAGAGTAAAATAAGAGAAATAGGAAAAAAAAACTTTGTTTGCAAAGTTTTAATCAATTTCCTCCTTTGAATCTCTTTTTGAAATGTCTTCCTTTAGTGGATCTTAGCCCTGAAACTTAAGGTTTTAGCCTCTTTTTGCTTTAAAACATCCTCCCCTTTCAAAGAAAAACCTAGAAATCCTTATATATTGGCCTTTTTTTCATGAATAGGTGGACTTTGTCCTAATTAGTTGCGTTAAGGCACCTAGACTCTAACTCTCATGAACTTTTTCTGGTGCCTAGGCATAAAATGATTGGCTTCCAGAATAATGTTAATGTTTTAGCCATAACTTTATGCTCCAATATCAGATTTTGGTGAACCATCCCATTTTGGGAAAGGTTTTGAAGAACTCTACAACTTTTCATGAAATTGCTATCTCTAAATTTTAACATCAAGAGACTAAAATTTGTCATAAAGCTGGGGCATCTAATGCAAATACACTTATTTTTCCTTTCAAAGCTTGTGCAAGATAGAAAATAAATTGAATAACTTATATTTGGCAAAATTATGCTCGCAAATCACCAAATTAAAATGGGTTAATACTAAAAAAACCTAAATCTAAACCATCAAAGGCAAAGATGACTCAACTAACAAAAATTGAACTAAAATAAACATAACACTAACAAAATTACTCAATTGTTAAACAAGAATATGACCTAAATAACTATTTCATGGAGTTATAAAACAAAATCCATATATAAAAAAATCTCCTCTTCATCCCACCTCTATGATAATCTCTAAAAGAAGGCTTCTACTTTAAGCTACTTGAAAGCTTCAATCCACTCGCAGCAATCTAGCTTAGTCTTTAAATGATGCAAGTGGGTTGTACAAGTTATATCTCCTCGTATTTTGGCACTTTTCTCTCTAATATGGTTCACAATTCATACAATCAGTAAAGGTAAACAACATTTTATCTTTTCTCCTTTCATAATTTAGTATAGTTTTAAGGACATATGAGTTTCTATCAAAATAGCAGGCCTAGATTTAAGGACACATTTATAGAGCCCAAATCGATTACTCTTAAAGTTGACAAAAGTTTGACTAGCCCATATATTGCCATTGATAAAACTTTGTTGAGTGCAACCCAATTTTCCTTTTACACCAATACTTTCAAGTGGGTCTCAACATAATCTCTTAAAATCCCTTCAGGTTGTTTAAGGCAAATTATTTGCACTTTATCTACACTAACATCCAAAAGCCTTGTTATAGTGCTCTTCAATGGAAGATAGCAAAGATAAGTGTAAATAGATTCTCCCATTTTTAGAGGCACGCATTCTCAAGAACTCCATATACTCATCTATAGATAGTGTGGCTTGAAAATATGCAAAATTGAAACATCTCAAAGTGACATAACTATACTACCAAGTATAATGAGTGCATCTCCCTGAATTGGTGTACCAAGTAAATCTATTATGTTCCCATATTATTTTTATAATGCCATGAAAATTTTCCTTTGATAAACTAGACAAACACTCCAAAACTTTTGATAGGCTCCACTTTTATTGCTAATTTTATTCCTTTTCCCTTGTACATTAACTCTGTCAGAGTTAGATCTATTTATTCTCTTGTGCCCTTGACTTTATGCCAACTTTGACTAGTAATTCACATGTTTTTATGTAACAAACACAAATGGGAATCAATAGAATATATGCTTTTGAACAAAAGATTTAGTTAGTTAGTAAGCGACCAACTTGTTTACTTTTGGCATTGGTTCAACAAAAACTTTCTCTCCTTCAGATCCTTACTATAGCGTGGATCAATGAAAGTTAGATATTAATCTACAAAAGATTGTGATCTCCATGTGATTAAAACTCCAAACATTTTAAATGCCAAAATAAACTTTACAGGCTTAATAACATACTAACAACTGTTGTCACACAATCGATATATTATTCGAGAAAAGTTGGCCTTCGTCAAAGGAAAAGAATACAAATTCCTTTTTCTCCAGGTACATATTATCTTATGAATAAAATAGGAATAACAAACAATTTCAAAGAAAATTAGTCATCCACCTGACTAATTTTTTTTTTTCATTTGCAAATTTTATCTTTATCCTTGTACCATGCCCTTTCTCATCTTTATAGTACACTGGCTTACCAAGATGCCAAGTTTAGAATTCTCATATATGCAAGAATTAACTAATGCATAATCAAATGACCTTTGTTAAAAGATTAGAGTGAAAATTCTTTTTTCCTTTAAATACTTGTTATTCAATAAGGCAAGAAAGAGACTGACGATTAGTTTGGAAGTGAATGGGTTCTCCACCCAACTAATGTCTTTTGAAAATTTGGGATTTATACTTATCTTTACATCAAATTCATTATATTAATACATTGGTCAATAATGTTTAATCACACAAGATTAAAAGCATGCTTCTAAAAAGGATACCTATTTTTAGGGTTGTAACTTATGCTGTAATATGGTCTGATAATGTATAAGACCCATTGATAGGGGATTATGCTTCTAATATAAGTAATGTCCTCAAGGTATATATTAACATCAATTAGTGCAATGACATTGTATATCCATTCTAGTACTAAGCAACTATTTATTGCTTTCTTTTTATTTGTTAGGATAATGACATGTATGAATAATGCAAGGAAGGAAAAAAAAAGAAAGAAAAAGTATTATCTCCTTTGATATATCAGCATACCATAAGCTTGGATATCTAGTCTAAAATGTCAGGCTTTACTTAATCAGTTAGTTACTAGGTCCATATAACATTGTGCAATGTTCCAAGGTTACTTTATCATCCTAAAGAACTATAACAGTCCCTAAGCTACCTCCGCTCTAAAGATGAAGACCCTACACATCAAGCCTAGCCCATTAAGAGCTTAAGAAGCTTTACAGGAATCAAGCGCAATAAAAAGATAACAACTTAAGTAAAGTTTTCACAATAGCCTCTGAGAGCTTAAGAACTCTATAAAGAGACTGTTACAAACATATGCTAGTCAAATTTATCAAAAAGAAAAAACATAAAAAGATAAAACATTTACATAATATTATATATACAATGAATAAATTGAAAAAAAAAATATAAATTTTCAAGCAAGTTAGCTAACTCGTTAATATCATACAATATATAGGATAATTAAAATAAAAAAGGAATATTATTTAACAAACTTAACTTAAAAATGGGCTTGATTATCAAATTGTCCTTAGTGGAGTTACCAAATTATCACACCTAACAACTCATCAAGAGTAAAAAAAAAAAAAAAAGAGAGAGAGAGAGAAAATAATTCATTCCTAAATATAATTTCAAAAACCAATTTATTCAAACTGCCACTAAAATTTCTAATTAAAAGCAAAAATTTGGAAAACTATTTTTAAGGAAAATGGTGGCCTCTTTAACAAAAGGCAGGTTTGGGAGTCTATTTATACCAAAGGTAAGGTGTTAGCACTCAAAAACACCAGTTCGTAAGAATAGTTACCCTAAATTTACAATGAAAAATAAATAAGACCTTAAGATTCATTAAAAATTACCTTAATCAAAACATACACAAGAAAGAAGAAAATAAATGCAAATAAACATGAAAAAACATATTTGTAACAAATTAGATCAAGGGAAAGAGAAAATATTTACAAAAGGGTAAAAATAAAATATTTACAAAATCAAACACTTAATAATTACAAAAGAGAAAAGGAAAAATTACTAAAGTAAAATAAATAAATAATATGAAATATTTAGAAAGAAAAATAGAAAAAGTACTAAAAAGAAGAAAATAAAATATTTACATGGTCGGAATTAACTTAGGAAGGCAGCCTATGGCCTACGATTTGGTATGAAGGAATGGGAAGGTATGGAAATGGATAGGAAGATGAAGTGGAAAAAAATGTCTTTGGTATTTTAGAATGGAAAGCCTGTGGGAAAGCCCACACCCACATATACAGGAATGGGGATTCAATTATAAAGTTAATGGAATTATCTAGTTTTTTTATGAACTGGAATTTGTCGAAACTGGAATTTGCAACTCTTAAAGTCAAGACTAGTTTTGACTCCTTCACTGTTACTAGTATCACAAGTAATGATGACGAGTTTTAGAGATGTACATCAATCATAGCACTTGTTCCAATCTTCCATCATGTGGTATCACAGGTCCTCGCTAGTGTTGAAATCTACACTGGAAGGATAAGGTGAGAATGATGAAAGGTGAGATTTGCACAAGAGTGAACGATGATAGAGATGGCAAGATTTGGAGACAATATTTGCATAGGAGGGAGAGAGTGAGATTGATGAAAAGTACTGTGTGAGATTGATGATGACAGTGGGGAGAGGGTAAGGTTGATGAAATTTGCAAGAGGAAGAAGATATATGTCTATGTCATATTTCAAGAAAAGGAAATAGAGTATTAAGGTTGCATAGTGGACATGTGGAAAAATAAAAAAGGCACCAATTTATCACTTTTCTCATAGAAATAAACTAAAAGTACTACTTATCATAAAATAAATTATGATGCTATACAAATTGCTTAAGAAGGGGAAACTTTAAATGATTGATTACAATTCATGTGATTGACAAAAAAAAATGATGTATTACAAATAGAAAATAGAACTACCATTACAAGATCAACTTTCTGTGACACATAAATGTAAATATATGTATGTGTGTGTGTGTGTGTGTATAGTTCTCATTCATTTGCATAAATCTATTTTGTAGAGTTGAGGAACGTTAACAGTTGTCAGCAGGAGTTTATACTTAACCTATGTTTTTGGTATTTGGGATAATTTTGAGATTAGTTAGTAGTTTTAATTAGAATCATTCATGAACCTAAGGATACAATATTCAATATTAGAATTAAAATTTCCTATTTGTATTACTATTCATGCTCTATAATATGAATTCTACAAGTATACTTTACATAATAATAGAAAAGAATGTATATTGTTCTAAGAATTCTGCAAGTGTATAGTTCTTAATTGTCTTCAATGATGTCCCTAAATTCCAAAACATACATAAATGATAAATAAACTATTAGTAATCACGTGGTTGAGGGTAGTTGTATTCAATGACCAAAAAAAGATATAATTTACTTATTGAACGTAAGAATCTACTTCTTTATAGGTAGTAAATACGTGTTTATATGCTTGCACCTTTTCCATTGGGAATAGATTAAAGTGCATAAAACCACCTACTGGTTTTCCAATTTGTAAAAACAAAGTGGGCACATCAAATGACCTAACATTAGGTTAATCATCAACATGACTTGGTTGATTGTATATTCTCTATTCCTTTTAAATACCTCGAGCAAAATAGGAGGACTTCTCAGGCCATGTAACCTTTAACTATAAACCCTTCTAACTAAGCTTATTATGTACATAAGATTTCAAGTTCTCCAAGTATCTAATGCAAACAAAATAAGTATAAGTCACAAGTACAAACTAAAACAATTAACAATATATTGTTTATATTTTTACCTTTCAATTGGATACATCCTCTGATATTGAACAGGACTACCTAGTTTGGCTTCCTCCATGAGATGTACAATCAAGTGAACTGTAACTATGAAGAATAAACATGGAAATATCATTTTCATGTGACATAACGTTAGAATGACTCTATTATGGAGCTGGTCAAGTTCATTTACATTCAACACTTTATTGTACATGTGTCTGAAAAATGAACACAAATCAATTTGGACTACAAACATTAGCTTGGGAAGTGTCCTTTTTAAAGTCAAAGATAAAATTTGCTCAATAAGAACATGTGAGTCATATCTTTTCAATCCACCATGCTTCCATTGTTTCAAATCAACACACCTAGATATGTTAGTGATATTCTTCAATGTCTTAAGAAAGATGTACTAGTTTGCATTTATGAAGATGAATAACATAGAAGGATATCTACCATTTCATCTAGCCAAAGATCATACCTAATCCCCATATCTTGTAAATCTCTACATGTATTTAAGTGATCTTTCGATCTTCCACTTTCATTTAATTAAGTAAATATAACATTGTCACGCACATTTTATTTCAATATGCATGACATCAAGATGGTGTCATAGTAAGTTTGTTATCTAGTATAAAAGTTAGAAAAATATATTTTCTGTCACTGTTGAGTCTCCACCTCGAACCCACTAACTTCCTAAGGTCTTCGACCCTGTCCTTCAACTTCTACATCTTGCCTAAATATGACATTAATATTTTGAACTTGTCTTAATACTTTCTCACTACTTATTAGCGTAGGTGGATTTCTACTCTTTATTGTTCCATCAAGTTTACTCTAACCCAATCTAAATTTATTCCTTGTATTCAAAAAGTGTCGATGACCCATAAAACACCATTTTTGATTATAAGAAAGATACATAGGCGTTGAGTCAAAAGTATATGATGGACATGCTAACCCAATATGTGTATTCCATCCCGACAATGTTCAAAGCCTTAGAATGTCACTAATTATCCATACTAAAGCTGCAACTATATTGAAAACTTAATTGCAGTAAGAATTAAAAGTCCTAATGCCTGCATTCTATAATTCTTATAAATCATCCACTAACAATAGTAAAAAGACATATATGTCATTTCTAGATGCTTACTTTCTTAGAATGATCATTAAAAGGGGAAAAGAACTTTGTTTCATACATATTCAAAGTGGGAGATTGTAGGGCATAAGTATCACTAGGCAAATGTCATAACTAGTGTTTAAGTTGCTAAATAGATTGAACCTATAGGTAGACAACCCAAGACGTACATTCCAAGGATCTGAAGCAAATTCAAGATGATTTGTGTCAAATTTCTTCCATGCTCCATAGTCTCTTAGATGCCTTAACATTTCATCATCATTCTTTCTCATCGCATGTCATCCCATGTGCTCAATTATATTGGAGGATATAAATAATCTCTTTAACCTTGTTTTTAGTGGAATGTACCACAAACTTATGTCGGTAGTTTTTTCATCTTTCTCCTACCATTGGAAATACTTTCACCCTGTGTTTTCCATATAAATTTATTGCAATTTTTTTAACACCTGTCCCTATTTGCATCCTTTCCAATGTATAACATACAATCCTTAGGACATGTACAAATTTTAGTATGGTGGAGTCCAAATTCGTGAATTTTATTGCATTCATGATTCCTTTTTTCTTGATTTCTTTGCCCAGGAATGCAAAGGTTTAAGTGTAGGGGATTTGATCTTACCCATTTATACCATACCATTCAATGTCATTTTATGGGATTTTATGATGTATATTGAGCTTAAATATATGTTTTGATCATATTTTGTGGTAATATGGGATTAGAGGTGATTTCATGCAAAATATATTTTGTAAGGGTAAAATTGTAGTTTTTAAATCAAAAAATATGGGATATTAAAATATTCAAATTTTTGCATTGCAGCTCAAAGTCAAAGGCAAGCTAGAAGAAATTGCGATCAAAGACCAAAAGAATTAGAAAATTACAGAAAAGACCCAAAGTTACTTGCTATGTTTTTCACCCGGCAAACTTATCTCAAGCTACAAAATTTTATAATTTAGATCCGAACCTAGCTACAAGAACTCGACCCAACTCATCTCTTTATAGCCATTAGGGTTCCTGCTAAAGGGGAGTAGGTCATTAGAAACCAAGGGTAAACCATGACACTCATCCTTCTTTACTCTTTCCTCTCATCTTCTTATCCCTTAATCATTTTTCTACCCTTCCACGGTTGTTCTCGGTGATTTAGAGCTTAGTAAAACCTTCCTTATCACTATAAGTAGCTAAACACCACTTGCCTAGAGGAGATTTAATAAGGCATATGCTTAGAGTATCAACTAAGGAGTTTTTCTTAATTTTTTCTATCATTTCCTTCTTGCAATCATTATATCTTGGTTAGATCATTTTGATTACATTGATAGGCTAAACTATATTGCTGTAAATTCTATGTTATGGATTAGATTATGAGATTTATGATTGATGTATGTTTTGTAAGGATTCTGGCTACATTTAATTATAAAAGTATTACGTTTGGTATAATTTAATATATCTTATGATTAATTGTAGTAGCTTGGTAGCACTTGGTTAAGTTACTTAAGTTGTCTTCACATCTTTACATTGATATCCCATTAGTGCATTAAAGAAGGTAGTTAATGTTACTATGAGCCTTTAGGTTAAAGGTTTCATAAACAAATTAATTTACCTAGTGTTTGAATGGTATTTCAAACTACTTGTGGAAATGGTTTTCTAAAGAACTCCCATTTATCTTTTAAGAAACTAGGAAGACCAAATTAAAGCTTCGACGGGCATTTCAATCCAATTGATAAAATCAAAGACAAAACCTTGATTTTTCCTATTTCCTCACATATTTTTGGCATTCAAATTACCTTGGAACAAATTAGGCTCCTTAAAGTGAACATGACCCGGATTGCACCACTATAGTGCATTTTGCATCGAGTATTAACTTTTGACACCCTAACGACGAGGGTTCGGTCAGTGGTAAAGACATCACTTTATCTGCTTCCACACACTAGTTACATGTTGATGCTGGAATGCATCATTTACCATGTCGTGTATAAAGTTTTCGGCAACAAGCCTTTTTTCAACCACATGTGGCATAATAGAGGTTTCAACGGTAGCTTCTACATCACTTGTCTCCCCATGTTAGCCAAATAGTATAACCTTTTGAAACTAATTTAATAATTAAGTGGTCCTGCACTACTTGTCTAGTTTGCCATTTATTAAACTTGCATTATGAACATGCACATATTATACACTTAACACTTCGATTGGCAAAGGCAAAGTTGAATAATCTATTCAATCCTTCTAAATACTCAAGAGTGTTATGGGGCTTACCATCCAAGTTTTGTCTAGTTATGGGGCTTACCATCCAAGTTTTGTCTATATTTTAAAATAGAATATGTTTGACTTCAAATCTTCTTATAAAATTTTGTACTTTCAAACAAAATTTAAACACAAGGAAAAAAATCTAACGTCATCCTTTACCATAACTTTATTACAATAACAAGCATAAAACTTTAGAAATATTAAAGATCATATCATGAACCAAATCTAATTAAGAATTGTGCAAATGAACCAAATCTAATAACATCTAACATAAGAAAAAATAAGTAACATTAACCGTCACCCATGACCTTACAATATAATTACAATTAGGAATTCTGAAAATGAACATATCACTTTATTAAATGATTCATCCCCCATGACATTACAATACAATAATTATAAGAATTGTGCAAATGAATAAATATAGTTCTAATATATTATTCATCAACCAAGACATTATAATATAATTGCTACATTAGATTCTCAAATGAACAAATATATGTCTACTAAATGATTCAAACATAACCAAATATATAATATTTACTGGATTTTCCACATTTTCTCAACTATACAATACTATAATCTCCATGTGGTTCCAAACTACCCCAATAATTATATGAATGAAAAATAATTAATTTTTTAACCATTAATCAAATATTAAAGATAGTAATATTCTAAATATTCCTACTGATAGAGCGATATAGAGCAATAAAATTGAAATCAAGAATTAAAAAAAATTAGAAATAGAAACATGAGAAGAAAAAAAATAACATGAAAAAAAAAATGAAGATTGAAAAAAAAAAGGCACCTGATATAGTGGACGGTGATGGTATAGCAACTCTGGATAGCAACTAGGCAATAGGGGTCAGCCGAACAAACAATGGTAACTAAAGTTGACCAGACAGACAGACGACACCAATGACGAGCACATCAAGACTTCCTTCCCCTCAAAAAGTAGTGCACTTCTCTCTCTCCTAAAATTTCTTCATGATGCGGTAACTCTCACCAAGTGAAAAAGTTAGTTAAAAATACATTATAACTGCAAGGAATTCATCGTGATTTGATGCTAACCACAAGGAAATCCATGCGTCCAATGCACACAACAGGGAATTCCCAATGATTTGAGGCTAACCACAAGGAATTCCATGTGGTTAATATGTAACCTTGAGAATCCTTGTGGTTAGCCTCAAACCATAAGGAATTCCCTTATGGTTTCTTGTTACTTCACTATGACTGTGTAACCATAGTAAGATGCCTACGGTTTGTTGTACAACCGCATGCAAATCTGGCGTTGCTTGCGGTTTGTGGAACCGTAGTTAATAAACCATAAGCAACACTCGTTTTTTTTTGGTAGTGAGAGTAGTATACACATTGAGGAAAAGCATATGAAATGGAAACAACTTTGAGTAAGAAGTAGGAGTTTATATAAACATACACAAATATAGAATTTTCCATAACTAAGATTAAGGTAAAATAGTTAGATAAAGGGAAGCAAAACTAATCTAAAAGGCTAGCATATGGAATAAACAGATGAAGGAAGTAGATAAAGATGAACTGAAACTGAAAAAGAAAAGTACCTTTGTTCTCCAACAATAAGACAATAGGTGCAGAAAAATAGATTCAAGAATGCCATTATGCTGGAGTTAAATCAAAACAAAACTACGAAATAATGAATAATGTAATAATTCGTGAAATACAGTTAAAAGGCTACATTTGTATTTAGTTGTGAATAAGGTTAATTATTTCTTTAATGCTTCATGGGACATATTAAGTTGAATGCATTTATAGAAAATCACATGAGGGTTAAAACTAAGGAAGCAAAATATTGCCATAGAAAATACGAAACAAAAGTAGAACATAAGGAATAGATATTCTTATGCTTAAGAGATAAGAAAGTAATACTTATATGGTAATTTCACCTTCATGTTAGATTTGACCTAGGATCTCAGAAAGCAAGGAAGCACCAAATGTAAAAGAACCTGTGGAGCATATGCGTGATTTGAGCCAACCAAGTAGCTAGTTACTTACTCTCAATATTTCATTCATGAGATGAATTAGAATATTCTTATATGCTATATGTACGCATTTGATTAATGAGTATAAGATGAAATTATAAGTGAATAGTGTGTAAAACATCATGTTTTTGCCCCTAGCCTAGAAATTGGGAACTTGGCTAAGTTCATTTTCCAAGGGTTATTGGCCAATAACTAGTAAGACAATGACAACAATGGCAATGACAAGGGATTGCAAGTATGGGATTGTAATACATACGAGATTTCATATGCAAAGCTGCCAAGGATTCTTACATAGCTCAACTATGTATCCCATTCTTACGAGAATTGCTTTATAGAATTATATTGAAAATTCTTTATATGTTGAAATTGTTTTAGGAGAAAATAATGATGATGATGATTATTATCTTAAGTATCTAACTAATTACTGATATTTCTGATTTCACTCTTTCGAATCACCACTTTTTCATGTAGTAGCTCTTCAGTACATAAAGGAAGACAAGCTCCACAAAGTTTAGAGAACTTTTGATATTTTGTTAATGTAACGATGACAAGGTCAGTTGTAACTCTTGATATTTGAGTACAAAGTGCTAAAATCATGTGCATGAATGAGTTTCTAGCAAATTGTGTAATATTTCATTTACAATTAGATTTCAATTACTTTCATATTATTATATGGGGGTAATTTGACACTTAGTTATGGTTACTTACTTTTAATTCAAAGGTTATTAGACACTTCCTTGAATCTCTAGTACAAGAATTAATATTGATCCCTGAAAAAACCTAAAAGAAAGAATATTGATTGGAATAGGAAGATAATTATAAAGAAAAATTTTAAGTTTAGCTTCCTATAGCTGCCTGTAAGAGAGGACATCACACAAACTTTTAAAAAGCTCAAGTCTAACATATTTTATAGCATGAGTTTTTCTAATTTAGCTTTTTAATTCAAACTTTGTTTTTTGGGCTCATATCTATATTTTTTTAAAGTTAGATATATCAGACTATATGGCTTTTCAACTTATGATTAAGTCCATTTTAGCCACACCATTTGCTGTTGTTTTCATTTTTTTTTTTTTGGCACCAAGTTGCCATTTTAGCTACATTTTTTAAAGAAATGCATATTGTCTAAAATATTAACTTGAATGTCAAAAGAAAAAAGAATTGAAAGGGAGTTGGGTATAATTTTTGAAACACAATATTATCAAGATTAGTTTGACAAATTCAAATCTTAGAAATGATTAGTGTAATTTTTTAAAAATTTCCAGTCATTCGGTGGACAATGAAAACATAAATATAACAGTGATAATGGCAACATGACAGTAAACCTTTTATAAATGGATTGGAAAATGCAGTAACTTCTATTGAATATTTGAAAACAGAGCCCCTATGCAATCATTCCTCTAGAGACATAGGAAAACCCAAAAAAAAAAAAATATTGAATGATATAAATATGAAGATATTGAGTTTAGTAAACAATGAGAACCAAAAACAGAACAGAAGAATATCAAACCCGCGAGACGAAATCGGACAAACATAAATCACATAGAAATGACACAGAATCAAACATGCGGGAAAAAATTTTCCATGAAAATTGATAGAAAAACAAAAAGGAAAGAAAGGAGGCAGATGATAGAATAAAAATTGAGGAAAGAGACCCAAAACACCAAGATTAGAGCCGAAGAGAGAACCATCAAGATTAGGCTTAAAATATTTGTTGTTCTACCTCGGAACTTGTTCTTTCTTTATTTCTTTTTTTGGGTGAAAGTCACTCTAACTTGTCTCATTTGCCATGTAATCTTGCATCACAGCCTAACATGTCATTGTCATTATTTCGGTCAGCAAAAATCTAATGCCATTATAATTAGTCTTGATAGCAGAGATGAAAATTCAAACGGATTGAAAGTATAGAAAGTTGTTTAAAAAATTTTAAATATAAGGACTAACTTAAAAATTAAATAAATAATAGGGACTGAATGATAATTTTTCCTAAAATTAACGATATATGTATTTTATTTAATGATATCGTTCTCTATAATTTATTTTCATCACATAAAATAAGAGTCTATCCATGATTACAAGTTTTACGATTCAAAATTTGAAAACAGAGAAACTTACCAGTAAAATGCGGTAATGTTTAAAATTAATGAAACAAAATCCTTTCCGGTAAAGCTTTCCTAAATACAAGTCTGTTATTTTTGTTACAAAAAACCAAAATTAAATAAAATTAAATGTGACGGCACGTGATAGCCATCCATAACTTCTATTTCCTTTTGGGGCTTCATATCTGGCCACTATTCCCTCTTTTTAAGCCTCTTCGCCTTCACAGGCTGCACAAGGACCATTCTGTCCATGGATTTCCACTTGGAGATTATATTGCAAAATCTTAAGGATTTTGCTTTTTTAACAAAAATGAATGACGTTTGAAATACAATTACTGAGAAATGTATTTTGTGACAAGTTATATTGATATAAAAATCATTGACTATTTCAGTCAAAATGACTTTTAGCTGTAGGATATTCTGTAGTTTCAGAAAAGTTCCATGTAAATATTTTATAATAGAAGATAAAATCCTGTATTATCCATCTTTCTAATTTACCTTTTTAATTTCTAGGCCTAAGTTAAACCAATTTCAGGCAATGCAGCATGTTGCAGAAATTGATTGGGGCTTTAGACCAGGATGAGCCCATGAAAGCATGGGCCTGGCATCGGGCCCACTTCATTTTGGTAGGAAATTGATTATATTTGTTCATTTTACGTTCATCACTTCATCCCTGTGGGAAAATGGGAAGACTGCAATACGATCATATTGATGAAAATTTATGAAAAATGATGGAGACTCATAATGTGATTGTGCAAATTGGGAAGACTAAAAATAAATACATGTTGAAGCCCTTAGCATTACTATGAATTGTGGCCCATTACTATATCTTTAAATATATATATATAATCTAGAAAGATCGAATCTTTTTAAATATTAACTAAGTAGTAATAATTTTAGGAAAAATAAAATTGGTTTAAAATGAATTTGTACTATATCTTACTTAAATTCAATTATAATAAATATCAATCAAAAAAATATTACGTTATGGTAGATACAGGAGCAAATATGACAACAACCAAATATAATGTATTACCTCCAGAACTATAGGGAAAAATAAAAATTATAAAATGACTAGTGTAGGAAAAGAAGTTCACTTCTTGGAATTATCTGCAGAAAAAGTAATGGTACAAGTAGGAAACTACGGATTAAAAATACCTCTAGTATACCAATACAATGAAGCCTCACCAGATATAATTTTAGGAATGGATTTTCTGGAACTGTATATGCCTTTACATTTTACCCCAAAAGCTCTAGTCTTTACAACACCCTGCCAGCATCAGGCATGGGCTATAAG
The DNA here is from genome assembly GCA_037074485.1 of Delonix regia. Classification (NCBI taxonomy): domain Eukaryota; kingdom Viridiplantae; phylum Streptophyta; class Magnoliopsida; order Fabales; family Fabaceae; genus Delonix; species Delonix regia. Next base: position 24,551,131 of record CM073457.1, read on the forward strand.
AATTTTATATCCACAAAAGAGAACCGATACAGTTTTTAGAAGGAAAAAGTCAACTAAGGACGAAGTCCAATTTGTGTCAAATAAAGAACCTATAAATGAAGAAAGAAAGAAAATTCATAATATTCATGCAAATGCAAAAACAACTTAACAAAGATTAGAAGAAAATTACAGTGACAATCCCCTTATTCAATGGGAAAAATCATAGCCTAGAGCAAAAATAGAACTTAGATTATAGTAAAGAAATTAATAGTAAACCTTACCCCTGGACAGAAGAAAATAAAAAAGAATTTATAATGCATATTAACGAAATGAAGCAATATGATTTAATCCAAGTAAATCTAGATACTCCTCACCTGCAATGATTATAGTTAAATACAGTGAAGAAAAAAGAGGAAAATCTATGGTGGTAATTAATTATAAAAAATTAAATGAAATAGTAGTTAAAAATAGGTACCCAATTCCAAAACTAGAATTGTTATTTAACCTCATAAAAGGAAAACAAATCATTAGCAAATTTGGTTGTAAATCAGGATTTTTTCAAATTAAATTAGAAGACGAATGTAAGAAATATACAGCCTTTAGTACATCGAAAGAACTTTATGAATGGAATGTACTGCCAATGGAATTCCATAATAGCCCAAGCATATTCTAGGATTATGTGATGAAATTATTATTACCAATTAGGGATTTTGTAGCAATATATATTGATGATATTTTAATATTTTCAGATAACAAAGTAGAACATGAAAAACACTTAGAAAAATTTGTCTTTAATAGAAGAAAAATGATTAAATATATCACTTAAAAAAGCAGAATTAAGAAAACTAATAATAGGATTTTTAGGGTCATTATATCTCTAAAAATGGTATAGAATTACAAAGACATATTAGTAAGAAAGTTTTAGAATTTCTTGAAATTACAACTAAAAAAGAACTAAGATCATTTTTAGGCTTAATAAATTAAGCCCGAAACTATATTCCAAATTTATCCAAATATACTTCAAAAATAACAAAATTAGCTAGAGAAACTTCTGAATGGAAGTGGGAAGACAATAGCAAGTATATAATAAAAAAAAAATCAAACATTTATGCAAGAATTTGCCAAAGTTAAGTATTCTTACAAGTCAGAATATGAAGTGGATTATATATACAGATGCCTCAGGAAATTATTGGGGAGCAGCCTTATATCATGAAAATGAAGAAGGAAAAGAGTTAATTACAAGGTATGCCAGTGGAAAATTTAATCCTAATCAATCAAAATACCACTCTAACTGGAAAGAATTTTTAGCAGTAGTAAAAATAGTAGAAAAATTTGAATTACTTATAGTAAATTCAAAGTTCATAATTAGGAAAAATAACACAAGTAAAACACTGGATAGACAGAAGGATCAAATCTACTAAATTATCTGATAAAATGCTAATTAAATGACAAAGTGATTTAGCTTATTATGATTATTTCGTTGAATACATGAAAGGAAAAAATAACTTAGTTGCTAATTATTTGAGTAGAGATGGAGCCAGCGAATAATGAGACAAATAAAGCTCAGCCAATTAGCTTGACAAGATAGTCGTCTAATCCAACAATAGAACAACTAGCTCTCAGACTTTCCATGCTCGAAGTAAGCATGGGAATAGAGAAGAATCAAAACTCTAGCTACTTCACAAATATTTCGAGCACTTTAAAGTCAATTATTGAATAATTAAACCATTATGGTGAAAGGATCAACCAATTAGAAAATCAATTAAAATCTAGTTCATTTAATCAGGCCGGCTTTTCAAGCCAACCTATTATTCCAAGTCCAATATCTCCAAACCAACAAACACCTCCAGATAGCCCAAATCCAATATCTCCTCAAAAAGAATCTTTTTTAGACAAAATCAAAAAAGGAAAAGAAGTTGAACCTTTTGATCTAATAGGCCCAATAGCCAATCCACCAGTAAGAAAGACTCTAGCCCTGAGCCCAATAACACCAGCTAAAAAAATCCAAAAGCCAACTCCAAGACCTTCAAAAACTCCAGACCCCAAAATCCAAGAACACTTTGATTATTTCCTCATGTTAATTGAATCTCTAAATAACCTCAGTTTAAACCTTTCAACATCTTGCTCCACCATTAAGCCATTATTTACCCTGGAATAGATCCTGAATTAGTCCGAACTTTATTCAGCTATGGTTTAATCCAATCTATTTATCCTTCCCCAAATATGAAAGAAATATCTCTCCTACCCAAATCATTAATTGAAACCTCTAAACATTATTTTGGTATAGTAACCCAGTATCAGATATATATAAGGTGCTATTCTACAATAGTTGAATTTGCACCCGATAAATTTTATCCTCCTATAAATCTCATTAGATTCGAAACCACCAAACAGTCATTCAAGTTCAAAGAAGGAAAAAAAGAAAGGCATTCCCGATGACCAAATATTCTTAACTATATCATATTTAAGAGCCCAAGAAATGCATATCATTATGAATGAATTAACCCGCACCTTAACAAAATATAAGGCCCAATAGACCTACTTCACTAGTTCAACCACTTGTATCTACTCTACTAGAAGAAATAGCAAGCAATATAGACAATTTAAGAATTGGTACGACTGAGTAAAAACAAACAATATGGACCACACTAAACCGACTAAGAGAAGAGTATGCGAAAAATTATCTAAGTTCCCTAAGCACAACTGCAAATATTGTCAAGAACAGAATGATGAAGAATATACCCAACTCTCAAGCTCTATTGACCTAAGTAGCAACTAAAAAAAAAAAAGCAATTTGACAACAAAAGAACACCTGCAGACAAGACTGACAAGCAATTAAGAAAAGGAAGCAGCCGACACCAAGAAGAAGCACGTGAAGAAATTTCCAAGACAAACAAGGACAATTATGAAGATGACAGACATTGAAGGACATCCACAGAGAACAAAAGTAGCACGCAAAGCAACCTAAGGACCATTATCGGACCATTATCACTTCAACTTCGGTACAATACAATGAAGACCGAAGATTAAGCATCTCGTATAGTAAATTTAAGTCTATTTAAGTTCTTTAGTTTCTCATTGTAAGACATACAGCCTTCGGAACTTGAAATCTCTTAAGCTTTCAGAGAATTCAACATTCCAATGTCCAATCCTTTCCTTGTATATTTTCCTCCATTATCAATAAAAATATTTCCATTTCTATTACTATTGTGTTCAAGGTTCATCTTCTGTTTATAGTCCCTACATAATTATTGAAGAATATCTGCAGAAATCTAAGGTATGAGGAACTAAACCCTTGTAGGAAAACTAAGGTGAAATTTATTTTCTAAAATTCATAGAAATGATTTGATCTTATTGTTTGATTACCAGTAAGATTACTGTCCATCAAAAACATGTTTAAGTTATAACCTAAGTAAACCCTATGTAGGAAACAAAATAGGGTTGTGCTAGTTTAAGGATGAAGGAGGGAGGTATGTACATTATGTACGGTAAAAGACCCTTGTATGAAAGAGGACAAGGTTCTTTCAAACCCGTCTTTAAACTAGTCAAAAATTAGGTTATAATCTAAGCTTTTTTGGAATTGGGTACCTATTTCTAATTGCTATTTCATTTAATTTTTTATAATTAATTACCATATTAGATTTTCCTTTTTTTTCTTCACTGTGTTTAATTACAATCATTGCAAGTGAGGAGTATCTAGATTTACTTTCTCGAATTAAATCATATTTCTTCAATTGTTTTGGCATTTGCATGAATTTTATGAATTTTCTTTCTTTATTCATTTATAGGTTTTTTTATTTGGAACAAATTGGACTTCGTCCTTAGTTGACTTTTTCCTTTTAAAAACTATATCAGTTCTCTTTTGTGGATCTAAAATTCTTATAGCCCATGCCCGATGTTGGCAGGGTGTTGTAAGGACTAGAGCTTTTGCGATAAAATGTAAAGGCATATACAGTTCCAGAAAATCCGTTGCTAAAATTATATCTGGTGAGGCTTCATTGTATTGGTATACTGAGGTATTTTTAATTCGTAGTTTCCTATTTGTACCATTACTTTTTCTACAAATAATTTCAAGAAGTGAACTTCTTTTCCTGCACTAGTCATTTTATAATTTTTATTTTTTTCCATAGTTCTGGAGGTAATACATTATATTTGGTTGTTGTCATATTGCTCATATATCTACCATAGCGTGATATTTTCTTGATTGATATTTATTATAATTGAATTTAAGTAAGATATAGTACAACTTCATTTTAAACCAATTTTATTTTTCCTAGAATTACTACTACTTGGTTAATATTTAAAAGGATTCGATCTTTCTGAATTCTATATGAAGTAACTAAATTTAGGAAATTTTATCCTAAAATTAATTTATGGCTTTCTGCTTCTTTAATTTCTTCATTTACCCATATTTTGAGATTAATTATTTCTCTTTTCTCAAACTTGAGTGCCATGTTGGCTTTTGTTTCTTGTTCAATTATTTCTATGTCATTATTGGTATATTCTAATTGGATCAGACTAGTTTCTTGTTTAGGATCTATAATTGCTATTATTTCTAACCATAATCCTTCTCGTTGTATTTTTACTAATACATAGTTTACGTTTAATGAATTTGTCAAATCTATAGTGGGGGTATCAGTTCTTATTTCTGTTAGATTTGTTGTTAATGGTATTTCTGCTAACTTATTTCTTTCTATACTAGATGTTTTAAAGCTTCTTTTAGATCCTGGTCTTGATTCTGATCTTGATTCTTGGTAACTTAAACTTCTTAAATTTCGTGGGTTAATATTGATTTGTATGTCTGTTGGTGTATTAATCCTAATACTTCTTCTACCTATACTGTTTTCATATTGGACCCTTCTTTGTTCATAATCTTCTCTCATTTCTTGGGTATTATCTAATTCTAGTTGTAGTTGTCTTAGAATAGTAATTTTTACAGGATCTAATTTTAATTCTTCTAAGACTTACATAAATTCTTTTCCTATTGTTATTTTACTTTTGTTTTTCTTATAGATTTTATATTCATTGGAAAATACTAGTCCTACCATTCCTGTGATACTAATGATTTTACTTCCTAGGGGCATTTTTATTCCTCTTAATTTATGGTATACCATTAAGGTTTTATTCATATTCATCTCGACTCTAGAGATAGCAAAATTTATATTTAATGTGAATTTTAATTTTTGATATACTAGGTTCCATTTAGGGCTCCTAATATACTATTAGGTATACTATTAATAATTCTATTGTCTGTTATTAATAGTTCTATAGGGGTATCTATTCTTTATTGAAAATAAGTTTTTATCATTAGTTGTATTCCTGAAATATAGATTTCAGTAATATCATCCTTTATATCTAATTTTTCTATTTCATGGTCTATGATAGATTTGCTAATTAGTGGAATTCCCAATACTCCTTCTGTTTATGTTACTTCTATAGGATTTTTTTTTTTTTGCAAGACTACACAGGCAAATTTTTCTTTTTATTTTGTTTTTAATATTTTGCCAATTTTTGATATTATACTTTGTTTAGATAAATCGTCTGTTGACATATCTAATTCTTTATTTCTAATTTTATCATATTGCTCTTTTCTAAATTTTATTCTTCATTCTACTATTCCTTCCTTAGGATTTCTAAATTCTTCATATTGTTCATATTCTTGTATTTCTTCTATTTGATTTGATGATTCTCCTTGCATCATGTTAATCTCATTTTCTTCTTCTAATGATTCATATTCAGTTTCTACATATGTACTACTTTCTTCTGAATCTGATATTCTTTCGATCTTATATATTTCAATATCACTTTCATATGCTTCTTCTATAGGAAAGCTGTTAAATTCTATAGGTTCTAATTGTTCTAATTCTGCTGCTTCCATAGTATTTATAGTTTTCTTTTTTCTTGGTCTTTTACATTCAATTGATATATGTCCTAATTCTCCACAATTATAATATTGGCATTTCTTTGGATATTTCTTGTAGTTAAATTTTCTTCCTTTATTGAAATATTTTCTTGGTTTATATTTCCTAATAAACTTTTCCCTTGGGTATTTTCTAAATTTATATCTTTTATGTTTCTTATAGGGTTTTGAATAAGTTCTTAGATATTTATTTTTCTTTTGAGATTTATATGTTTTCGAAGGCTTACAGCCCCATTGGTGTGGTGTTTCTAGTTTTCCACATTTTAGAACTAATTTATTGGTCTTATAATATTTATGTATTTCCCATGCTTCCTTATATTTATTTGACAAATATTCTCTTAAATAATCTTTTCTTATTCCTAAAGTGTCTATATAAGGAATTAAGTCTGGTCTATTTGATATAGCATTATAATAGTCTCGTATAATTTTGTCACCTAATATTCTAGGTAGTTTTATATAAAATAAGTCTAAAAAAACTTTACTATCGACATATGTTTTTAATCTTGCCTGGTAATAATATTTGCTAAATTCACATATATATCCATCTATGTCTTCAGGGTCTAAAGTATATATTCCTATTTGGTATAGATACTGGATTGCTCTTTCTTGTCTAGTTGTTTCTTCAACTCCTACACTTTTTCCTAAGAATTTGGCTCTTAATACTTGTTCTTATTGTCTTACTAAAGTAGCATAAAATTCTTTCCTGGTATTATATGATGCTACATGTCTAGTCTGTTCTCTAAATTCTTGACTTCGACTTTTCCAACAATCATGTACATTTCCTACAAAACTTGATTCTACGATTAGGCTAGATGATTGGGTGTCTACTCCTCTATTGGCTAATGCTATAAACTGGGCTTTGGCCCATTATTCTAATTTTCTTTCATCGTCTTTTTTATAGTCTAAATCTAACCATACTCCTGCATTTGGTATTGATTTTATTTCAAATTGTTCTAGTCTGGTTGGGTTAATCTAGCTTCTTAATGGTCCATATGTTGTATCGAATATAAAACTTAATTCTAAGGTATTTGTCCTAATAGATTCTTTGTCATAATGTATCTCTACTTGCTTCTTCTTCTCTTCCTTCTCTAATACTAGTTTCTGGGTCGGTTTGCATATAATCCGGTCAGGTTAGATCTAGAGGCCTAAATGATGGTTGTTGTTGAGTCACATTACTTTGTACTAAACTTCTTTCTGTTTGTTGTGTTTGATTCATATTTATTTCAAATGATATATTAGAATCTTAATAGTCTTCCTGTATATTTAATCTATTTTCCCATTCTTTTCTAATGGCTTATATTCCTACTTTACTTCCCATTCTATTTTCTATTTCTTCTTGTTCCATATCTTCAATTTCTTCTAATGTTAACATATTGATTTCTTTTCTCTGAGTTTTCTTTTTGGGAGACATCTTTCTATAAATCCAGGAATATCGGATCCTAATTGATATGCGAACTCTGTTACTCTATAATCGTCTTTTGTTAAAGTAATATTATCGTCGACTTCTTCCTTACAATATATTTCTTTATTTTTTTTCTAAAAGTCTTGTTTCGATTACTAGTGGGTTATTTCTAGCTTTAATTTCTTCATATATTGACCATAAATTTTTATTCAAGACTTCTTGTCCTTTCTATAACTGTCCTACTATAATTCGGATTTCTTGCATATTTTCATTTAATTCTTCTTCTCTAATTCGTTTTTTAGGTTTTTCTCCAAATAAAGCTTCTCTCATGGCTGTCATAGTGTTGATTTCATTATCGTGTTCTATTTTGATTACTTTTTCTTTTGCTTTATCTTTTATTCTTAATGCTCGTTTTACTAGGCTAGTTAGTTCTTTTATTTCTGTCCTCATATTTTCTACCTCTTATTTCATTATGCTAATATCTAACTTTAACTCATAAATTCTTTGTTCAATAGGTTTTGCTAATTCTTGTAATCGTTTTATAATTTGATTTGGGGGTACGGATTCTAATATTTTTCTAACTTCTTTGGGTAATCGTTTAAAGATTTTCCCTAAGTCATTTATTTCTAAATCTTCAGTTACATTTGTATTAATATAACAACCTAATTGTTTCACTAGATACATGTTAGTCCAATTATTCTGGTTAAAAGACTCATCACCTTCTCCATCCAAAATAAATGGAGTGGCAAACACTACAAATTGATTATTTTGGGTAGGAAAATAATAATGTTTTGGAATATTTTTCTCATCTATACAGTACATCTTAGGTTCTATCTTACTTAAGGAATACATTTGAAAAATATCAACACAAAGAGATACCAAACACTAAATACCAAATAACAATTGATGAGATTAAGGGAAACTAAATATCCATTTACTTTCTTTCATCATAACCATGCTCTGATACCATTGTATGACAACCCGGTAAAATCACTATTTAGCGAAAGCAAGCTTAGATTATAACCTAATTTTTGACCAGTTTAAATACGGGTTTGACGGAACCTTGTCCTCTTTCATACAAGGGTCTTTTATAGTATTTAATGTATAGACCTCCCTCCTTTATCCTTAAACCAGCACAACCCTATTTCGTTTCCTACATAGGGTGTACTTAGGTTATAACTTAAACATGTTTTCTATGGACAGTAATCTTACCGGTAATCAAACAACAAGATCAAATCATTTCTATGAATTTTAGAAAATAAATTTCACCTTAGTTTCCCTACAAGGGTTTAGTTTCTCATACCTTAGATTTCTACAAATATTCTTCAATAATTATGGAGGGACTATAAACAGAAGATGAACCTTGAACACAATAGTAGTGGTAATGGAAATATTTTTATTGATAATGGAGGAAAATATACAAGGAAAGGATTGGGCACTAGAATGTTGAATTCTCTGAAAGCTCAAGAGATTTCAAGTTCCGAAGGCTGTGTGTCTTACAATGAGAAACTAAAGAACTTAAATAGACTTAAATCTACTATACGTGATGCTTAATCTTCGATCTTCATTGTATCGTACCAAAGTTGAAGTGATAATGGTCTGATAATGGTCCTTAGGTTACTTTGCGTGTTACTTTTGTTATTCGTGGATGTCCTTCAATATTTGCCATCTTCATAATTGTCCTTGTTTGTCTCGGAAATGTTCTTCACGTGCTTCTTCTTGGTGTCGGCAACTTCCTTTTCTTAATTGTTTGTCAGTCTTATCTGTAGGTGTTCTTTTGTAGTCAAATTGCTTTTTTTTTTTTTTAGTTACTACTTAGGTCAATAGAGCTTAAGAGCTAGGTATATTCTTCATCGTTCTGTTCTTGACAATATTTGTAGTTGTGCTTAAGTAACTCAGATAATTTTTCGCATACTTTTCTCTTAGTTGGTTTAGTGTAGTCCATATTGTTTGTTCTTACTCAGTCGTACCAATTCTTAAATTGTCTATATTGTTTGCTATTTCTTCCAATAGAGTAGATACAAGTGGTCGAACTAGTGAAGTAGGTCCATTGTGCCTCATCTTTTGTTAAGGTGTGGGTTAATTCATTCATAATGATGTGCATTTCTTAGGCTATTAAACGTGATAAAGTTGAAAATATTTGGTCATCGAGAATGACTTTCTTTTTTTTCTTCTTCAAACTTGAATGGCTGTTTGGTAGTTCCAAATCTAATGAAATTTATAGGAAGATAAAATTTATCGGGTGCAAATTCAACTATAGTAGAATAGCACCTTATGTATACCTGATACTGGGTTATTATACCAAAATAGTGCTTAGAGGTTTCAATTAACAATTTGGGTAAGAGATATTTCTTTCATATTTGGGGAAGGATAAATAGATTGGATTAAACCATAGTTGAACAAAGTTCAAACTAATTCAGGATCTGTTCCAAGGTAAATAATGGCTTTATTGATGGCATAATGAGAAATAAATTTAATGGTGGAGCAAGATGTTGAAAGGTTTAAACTGAGGTTATTTAGAAATTCAATTAACATGAGGAAATAATCAATGTGTTCTTGGATTTTGGGGTCTGGATTTTTTGAAGGTCTTGGAGTTAGCTTTTGGATTTCTTTAGCTGGTGTTATTGAGATCAGGGCTAGAGTCTTTCTTACTGGTGGATTGGCTATTGGATTGGATTAGAATGTTCAACTTCTTTTCCTTTTTTGATTTTGTCTAAAAAAGATTCTTTTTGAGGAGATATTGGATTTGGGCTATCTGAAGGTGTTTGTTAGTTTGGAGATATTGGACTTGGAATAATGGGTTGGCTTGAAAAGTTGGCCTGGTTAAATGAACTAGATTTTAATTGATTTTCTAATTGGTTGATCCTTTCACTATAATGGTTTAATTGTTCAATAATTGACTTTAAAGTGCTCGAAATATTTGTGAAGTAGCTAGAGTTTTGATTCTTCTCTATTCCCACGCTTATTTCGAGCATGGAAAGTCTAAGAGCTAGTTGTTCTATTGTTGGATTAGATGACTCCCTTGTCAGACTAATTGGCTGAGCTTTATTTGTCTCATTATTCGCTGGCTCTATCTCTGCTCAAATAATCAGCAACTAAGTTATTTTTTCCTTTAATATATTCAACAAAATAATCATAATAAACTAAATCACTTTGCCATTTAATTAGCATTTTATCAGATAATTAAGTAGATCAGATCCCTCTGTCTATCCAATGTTTTACTTATGTGTTATCTGTCCTAATTAAGAACTTTGAATTTACTATAAGTAATTCAAAATTTTCTACTACTTTTACTACTGTTAAAAATTCTTTCTAGTTAGTGGTATTTTGATTTAGTAGGATTAAATTTTCCACTGGTATACCTTGTAATTAACTCTTTTCTTTCTTCATTCTCATGATATAAGGCTGCTCCCCAATAATTTCCTGAGGCATCTGTATATATAATCCATTTAATATTCTGACTTGTAAGAATACTTAACTTTGGCAAATTCTTGCATAAATGTTTGATTTTTTTGATTATATATTTGCTATTGTCTTCCCACTTCCATTCAAAAGTTTCTCCAGCTAATTTTGTTATTTTTGAAGTATATTTGAATAAATTTGGAATATAATTTTGGGCTTGATTTATTAAGCCTAAAAATGATCTTAGTTCTTTTTTAGTTGTAATTTTAAGAAATTCTAAAACTTTCTTTCTAATATGTTCTTGTAATTCTATATCATTTTTAGAAATATAATAACCTAAAAATCCTATTCTTAGTTTTCTTAATTCTACTTTTTTAGGTGATATATTTAATCATTTTTCTTCTATTAAAGACATAAATCTTTCTAAGTGTTTTTCATGTTCTACTTTGTTATCAGAAAATATTAAAATATCATCAATATATATTGCTACAAAATCCCTAATTGGTAATAATAATTTTATCACATAATCCTAAAATATGCTAAGGCTATTATGGAATCCCATTAGCAATACATTATTCATAAAGTCCTTCTGACGTACTAAAAGTTGTATATTTTTTACTTTCGTCTTCTAATTTAATTTGAAAGAATCCTAATTTACAGTCAAATTTGCTAAAAATTTGTTTTCCATATATATATATATATATGACCCATTCACTTAACAATGATATTTCACATGAGATTTGAACCTCTATAGCCAAACGACCTATACTTTCCACTTGAAGCCCCAAAAGGTTTGTAGAAGAAACGTGTTACAGATTATAATAAAATTGGTCATGAATCTTAATTGTCGAAATAGTCTCAAATGCTTACTCTGCCAATATCTTAATGCAATTCACCATAATAAGTAAAAAGTAGCTAAAGGTACTTTCTAAGCAATCCAGTCTGACTCAGCCAAGGACAAGCCCACAACTACTCATCAATTCTAGCATATGCCCCTTTCCATGTTCTATCTTTGAGCAGACCAGTGACAATTAGGCAATTAGTAGTAAGCAGAGGCATGCACTCTTAATGCCATTTCATCATTGCATAAACAAGATAATACTCCACAAATAAATGCCAGATGTGGTTAAATTAATGGATTAGTCCATAGAAAATTACCAAAATGCTATATCAACTATCAAGGACTTGTTCAAAATAATACTTCAAAAATAAAATCAGATATGGTTAAACTAATGGCAACAGGAAACACTCACATGATTGGCATTATGTCAAAGCATTCTTTAAGATCAAAGAAATTTCAGATCTAACTCACTAATTGTACGCGATCTGCTCAGCCTTTTGAGTTTCAAAGGCTAATTTATACATGCCATCTTCCCCAAAAACTAGCTGCAATTTCCATAGCTGATAATCGTGATAAGCTTACACAAAATTGATCCGTGCAGAGACGTTAAGCTTCACTATCCTACAATTGACTATTCACTTATCTATTATATAGAGCTGATAAACTGTTCCAATGTATAACTTAACAGGCCTGAAAAAAAAAAAAAAAAAAGAAATCTCCACTTGTAAAATGTAACAATTTTAACAAATGGACTCTCAGAGCAAACTCAGAGGCTAAGAGAAAAGAAGACTACCTCATAGTTCAATATCCGGTACTCCCACTAAGAAAGAACTTGGATCATTAGATCCAAGCAGAGGAATATACTCAGATCCCCTTACGTGAACACTAAAGCAAGCTGCAGCAGAAAGAACTTAAATTAACTAACAGAGCACAAAGTCAAATATAAGAAAAGGCTTCATACAAAATTTTCGCACATACTATCTCTCTTCGTTGTTGGGATGGGGGGAGAAAGAGCTATCTAACCTGAGCTTCCAAAACAAATTAAATTTTACTAATGTCAACATTTTATTGCTGTCACACAAGATTTTAGCATGATTTTTTTCCTTTTAGGGAAATATACATTTACGGTATTGTGCATCACCAAAGCAAAAGCAGGTAGAAAGCATCATCACATTTCATGCACTAGGTGATCTAGAAGTCTTACTTCACCAAACTATTAAAGTTCTAAAAGCCCATCAGATTAAGATGTGACATATACAATGGTATTATCACAGAAATACTAATACCAATATCAACGTTGTCATTAAAGAGAAACATAGCCACTTGTTCACTAGACCAAAATGCAATAATTACAGGAAATACTTCGAAAAAACTAGACAGGAACTATGCGGGAACTAATAGCATCAACTCAAGGAAGTTTATTAAAACAATGGGAAACCAGGTTCTAAAACACCCCCTCCCCCATTAGCAATTAATTTTGTACAATGGAAACAATTTAAAACCTTTTAATCACTCTCATCATGCAATAACTTATAAGATCTTAGTTAGAGTTTGAGCTATGATGAGAGCAATCAATCAATGTGATAGTTGCGACAAGAGCAATCAATGAATGTGACAGTGAGCATGATCCCAGTATTTTGGTTGATTGGTTCAACCAAGCAGAAATCATACTTGCTTAACAACTTATCTTCATTATTTGGTAAGACAGAATCTAACTCAGGCAGGAATATTTTCATTATTCCTCACCCGCAACAAACTGCAAATATATGCTCCAAAATGTGAACCATTTGCTTGACTTTAGCCATGCAAATAGTTATCATGATGTTATCCACATCCTGGTCATAGAATTTCTTAAAAGAAAAGTAGATATACAATTTCTTTTCCAATTAGCTTTTAAATTATTCTATTTGTATCTCCAACTAGAATTATAAGGCATCTAACTGTAGAATAGATAAACAGTAGTCATGAAAACTAATTTCTCCAAGAAAGATTGCCAACACTTTACCATTCTCTATTTTCACGACACTTTGGAGCATTGTATCCATCTTTGTCTTCATATCAGAATTGTCATCCATAATTGGAACCACCAGGGTAAGCTCCCTGTATATATCACGTACAAATCTGCATATCTTTTGAGCAAATTCAAGTTCACCATCTGATATTCGACCAATTGCCAAACGCATTAGCTCTCCAGTTAAGTCAGCAAGCTGTAAGAGAACAGTGAGCATATTTCTTGAGGAAGGAGAAGGGGGAATACAAATAAATTACATCCATATTGTATCTTCATAACATTAATAGATTATCAAAATATTTATTAGAAAAAAAAAGGGCCAGTAGATCAAGCACATCTGGAAGAATATGTAGAACTGGATTTTTTGCTTCGTTCTTGTACCTTCTCCTCCAACAGTAACTCTACCACCTCTTCATTAGATTTATCATATCTGTAAATAAATGAGAAATAGAAAAAAATTACCCCTAAAAGATAGTCAAGGATATTTATCTGCAGAGGCTCAAGAGACGGATCACTCAGTGGCAATAAAGTAGAATTTATCTCATCAAGTTTCAAAAGACTTCCAGTTTTGCAGAAATTGCAGAATGTTGCAGCTTCAATATACTCTTGTACCTACCAACACCAAAGACATGTATCAGGAGAAATTGAGAAACAGTAAGTCTATCCTCAACAAGGAAGGAGTTGAAGTATACCCCAGGTGAGTATGCTCTCCGAAGCTTCCAGAAGTCAGTTCCTTGTAATTCTTTGACTAGTCGAGACATGTGTTGATCTGTGACGGCTGCTAAATCCTTTTCTGCTTTCTCAAGAACTTCTTCTTTATTATATTTACTCATTCTAATCAATAAATTAGAACATGTCAACATTAGTAAGCATAAGAATATGAGATCTACATGGATAAAGTTCTAGCATTTCATGTAATAAGAGGAGAGGAGAAAGAGGAGAGAAACAGGTTACCGGTGCACTTGAAATATGACTTTTTTGCTATTCATTGTAACATCACGACTTGCTTTAACCACTCTTTCCCGTTTGTCATTCTACGAAAATAAATTTACCCAGTATCAAACAAAAAGAAAAATGAAAAAAAAAGCAAGCAGAGTTAGCCCCTACACCACCCACATTCATAGATACAATTTTGAAAATGCAGTAATCTCATAAGTTGGCTAACTTTACAGAAGATTCATGGCCACTCATACAACTTGTATCAAATTTATATTATCAGTGAATCAAAATTCTCTATGAAGGGGAAGTGTGCTCCAAAGCATCATATATTGAAAGTTAAGATCACTAATGAATCCCTACTCCCAAAAAAGAATAATAATGGAGTAAAATATGATTTTGGGTGAGCCTTCATGAAAATCCATACTTGTGACATAAGACCCTCCACTATATACAAATTTTGCAGTAACAGCAAGCTGAGAGCAGAAGAATTATATGATTAAAAGCTCCAGTGTCTAAATATTCCCATTTCGTTTACAAATTACAACCACCAACGGGTCACCACCCTTCCCTTTTAATGCAATTTCCTACCTTGTCAGTAACTCCAAAGGGGCACGATATGTAAAGACTTCAATAACCAATACTAAAACACATCGTAAGTGGCACCCATGAAAGCAAACAAGAATCTTATATCATCACTTCAATGTCCAGAGGAATCAACTCTTAACGAATCCAACCTTAAGATACAATTATTTAGATATCTAGCAGCAAACATCTAAAACTGCATTTCCTAAGCTTTAGTAGCTTGTTCGGCCCAACCAACTATTCCCTAATTCCCACAGCTAAACCAAACATAAATAAATGAGAAAACCATTAATCATTTTGCCCAGTCAGGACTATCAGTCTTCCAATGAGTCTAAAAGGCCGAATATTACATTCTAACACCAAGACACTGTCATAGTTTAATTTAAGGGGGTCGCTTAGACAGTGAAAAGGAACATTACAAGGTCATTCAGATATTCGGCATATTTGGTGAAAGCATCCTTCAAAGAGGCATTTGTGGCCATTGTTCTGGTCCATTTCGCAGAGTTCTGCAAATTGGTGCCTGCAACTACAGAGAACACACAAGTGAAATTGACATTACTATAAATGCCCAGTTTAGTCGTGACTATTACAGAGCACAGGAAGCAAAGAGAGGAAGAGATGGAAGGAAAAGAAATACTTTGATGGAGGCGCTGAGATTTGGAAGCCATGAGAGATATTCTGTGCAGTGTCGAAGAGGAATACAACATCCGTCTGTTGAAGGGCACCGACACACCCCGACGCCTTCCCTGGCTTTAACATGTCAAAATCCGCCTTTAGGATTTTCATACTTTTGTTTATCCCTATTATAATTTCTATGCTACTTTGAAATGAAAAATCCAAAATTTTCTCTCCTTCGAACTATAATTCTAAAATGAATTATTTGACGCTAAATAGTTATTTGTATAAAATCATTTAAAATAATTAATTTTTTCTAATTCATAATTTAACAATAACACCTGGAATTAACTTCCTAGTGAAATAGCTATATTCATATCAACGTTTTTATATTTTGCAGGTTAAAGCAACTCTTCTCTTTTTGGTAGTTATAGATAAACCTTTTTTTTTTTTGGTCACTGAACATTGTAGGCAAACCAATCTTTGGAAATGTAACATGTTAGAGATTAATTGGGCTTTTGGACAGCAGATGAGTCCACTAGAAAACAATGGCAGATAAAAGCATGGGCCTATTATTGAGGCATATTTCACGTTTGACAATTAATCGGGCTTTTGGACAGCAGATGAGCCCGCCAGAAAGCAATGGCAGACGAAAGCATGGGCCTATTATGAAGGCCCACTTTCTTTCCAGTAAAATAAATTTTCAAACCCATGGAAGTCATTTCACATTAACCCTTTGACCTTAAACGTTATTCACCACTTAAAGGGGTTATTTGGTTTGGTGCTTAAGGTGTTAAAAAATTTATTTATACACTAAAATAAAAAATTTTTTTACAAGTAATTTTGTTTGATTTGGTATCAAATTTCTGAGCAAAATTACTTTTATGCTTAAAATTTTTATCTCCACAAAAAAATTTTAAAAAAAATATTCAGTATTAAACGCATTATATTAATAACAAAATTTATTTTTTCAATAAAAATTTTTAAATATAAATCATAATCATGTAAATTTACTTTTGACTAAAATAAAATCCAAAAATTATGGTAATCTAAAATTAATTTTTATACAACTCTAATTGAGTTACTCTAACGCAAATTTTTTATTATATAATAAGATATGTTATAATTTTTTAAATTGAGAATGATCAATTAAAAATTTAAAAAAATCACAACATCTCCTATCATACGGGATCTTGATTCAAGTTACTCTTTTGTGGGTAATATTTTTTTCCTTGTACAAACACGACTTGTACCTCAGCCTAGAGTAGGTATGTTTTCAAAACATACAACATACCATAAAGTAAATCCTATGTACTTGGCTTCGCATGTGACGATTGTTAAGATCAGAAACAGTACAAAATACATTCTCTACACACCCCAATTTTTATATAGTATTATCTCTTAAATGAGGCTTTTTTTTTTTATGTAGATTCAACTTATATAGATTCCATAATTAATATTTGTAACATATAAGTCGCAAAGGTTTCACCATATAAAATAAATAATTATTTTGCGGAAAGAATATGAAAACTTGTCTTGAATTTTGAATAATCTACCATTCCTCAAATTTCATACTTTGTAATTGTAATGACACTCTTCACATAACTATTTTATATACCACTTCAAACTCTTTTAACATCTGCTATACAAGAGACATGTTGACAACGCAAGAAACAAATGAAAACTCAACACGTAAATAATAATAGGGTTTAAAATGACATATGAAGTAACAACCTTAAAGATAAAATAGACAAAAAGACTTATTTGGTTAAATGTAGAAGTTTTAAATAACATCTTTTTTTATTGTAAAAGTCTACCACTAGTTTTAAATAAAATTTTTTTTTTCATAAAAGCTGCCATACTTAAATATATGTTTAACAAAACCGTGTCACACCATTGATATCACATTAAAAGAAAAAAAAATGAGAAAAACGACTAAATATATAAGCTATTGCCAAAGCCAGCCTTCATCCTTCAATTGGCAGCATGATGTATTCTATTGTGGCCCAATTTCATTGCTTGCATGCATGCTTTCTAATATTATTTTTTTTAATAATATATTTATTAAGATCAATTAAATTATCTTTCTTCTGTGTTGTTGTTGTCTTTCAAGTCAAATTATATGTCGCATCCTATTAGAATATTTAATCATGACTGATTTTGTTGTCTTTCAAGTCAAATTATATGTCGCATCCTATTAGAATATTTAATCATGACTGATTAATAATAAAAATAATAATAATTCATTTTAAAACAATTTTTTTACTCAAAATAAGTAAAATATTATTTTGATTCTTTATTTATCAGTTAATTTTTAATTTGGTCTTTGACTAATTTTTATTTTTAATTTGGTCCTTCAGTAATTTCTATTCTCAATTTAGTCCTTCTCTTATCAATCTATTATTAATTTGATCACTTACTGATTTCCACTGTTAATTTAGGCCCCTTTTATCAATCCATTTCCCCTCACTTAATTTTATTTATAATTTAATTTTTCTCTTACTAGTTGATTTTTAATTTGGTCTCTCATTAATTTTAAAAATAACATATTTAGTCTTTTAGTCTTAATTAAATGAGATGGAGTAATTTAATAATAAATTGATAAATGATGAATGAATTGGAAACATAAACCAACAAAATATCATATTAAAAATCAACTTATAAATAAAAAGTCTAGAAAAGTTTTTTCTTCCACACAAAATGATTAAATATAGTTGTCTTTTTCAACTCCTCAAGAAGCCCAATGGGAAAGAAACCGTGGGACTATGAAATGGGAGTGAAGTCTAGAAGGAAAAATGCCAAGAGATGGGGTAGAGAGAGTGACACACAGCATATCAGCAACTATATAAGTGAGATCTGAGACTGTTTTGAAGCACTTGGCATTATTATGAGTTGTGGCCGACAGCCATGTCTTTAAGAAAAGGGTCAGTGTCTTCAAAATGTCAAAAGAACAGATTGTAAAAATGGTGATGAGGGGCCCCAACGGGAAATGATAAGAGAGAAAACTACAGCTTTTGTCCTCCTTATACCCTAATACGTCTAGCAGCAGATGGTAAAAGCCTTGTTATAGGGCTTCCTTTAATTATTTTTCCTTGTCGTTTCTATGCATTTTGCCTCCATTGTTCACTCTGAAGATTTACTTTTCTCTTTCTTTTATCTATCTCTTTTGTCTTGGCAGAGTTTGGGACTATCTGGGACACGAAGAAGATCATAGGACCAGTTTTGCTTTCGTATTGCCCCAGCATTTTGAATTCTTAATTGGAATTCTGAATAACTGATGCATTTTTGGGTACTATTTAGTTGAGATCAATTAGGAAAAAAATACAGTTTTAATTTCTCACTTTTAATCTTAAAATCAACTTAATCCTCTATAAATGAAAAATATTAAAATAGTTTTCTAATGACAAAATACTTTAAAAAGACCAAACTAATTCAATTTTTTATTGTTAGAGGATCATTTTCATATTTTTCATCTTTAAATCATCTAATTGATACTTTAACCAAAAAAAAGATATGCCAAAAATTTTTTTTCCGTCAATTACTATAATATCTTTTAAGTTCACTTATATGTAGTTCGTAGACTTCAAAAGGCCTTATTTGCATGCTCTTTAATTACTCTAATTATTTAATTATTCATCTACTAACTTAAGAATCTAAACTCATATCAAAGTTATTGTTCCTTGTGCTGATCATCTTCTCCATGCTTAAAATGTCATCAAAACTGTATATAGTTCTGGAATTGTTATGACCACCACTTAACATATATAGTGTTGATCACTAGCTTCTAAAAGAGCGATAAGACATTAGAAGGGTTGATTAAATTTACGAAGGGGACAGATCATGAATTAATGGTTCATAGTTGGGGTATAAAATGATTCATTAGTCTACTTAGAATCCGCTAATATTTCATTACAAGGAAAAAAATGTACAAATACTAAATATGTTCTTTGCTATTCAATTAATTTATAATATATATATATCTAGGCTCACAAATATACAAAACAATAATCTTATAAACAGTATTTTATACTATCATAAGCGTAAGATATGATCATTTAAATTTGAAGACGTTTCAAATATAAAAGTCTTTATATTTTTATAAATTTGCCAAAGCCGTAAGAAAAAAATAAAAATTGGGAGTCTCACTCATGCAACTATTGCATGTGGTCCAAGAAACCAATGGACAAATGAAGATGAAAAATGGCTATCTGTGGTATAGCCACTACTAAGATCACTGCCTAAGGTGGTGCATGACATCATGCACCACCCAAGGCTTATGTTCCTCCACAATATTTTCTTTTTTAAGTAAAAAGCTTTGGATTAGGGATGGATTCAAGGGGCGGTACAAGGGACAGTCGCCTCTTTGAATTTTTAAATTTTATATATAATTTTATCTTATATTTTTAATTTGATTCTTTAAGTTATGAGAGTTCATTTTTCTTACAAAATAAGAATTTGTCTCTCTTAATTTAAATTTTTGATCTAAAAACTTTTTGTCTTTCTTAAAATTAAATCCTACATCTGTCCTTACTTTGGATGATGTGTGGGTGCGCATGTTAGGAATTATCATGATCAATATTTTGATATATAGTTTACAGGCTAAAAAAAAAATTGATATATGGTTTGGCTATATTGGAATAACTTTTTAGTTGTTTTTCAGTGATTTTTGCCCTTACTATGGTGTATCAATGTGTAAAATTTGTATGAAATTATAATTCGTACATTTATAATTAGTTTCCATTTAATAAGAAAATCATGAACCGAAAGACATGAATAATTATAAGAACCTAAGCTGTAATATTTAATCACATTTCCAACACATGAGCCACTTTATGCTTGACCGAAAGACAAAAGACAGTCGCCAATCCTCATGGGCAATGGCAGAGATAAGGGAGTGAACATATGTCATGGTCCTTCTGGGTCAAAATTTCACTCTATGTATATATATGTGTGTCATATACATGTGTACGTAAATTAATTTTTGACCTGATGTATGTTTACGTATAATATATATGTTAGTGTGTAAATTATTTTTTAATATATGTGTGTAAGTTAGTTTTTGATCTCATAGACAAAAGATAAATTTTTTTTTGGTAACATTTTTTAAGGTGCTTACTTTGCTCTTTGCTCCTTTAGCAGTCGTCACCATTATATATCTTTTACACTTTCACTTTAATTTCATCAATTTAGTTCATTCTTTATGTTCAAGTTTTGCACCTTTGCCACATATTTTGGCTATTTAGAAATGTTATAGTTTTATGTCTTTATATCATTTTTAGATATCATAATTTAACGATGTGTAGTTCATTGTTGCTTCATTTTTGTTTGTGTCAAATGGCTTCAATTCATACTATGCAAAATTACTACCCCTCTACACTTTATTGATGATTTCTCTAATTTTGTTCATTTTCTTTGTTTCAGGACTAATATATATATATATATATATAAATTTTCCTCTAATTTGTACTTCTTATTTTATTATTTATTGTTTTATCTATATTAGGATAATAAAGTTCTAAGAAATGAATATGCTTGGTTTAGTTAATTTGAATTTCTTATTTTTACTTAATTCCATTCTTGGATGCATGCTGTTATTGGAAAAATAAATGCATCTACACAATGTTGTTTGATGTTTGATAATATTGAGTTCTAATTTATTTGAGTAATATATAATATTATTTGACTAAATTTTAATTTTTTTCTTGTAATGTATTGGTAATTATTATTTTTATTTAATATTTTAATTGACTTTTTGCCCCCTCACTATATATTTCTGTCTCTTCCACTGATCATGGGTCCTAGGCTTAATTAATTCTCTGCTTGATGATAATTATTGGACATCGGGTAAGATAAAACTACGAGAGAAAGCTATGTCCAAAAAATAACATTTTTTAGATACATGTGATCAAAGAATAATTAGAATTTACTTTTATCATAAACCTAACAGTGCCATTATTTGGCTAATCGAAATTTATAGCTAACAAATATAGCCATGTCGTAGATGTTGTGATTTTGTTATATGCCTATATAGAGGTCCAACTATGACTATGGTTTTTTTTTTTTGAAAGGAAATGCGAATTAATAATGAATCATCAATCCAACTATGAAAGCCAGCATAACAAATGGAAGCTCTAGCTAATCAATGAGCTTTACCATTAGCTTGCCTTCTAATCCATCAACAAACAATGTCAAGCCTATTTGAAAGGAGAAATTTGCAATCATCAATGATAGTCCCTAAATCAGAGTCATCCGGGTTGGCTGAAGATAGTGCCATGATCACCTACTGGGAATATGAGAATGTGGTCACCCTACAGGTAGAATTATGGCATACCTATTCCAAAGCTGCTTGGAGTGCAAGGACCTCAAGGATTACTAGATAAAGAATTCCTACAAAAGAAAAAGATATTGCTGCTAGATAAACGTTATCCTGATTTTGTACATGGAATCTGTAGCCTGAAACATGCTAGGTATCAACAGTTGTTGTGTTAGTAAAGCATTGCCATCCATGAAACAACTCTTCCTCTGGGTTAGTTCTTCCAATTGCAACATCGAGAGTCCGCCAGATTTGTTCTTCTTGCCACCACTCAAAGAGAAATAAGATATCACCTTCAAGTGTATAAGCCAGCAGGGGTAAACATTGCTTCCTTACATAATGGTTCCTCATTTTCCAAATCTACCATGTAATAGAACATGCCTCTACCTGCTGATCACCTACATAGTCATCTATAAAAACACTTTAACAGATCTAAGAAAGTAGGAAGATTCTATCCCTGGTAGATTCCAAGGTTTGCTAGATCTCTTTAGCTCTTTGACAATGATAGAAAGCGTGAGAAACATCCTCGACCTCATTACAAAAAGGGCATTTTCCATCCTCCCCTACTCCTCTAAGCATCAAATGCTCCTTCTTTAAAAGAACATTTCTATAGGCCCGCCAAATAAAGTTTGCCACCTTATGAGGCATTTGAGTCTTCCAATTTTTCTTTAAGGGCACTTCCTTTATAGCCTCTTGTGTTCCTAAGGTAGCCTAAAAAATGACCTAATACCCAAATCTCACAGTATACTGACCCTTCTTATCAAAGTGACAAATCCTGTTATCAAGTTTGGGAAATCTGCTAATCGAAATGCTAAGACTAATGTTCACATCTTCCTTGACAAAGAGCCCCTTAAGTTTATTAACATCCTAGCCCATTCTATCTTCCAGTATTAACTCAAAGACTTTCAGATTATCAATGTCTGCTATGGTATCAGTTTTTGGTAGAAATATACCCTGTTGGTTATCCAAGGATCCTTCCATGCTCTGATAGTGTTCCCATCCCTAACCCTCCACCTAGTGCCTTTCTTTAGCAATGTCTAAGAAGCCACAATACTCCTCCACATGAAGTTTTGTTTGATGACAACCCCGAGGACCTAAAATCCCCTCCAGGGAAATATTTAGCTTTAAGAATTTTGAATGAAAGAGTGTTGGATGAGGAACCCAATCTCTATCCTTGTTTACCTAACATCACTAGATTAAAGCAATGAAGGTTTCTGAACCCAAGACCACCACTGTCCTTACTACTACACATTTTATCCTAAGAAAGCCACATAATTCCTTTTAGTTAAGTTCTGAATTCCCACCAAAACGAATTCATCATTCTCTAGAGCTCTTTACATAAGGAAACAGGGAGTAGGAATATGCTCATACAATAAGCAAGAATGGCCTGACCCACAGATTTAAGGAGGATCTCCTTCCCTACTTTAGAGAGGAACTTATTTTCCAAATTCTATAGATACTTCTAGAGTCTGTCCCTAAAGAATGCGAAAATCACCTTTTTGTTTTTACCAATGAGTGATGGGAGGCCTAAATATCCTCCATGATCAATATCACATGTGATCTCAAGAACATTTTTTTTTATTAGCTCAAATTTCTTCACTAATATTAGAACTAAAAAAAGTTTTTGATTTCAGAAAATTAATGGATTGCCCCGAAGCAGCCTTGTATATATATAGGATCCTTTTGAGATTTTGACATTCTTCTTCCTCAGCCTTATAAAAAGAAAAACAAAGCATCATCTACAAATAGGAATGGGTGACTCTGGGAAATCTCTTGCTGGCATTGCACCCATGGATTCTTCCCAATCTCTACTCATAATGTAAAAGAGCCATAAAACCTTTAGCACATAGGATAAACAAATAGGGGGCAAAGGGTCACCCTGTCTCAGACCCATGTAAGGAATAATAGGGCCAACCTCTTCTCTGTTGATCAAAAAGGAGTACTTCACACTCTTGACAGTCATCATAATCTAATTAACCCATCTATCATGGAAACCCATCTTCTTTATAATGGCTTCAAGATATCCCCAGTCTACCCTATGATACGCTTTACTGACATATGTTGTTACTGCAATCCATCCTTTCTTGCCTCGGGTCTTCCTCTTTATTATATGAATAAGCTCGAAAGCTGTCAAAAGATTAGCAATAATTAAGCACCCAGGAATGAAAGCAGATCAGGATTCTGAAAACACACCCATTAAGATGAATTTTAATTTGTTAGCCAGTATTTTAGAGACAATCTTGAAGAGCACATTACATAGGGAAATAGGTCTCAAGTCCTTTATAGATTGTGGGGTACTGATCTTAAGGATCAAAACAACTAGAGTATCAGATAAAGATTCCGCCAATATACCTTTATTCAACTATTGAGTACAACTCTAGGCAATATCTTCCCTAATCACATGCCAAAATTTTAGAAAAAAGGTCAGGTTAAAATCGTCCGAGCTAGGAGATTTGTCAGGGTACATCTAAAACATAGCCCTTTTGAACTCAGCTATTATAAATGATTGAACCAGGGAAACATTTTGCATAAGAGAAATAAGTCTTTCAATGTGTCTCAGTACCAGTTTGTAGTAACTTGTAAAGGTCGAGAAGAGCTGTCTAAAATAATCTAAAATCAAACAATGAATACCCTCTATGTCTTGAATTTAAACCTCGTCATCATTCAATAGAGCACTAATACCATTTTTCTTTTAGAAAGCTACATACGAGTGAAAAAACTTTGAGTTTTTATCGCCATGTTGCAGCCAATAGCACTTGGCTCATTGCTTCCACTTTGTCTCATCTAGTTCCAACAACGTATTATGTCTATCCTTTAGTTTCTTAGATACCTCGAACGACTCATCCATGAATGTTGAATCTAAGTGTAGGGAATGAAGGATAACATTAATCTCTTCGATATCCATCGAATGATCCTGTTAGAACCCTTTTGCCCAAGATTGAAGGTTTGCCCTACAAGAATTCAACTTATTTATTATGTCCATAAAGCTACCATTACTCCAGCTGCCTTCTAAAACATCCTTGATCCATGAATTTTTTAACTGAAAATGTTTCCTCCTCCATAACCCATCCACTTGGTGCATCATTATTAGAATTGGAGAATGATCCAAGTAAGACATGATCAAACTCCTCAATAGATAATCCGAAAAGAGGGACAGCCAACTATCGTTCGCCAAAGCTCTATCAAGTCATTCCCGTATAATTTCATCGTCCCAGCACCTTATCTACCACGTAAAGAACACTCCCGTGTTGTGAAGATCACTCAGACCACTAGCTTAAACTGCCTTCCTAAAATCGTTAAGTAAATAGAGTGGTTAAGCATTCCTTCCATCCTTCTCCGAAGCCAAAAGAACATCATTGAAATCTCCAACACCGAGCCATTGAACACTAGGGTCAGAGGGTTGAAGCTGTTTAAGCAAACTCTAAGAGTCATGCCTTTTGCTGCATTCGGGGTACCCATAAAAACTGGTCAGTCTCCAGGCATTATTAGTTGCACTATTGATCTTTACAGTGATGAAGTTAAGAGAGAAATATTCCAATTGCACCATATTGGCTTCCTTCTTCACCACTTCCAATTCTGTCCACACAAAAACATCCCTCAAACTGCAAAAGCCTTTGAACCTTCTCCACTTTAGACTTTTGTGCAAGTGTTTCTATAAGAAACACCACCTCAGGCCGCCACCTTCAAACGAGCTCACACAGAGTTCTAACTTCTTAGGGATTGCCCAGTCCCTGGCAATTCTAGCTAAGCGTGATCATGGTTGCCTATAGGGTTGGCCGACAGCTCTTGGAATGTTGGAATGAGTTAGTGTAAGTTTGTTTTGTCCATGCATAGGTGCGTTTCTTGAGTCAGTGTAACTGATCCTAAGGCCAAGTTGGGTTAAAGTTGCTTCTTCCCCTCAGACTAGCGCAATAGATTATCTTCTTCAACTACATCCAGATTAAGGTCCACGTTATTCAAATTTTATTGGCTTCTTCCACTTGATAATCCCTTAATCATGCCTACAGATATTGTCCCATATTTAAATAATGTGCCCTACCCAACATGGATAAATGGTGTACTTTCCATATACATAGGTCGTGATTGGTCAACCAAGCCATTGTTTCCTAATTTTCCACCTTGATCATCGCACAGCTAATGCTAGTGATAGTCATTGCTTGCCAGTCAGTCACCCTTAAGGATGCGTCCTAATGCAGCGAGAGCTTTTTACCTCCTCTTTTGACCATACGAAGAGGGTAGAAACTCTTGGAATAACTGAGTTTGCTGTATAAAAAGTAAAAAAAAGGCAGTCATTCGTATCAGAACGTAGCATAATAGGTTTTTCCATTGTTCAACGATAATTTCTTCCTCCATTTAAGAGGCTCCCTGATGTCTAAACTTACTCTGATAGGCATGAAGCCATGCTTCTCGTCACTGGATGTTATACCATTGTATTACAGGAAGGTACCCAAGAAAGCACTAAACTTTGCTGCTAACTGCTCGTTCATGGATCTTGATGACAAATCATGTATCTGAGTCCATTTATCCATGGAGGTTAATGGGACGGAGAGGAGATCGTCGACATTTTTAACCCTACTAACAAGAAGTAGGTGATTGTTAAATGTCTACGTCTACCATCCACAACCCGATCCACATCGACATCATAAAAGAACTTAAATAGGAATCTATGTTCTCCAAGATCTTTTATGCAAACCCCTCTTATCGGGTGCCATAAGTTAACGAGTGTGTTCCGCATAGCCTGGAAATTTATCACATTCATCATCAAGAACATGTCGACCAGACTGAACTCATACTCTACCAATGGACCATCGCTGCCAGGGTTTAAGTCGTTTATACCCCACGCTTCTTCTTTAGCCTCGTGCAAATTCAGTCTTGCCAGATCGGATTCCATGAGCAGTGTACCAAAGAGGAAATCCAAAACGTTCTACTAGAGCAAACCTAATTTGACAAGAGGAAAACATGCCATACAAGCAAACATTATTTGTTAAATATAGCGTTTTAAATTCTTTGACTATGGTTACTAAAATAATAATTGCCTAACATAAGTTACAAGATGAAAGATGTCAATTAGATAATTTGAAGTCGGTTTTTACTTTCTTAAAGAAAAGTATGCTAAGAAACCAACAAAGGAAATCATGTTAGAGCTTGACCATAGAAATAAATGTACATGAGTGATATATAAGTTTGTCAAAGAAAAATGCCTGAAAAGAATAGGACAATTTTGCTTACACAGAAAGATACTAAGTAATATGACTAATATTATGTAGAATGAGTTAGTTGGTCATGTCCATACTAATGAACTACAAGTTCAAGTGAAAATAAGATATCTTTATGCTAATTGAGAGCATATAAAATTGAACTTAAACATTAATGTAAGCATTGTTACTTTTAATGATATTACTTGGTTTAGGACTTGAATATATGCATTTAAAAGTTGCTAGATCCTTGAACAAGTCAGTTAATGTGACTAAGATTATTAGAACTCCAATGTCCAAGGATAAGAAAGGTTATTTTGGTAAAAAAAAAAAAAAAAAAAAAGGATAGTAAAAGTTACATTTCATAAGAAGAAAGAATTTGGCTAACATTTCCAAGATGCCCAAGAAAGAATTTAAAAGGCAAACATTATGAAATGAAACTAGCATGCATCTTATGGTCATGATAATTTAATCTAAAGAAATTTTTTTAGAGTAAATGATTTTGATTTAAGGGTGATTATGACTTGGACT
The DNA here is from genome assembly GCA_037074485.1 of Delonix regia. NCBI lineage: Eukaryota > Viridiplantae > Streptophyta > Magnoliopsida > Fabales > Fabaceae > Delonix > Delonix regia. Next base: position 24,578,861 of record CM073457.1, read on the forward strand.
AACCTGGCTAATCCGTAGGGCCTTGTCATTTTGGGTTAGGTCATAATCACTACGGGGCACGAGAACAAGTCCATCATGCAAGGACTTGAAATAGGCTGAGTCCTGGGCCATAGCATTGGCCCGACCTCATATATATTTTTTGAATTTATATATATATATATGGTCTTTTTTTAATAGCCACTTTTTTGTTTTTTTTTAATACAAATCATTTTTATTAATATAAAATATCTCATTTATTACATATAAACCACAATTTCTTTTTTTTTTTTCCAAAAATTATTTTAAATTTAAATTAAAAAAAATCCCAGATGACTTGGCTTAATCATATCTTAAGTCCACTAGGGCACAGGTTGGTATTGAACGCAACCCGACCCAGGGTTTGAACACTCATATTTGATCTAAATGGTATATAGGTGAAAGGATGCTTTCCTAATACATATACAAAATTTTAGTAGCATCATTTACTGCTACAAAAAAAAAAAAAAAAAGCAACACTAGCTGTGGTTCAATATTAGCTTAGCAATGGTTACAACCACTACTAAAGGGATTACTCGTAGTTCACTAAACCATAGCTAATCCCAGGGTGGCTAAATACTTTAGCTACCCTAAACATGAGTAAATTCAAGTTTTTGCTGTGGTTTAAGTGAAGGAAAATTAGCTGTGACGGTATGAATGGTAGCTAATTCTCACAGTTTAGCTATAGTTTCTATATAACCGCATCTTAAACTGCAATTATATCTTATTCAGAACTGTTATTTAATTAAATTCGCAAGGTTTTATAGCGACGGAATGCTATTTAAAAAAAGAATTATATATGGAGTTTTTTTTTTCAAAGCCTGCTTATTACACATTCAATGATCTCATATTCAAATTCCATAATATTAATACCAACCATTCACATTGTCATTAAACAAAAAGCCATCACATACATAATGCAACACAAAGAAAACATCACATTCATAGTGCAACATAAAGAAAATATCATATCCAAACATGTTTGATCCATAGTACAACATAAAGAAAACATTATAAAGTGTAACACCAATATAACATAGTTTTTATGACATTCCAACATCACTAAATCTACAGATTTTCTTCATTAGAAATGTGGGGAATGATCAACTACACTCAGTGGATCTCTGCTTGCTCGATTAGGTACCAATTTTAGAGTATAAGAAATATTAAGACACAGAGAATATAATCAAACTTGTAGTTAGTTATCTAACTTATGAAATAAACTACATTACATGTATTAAAAAAATTATCGGTGATGCTTGGAATGCCCAAAGTTTATAAGGTAATTAAGCCTAAAAATTTTGCATAATAGAGTTCACCAAGGCATCAATTTTTTTATTTTGATCTTATAATAGTTGACATTGATCTTGTATTTGTTGACTTTGAATTTGTATCACTAATGACATTAGCTTTGCAACTCCATATTAGAAGTATAAAATAAGCTTACTCCAATGCTAGAATTATCAATACATCTAAATATTTGGGATAGATATGGATCTAATCTTAATCCCCGTACATGACCTTCGTACTCTTCATCAATACTATGCATTTTGAGGCAATCAAAGTAAAATATTGAGAAGCGTTGACTTGGTGTATATAAATTAATTTAGAGCATATGAGACACAACAAAAGAGGAAGAAGAATTGTAATTTTTTATACTTGTCCTATAACAAAATTTTTAATATGAAAACTCCCAAATATTTTAGAGAAAATTTATTGTCTCTTGTGGTGTTCCTTATGCTGAGTGCCGTCTCTGACTTACTAGCTACCAAAATGACCCCATTAAATGTCTCATGACTCATTTTGTAGAACCACATTAAATTTATTATTGACCAATGTATACTCTATACCATGGTTCATTAATACTTTAATCCCTCGTCTTAAGGAATATATTTAAAAAAAAAAAAAGATTATCTTTGAAATCCAAGTAAGAAAACTAATCCAAATGGCATGTGCTATGTAATATATAATAAGTTTAGAATAGCATGCAGATTGAACAGGCTACTATTATCCATTACTAATTAGCACTATAAGTATTTTAATAAAACCGAAGAAAAGCCCAGAGGAAGATCTGTATTAAACGACAAAAAAAGTCACAATGAATCAGACAACCAGATCACCACAAATTTATCCAATAATAATAGTAGTAGTAATAATAATAATAATAATAATAATAATAATAATAATAATAGGTTTGGATCCTAAGGTGGAAATCTCCCACTGTCTCTCCCTTGTATTCGGTTACGAATTTCAACCTTCTTTTTCCTCCCTTAACTTACAGGTTAATTATATTATATTTGTATTTATTAGTTTTATTTAAAATGAATGAGAACTTATAGATATGGATACTATAATTTATACTAGTGATACAATAAATTATTGTTAAGTAAAGTCTTTGTCAAGAAGAAAAAAATTTATTTGATGCTTGAATTGTTAAATCTATTTAATTTTAGTTCTTATAAAGTGTTGTTAAAAAGGATGATGGAAAAGGCCAACATACAACAGGTTAACTTCTTTAATTTGAAGACAAATATGAGCATTTAATATTTTTAAAGGACTGAAATTAAATAAATCTAGGATCACTCTGTCCTCGTATGAGAAATATTCAAATTATACAATTCTCATTTCTATTATAAAAATATAATATAAGTAAACATTCTTGAAAATAAAGTATGACCAAAATACTCTCAAAGATAATACTAATTTTTTAATAAAATATAGCTTATCAAACAAATATATTTCTTAAACTTTCATTTTGAATGTTATTTATTTTGTCTTAAAAACCATAACATTGAATTCACTCTATATGTGAACAAGTGAGTACTTTATATTGATCAAATATATATTTAATATTTCTTACGTTATATGAATAATAAATATGATGGTTTTCAATCTAAATATGAATGATTGCTTCCTTTTTGTTGCACAGCTTTAGATTTCAACGGGGAAGAGTATACAATTTTATAATAGAAAAGAAGACCATGTGATTTAGACATTGCCTTCTAAGTAAAAATCATATTTATAATATTCTCGTAGTATTAATAAATTAAATACTCTAAAATTTACATTTGAAGAATATGTAATTATTGTTTACAATTTAGAATCTAACTTAATTATTTTAAAATTAAATTATATAGTTGGAAGAAAAAATAGTGATAATACTATCATTTAAAAAACAATCGATTGATTAAATATTGCTAACACATAAGGATATTGATTAAATATAGATAATAAGCAGCTATATTCAGGCTTACCATTTGGCTCACCCACACAACACGTATGACTTTCCCCAATTGTCTCTGTTTGCACTGGAAAAACACTGAGTCGGTCCTCCCACAATGTTAGGCTTTAGTGATAAATTAGTTTTTTATAAATTTAATGTGATAAAATAATTCAAAAATTTATTAGTAAATAAAATTAGTCTTTCTATCAAATTATAAAGGACAAAATGATCCTCCATAATGGAACTGTTTTTGCTTGCTAATCAATTTCTATGAACCTCTTTTGTCACTTAAAATATGAAAGACTAACTTGTCATTGAAGTAAAACGTGGGAACCAAATTGTATTATCTCCTCTTTGTTCCTAGCTATTATAAGCTGAAAAGACCTAAATACCCTCAGACTCACATTGATAGGCTGATATAAATATAGAAAAAATTTTATTTATTTATTTATTATATTCTCAAATTAAAGCATGACTAGAGTATATTTTATAATAATTAATATTACGACAAGTGTATGATTTTTATATATAATTGTATAATTTTGAAATTAAATTATATATTTTTATATTATTAATTATTAGTTAATTGTACAAATATCACGTGCCAATTGAAAAAATTAATATCAATTATATAAAAAATTGTACTTAAATTTTTATCCTTGACGTATACGGTATACCTACATTTTTAAAGAAAAAAGACATACCATACTTTATGAGCATGAAGATTTAATTAAAACCCAGAGAGTACAATGGGCCAAATGTTTGAATTTTATGGAAGGTGCAACTACTCATGAATACCATTATATTAAAAGCCCAAAATTCTTAATAATCAAGATATATATATATGTAGAATATTCCTTGAACGTACAATGAAGGCTGATGCACTAGGTGATTTAGATGACATTAAATGGGATAGCTGGAATTTGAGATGATGAATGAAGCTTGTAGTATTTGACTTAAATGTGATGCATATGAGAGAGAAAAAGCAGGTGAAGAATGCTGGTTACCTCATTTATTAGACACCAATAACCATACCTAATCCTTAACAATTAACTACTCCCTCCTGTCGTGGCTCATGAAAATGGCATTTGTCACATTTTCAACTATTTAATTCAATTGTGACTTTTTTTAATTTATCACAAACCTAAAATGCAAAGAATTTTTCAGTATTTGCTTCTTTAATTAACTTTAGTAAAAAGAGAGCTAAAATGGCTTGTATGTATCACATTCTAACATTGCTTGTTCATGAAGGCTAAAAAAGAACAGGAATTCTTTGAATGTTTAAAGTTTTAATTTTTATATGTAATATTATCTTATATTCTTGATTTATTTTTTTTCTATAAAAGTTTACCTCTCTTTTATTGTAAGAATTTATTTATTTTAGTTCAAACATTTTATTTGAAGACTCCTATTGAAATTAAATCTTAAATCTGTCCTTAACAATTAACAACAACAAAAATCCCACGGTATTGCATGTAGAAACAATGGGCATTTTGAATGCAAATACCCATGAATGAAATTGACAGAAAAAAAAGTCTTTGTTTCCCACTTAAAATGATAAGTTCAATGTTCTTTTTGTTTGAGTTAAATTTAGCTTCTTCTAGCCTATTAATATTTTGCGTGCAAAAATTAACTATAGGAGTCAAATTACAAAATTCAAAACTCTATAGTAAACTTTTAAATTTGGGATGTAAAATATTGCTTATGTTGAGGGGGAGTTATTATATGTTGACTTTAGAAAATCTAAATAAACTAATATATATTTACTTGAAGGCTTCAATATATTTTTATACTTAATTTTAGTATTTAATTAATGGTTTTATCTTTGTCATTTTAAACTAAGACCTAATTACATAATTGGCATATTAATCATAAAATGTAACAAAACCATTTGAACTTCATACTTAAATCAAAATGTTAATTTCTAATTAAAATACATGAACAACATGACCGCGCAATTTGAATGCAATATTAGCTTAACTTTAGTCAACGTTTGACCTATAAAAAAATTTCTTACTAGTTCCAATTATTATTGTAAATTGCATCTTTTTTCAAAATTTCAAAGTTTAGGGAAGTATTTTATTACATTCTGAAATTGATGGATTAATTTTTAAATACGACTATGCCTGAGCAATAATATATGTTATAATTTTAATTGAACCTTATACTTTAAAAATTTTTAAATATAATAATCAAAACCTTTTGTCCTAGCTCCATGATCTGTGTAGTAATTAAAAATATGATGGCGTTTCAATTAATTAGCATTCTTACGTAGCATAATTCTTCCAAATGAAATTGTTAGATGAAAAATGATATAAGTGAAGCCATACTTTAATTACTTATGTGATCTTACTTTCCTAATCCATTCATTTATCGTCTGATTAAAGGAAATCTTGCTTAATTACATGTCATTTTTAGGAGTGAGAATACTTGTGGGAATCCTTGCATAAGTCTCCCAAACAGGGATGGAATTAGGAAGAATTTCTTACGTGAAAAATATACGTATGGATAGAAACGAAGGACATATATATACTTTCTATTTATATTTTTTTATATATATAAAAAGTACAGTACTATTGTGAATTTTTAAAATTTTACTTGATTTAAATAAATTCATAACGTGAAAGCAAAGGCACGCCCTCGAATCTGTGTAGAGACGAGCGAAAAAATTTATCCCTTTCAGTAGAAAATAAAACAAAGATATAGAACCAAGGGAATTCTATTTCCACTAGTTTACTTTTCGTAACTGCTTCAAATTGTGACATATGTACGAAGCAAATCATGGAATTGAATTTGATGCGAAAGTTACAATATATTGAATAGGTGCTTGAAAGTGTGTGTGACATATGTAGGCAATTGATTAACCTGAAAATTTGATGTGAAAGTTAACAATATGCTTGAAAGTTCCTTTTTTTTTTTCAATTTATAAAGAAATAGCTATGACATGCACTATTTAGTTAAGGAAGGTATTAATGTGAATATGTCAAAAAAATGAGCCTATTAATAATTTTTCTTATATTTACATAAACATAAACTTAACTAATTTCTAACAAGAAAAATAAAAATCTAACATTTTATGAGTTGCACTTTTGCCCGTTTGCTCTTTCTTGCTTTTAATAACTTGTTTGACTGTTTCGTATTTGAAGGAAGGGGAGTGCATGTTGAGTCTGAATTTTTGTATAGTTACCATAGGTAAGTAATTTGTAAAATTAATTTTTTTTAATTACTGCACTTACAATAACTACGAATAATCTACAAGCATACATGTTTGAGATAATTTGCATGATGCATGATTCAATCTTATTTTGACTTTTTCTTCCTCGAAGAGATTTATATTTGTAAACAAAAACATATGTTTTACTCAGCTTAAAATGGATATTTCATTTTATTTAATCAAATTATTATAAAAAGAATAACTATGTAACCTTTTAAAATGAGCAAAGGTCCTCGGGATGCATATAATTGAAGTTTCATTGATGTCAACAGGGATGTTTTTTACTTTTATTAGCTCCATGGATCTGGGACAAAGCTCCTTTGGAGGATGCTAAAATCCAAGAGGACTTTAATCTCACACTATGAAGTATAATAAGGTGACATCTTGATGGAGTGATCTATTTTCTTTGTTAATGTTCAAATAGAGAACTCAAGTCTAGCTCCAAGGATAATTAATAAGCTCAAGAAAGCTAAGGGAAAAAAATCTATAATGTGGAACATTTTGGTTTTTATTAACTATTAGATCAAACGCTTACTATTAAATTAATAATTATAACTATTATTGAGGATATAACTTTTTTTTATTTTACCTACTTAATGCAAATGTCACATTTTTATTATGACTCAATCTTACATTTGACCCTTTATCATGAAATAATTACTGTTACATATCTTGGTCATCAGTTTTTGTCTTATTTTATTTTTGGTTTTGTTTTTTCTATTGTCATTTCTTTAGCATTTTAATGTGCTTGTTATGAGCCAAGAATATTATAGGTTTAGACTATACTTTCCCATGTTGTTATTTAATTAAGAAGTTTTCACTCGTTTTCTTAAGTTTCATAAATAAATCTTACTTCCTTTAGCAAGTAAAAAAAAACTACACTCGAATTTGAGTTTCTCCAGTTTTATAAATGAAAATCTTAATAATTTAATTTTTGTCATCTAAAATGGGAGAAAAGTAACACAATTATGATTTAAGTTTCTACCGTCAGAATAAAGTCTGGACCACAAGGACATATCTTCTCTCAATTTCCATTGTACTTGCTTTTTTTTTTTTTGGCCCGTAATTTCCATTGGACTGCGCATCCTCAATTTCTTATCATCTCAACAGTTGAATCACAAGTCAAGATCCTCAAAAATTTTCGTACAATTTTTTTATATAAATTTAAAAATATAGAGGAAAAAAAAAGGATAAGTCATATGCATATTTTATTTTCTGTATCACTGTCTTTTTCGAAATTTATAAAAAAATTTAAAAGATTTGTTCGCTTTAATCTCTTATTTCTAATATATGGCTCAAATTGTGACACATCATTATTAGTCAATTAAAAGCTGCCTTTCACTTTCCGCTAATGATATCACTGTACGCTATTTTCTCTTTCACTTTTGCAAGCCATTGTGACATTTTTTGTCAATTTAGGCAAAATATTGAGGTTGTCAACTATGAACCCCTTAATGTCTTAAGTCTATCCCTTACTAAACCCAATGCAATCTTGAGAAGGATCTTTTAATTTCCAAGTTTCAAGTTTGGAATGGTAAGAAACATATTAGGTTTTGAAACCCATATCATTCTCCAACTAAAATCTTATATCATTGTTTTATAATTCCCTTGAAATTTTGCTTCTTTTATGCACGTAGAGTCGTGGAGGGAATTTAAGTGGGTGTTTTTCTGGTAAAATTCTAGCACAAATCATTTTCCTAATTCTAATTCCCAATTTCTCAAAATGGGTATGTGATGGGTTATATTTTTTAATCTCTCACCACTCTTGCCTGAGAATTTTTGCAGTGTTGGATTTTAGTATTTCACTATTTCCATTTGTGGTGTGAGAAAGAATGTTGGACTTAATAATATTCAAACCACTCTAAAAAGGTTGAACGGTGGTTTGGATTTTTTACTATTGATGCAACTGTAATTTTGCATGCAATTACTGTAAATAAATTTCAGCTGTTAAATTTTTACTGTAATTACAGTTAACGCAACAACTTCGAATTCATGGAATAGTGATTTTTCCTTATCATGATTATAATTGATTTTAATTGAATTACAATTTAGGTTATAAAATTTTTATAATTTTACTATCATATTTTTTTAATTAATACATAATAAATTTGTGGTTAACTAATAATAATATAAAAATATATAATTTAATTTAAAAATTATATGATTATGTGCAAAAATTTTATATATGTTGTAATATTATAAAAAATATATATATGTTATATTTTAATTAGAGAATACGTAACAAATATATGAAAAATTATATGTAATATTTTGTCTTAAAAAAGGAAAAGAGTCCCAGCTTCACATGAAAGGGGAAGATTGACAATGATGGGTGATTTTGATGGGACAGTGAAACGCAGCGTTTAAATGACTTTTGGTGACGTGGTATAATTTGAGTCATAAAATGAGAGGTGCAATAGGAAATTGAGAATGCACAATAGAGTGGAAAATTCAAAGCGAAAATAATATACAAGCGATTAAAAATAATTTGAGTAGCTTTTTTAATATTTTATTATTAAATATTGCAATAAAAATATACCAAGTATATAATTTTAAAAATTTTTTTGGCCTGTGTGATTTTAATAATTCAACATCAGATAATTGTATTTTTCAAAAAAAAAATTACAATTTCATTAAAAATTTTATAATAAAAATATAAAATTTTGTACCAAAATCTAATTTTGACTAATAAGTCAGACGTCATGAAATTTTGTCTTGTTTCTTATGCACACAAAACTAAAAAGGAAAAAGAAAGTATCGGCATTATACTATCTAACAAATGGCTTTTTTCTCCCTCTAAACTATTTACATAAATATATTTAAATTAACACTTTAAAATAATAGCCTCTGTAAAAGCATTCAAAAAATGAGAATGAGAATAAATCTTTGAATGGAAAAAGTTGATGGTGAAATCCCTTCTTTCTGGTGAACCGCCAAATCAACCAAGTTTCCGGTTTAACTAAAAGCAAAAAGACTTTGGATAAAGGTGACCTTATTCTATAAAATAAGCATCTTTAAATTTTAGTGTAAATATTTTAAATTTATGTGATAGGTAAGGTTACTTGTTTAATTTCTTTTTTAAATCTCACATTTGACTTGTGAAAATTAGATGTGATTTTAACTAATTTTATTCAGAGAATCTAACGTAAAAATTAAATAATATTTTTGTTATAATAATCATAATTATAAAAAATTTTAAAGTTTTTAAGTAATATTTTGATAAAATAGTGTAACAAATAAATGTGACCTATATATATCACTTAAACTCCCAAATTAGGCTGATCAAGAATTCAATTACGGTTAAAAATTCTCATCCATTGGATCAAATTTTTAAAATGTTTATAGCTATTAAATCAAATTTTTAAAAAATTATCAATTTTAATTTTTAAAAAATGACCAAAATTTATAACTTTTTGTCACCAATATATTTATGTAGTTATTAAATACAAACAGTTAGATTTAATTCCAATTCAGATTCGGCATTATTTGACAGAACTTGACAAGACAGAAATAGGGCACCAAAGATAGACAAAAAAAGGGAAGCCAAATAATTCCGCATATTTTTTTCAACTTAATTAGGTTATGGAATAACCGAAAAAGTACTTCAAATTCTTCCCATTGAAGACGATGTTATTATTATTCTTTTATCATCGATAATCCAAGAAAAAAAATGCCCGACTTCAAATTAAATTTAAAAATATAGTTAATATATGTTTTGACGAGTAATTTTCTATACACTACAAAATAAAAATTTAAACTTGCTATTTCTTGTTAACTATTTATATTAATTAATTCTTCGCCACTAAAATATGCAGTCACTTACATATATATATATATATATATATATATATAGCATATGTACTCTTAAAAATAATTCACAGATTCCAAATTAAAGTTTACATTTGAATAAAAGCGTTGGAGTTTTGGCTTGTAGAACAATCAAATGAGCAATCCGCAGATTGTGAAGGCTCTTACTTTATGAGTTCAAAATTTAAACCTTGGCTTGGGAAATTAAAGGAAAGACAAAAGAAAATAAAGTGAAAGAATGCCTGAAAACTTTTATATTTTCCTTTCCTTTTACTGTTTTCCTCCCCTACTTTTTATTTAAGAATAAAAAGTAAATGTGATAAAATGTCCTTATGTATTTATTATATATAGGAAATTTGGGGAATGGGATAATCATAAATGGAACAATAAATAATTAAGAATCAAACTCAAGATATTAAATTCATCTTCTTGGTTTTTAAATATTATATGAACTACCACGCTTTTGAATATTTTTAATTTAAACATTTAAAAAAATTATACATAATTATATAAATAATTTTCGTACGTAATATTCCATGAACGAAAATTACATGAATAATACTACCCAGAAAAAGTTATGTCGTACCGAAATTAAAAAATTAGAAATTTTATTTTTATAAAGTTCACATTAAGCTTAATCATTAGGTTTTAAAATCAGATACTTCCAGATGCTTACCAACTGCATCGACATGATGAGAAGCACTTGAAAAAACTAATCAACACGAGCGGTTTGATTAGTCGTTTACCAATTCTATATTATTATAATTGTTTTCGTAGTTGCTTCTATGATCTGTCATTAAACAGAGTAAAACGACGCTGCGTTTCGGATTTCTTGACCCCTAAGTAAGGTAAGAGCTTCACTGGCAACGACAAGGATGGGTGATAAGGACGCACCGGGGCGCACTTTAGCGTGAAGGGAGACACGTGTGAGGCAAACAAGCACAAAACTCACGAGACGTGGGTGCTGATCCCCCGACGTCACGCTCTTCCTTTTCGCCGAAATCGTTGCGCCTGGCCGCCTTACTCGCCGGACTCCCTCTGCCGTGTTCTCATCACATGCCACATTTTTACTTTTTATTTTTTAGGAAAGGAATCATTTTAATTTTCATTTTTTAATTTAATCTCAATTTAATTTTTAATTAATTTATAGTAATAAAATAATTTTTTATAAACTTAAAAATAATAATTTAAAATAGTTAAAATAATATTATTTTTAATACACTCACAATTATAACATATTTAATATATTTAATTATAATATAAGAATATAATTGTAATAATAATAATAATATAACGATTTTGTCTTTATATTATAACCAAGTGTATTAATATTCTTAAAATTATAAATGTACACAGAATTTTACACTGTTACAAAAGTATGGGACCATACACACACACACACATATATATATATATATATCCATTAAAACTATTGTTAAAAAAAATGATATCTTTCAAAATTTATCCTCTTCTATTTTCTAGACTTGTGTTTATTCTAAAATTTTGTAATTTTAGAAGTTAATTTTTATTCATGTGTAATTTTTCTTTTTTATGATAATTAATAGAAATAAAATCTTACATTGTAAAAATTACATGACAAAATTATAAAGATAACATATAATGCAACAATTGTTTTTGGTCAACAAACTAGAAAGTAACAAATTAAAAGTACAAAAAAAAAAAAAGAATAAAACAATGGCCAAAGACACAAGACAAACCGTATAAACACCAATGTAATTTGAGAAGTCCAAAATTAGAAATATTTACTGTATTTTTACTATAAAAAATTTAATAGTATTCTCATTCATATTTTGATAGATAAATATATTTGTTTAAAGGTAAGAATCAATTTAAGAAAATTCAAAATAAAATTACATAGTTTACATAAAATATAAATTGAATTGTGTGATGAAATATAAATCTGATAACAAAAAATTGGTTCAATTAATTTTGTTTTCTTTTCAAATTACCTTTTTCTTCTAATAAAATTTTGAAAACATACACATTACTTAGGAACCTGTCTCAATATATTTTAATTTTAAAGAAGTAAGTAGGCCTTTATTAAAAATAATGATATGATTCTAATTAGAATTAGGGAAATTACACTATTAATTTCAACTTAGTTAGTGATATTTTGATTTTATTATCACTTTAATTACACTGATTATTTGGCAAACTTGTGATAATACATATAACTTACAAGGAGTGATTTAAGTTGTAAGAAAACATATTTATAGATAGAAAACTAAATTTAATACGTTAAGTGAGTTTAGTCACACAATAAAAATAGAGAATTAATTTTTCAACTCATATAAGAATGAGGTTTGTCAATTTTTTAAAGAGCTATTTAATGTGTGAGTAATGAAAAAAAGATAGGTAGTATAACTTAATTTGTAATTTCAAGTGATGAAAAATAATATTAATTGTCGTGTGCAAATGTAAAAAAAAAAAAGAAGCTAAATTAAAATTTTTTGGTACACATTATTTTAAATGATAATTCAAGTTATATTAAACATTAGTATCAAGGTTTGAACTATCATAATTAAATTATAAAGCATACTTTCTTAATTACAAAGTTAATCCATTAATTATTTGTAGTATATTATTGAAATTGAAGATGACAGCACTATTCCATAATACATTGGACATAATTAATGAAAACTTCATTTTTAAGAAAATATAATACTAAGTTAATCTTTATACCAGTGAATTAGTAGACAACCCCAAGACAGGTTAATTTGGTTTTACACTAATATAAACATTTAATTTTCAAGTTGGTCTGCTTTAAGGGTGACATAAAACACATATAAATTTGTTTACATATTTCAACTCATTCAATTAGGATAAAATATAGTTAATTAATAGATAATTATGTTTTTTTTCTTAATATTAAGTTAAAATAGCTTTAAATTCCAATAATATTCCAAATTAAATTCTCCAAATATAATTTTCAATATTATCTTTTTGTTAGTTTTAAATAAAGTAATAAAGACTTATTATTAAAGTATTATGTAAATGATTCTCCCGAAAGAATATAATTGTAAACGAAAAATACAAACATAACACATTAACTGAGACATCTGTATTTAATTATATGATGTGGCACTGACATTAACTAATTTGATTCATTGAATTGTGGATGGGCATTACCACACATAAGTCCATATCAATGTAGTCAATTACAAAAAACTGGGCACATTAATTTCACATACATAATTAATTAATTTTATTTATAGTTATTTTAATATATAATGACACCAAAAATTAGTAACTGACTGAAATTTGTCACCATTAAATTCAATAAAATTAGAAAGAGAAAGTTTAGATGAACAAAACTATCTCAGAACCATTAAAAAAAAAAAGAGAGAGAGAGAAGAACAAAACTGAATATGATAAACTAACAACAAAAGGATTATTTAGAACCTTAAAAATTCACAAGTTTGTTTATGTTTATAAGTTTTTTTATAATTAAACTATAACATTATTCGATTTAAACAATATCATAAAAAAATATAACAAAATCATGAAATTTATTTTTAATTATACCAGAGGCTCATCTTAATTAACGGCACTAACCGTAACAACTATGGTTTCGATCTTAGCAAATCTGAATCTGTCAAAACCTGAAGAATCAATCGACCTTACGGAATCTGAATAATCATATTTATCTGAATAAATCATATTATGTATGCAGGCAAAGTTGGCCATTCCTGAGTGGAGAGGATGAAACTCTTGGGTGGGTCCCAATTCAAAAATCAACAGAAAAATTAAAAAAAGAAATTTTTTAAAGAATGGGCAATAAATAAAGAGATTCAAACTCCTACGAGAGGATAGAAAAAAACACAAACACGTAAAGCCAGCTCAGTTGCTATTTGCGACTTGGGAGTGGTTTCAGTTTCAGATTTCTGATACAGCTAATTAATAACAATAATCATAGCAGAAGAAGAAGACGACGAAGAAGAAGAAGAAGAAGGAGGATCCTGTGGTGGGTCGCAGATACAGGCTAGCAATTCTGTGGACTGTCACAGGACAAAGAAAATCTCTTATCGGCGTTTAAACGTGCCGTTTTGACTTTGTAAGTATCAAAAGGAAAAAGAAGACAAAACACTCAAATTCTCCAAAACGGGTTTTTGATTTGTATTTTTTCGTTGTTCGGAGTAACTCAAAGGGTTCATCGTAGTCTAGTCCATCTGTTTGTTGGTTTGGTGGATCCGATGCGGTGAATGATATAGTCTCACTGTCCCTATCTTTCTCTCTCTCTGTTTTGCGTATGAATTTTCCCCGGAAAGTTCTTCAGTGTTTGGTTCGTTGGAAAATGGAAAAAGTTGGTGGAATCGGAAGTGGGTTAGGTAAAGACCGAGACCTTAAAGAGAAGGGAGGAAAGGGGTAGGGGCTGAAGCCTGAATTGCACTGTCCCTATCTCTCCTCTCTCTGTGTTTTCCTTCAGGAATTTTCTCGGGAAAATTGGCAGTGTTTGGCTGGTCGGAAAATGGGAAAAAGATGGCGGAATCCGAAGGTGGGTCAGGCAAAGACAGAGACTTTGGAGAGAAGGCTATGATGGGTGGGGGCTGAAATGGGAAAAAATATTGGCAAAGTTTCATACTTTTGGGTATGGAATTAATTTGTGGTATGAGTAAGGGGGTAGAGATGATAATTTAATGCTCTAATGTCCCCTATTTATTACGGTTCATGCGGAGAAAGGGGCCATCTGTGTTAAGTTTCTACATTAATTGCTGGAGAAGAGGGTAGGAGGTGGAGAGAGAGAGAGAGAGAGAGAGAGAGAGAGAGAGAGAGAGTTGACCATTATTAGGGCTATAATTACAACTCACCCATTCTCTATCCCTCGACTCTGAACTCTGAAGTCACTTCTTATTATTTTATCGCACTCTCTTCATTTCTCCCTGAAGCAAACTCCTCGCTTTTTTCACTCTTCATGAAGCCTTTTATTAGGTAATTCTTTGAATTTCTTTCAGCCATGGAATGTCTCTTTCTCTGTTTATTTTGCGAGGTTCTCTTTTCTTCTTTCCCTCGCTGCCTTCCACAGTTCGCCTTGGTTAACAGAAGTGATGAAGACGAAGATGAACCATTTTGATTCTGTGGTTGTTAATTTTGTTACTGCATTTTGTTTCTCCTATATAGTCACATGTTGTAACTCTTTTGTCTCTGGGTGCAGTTAAAAAATTCCTCAAATGATCAGTTCTGAAGGAAGAGAGAAGAAACAAGAGCAGATTGAAAAGGTAGATAGTAAATTATATATTTCTTCCAACTGATTCATATTATTTTACTTATTTTCTTTCTCTCTATTGGTCTATGAAGCTTTTGGGATCTGAGATAGATCTCTTTTCCTTCATGTAACTTCATGCGATAGAGTTGAAACCCAGCTGAGATTTTCACTGTACTTTTATTCATTCTTGTGGGTTAGATCCAATCAGAGCTAGTGGACAAAAGATTGATAGGGAATTCAAAATATTGGGTTTTCTTCTCCAAAAGAAATAAAAATTTCGGTTTGTTATTTTGTTACGAAAAGTTTTCAAAGTCTTGAACTTTTCTCTTGTCCTTTTTATACTTAGAGTAACTGTCCTCGGATTCTCTTCTTCTCTCGATTAGCCGAAATCTCTTACTTACACTAAAGAAAAGGCAGGTGGTACTTTCTTTTTAGTACTTTCTATATTCCTATAGCTTCTTAGAGGAAACTAATATTTCTTTAATCAACAAAAACTGATTGGTCTCTGTTCAAGATTAGAAGCTTAAGGTAACTCTGAACCTTATGATACTCCTAGAGTTCTTGGTATTCGCTCCAGGGCCATTGTCTTATGTGCAAATTGGCTTAGCTTTAATATAGCAGTAAAAGATTCCTTCAACATACAGGAAAACTGGGAATTAGTGATAGAAGCATAGTTACATTTCTGTTGATATTAAAAAAATAATTTACAGTCTCTCATCAAAGTGGACACTTTTTTTTTTTCTTTTAATTTCTATCTCCAAATAGGGTTCTCTTCTGTATCATAAAAGCAGAATCTTGTTATTGGAGATATTAGTAGACCAAACCAGTCATGGGCGTTCATGTAAGCATTTCATGAGACTTTTCAGCGAAACCCACATGTTATATATCCATCTCTGGTCTATTAATTTTTTTTGTAAATTTGATTTAACTAAGAAATTGTCTAAATGTAAACATTGAATCCATTATTGCTTATTTTCTTTAGACAGAAGTAGCTGGTTACCATTTGTTCCTTGCTAAACTAGTTATTCTTGTTTGCTAATGTCAGGGTGCAGCAGAATCAGACTTATTTTTGCTTGAAATTTGAAGATACCACCAGCAGTAGCACAGAAAATTTTCCATGAAACTAGGTAATAAGAATTGTGTAATTCTGATTTATGAATTTGCCGTTTCGAGTAAACTTCCATTTGAGTCCATTTCAGAGAGTTTTTAAGAAGTTTTGGAGTCAAAGATGGAAATTATCTTCTAAGGATTAAACTGATAAAACATGTGTCTTCTAGGGTCCCAAAATTATAAACTATATCCTGCATCTATGTATATCTGCTTGCTGTTTTAACAGGATTAATTTATAACTAGTGCTTATATGCTTGATCCTTTAGCCATTAACCAGATTGAGACACCCAAAAGTAATGCTTCAGCCTTTATTTTCTTTAATCAGTTTGACCTTTCAAGGGGGGTTTGTTTCCTTTCTTGGACCCCTTGTGTTGAATTTGTTCTTTTCAGTTCTTTCATTTTTCTGCTTATCATTTACTTAAATCCTTCATGGTTTCAATTATTTTGTCTAAAATAGCAAAGTTGTTCAATAGTATTGAGAAGTTCAAACCTTGTGAGTTCATTTTCAGTGGCATGAAAATGTATGTGCAGATGGGGAACTGGCCTTCTACCATTCAAATATCGGCCTCGAACTTGAATCTCAATCATTTGAATTTGATGACAATGAACTAGACTCCACCGGATGCAGAATAGGAAACCAGAAAGCCAAGGAAAATGGGAAAAGAGTCTCAGTCTATTTAAAGAGGAATAAGGGTTATTTAGATCAATTACCGTACGAGATGGATGCAGAGAATGGTGTAACTTCACCAAAACTTGACTCACATGTGAACATGATTGATCTGACAAATGATAATGAAGTAAAGATCAAGGACTTCGTCAAGCCGGTCTCACATTCTTCCGAGAATATTGAAACGTTTAGGAAGTTCCCTAGTGCTCCATGTCCTGAATTCCCACAAGAGATTGAATCAGTTAAAAGTTCTCCTATAGTGCCAGTTTCTGATCCTCCAGAAGAGGTAGATTTATTCAAGAATAAGGGGGTTTTTTATATGGACAAAAGTGTTATGGCATGTGAACAAGAATTGGTAGTTTGTTACAAAGAGAGTAATGACCATGTTATCAAGGATATCTGTGTTGATGAAGGAATCCCAGCCAAGGGTAAGATATTGTTTGAGAATAATGTTAATAAAGAGGATGCTTATAAATTCTTGCCCTCAGTGGATCACAAAGGTGAAAAATTGACGAAAGACAATATTGGAATTGATGTGGCTTTTCCAGTTTTAGTAGATTTGCGTGCTGTAACAGAGGAATCTGATAAGGTTTCTACTGACCATTATAAGCATGAAAATTTGATGCCAAGTGATGAAGATGCAACCAGAAAAATTGCTGATAATGTTGATAAAGTGATGGTATTACCTGAATATAAGGTTTTATTGCAAGAGTCAGACGAAGAGCAATCCACGCCTTCCATCGAGGAGGGTGATGAAACTGAGCAAAACTATTCAGAGGTACTCAACATCGTAGCATATATCTTGTGTAAATTTCATCATGGACATAGATATTCTTTTGCAATGATTGATATTTGATTGACTGTTTTCAGTATGCTTTATAACTTTTCCTGGTATTAAGATACCATGTAGAACAAGAGAATTATGGTATGTTTGGATTGAGAAGAATCAAAGGAAAGAAAAGGGAACTTTATTTTAAGCATTTCCCCAGATTTAAATTTATATCAAATCATTCCGTCTCTTTTCTTCTTCTCCATTCTTCTCAATCAAAACATGCTCTTAGTGTGAATGATGATGATACTAGTGCACTGCTTATAGCTATAAGTCTTAAATTTTCAACATGCTTAGTATTAAGATCATCACTTATTTTCCATATATTTTTTAGGGCAAATTGATCATCTCGAAAAATGGAGACATTAGCCTAATGTTATTTATGTTTGCTTCTACCATAGAGGCTTGTGTGTGGATAGGTGAATGAATGTGTGAGCCTGTAAGGGAGAGGGGAGAAATGTTAGAAAGTGATGACTTTGATTTATCTGCAGGTCTCTAGTGAGTCTGAATTGCACTCCAAGCCTAAGGAATCAGAAGATAAAGCTGAGGAAGTGGTCTCAACAAGCTCTTCAGCTTTAGCAGTAAATGAATCAAATGGTGATATCCCCATCGGTGATAGCTTACCAGAGAATGGCAGCATCAGTTCTCAGTTTGATCCTCCTGTCCCCGTAGCTGGTGCTAGAGAAGAAAATGACCAAGTTGGTGGCCTTAAATCTTATGACACTCGAAATTCATCTGAACCTGTAGATGGGAAGTCTCATGATCAGGCTGTGACAAGTCATGCTCGTCATAGCCTAGGCGAGTCAAGTTTCTCAGCCGTAGGGAGTGTATCAAATCGTATAAGCTACTCAGATCCTGTGCCTTATTCCGGCAGCATCTCTATTAGATCAGATAGCAGCACAACTAGCACCCGGTCCTTTGCCTTTCCTGTGTAAGTAGCCATAAACCTTTGTCAAAGGCTTTTTGTAAGGGAGGGGAAAAAAAGAATTTTAAGATTCAGATTTCTAGCATTTGTTATCAAGAATACAATTATGGCATGTGGATGGACTTTTTGGAGGGGTTAATTATGTAGTCTGAGATGTCCAACATGTCCACATGGTATATTTTTATCTGAAAACTTGATGACAATTACCTAAGCAATTTTACCCAAGTCTTATTTTCCCTTGTCATTGGCCTCTCTATAGGAAGTGCATGACTAACATACTGATTTACTTGTGCTTGCAGACTACAATCTGAATGGAATAGCAGCCCAGTCAGAATGGCAAAAGCCGACCGGAGACACTACCGGAAGCACCGGTGCTGGAGGCAGGGCCTTCTTTGCTGTAGATTCTGAAGGCTTTCTCTGTTTTCTTTGCTTTTTTAATAGGTTTTGATTGATGAAATATATATCATATATATTTTACCTGAGTATCACACATTCATCTACTTGGTTATGCAATTTGCATTAGGTTTAGGATGATAATGCTGAGTTAGTGCACCTGCAAGCAAAATCTTTGTTTTCCCCTGCTTGCAATCTGTGATCCCCCTCCCCTACTTTCTATACATGTTATGATCAATTTTAACTTCCATTACTATTGAAAACGATTCATAGTACATATTTAGTTTATGTATTTATCTCTTTTTTGTAAATATTACATATTTATATTACATCACTTTATGTATTGCAAAATGCTCAAAAAACAGAGGCAAACTGGTTTAACTATTGAAGTCGCTTTTGTTTATTGGCCAACACTATTGAAGTCTCTTGAAGTGGTTGTAATTTAGAATCCGGCTTTCTATTAAACAAAATGAAAGGGTTACTTTGTAGGGAGGGTCTATAAAGGACAAAATTTGTGTAAAGTTCTTTAAATATTTGTTATCAAATTTAGCTTAGTTTCATGATATTGATCTCTTACAGGATATAATAAACATTTTCTAAACAAAGTTCTCAGTTCTTTTGCCTGTTTTCTGTTATTGCCCTGTTGTTTGTATCTTGTAATTAAATGATAATATTAGAAAAATTACGAGAAAAATACAATTTGATCTTTCATTTTTTGTCAAAGTATTAATTTCGCCTTTTATAGACTGGAAGCATTAAAATGGTTTTCTAAAATTGAAAAAAATGAACGGATTTGATTTCTATTGAGTACTAAATTGATTTTTAGATGATTTTTATTTTTTGAACTATAATGATACTTTTTATTTTTAGAGAACTAAATTTCAAGACTAAAATTATATTTTTTTTCTTAAAAAAATTGTGAAAATTCAATTTTGGGGCCAAAGCTTTGTAATATGAAGTTCATTGCAATTTAAAATGATAAATTTTCTGGAAGCCAGAGGTTACAATCAAGTTCACTATTGATGGGTCACAAAAAAAAAAAAAAAAAGCGATATATGATCCTATTTAAAGAAAAACACAAGTACATATTTTTGCCTTCAAAAGTAGAAGTATGGTTGTTAACTTGATGGTTATTTTTTGTATTACCTTGATCTTGAAATGAGTACATGTTGGACTTTTATTTCCTTGAAAAAAAAGTATCCATTACGTAACAAGGTTTATGTCATCATTTTGTAATTATTTCTCTCGTGGAGCACCATTCTGAAATACGGTGGATCATGTGACACCTAAACATAATTTTTTTTTTGAATATTTAATTGATATATAGAATTGTATATAGACAAAATTTCATTTTTACCATTAAAGAATAACTTTGCTTTAAATTTGATATTCACATATTTTTTATGTTATTCTGAATAATTAAAAATAGACAAATGTCTCATATTCATCTTTCAGTGTAGCACTAAATATAATTTAATCCCTTGGTAGAGCCAAGGGCGAACTTACAGGACCATGGCCCCCCAAGTTTTCCAAAATTTATTATAGGTGTACAATAATTTTTGGTGAAATTTAATTGTAGTCCAGAAAAAAATCATATTAGTCCCAGTAAAAAGTTACATATTTTATATACAAATTCATATAAAATTTATATTATGATTTTGTTTTCTTTTATTACATCTTGGCACCCCAAAAAATTTCTTACCTCCGCCTTTAACAAAATCCCTTAATTTATTTTTATTTTATTTTAATTTTTAAATTCAATATAACGTTACAATCATTTTATATATTATCACTAGTATCCAAAATTTGAAGAAAAATATCTATAGCGTCTTACACATCATTTTTTTTAAATTAAAAAAAAAATTGTGTACATTAAGTGTTGGCACCCTAAAGTCAAAATTTGATTCATACACATAAAATACGTGTATGAATCAAATCCCAACTCTTAAAAAATACGTATAACGTATAGAATGCTTAGTTGAACAAAAGAAAACAAAAATATTTCCTCATTCTTTCTAGTCTACAAATATGCATATTCCAAATCTTTTACCTCTTATTTCTCCCAGAAATCTTCTGTGGAAGCTCCTAAGCTTGCAGCCTTTGCTAGTGGAGGAAGCTTCGTTATGTGAGTTTTTCTCAATTCACTTTCCAAAATCTGCATAATGGAATAATGGTCCCCAGCTACCCATTAATGAAAAGAAAGAACTAGTAACTAAAAAATATATATATATATAAAATGCCTTTTAATTTTCTCAATACATTGATTACAAGGAATCTGAATTTCTTATAGTAATTTACTTATAGTTGTCATTCAACTATCTATATTAAAATAACAACAAAATTTGAGGTAAATTTATTGGTGCAACTATAAAATTGATTATACCGATACAATTACTACATGTCGCATTAAGAGAAAAATATGTGACAATGACGTGCTATATTATTTTAGTTGTATAACAACCTAAATTAACTTATTTTAATTATATTTTACCCTATTATATTTTAAATTTTATTTATAAACCTGAATTTTTTTTTTCAATTTACTCTCTTTATTTTTTATTTTTAAATAACTTACATAGAAATATTAGTTTATAATTTTGTTAACTTACTCCTATATTTTTTTATTTTTTAATCATTTTATGACTCTCTAATTTTATTTTTATGTTCGAACTAATGTTTAATTTTGTGGTGGTACTAAAAATTAAAAAACTAAAGGGGTAAAATGAAAAATTTTTAAAAAGTTTTGGATTCATAAATAAAGCATAAAAATACTATGATCAAAATATAAATATAACAAGTTTTTTTCTGTTGGCTTAAAATTAGTATGTTTTAATATATCATTGTCACATATTTTCTTCTTATTATATTATATAGTGATTGTACTTATATAACTAATTTTATAGTTACAACAAAGATAATACTCAAAATTGGATGGTTTGTTCACTTAGAAACTTAAAAGCCAAAATCATAATTTTTTTAAATTTTGATTCAATGATTATAAATAATTTAAAATTTTAAAATAATAATTGATATTAGAATAACTGCATCTATCGTTAAGAGACCAATTATAGGAATTCAAGTCATAATTACATGAGGAGTTTCTAGGAAAGAAGATAAATGATAAATTTGAGATTGGACAGAAACAATTGATGCTTATAAAATCAGGTGTACTGAAAAATATTCTGATTTTCTTTAATCGTCCAACTTTGAATAAGACAAAGCATCCATATATTTTCCAAAAAGCTATACGAAATATAGGGATTAAGGTCCTTTCAAGTACAGGGCCTGTAAAACACCTCTAGAGTAAAAAGAGAAAGAAGTAAAATTGTATTTGAGTCAACTCTCTCTTTTAACTCATTCTTTTTTTTTAGTTTCTCTCTTTTTAATTTAGAGGCACTTTATGTCAAAATAGGTTCTAACTTTGAAAATAATAGTGGTTGGTGGCTAAATTTTATTAATTACAATTTAGCTATTTAAAAATTATATTACAGTCTTTCATCATTCTTTATAAATAGAGAATTTTAAAATTTTATTTGTCACAACTAAGAAAGGAGGAATCTTATATATACAAAGAGAGAGTTGCGAGATTAATATTTTTATGTTAACATATTATTCTTACTATATAGAGAGAATGTATAACTCTTAATTTTTTTCATAGTGAAATTCTTTCTTTCTTGTTCATAATTTTTTACTCTATTGAGATTTTTCACCTTAAATTCTGTATGTCATTTCAAATTATTTATTACAATTTTATTTCTATTCAGTGTCTGTTTGCTCTACACTTTACACTTAAGAGGATCTAAACTCGAAACATGGAGGTTTCCTAGAAATTGAAGTCGAAGTGTCATGGTTTAATATTAAACTGATAACATATGATGATATCAAACACTTGTATATAATTATCTATACCTTTTGTTTATAACATAAAACTAGAAACAAAGGGGTCCTACAGTATTAGGTTTGGGTGACAACCAACTCAAAATTGTGTTAAAGCCTCATAAAAAGTGATCACTCATGAATATTTAAGATTTTCCTTCACATTTTTTGAAACTCTGCATTTTGTGCTTTGTGTTTGCTCTCTCGTGTGTATGTGTGAGATTTTTTTCCTTGTAGGGTATATAAGCAAAACCCACCTGCTGAAGAAACTTGCTCACACATGCATAAGGAAGGAAAAAGAATCAAATGGGGCTGATGATAATCACCACTGTGCTAAGCTTTTTCTTTTCAGCTTTGCTGTTAGTATTACCATTTGCTTCTTTACAGATTCATCATTCGCAACCTTCACTTGAGCATCAAGGTAACTCCCTCCTTTTTAAAAAAAAAAAAATATTTTTGGCATTATAGAAGTTGGTCATTGATAAGGATATTGAATAGTACGGAATGCATAAGTCTTACATCAAATAATATAAAATACTTAATGGAACATTTAAAGAGTATAGTTTTTTTCACTTGCAAGCGATTTTTCAATGGTGAATTA
The DNA here is from genome assembly GCA_037074485.1 of Delonix regia. NCBI lineage: Eukaryota > Viridiplantae > Streptophyta > Magnoliopsida > Fabales > Fabaceae > Delonix > Delonix regia. Next base: position 24,602,745 of record CM073457.1, read on the forward strand.
TCCATACTTCTTTTAAGTTTGTAGCATTTCAAGGGCTGTATTATGATAGAGGCATTTGATAATATGGGAGGCTTAAATCTCACATTGAGACTTGGTGCATTTAGGATATTATTTTAAAATATTTTCTGAGAAAAAAAATCAAACCTAAATTGATAAAGAGGAGTACTATTGAACTCCCTCTATAATTTGCTAGCTCTCTTCACATCCACGTGATAATTTTGTCTATGTGTAAAAATAAGTTCCCATTAAGTTCTCTTCATTTTTCCTCTTATGAAGTCAATAGACACAAGCTGATGATCTCTCCTCCAACTCTGCCCAGGAAGCTGATATCCACTGGTCAGGTACTGCATGAATTTGAATGGCAGTATTCTTTATACACGTATAACATTCAACACTTATATTAGAGTCTCTCATGCTCTAGCAGGAACATAATGTCATGTTTGATAAATGTAGATTATTGAATTAAAATTTATAGATAAAAAATATTACTACATGTGATCATATTAATTTCATACAAATTTAAATAATTAAATTTTCATCTAATGGTCAACTTTTGCCAAATATGATCTTGTGTTTCCACTATAACATATATATGTTTTTGCATCATATTATGCATGAGCATTTTAAATTTGTTTTCGCATCCTAGTATGTTTGTCAGTGTTATGTATTTGTATCACTGTATATGCTTGTTGTATCATCATTGCTCACAATCATATATTTCATTCCCATGTTTATTATATATTTCTGATAAAATAGATAAAAGAACAACAAGCTAGAAATTTTGCAGCAGACAAGAAAGCGAAGGAAAGCCGATCAGGTAATTAACTATTAGCACAACTTTTAATTGTTATTTTGCTCTCTGCATGCACCAAATGAAGTGAGAATTGGTTTGCATCCAAATCAAGTGACATAAAACTCATAACATTCTTGCATGTATTAAGGTGCATGGATCCAACGCAATTATCTTAATACTAACATACATGAGTCATATGATATTTTGAAGTCTAGTTTTTTAAGCCAGATTTTTTTTTTGTTTTTCTATATATACATAGAAATTAATACTACACTGACCTCCAAAATATCTAAAAGCATATTATTTTTACATGAATTTCAATGATGCTTTGTCTAATTATATAAATTATGATTCGCACTCCCAATTTGAAAGTGATTTCAAATTAGCATCTGAAACACGTGAATCCATTATTCAACTTTGTTTATGAATACATGCAACTTTTACAGGGAAGCAAACCATGGTGGTTGGGAGAAGAGGAAGACAGCAAGAAAGGGAAGAGAGTGATGATCCTTCAGAGTACTTCACAAAGGATTATTCTCGCGCGACAAAACGACGTCCCGTACACAACAAGCACTTAATCAAACACTGAACAACAGAGTCCCATGCGAAGAGTCGTTTATTAATTTGGATACAGATCTGAGATTCCCCTCAAAAGTGTGTCCTTTTTGTAATTATATATATGATGAAGTTGCGGGATGTTGTGTGCTTTGTGTTGTGCGCGTTGTGGCCGACATTCACAACCCAAAATCCCTAGATTTGTAACAAAATATAGGACTTCATCACCACAAACTAACAATATGTTTTAATGTCTTTGTTTTTTGTGGCATGCCGACTTTATTCCGACTTTCTTAAACATGGTCTCGGAAAGTTTTTGTATACAATCAGACTTATATAAAGTTTCTTATATTGTTATGTTGCTCTCCAATAAAAAATATAACAATTATTTGATTAATTAATAATAATATATAATTTCATTTAAAAATAATACAATTATCTTTAGTACCCATATATGAGTCATGATATAATTAGAAAATTAAACACTCATAGTATTTTAATTGAATAATAACATACTAAAAATATAAAAGAAGTGTGCATAATTTTTTTTTTCTGTTTTTATATAGGTGAAAAGCATAAGATGTAATTCAAAGTGTCATTTTGGGTATCACATAAAAATATAGTAAGATCTTATATCACATTGTTTTTATTTAATTTTATTAATTTATGTAAAGTATCATTTGTAAATTTCATTTTGTTGTCATTTTCAATTGTTATATGCATTTTTTTTGTGTGTGGTCACATTGTCATAGAGGTCCATCTTAAATATCATATAGTGATATATATTTTAATGTCTTATACTATAGTATGCAAGATATTATGAAATACAATATATCAATATCTATTAAATGCATCCTTAATTTTTGCTTGATGTACTTTGTCAAGGACTATTCATATATATTTTTTTGTTACAATTTAAAATTTTTATTATATATATATATATATATATTTATCATGATGATCATATGTGCATGTGTCACTACCACTTAATAGCAACCAAAGTATGTATTAAGATAATGTTGCATAAATTCTTTGATACAACTATAAAATTAGTTGTATTGATACAATAATTATATGACAAACTAAAATTAAAACAAATGATAATGACGTGGTGACATATGACACCCTAAAATAACTTATTTTATTTATATTTTAATCCCATTATTTTTAAATTTTATTTATAAATCCAAATTCTTTTTGAACTTTCAATTTACTTTGTTTACTTGCTTTCTGAGTAACATATATGAAAATATTAATTTATAAGTTTGTTAATTTAGCCTTATACTTCCATTATTTTTTAAATAATTTCATAAATTTTTAATTTTATTCTTATTTTCAATTTATAAACTAATGTATTGTAGGGTTACTAAAAAAATATGAAGTAGAAGGGTGAATTAAAATTTTTAAAAATTTTTGGGTTCATAAGTAAAATCTAAAATATTAAAATCAAAATATAAATATAATAAGTTATTTAAATTTAATATATAATCAGCATATAACGTCTTTTTTTTAATGTATTACATAATAATTATATAAATGTAATTATTTTTATAAATACAGTAAAAATAACATTGAAATAATATTTATAACTTTAACTCGTAAGAAGTTGAAGTTTTTCATTTTTAGATGAATTTTGATATTTTTATATTAGCAATTACAAAAAATAGTAAAAATCTCAAAATATTTATCTAACGGCGAGCAGAAAAATTCAACATTGAGCTCTCTATAACATTATCCTACTACTTATTAATCACTAACTATACTAACTAGGATGTAAGAATAAGCGCGGATCCCCTCCAACAACTGATACCAGGGATTGTGTCAGATGTGTGTTTGGTAGGCAGTAGAGCCATTGCTTTGGGACTGATGATTCTATCAGAAGCATTCCATCAAAACTTAAAATGAAAAGAGTGGGAGTCTTGGGAAAGCTAATTCTTTCCCAAAATTACCCTCTCCTCAGCACAGACTCCCCACCCCGTGGACTGAAAGAAAATCGTTGCTGGAGAATGTTGTCAGAGAACATCGTTGGAGAATGACGTCAGAGAATAATGTCAGAGTACGTCACCTGAGGAAATCCCCCACCACCGAACATCAGTTTCAGCCAAGGTGAGCAATATTCTTTAATCGAAACACCGCGCATGCTTCCTAGTTCCCTAGCTATAGTTTTAACCATGGGGAGGGATCAATGACAAGAAGATGTTTGGCCGTCAATACTCCAAAGTAGGTGGATCGAATTTCTTCTACTCCCTCACCATGGAAGCTTTTTCTCTCCTCTGGCTATAGTTCTTTTCCTCCCCACCTTGGAAACTAATCTCTTACCATGAAAACTTCTCTCCTCCGTCCCTTGATCTTTCATCTCTCCCATCACGGAATCTCCTCTCCTCCGTTTCCGCTCTGTTCTCCTTTTTTTTTTTAATTATGATTTTAGGGGATATTCTGGTCTTTTCAATAAAGTTTATTTTGATTCTATCTTGGCATACCAAACATGATTTTAAATCACAACATTCTATTCCATTAAGATTCATTTTAATTTTCATTCCATTTTCCTTAAAATTCAATCGTCTGTACCAAATGAGTCCTGAAAATTGTCCAATTTCAATTTTTTGACTTCGTTGCACAATTTTGAAGTAATAATTTCTGCTTTAATAGATGAAGGTATATCAACTTATAACAAATGCCACCTTTGTATATATATAAAAAAAAATTACATTCAACCATGGAAAATATGGGAAAAAATAAGATTTTTCAGTCGAAAAAGGCAATAGGTCTCTCGTGAACAGGCAACGGTTACCTTGAAAGAGAAGTGGAAGCTGTAAAAATGGAAGGAAATCAACGTCTCCTTCAGCCTCACAAAGGAAGAACAAAATTCGTAACAAAATTCATGTCTCGAATTTAAAACATAGAATGAAAATAAAGAACAAAACGACGTCATTTGGCTTCCAGAGGCCTCAAATTGGGGCTTTCAAACGTAGTATTTGTTATAAAAAAAAATGTTTTGAAATATGAAAAATGAAAATTGTGCCAAAAAATGTGTACCTATCACAAAATTCTTAAAGTAATATTTGCCCTTGTTGCTACAGAACATATGGCAAATCATTCATAGAATTTATTCCAAATATACCTCGAGATTAATAGATAACAACTTTTGTATTTAATTGAAAAATTTTCAAGAAGTTTTAGAGAAAGAATAAAGATATTTTATTAAATTAATTTTTCTTTCATTTTCAACTATCTCTTTAATTTGTAATCAAGTTTATTTATAATAATACTTTGTATAGATACAGCTCTTTTATAAAAAATCACAAATTTTTAAATAGTTGTATTTGTATAAAAAATTATATCTTTTTAAATTTAAATATTAAACATAAAAACAAATTAATTTAAGCTATTGAATTTATTTTAATCTAATGCATAACTTAAAATTTTAAATTAGATATTTCCAATAATATTATGGGTTTCTAACAAAATTCACATCTCATTCAAATTGCTGTATTTGGCTTCCTTTAGAGACAAAAACTGCCTTAAATTGGAACAATGAAAAAAAAAAAAAAAGGTCTATTAAAAGGAGTTGTAATTCTCTATTGTCAATATGTGTACAGTGAAAGACAATTTCACAACTAAAATGAATATTTAATTTCTTTTTAAAATTTTAATATTTCTTTTCATTACATTATTATCTCGTGTTGTGCATGAGAACGCACTTTACAGTTTACATATGGATAGTATAGGATCCAAATCGGTATTAAGGGATAAGACTGGATACCTATTGTAAAAAATATATAGTAGGAGATGTCTATAGGGATAATATATATATATATATATATATATAGAGAGAGAGAGAGAGAGAGAGAGAGAGAGAGAGAGAGAGAGAGAGAGAGAGAGAGAGAGAGAGATTTAGAATTTAGGGTTTAAGGATAATATAGAGAGAGGGATAATATATATATATATATATATATATGGTATCCCCGATTATAAAAAATTTACAGTATAAATTCTGTAATCATCAAAGGATTGGGAGAACATGAGCTTCTCTTGTCTGCTCCAAAATAGGGGACGATCTACACCCATAATTTATAGGTATAATATAAAGATTAAGGCTATCTATAATTTATGAGTGATCTTGACCTTTTAAGTTGTGCGGTTAATATAGAAAATATTTTCCGTATAGCTATATTAATGGCCAAAATTATTTTATAGCAAACACAGTATCCATGGTTCTAAGAAAGTAGGAAGTGAATCTCTTTTGGTTTTGGCTGTAAAAAGGCATTAATTGTAGTTGTATAATTTGACTCGACTCTTTGTTTATGTCACCAAGCTCAAATTACAAAATTTAAAATATTATTTGTGTATCTGAGAATTATATTTAGAATATATAGTTTTGATAAATTGTAAGGTGTAAGTGGTTGAATAAGTTGGAATTATTACATGATACATTAAGAGGGAGATATGAAATAATAATGTGTCAAAATTTATTATATTTGTATTTTAATTTGATTATAATACATTTTTAGTCTTTCACTTATTATAAAATTATTATTTTGTTCTTCTATAATTGAAATGTTTAAAATAATTCCTCATTCGCTCGAAGATGTCACACTTTAAAATTGTCTCTCACTTTTAAAAAAAAAAAAAAACCAAATTTAGTTCCTTTGATTTAGGATTTAGAGTTTAATAGAGGAACTAAATTTGATATTTTTCTAAAAAGTAAGAGATCAAATGTAATATTTTTTAATGAATGCAAGATAATTTTGTACATTTTAATAAGCAAGATACCACAATGATACTTTTTTCTTTTTAATCTTAATATTTTTTAGAATGTATTTATGATCCTAAAGTTATTTTTGAAAATTTTAGTTTATCCTTTTTAATTTTTATTTTTCAATAACCTTGTGAAAATATAAATTTATAAATTTTTAACTTTTTTTTTATACGATGCAAATATTTTATTCAAGAGAGAAAAGTCGACAGTTCTAACTTCTGAGTGTCATGGCTTCTGTTGGGCCTGCATAGCAGAGCCTGCCGATCTCAAATTGTCTAGCATGAGCATGAGCTGATCCTTCTTACCTGAACTCGTATCACCAGACGAGGATGGGCCTACAATAGCATTAAGCGATGCCTTTTTTTGCCATGTTTCAGTTCCATTGGGCTGTCCTTGTCAAGTTGGGCCTCCCATGGTCATAGGCCCAAGATTTGAAATATCCTTGAAAGGCACATGTGCTCTATGATTATTTTTTGAGCATAACATGATCCCAAGATTCCTTCCTGACGTTGGGGCATTTTCGCAGTCGATAGAAACCTTTTGAGTGGCCCAGTTGGCCACAAAGGAAACAAAGTAGGGACTGCCTTCCATACATGAAGTTCACATATGTGCTTCTCCCATTGTGCAGACATAGTATATTTCTCCTTTTTAAAGGGTTTCAGACGTCAATCTGCACCTAGCATGAACGTACATCGCCCACTGATATTATTCTTCGTATCATACTGTAAGAACCTTTTCACTAAGTTTTTGAATTGCACAGCTAAACCTTCCATCATTATCCACTAGGAAGATATTGTATTTGCAGCCCACGTATATGAGAAATGTAGCGGCACTTTGTTAGGGCCCCCATCCACAACTCTCTCCAAGTCAACTTCGAAGAAAACCTTGAAGATGTATCGATCTTTTCCTATTTTATTATACATACTCATTTAAAGGGTGCTATAGATTTGCCAGCGTATTCCTCATTGAGGGAAAGTGGACAACTCTTGAAATTAAGAAATGTCCAACAAAACAAAGTTCCAGCACCTCTTTGAACCAAGGGCTTTGTCAATCTTCTATGTCACATCCCTAACTAAAAAGATGTGACTGACACAGAGAATGAAAAAACTCCTTCTCTATAGGCCGAAACAAATAAGATAAACCATCATTTTTATCATAAAGTTACACCAATAACAACATTACAATATATTAATCCGTCAATAAGTTACGTAGCCTTCATGTGGGAATTTATAAGGGTCTTCTTTGAAACATGAACTCCCTAAATTTTCTATAACCAAGGCTTGTGATTCAAAAAAAGAAGAGAGCTCCACTTTCTCTCAAAGATTTCAACTAAACAACCAAGTAAACATGCAATACAAATAGTAAATTCTTGCTTGTCGCAATAAGAGCTTTTAGAGTATAAAATAAAGAAATAATTAGTAGCAAGAATTAACTTTGCCCATATTGACAATGCAGTGCTCACCATCTGATAACTAACTTGACTCTACGTAGTTAAGGAGAATCCATTGTTAGCATTATACTTTGAAAAACATAATAAAATAAGGGTGAGTAAAACATTTAGTGAACAAATATCACTAATTATATTAAGAAGGGAATAGACGAGAATGGTAGAGTTTTTTTTTTTTTTTTCTCATAACTCATTTTTTTCTTTTCCATAAACCAAGATATTACAAAAGCTGAATACTTACAATTCAGTGAAACATGAATTACATTATAAAGTTTTGAGTTATGTCAAAACAAGGATGTTTTATAAAAACATATTAATGAACATTCTAAATCATGATTTTAAAAGATACCCAAGTAGAAAAACATATCGCAAAACCAACAATAATTAGTAAGCAGTAAGGAAATGTTAGCATTTGCTAGATATATCAGTATAGTATAGTAATCATGGTGAGCAAATAGCTCACAATCAGTCAATGATGCGGCAATATGCCTCAATATAGCAATATAGTTCATTGTGCACTATGACTAATGCCTATTATCATTTGTTACAGGATTCTATGTTAGACATGTTTCCAAGAAAACATTTTCATTTAAAATAACATAATCAATTTTAAATAGATAAGTAATGATTCTTCAATTCAGAAAGTTTAAATAGTTAAATAAAGCAAGGTACTTGCAAATCAGTATGAGACACCTTATAAAGTCATAAATTTTATGCTAGATCAAAGATGCTTTGTAGAACAAAAGATACTAATGAATATACAATGCATGATTTCAAGATATAGAGATAGAAAAACATCATACATAATTAACAGTAAGATAGTGATAAGTCTCAAATATCTAATCAGTGAATTGTCAAATATCCAAAAAGACATAAGTAGCTAAGTTTCAATATAGAAGTAAATCAAGTATAAAAACTCCTTTATAGCAAGATTTACCAGAGATCCCATTATGTACATTAAAATCCCCAAGAAGAAATCAGTATAATTTAATATATCTATTCCCAAGGTATTAGAACGTTTAAATTTGCTAATTCACAAGGAAAAGTTCAAATATATAAACAAGCATAGTTAGTAATATTTACTCACCTGAAGAAGGGCACACAATATCTCAAGTACATATATAAGCATACAACATGCTCTTAGACTCATAAATCGAATTGTACTAACTACTAAGTAGTTATATCCTTTTTTCTAATCAATTCACTTATTTAACCACTAAAGAACTCCAATAATAAAAATCATTTGAATCGCTAATGCCTTGAGCTACAAACCTTACTCTAAACCAAGGGTTCAAATCCACTAATGTTATTACCAACTTTCATCTAAATGTCCATTTAGTTAATCCAATGCTTAACTTAATTCCAGAGAGTAACATCCATTCACTTCCTGAATAACTTATCTAATTTTAAATTAAATTACTTAATACCATTTCATGAATAATTTCTTTCCATTTACAATAATATCTTGGGATCTAATACTAGCTTGATTTAAAACTAAATTATCACATTAAATAATTATTCAATGTCATAATCCTTCTTAACATGATTTTTACCTTATCTTCCTCCTTATGCATGAACCGCTCAACCTTAACAATATCGTTAAGGAGATTAACCAACCAATTCTAAAATTTGTTTATTAAATAAGAATAATCACCTAAAACCTTGAGATCACTTCCAATAAGGTCTCCTATTCTCTTTTCCTCCTTAATTAGCCATGAAATAAAAATTGAATTAGGGAGTTACCTAATCTACTTACAACTTAAAACGAAAACTTCCATTAGCCTTAATACTTATTCTAGATGCTTAATGATAGTAGGGAAGCCCAAAAAATTTGGTTTTCATCACTCTAAGAGTATGAACATAGATAGTTAAATTTGGAATTTCTAATCCTGGAGCCAAAACTTGAAATTGATCACTAAAATTATGCTAGATAGGTTTGAAATTCACCTAGAACATGAAGCCTTAAGTCAACTTGATGATTTCACACTGAATTAAGCATTCGCGCATTCTTATATTGCAAGAAAAGGGGTTTTCCAATTTAAAGCCAAATTAATGAAATTGACCAGCTAAAATAAGAGATAAAGCTTTGAAATTCACCTTAAAAGCAAAGCCCCATGGAAATTTTGAAAAAGAACACGATATTAAGATAAAATGCTTAGAAATCGCGAAGAAACACTACAGACATAGGTTTCACAATTTTGAGCTTAATATACAAAATTGACTGATGAAAATAGAAGAAAAAGGGCTGAAAATCAACCTAAATATATGGCCCTAAGGACATTCGAGGAAAAATGCATTGATCTCAGCTTAAAACTCACTGAAATTGTGAATTTTGGGACACGTTCAAGTTTCACTATGTTTGGCCAAATGAAGCTGGTGATGGGACAATCATCAGCGGTAAGGACACAAAATCATCAGTGGTATATGAACGACATGAAATCGGAGAGGGAGAAAGGATGATCGAAGTTGCTCCTGCACCACATGAAGAACAACATGTGCTAGAAGAATAGAAGCCTAATGGATAATCTGATACCATTAAGGGCAAATTGGTAAATTCATATGGGGTACATGTGGCAAAAATTGAAAAAGTTTTAAAGTTTTCTATGGTAAGATTCAAACTCAAGTTCCTTTAAATGTATGAAATGTGACTTAACCATCTATGCTGGCTTTAAGTTTAAACATAAAGTACTTAATTAATATTTAGGCATCCTTAGTTTCTTTTTCCAATTTTCCCCCAATTATTCGTCTCCCCAAATGTATTTCCTTCCTTCTTCCACTCATAAGACCTTTAATTTATTTATTATATATATATTGGAATAAGATATTTGGCATATAGATTTCATGAATGTTACATTCTATTCCTCCTCTTTCTTCAGCAACAAGTTTTCTAAATTAGGGACTCTAGCTATTGACAGACAACAAATAAACAATGGGCCAAGAACAATAGAGCAACAACATGCCAAAGGTGGTAGACTTTTATAAATTTGTTAGTTTATTCTTGTGCTTTCTTTATTTTTTTAATAACTCTCCAAATTTCTAATTTTATCTTTATTTTAAATTTATAAATTAATATTTTATGAGGTTACTAAAAGTAAAAAGTAGAGGATGAATTAAAATTTTTAAAAATTTTTTTGAGTTTATAAATAAAATATATAAATATAACACATCATTTTAACTTAACATACAGTTAATATATTTTAACACATTATTGTTACAAATCTTCATTTTAATGTATCATATAATAATTGTATCGATGCAACTTTATTGAAAATTTCATCAATATCTTTTCATCATAAGAAACTTGTAAGGCTTCTTAACTAGAAATGTGAAATCCCATCATATCGCCTAACTTGATCGAGAAGGCTCTTATGCCTAACTTAAGTCACTTTATTCAAACTTTTCACTAGTTGAGAATATGGTCTAATACACTTGGACTAAGAAAATAGTAGCACAATGGAAGTTTAAAATTTCCCAATCCATTATTGTTAAGTAATTCGATACCTATTGGTCTTTATTCTTGTGGCTTTTCTTTGTCACAATATTTGATTGAAAGTTAACATTATATTTGAAAGGTTTGAAATGAATTTTTATATTAAGGTTCACTTGGGTTTTAGAATTTCAATTGCTAGAAGAGAAAAAAATTCTAAGGATTTAGTTTATATTTAAGGGTAACAATTTTGTAGAGTATGAATGTTAATTGCCTTTTTGTTCTCCATCCTTATTACCAATTATATTTTTTATTTTCATTTTTATTTCTCACATCGAGAAAGATTTTCTCGATCTATATTTCTTTAAAAAATGTGGGTCATTACAAATTTTTACGAAAATCTTAAATTTTTTTAATATTTAAAATAATTAATAATATTAATATATATTTTTAAAAACTTAGATTTGAAATCCACACAATCTCCATTGCAAGTTTTTGTTTTTTCTCCTTTTGGTAGTACATATTGCAAATTCTTTAAATCATACTTAGGGATAACAATTTTAGGGGATAGGGACTAGGATAAGACTGCATTCTTTCTCCTTATCCTCATTACTAATTATTTCTCTATCTCCATCTTCATTTCCCATGGAAAAGATTTTTCTCTCATTCTCATTCCATGTTAGAATTCTCACTCTCAGAAAATGCAAGCAAAAGTGGTGGTAGGGACGATGAAAGGTATGCTGAGTTTATGAGTAACATCCCATTTTCCTTCTTTCTTATCTAGATAATGCTATCATTTCCAACCTCTCATGTATTGCCACCTTGTGCTACAATCAAAATTCTCAAATCACGTAGTGCTACACAATGTCATAATCAGTTTAACTACTAACTTTGATTGAATGTGATTTGCTTAAGACAGACCACATTAAGTATTATAGAGTTTGTCATTAAATTATAGTATGAATATATTTTGTGTACTCTATATTATGTTGTATATAGTAACCATTTTCATAGATTGTGTTACAAGAGAGTTGTGCATGTTGTATTGGAGTTATTGTTATTGTATTGTTAGATTTAATTATATTATAATAGTTTTAGATGTATGTTGTAAAAATAAACTATACAATGTTGTATATAGTAACCGACTAACTGCTTCCATGGGTTGGGTTGCAATTAGAATTGTGCATGCTGTATTTATCCTTGTAAGAGTCCTTGTAGTTAAGTAAATAACAATTTTGAATTTAATTATGGTTTTTAATATTCAGGGTTTTCAATTTTGTAAGAGACCTTGTAGTTAAGTAAATAACAATTTTGACAAGGAAACCATAGTAGTGGACCTATGAACTGGGTTGAAGGAAAAAAACGTGCTAGACTCCTCCATAATAAATTAGTGTCATCCTTTGGGCCTTCAAGAAGTGATATGAAGCTTGCTAAACAGATGACTAACAGATCGACAGATCTTGCTAGGTAGATTGTTGGGAACTATGATCGCCATAAGTTGGAACTGCTAAGGGTTGGGCAACCCTTGGGGAGTTCGAGCTTTTAAAGAGCTTATTAAAAACTAGAAACCTGACCTCGTTTTCTTGATGGAAACATTAGTTCATGGTTCAAGAATTAAAGAAATTAAATGCCTAATTCATTTTAAAGGTTCCTTCGCTGTTGATATACTTGGTAAAGGAGGTGAACTTGTTGTCCTCTAGAGATATTAGGATATAGTGGAAAATATGTCTTATTCTTCAAATTTCATTAACATGAAGATCATTAAAGATTAAGGAGTCCCTTGGAGGTGTACAAGATTTTATGGTTTCCCTGAGAGAAGAAGAAGGCAAGAGTCGTGGTTTTTGCTTCGTAATCTAGCAGGTATGAATAAATAGTTACCTTAGATGTGTTTTGGCAACTTCAATAATATTCCATTAGTGGTTGAAAGAGATGGTGGAATTGAACACCCTTACTCCCTCATGGAGGGGTTTTGCATGACGTTGGACGATTGTGGCTTACAAGACATTTGCTGCAACTCAAGATGGTTCACGTGGGAGAGAAATTATGAGAGGGAGAGGGTTGTTATAAAAAAATTAGACAAAATCATGGTAGATGTTTCATGGAGGGACACTTTTCCAAATGTAATCATGCAAGTCCTAGTGTCATCCTACTTTGATTGTAGCCCAGTCTTGATCAACATTGAGATAAGAATTGGATCCACTAGAGCTAGTAGATTCTGTTTCGAAAATGCTTGGATCTTTAATTCTAAACTCCTAGAGATTATCTCGAAAGGTTGGCACACAGATTCCAACATAAGCAGTATCAAAAGACTAAGCACCTGTCGAGAGACATTGATTAAATGGGGCAAGATGCTTAACTTTGAAATCCAAAATGAAAAAAGGGCAATAAACCTACATATGGTATATTTAAGGAGTTTGTAACATGCTTCCTCTTCATATTGGCCAACATGAAACGTCTTAGGGATAGGAAGAATTACATTCTTGATCAAGTGGAAATTATATGGAGACATAGATGTAAAGCCCTTTTGTTTCAACATGGAGACCGTAGTTCTAAGTTTTTCCACTCACAAGCCAGCTTTTGTAGGAAAAGAAATCACATTGTTAGGCTATTTGATGATAATAGTGACTAGATCAGTGATGGTTGCTAAGAATGGGTAGTTTCACTCCACGTGCTACTGGTTTAGCAGTTATGGATCTCATTTTTTATAATTGTTACTTGAAATCTGAGCAAATTTCCACCTTTTTCTCACGTGAGGATAGTATATTAATCCTAAGCATCCCCCTTTGATTTTACACAAGGGAGGATAAATGCATATGGCACTACGATAAGAAAGGTTGTTACACTGTAAAATCAGGATACTGGGCAGCATTTAACCATGGCCGGTCTGATAACAATAATACCTCGATTCTCCCCTAGAATAAGATATGGCATCTTAACCTTCCCCCAAAGTTTAAGAATTTTATGTGGCAGGTGAGGAGAGATGTCTTTCCTATTAAAATGAAGCTGTTGTCAAAAGGTTTGAACTTAAGCTTTTAATGTCCCTCTTACTTCGAAATTGAAAGCACTAACCACACTTTTCTACAATGCCAGTAAGCTGCTGAATGGTGGTTGGAATGAGGGCTTTCAGGAGATTACTTAGATAGAGGTTTTGTCTAAATTCTTTGACTTGCTCGATTCATCCTTGCATAGTAGAACGGAGGAATTTTGCCTTGTCGTGTGGATGGTTTGGTTTAAAAGAAACAAAGTAATTTGGGAAACTAGAAGAAGTCCTCAGCAAAACTTAATGGTGGCAACTAAAAAAATACTTACAGAATGGGGAAATGCAAACCCTAGAAGACAGCAAATGAGCTCAGTTCTCAGCACTGTTAATTGGAATGCTAAAATACAACCTAGACCTAATAATTGAGTTTTTGTAGTTGATGCCACTATTTTCAGAGGAGGAAGGAAGGATGCTTTTGGCATGATTATCTTCTCTAATAAAAGGAGATTCTTGAAGGCTATATTAAAAACAATTGATGGCATCTTGAACTCCACGACTATAAAAGTCTTGGCACCTAGGGAAGCTCTCTTGGACTTGTTGCACCTAAGGTTCATTTTGGACTGTAATATTGTTGTAACAGTTATCAACTCAAAGATTATTAATGACTTTTAAGCTATGTTCTATAATTTTAAATCGTCATCACTTGGTATCTTTTAAATCCTAGTATAAAGTGCTAATAGAGCCGCTCACCCTGTAGCAATAACTTTGTTCGATATAATAGTCCTTATGTTTGGAATGCTCTCCCAAATTTCATATAAGTTGATAAAAAATATGTTCCTTTTACTGAAAAAAATATATATAAACAAAGTACTGGACACTCCTCTGTCATCTTCGCTCCTCTTACTGAGTTCAGCGACAAACAATGGAAGACCTATGGAAGAGAACCAAAAGCTTCACTGAAGAAGCTGACAAGAAATCCCAAACCTTCACAAGTACCACGAAAATCGCCGATTTAGTCTCTGAAACCGCCAAGAAATCCAAGGAGTTCGCAGCAGAAGCGTCCAGAAAGGCCGATCAGATCAAAATTGCAGCCCTCAAACAAGCTGATCAAATCAAATCCTTCTCTGATATCATCCCTCTCCAGCTCTCTTCCATTTCCAATCCCTCTATTTCCTCTTCTTTTTCTTCTTCTCCCACTCCTTATTCTCAGTCCGAGCTCGAAAAGTTCGGTATCACAGACGACCTGAGAGACTTCGTAAAGGGGCTTACTTCAAGTAATTTCCAAAACTTCCCTCTTAAGCCAGCTCTTTGGAGAATTATACATTTTGTTTTTCTTTCTGTGTTTTCTGCTTTTGTCGTGTTCTTTTTGACTTGTGCATTCGCTGGGAATTGTTTTGCTGGGGAATGCAAATGAAGTGGAGGCTTCTGATGTGCTTTCTGTTGCCTCCAATATTCGGAAAGATCTCAATGAGTTTCAGGAGAAGCATGCCAATCTTTTTCTTACTACTGTTAAAGTAATTCCTTAGTTCTTCGACTGGGTGTTTTCCATCCCATTGCAGGGTGATTGGAGAGTTTAAATATTTCCGTCGCTATCTATATCTATACCATTTGTAGATTCAATTACGCCCATTTTCAGCTGAATTGATTTTTCAAATCTTCGCATGTGTTCATATTCTCATTGTAAAACTAGAGGAGCAGCATAGCATTTTGATCCTATGTATTGCTTAGTAATTCCTTCATCGGTAGAAATTGGGTGAATTACGTCTGGATTATTATGCGCTTATATGATTCATCATCTAAATTGTCTAATATGGTTGGTCTATAATGTATTAGATCTCCTCACATTCACTCCTTCGCAACTTCTTTTTCTCTGACCCTGTTAAGCGGTTACTCATATTTATCTAAGCAAATTGGTGAAAACATTTGAAACTAATGTAAAATGAATACTGAAAAATACTATTGTTCTAGAATGCGAACTACGGTAGGCCAGAGATGATGTTACAATATTTTTTTTTAATTTTTGTTCCTCTTCAGGAAATGTCAAGGTTGAGATATGAACTATGCCCACGTGTTATGAAAGAAAGATACTTCTGGAAAATATATTTCACGCTGGTCAACACTCAAGTGGCTCCGTAAGTAGCATGTAATGTTAAAGAATCATTTTGGTAGATGACTTTTTTTTATTTCATATGTCAAAATAACATTGTTTAATCGGGTGTGGTATCATTATTTATGAAGATTTTTGTTTTGTCTTTATTTTTTTGGTTCTTTTACTAATTCCCTTTCAAAAATTACAGACTAATCATTTTTGCATACACGATAGTAGGATATGCAAGAAATGAATGTAACGCACTAGTGACCAACAGAAGAAATAATCTTCATTTCTGCTGGCTTCTGTTTTTATGTTTGAATAAAATTACTCTTCAAGAATGCTAATGAAAAAAAAAGAGAGATAGGGCAAAACATGTCCATTCTGATCATTGCTTGAATGTTGTAAAATTTTAACTGTCCTGTATTTAGTGTATGAAAATTTCTCTTCAGTTGTTTATTTATCATTGTTCTCAATATTTTATCTTGATTTCTATGCACATGAATAATAGGATGTATATCTATTCTCCTTATACTTTCTTACACAAAATCTTAGATGGCCTACCTAAGTGAGTGAAATCATGGCTCGTAACTAGAATTGATGGATCTGTATCTTAATGATTAAAATGTTCACTAAAAAAGGGAAAAAAAAAAAATCTTTTGGGGAGGGGGGGACTAGGAAATTATATGTAGGGAGAAGAGAACATTTATGGTTTCAAATTGTAATTAACAAGTATTATACATAAATGTATCTACTGAGCTGATGCTCCTTCCATTGACAGACACAACTGAATTAATGAAAGTTTAATAATACTCAGTAAAAGGTGTTTACGAAAGAAACATATTGGCAGTTAGAGGAATGATTGAGTGAATATGAGTAAAATACTTTTTCTAGCCCCTCACTTATTATAAAATTACTATTATAATCCCTTGGATTGAGGGTTTAAAGTTTGATAGAGAGTCTAAATTTCATATTTTTTAAAGAATTGGAAAACAAAGTGTGATATTTTTCAATAAGTGAGGAATTATTTTGGGTATTTTAATGAATGAGGGATTAAAAAAGTATTTTTCTTGAGTAAATATATCAATCCTGCTTGCTTTTGTTGAATGTAAGTGGAAGGCTAAAATCTACTAATGCTTGTTGCTGAACTTGCTTTTGTTGTTGCTTTTAGACAAACATATAATGTGGTAGGTATATTAATTCAGTAAAGAATGGTGCATTCTCTTGTTGTATGTGGATGATGGGAATGATAAAGTCTGAAAAATGATTATGTTCTCATCTTTGCCAGAAGTCTGATGCCTCTTGTAGGGTTTTATTTTTCCTACTCGATCATCCCTGCGATTTTTCTAAGTTAAGCCTCGTTCAATAACTGTGAACCTGCAATCAGGCATGAGAAACGATATCTGGAGGATGTTCAGCTCAGAGAAGCAGCAGAGCAGAAAGTAAATAATAAGGTAGAGCAAACAGCTGTTATTGGGGCCACCAGAAAAGATGAAGCTGTAAGAGAAAATGTGAACAATAAATCTTCCAAGTCATCCTCGACTGAGCAAGACTTGGATTTATTTCTTCTAGGAGATCTTGAAGACAGTGATGAAGGCCCAGGTATATTTGCTTAAGTTGTTTAGATTTAGTTACAGAAACATGTGGTCATACAATTCATGTCTAATTTTGTATGTCAGATCAGTTACCTGTGAAATTTGCACTTCACATTCTATGTGCCAGATGCATGTGTCTTTCCTTCATTAACTGTCCATTCCTATGATTACCTGAAAATTTAACTTGTCTTGGATTAAGTTTGGGCAGTTATAGCTTTTGACACTTCACTATGATTTTTTTGTCTTGATATGCCACTATCTTTTCATTGCTTATTAATTATCTTGTCTATCTTTCAGATGATGGTGAGGGCAGCTTTGGTGATGATTTTGACAAAATTGGAAACTCAGTAAGTGCTCTTTATCTAGGATCCACTTTGGGTTTCTCTTGCTTTTTCTTCCAATTCTCTTGTCATCTATTAATTCAATTTTATCTCCACATATAAATACTGTGCTGAAAGTACAGATTTTATTACGAGGAATGATTGAGTAAACAGGAACTTTTTATTTTTGTAATATAAATTCCAAAATAAATAATATAATGTCAACGTGTGAAATGTTTTTATTAGTAGCAAATTGAAGATTTGAGTTGTGCTTTTAGGATGATAATTATAGTTTATTTACACAATACACCTGTCCTAGTATTAGCAGAATGCTAGCTCCATTTTTTCTTTATAAGGATGCCTTACTGTTTAAAGGTAACTTTCAGGATCTTGAAGAAGAGAAGAATGCAAAGAGAACATCTACTTCGACGGAGTAGGATGCCTAATTTCTATTGTTTGAGACGTTGAAGTAAAGATCAGAGATCAAGGATGATAAAGATTAAACATTTATAGCAGTCTCAAGTTTAAGAATTGTGGTTCTGGTGGCTCTGAAGTATGATTCGTTATTTGTTCATTTGTTTACCCTAGTACCCTCTATAAAGGCAGATTATATACCCTCTTGATAAAAAGTTGCTGGGGAGCCCTGCCCTTGCCTTGTACAGGTGACCTTTTTTGTTAATTCTACTATGGCTTTCTTGTGGGAGTAGACACTGGTGAAATTTTTAATCAGTTTATTATCATGTATTCCAATAAAAACATAGTATTAGGATATTTTTTACATTTTGACATTCCACAATTGATTTTTCGAAGAAATTTGTTTCACATGTGATAATTTTATTAAAATACTTGATAGCAAACTGAATTAAAAATTTTTCCTCTTAACATCTACATATTGATATGCCAGTCTTGGTAAATCAATTTAGTATTGATGCGTTGAAAGCCTGGCTAGAGCAACTTCTACGCAGATTTTAAAATACCATTGTGTGAAAACTCATGTTGAACTGATTAAACAATCGAAATTATTTACAAGTAGTACTTTGCTAACAAATAAATAGATATAATAAGAAATTAATTTAAATGAAGAAGTAACTTGTAATTAAACTTGATTATAACTTTAAATCTCTCATCTGGCCTAAAAAATAAAGTTTGATTTGGAAAAAATTGAATAGAACAATTTGTTTTGTAAAACATATTAGGTTTAGATTTTTTCTAAAGTTTGATTTCATCTCAAAACACCTGGATTAATATTTTTTTAATAAATAAACTTACTTAAAAAACTTAATCTAATTATTATAAAAGAATATAGTGTGAGATTTAAGATATTAAAAGTAAAATTATCTTAAATTTAAATATGTAAAATATAAATTTATTAGTGAGATAATTTATTTTTAATTTAAGTTAGTTATACATAAAATCATATATTAATATGACATGATATCTTAGAATAATAATTAACGCTATTGATCCAAAAGATTTTTGATATACAATATCTCATGGATATTTATAATATTTGTATATACAATTACATAAATAATAATAACCATAAATTGTATAGTTTATTTTGAATTTTAAATAATAATAAATTTACTTGTAACTTACAAAATTTGTCAAATTCAATAGACTTAGTTTAAAAAAATAAATAAAAATTTAAAGAAAAATTTAATTAAAAAGCGGGCTCCAACTTTTTTGTTTTAAGGAGAGCCCAACCAAGTTTTTCTAAGCTTACTCAATAATTTGGTCTACTTGTAATCCTATTAGTCACTATTCTGAGATGCGAGCGGTGAGAACAGTTCCGTGTGGTCTGTGTATTGTAGAATGTGAAGAATTCAACTATGAACTTTGCATTAAAAAAAAAAGAAAAAGAAAATGACTGCAATGTTTATGTAAAAATATTTTTTAAAAATATATTTTAAACATCAAACAGTTAAAATTATAATATCATTTTTTATATTAAAATTTGACTGAAATGTTTTAATACATATAATTAATAATTTCTAGAAATTGAACTTGGACTAATCTTTCTACAAGGTCAAAATTTGATCCAAAAGACTTCAATTTGGAGTTTAGAAGAGTTGTTTACATATCACTCAAAATTTAAAATGTTATTTGCATATATAAATTTACAGAATTATCTCTCGAAAAAATAATAGTTAAAAAATTTCTTTAATTTAACATGTCACTTTTTTTATAATAAATTAATGAATCTGCTTACGACATGAGTACTCAAATTTGAAAATTTAGAGGGTCTACTTTTAAATTTAAAAAATAAAGGATTATCTAGGTATAACTTGGAGGTCAAAATCTGTAAAATATTAATTCCATTATTTGGCAACTTTCCGCTTAATTTATTTTCCTCAGTCGAAAAGGGGTTCATTTTCGCAAAGAAGTCCTCTGGCCAGTTTGATGCTTCCCGCGCCGAAATGCTAGCTGACCTTCGCAGTTCTCTGGTCCAATGGCATTTCGCTTCCTTCTCCACTCCAAGCATCCCTCACTCACTATCTCAGCTTTATTCCCCACCATACCCTCTCGCTTCTTTTCTTCCCGATGCCGACGGCACCCTTTCACCTTACCTTCACAGCCACCTCCTTCCCCAAAGAAGGTCCCTTTCACCGTCTCAGTGCACGGAAAGACGTGGCAAGACCCTTACCATTGGATGGCCAACACTGAGGACCCAGATTTCTTAGACCATCTCAACCATGAAAATACCTACGCCCAAGCTTTCATGACCGATGCCCTCAAACTGCAATCTACTTTGTCGTCAGAGATGAGAAGTCGAATACCCACTACCATTTCCACTCCCCCAGAGCGTTGGGGACCCTGGTTAGTAGATTTTCGGCCTCTCAGCGTCTTATGTTTCTGGAATACTTAGTTCTTGGTTGATGTTGGAAGGATAGGCATTCTAATTTTTCCTTGAGAACTTATTTATATTATAAGATATAAGAGTGAATTGATATTATAGTCATTATGTTGCCTTATAAAATTGTTTTCCCCAAATTTGATTATGTCATTTCAATCCTCTAAAGAGAATTTTATTCAATCTCATGTCATGTTAAGCCCATTAATAAATTGCTAAAGTTCAAATGGGTGACATGGCGAAACATGAAGCTTGCGTTAGCAACTTCACGATATGCCGTTCATTCAAGTCTCATAACGAACTTAATATAATGATAATATTGCTGACAGAATATTATTTGGAGAACTGAAATAAAACGATCGAATTTGGGAAATAAAATTAAGATAAAATGTATCTTTTGAGTATCAAAAAGGTCCATTCACTTACCTTTAAAATTTCGGTTGTATGTGTTTTAAATAACACAAGAATACTGGTTTGTTCATTATTTAACTTTGTGTCTCGTGTGTCTTAAGTAACGACAACAATGTTGATTCTGTTCATATATCTCAATAATTTATTTTTTTTTATAAATTGGCTTCCAATTATATTGGAAACAAATCGCCACCTCAAACGATTCTCTAGATTATTGTGGTCTCTATAACGTTATTTTAGTCTGGCTCTGTTAATTCACCAAATAAGAGAGTGAATACTGGCTTAATAGAGTAATAGAATGAATGATTGAACTTTTAGTTTGCTGTGACCTGCAATGAGATTTAGAGATGAATCATTACTTTGATTGGTTCTAATTCATGGCTTATTTTATCCTCTCTTGGGCAGGCTGTATTACCAATACATTCCGGAGGGAAAGGAATATCCTGTACTGTGTCGGAGGCTAGAAACAGAGAGAATGAGCTGGTTGAAGACTTTTCTCCATTATACAATACCGAGATCAACACAGGAGGAAGTTCTGCTTAATTGGAATGAACTTGCAGAAAAATATGGAAAGTTTCTCATTTGACTAACTATTTGATACATGTTGCGCATTGCCATTTTCTTTCTCAGTGAATAATGTTAATTTTTTTTTTTTCTTCCAGTAGTTATATATAGAGGCATTCACCAGGAAAACTCAAAGAAGGGAGCTTTTCACCCTTATTTTTCTGATATCAAATATGGTATTTTGAGAAGGGGCCTTGGAAGTCCGGGGGTTGGGAGAAGAGGATTTGGAAGTTGGATATCCTGATTGTTAACAAGAGTTGGAACTAGCAGCAACCATTCTGTCATTGACAATAAAAGGAAAAAAAAAAAATGCGCATTTGAATAGTAGCGTGTGATTGAAATAAGATATCCTCATTTAGTTAGTTCTTAATAAAAGTGGCAGGTCCTGGGACCTAAGTAGGAAGTACCAAGGGTTTCTAATGTAGCTGAGTTCGATCCTTAAGCTGCCCCTTTTCTCATTTTCAACTCCCAAGGCCTTGTGCCTCTTGTAAAAAAGAAAGTCAATTACCAGTTTGTTGTATCTGTGGTTGGTGTTGAATTTTATGGTAATTAATTAGAAGTGAATGCATGCACACTTTGTTAAGTCATTAAGACACATATCATAGTAAATATTACATTTCAAAAGTAAATCATTTGAACCTTCAGCCAGGCTTCATAAGAAAGTTTTTCATCAAATCTTTGAAATTAACATTCTGTTTGTACTCTTTTCAGGGATTCATTGATAATATGTTGAATATTGCAGGGTATGTCCATGTTGGTACATGTAGAGTTTCACCTGATCATAACTATCTTGCATACACACTTGATATTTCGGGTGGTGAACGGTTCATGCTTCAAGTAAAGAATCTCAAAAGTGGATTTATAGATCCAAAATTAGGAGTTGAAGGTGTTGTTAGCTTGGCATGGGCACAAGATGGAAGTTCTCTCTTTTATACTCTGTCAGATGAAAACCAAAGACCTTACAGGCAAAGTCTCATAATTAGACTTTCTTTTCCTCCTCATATTCTTCTTTTTGGTGTTTTAATTTAAGATAGCTTTTATCCTTACTTCGATATGGTCACATGGCAGGGTTCTCTGCAGAAAACTTGCATCTGATTATGTGAATGATCTGCCGGTATTTACTGAGAGTGATTCCAGTTTTTGTGTGGATATAACAAGCACAAAAGATGGCAAGTTCATAACTGTGAATTCAAACTCAAGGACTTCATCCGAGGAAGGAACTTATATATCTTTGATTATGAATTTAGTATGAGATTATCCTTTTCTAGCGATGTGTTGATCTTGATGCTTATCACAGGTTTATGTTATAAATGCGGCCAATCCAATGGATGAATTACAAAGAATATGTAAGCGTGCATCTGGTGTACAGTACTTTGTGGAACATCACTATGGCTTATTTTATATACTTACCAATGCTCCAATGCTTGAGGGCAAGGGGTCTGGTGAAGATCTTTATCTGGTTAGATGCCGAGTTGAAGATATAGAGTCAGCTAAATGGCAGGTCATGTTTGGTCAGCTTCCAACATCACCCTTTTGAGTTTTCTAATCTTTATGGGCATGCTTTTATGTTAGTGCATCTCTCTAACTCATCTTTGACGTGCTTCTTTTATTCTTCAGAATATCATCCTTCCTAGTAAAGATATGAGCATATGTGATATGGACATTTTTAGTGGACATTTGGTTCTTCGCCTCAATAGGAAAGGTCTTCCTCAGCTATGTTCCTTTAATTTACCTATTCAGAATGATTGCAAGGTATATCAAAGCCTTCAAATTGTTACACTGACATTTACTAGTTATGCTTTTTATTCTCCTTAAACAAGTAGGTTGATTTTCTGCACTAGAATGCATCATCAGTTAACTTTTGACATGAAGCTCCATGAGAATGAAAATTCAATATGCTAATTTACACTTGCATGTTGTAACACCTAAGTTTGGACTTTGGATTTCTTGAGTTGTTTTGCAGTGTCAGATGGATATTGAGGATCTTGAACCCTGGTACTTTCCTCTGCCATCAAATGCATGTAGTGCCTTTCCTGGTTCAAATCATGACTTTATGAATACAGTTTATCGTGTGGTGCTTTCATCACCTGTGGTAAGTGACTATAAGTACATAGGCGGATTTACCAAACTTTACACGGATCATCTAATTATGTGATGCAGATTTGCTTTATATCTTCATTATAATAAAATTTTTTATAATATTTAAGTTTAGGTTGATTTAAGGAAGGTTAAATTGCTGGAGACATATATATCTTGTTGTTTGCAATTCATTTTAAGTCCTGAAATCATCAGGAGTTCAGGACCTACTCTAGGTCTATATGTCAGTTTATTTTCCTGATTTCAACACAAAATATTCCCCCCATATAGGAAGATAAGGTAACTAATTATAAAAGGATACTTTTCACTGTAATATATTGTTTAATGTGTAATTTAATGTGCGGAAGTGTTTTGTGACTATTTTTTCTAGCTGCTAATAGAGAAAAATACACTTTTGGTCCCTCATTTATCACAAATTTGTCATTTTGGTCATTCACTCATTGAAATGCCTAACATAGTCCCTCAATCATTAGAAAATGTCACACTTGGTTTTTCACTTTTCAAAAAATTATCAAATTTAGTCTTTTTGTCAAACCCTAAACCCTAAATTTAAGGGATTAAATTTGATTTTTTTTTTTGAAATATGGGGGGACCAAATGTGATATTTTCCAATGAGTGAGAGACTATTTTAAACATTTCAATAAGGGATCAAAATGGTAATTTTGTGATAAGTGAAGAACTAAAAATGTATTTTACTTGCTGCTAATATAAAGCCAAAATTCAGCTTAGTGTCAAAACTGTCAGTCTTGCTTATTGAAACATGAACCACATGTTAGTATTGTATTATGGTAACATGATTTAGATGTTGCATACAATTTAGAAATAGAGTTTATGTCACCATCAACTAGCATGTTTCCAAGCTTCCGTTACAGTGTTAAGTTTGCTTAGTTATTTAAATCCAGTATTCTGTCTTGTTGCTCTCTTGGTTATATGATTCAACTTCTTTGCATGGCATAGCAGAGGCCATAAACTCATTTAAATACATATAATTGTCTTCTATGGTTTCATAGAAGTACATAGTTGTTGAAGTAGTATATCTAGTTGCTTTAAAAGTGGAACTCTTATATTTGAATCTGACTTTTTCTTTTTCGGAGTGGGCAGATGCCTGATTTGATTGTGGATTATGACATGTCAAGACATGCATACTCAATTGTGCATCAAGAGGAAGTGAAGGGTGTTTCTGTTGATCAGTCACACATCGTAGATTTTGAAAATGAGGTTAAAATTCATGAGGCCCATAATGTGAAGAAAGAGTGTGCAACAAATTCTGGTTCTCAGAAATGGAGAGACTTTTCTCATGTATACTGTTGTCAGAGGGAGGAAGTTATTTCCTATGATGGTGTAAGGATTCCACTGACCATTGTGTACTCAAGAGAAACCTGGCAAAAGGGTCAATCTCCAGGAATTTTGCTAGGTTATGGAGCATATGGAGAAGTTTTGGATAAGAGCTGGTGTGTTGATTGCCTGAGTTTACTGGACCGTGGTTGGGTGGTGGCATTTGCTGATGTAAGGTAGGTTGCCTGATGTTTATCATTACAGCTCTGCTACTAGGTCATAGGATTGTTAAAAATTACACAAGTTGATACCAATTGTAAAATTATGCACATTGGTCATTGTTACATGGTCCTCTTGGCTAAGAAAATATATGTGAAATTTTTGTGACATTTGTAAATTTTGTTTATGTTTTATAATCATGTGATAATGTTCATTTTTGGTAGAGGCGGAAATGGTGGAGGTGATTCTTCTTGGCATAAATCTGGAAGTGGATTGAATAAACATAATTCAATATATGACTATGTATCATGCGGCCACTACCTGGTTAATGAGGGTTATGTTCATAGAGATCAGCTTGGTGCCATCGGATGGAGTGCAGGATGTCTTCTTATTGGTGCTGCTATGAATATGTATCCAGATCTCTTTCGTGCTTCTATATTAAAGGTTAGCTTTTGTAAAATTTTTCCCAAGCCCATATTTTCTTTGAGCTAAAAATTTTTGTCTGATGTATTTCAGGTACCGTTTCTTGATGTATGCAACACACTGTTGGACCCTAGTCTGCCCCTCACAATCCTGGACTATGAAGAATTTGGGAATCCTCAAATACGATCCCAATTTGAATCAATCATTAGTTATTCTCCTTATGACAACATTCCTCGAGGCTGTTGTTATCCTTCAGTCCTTGTGACAGCAGCATTTAATGATTCAAGGCAATCTCAGACTTGCCCATCATTCATTACATGAATTGCATATATATATTTCCTTGGCCTGCCTTGCTTGCTAAAATAATAAAGTTAAGCATTAAACATCTGTTTGCAAGAAATTTGATGACATTCAATTTCAGGGTTGGAGTTTGGGAAGGTGCCAAGTGGGTGGCTAAAGTACGAGACAGCACCTGTTCTAATTGTTCTCGTGCTGTTATCATAAAGACGAATATGATAGGAGGACATTTTGGTGAAGGCGGTCACTATGGTCAATGCGATGAAACAGCTTATGATTATGCTTTTCTTATGAAAGCTTTTGGCATTCTCAACAATTAAGTTAACTTATTTAAATAACTATAGGAAGGTTGTCTTGAATCAGGGGAAGGCTTTTATTCAGGTTGAAGAAATGATTAAGTATTTCTTCAGGATAAAATTTGGAATCTACAATTAGTTTGCAGGTTGTGTCAATAAAATGAAATCACAGTTCTTCAGTCTATTTTTTAAAAATGTTCAAATTATATAAACTGCATAATTATTTACTGATTCTTCGTGAACTTTCTATGGCTTCTCCTTCTTATAGAGGATTGCTGTTTGCAGGCGAAAAAAGTTATTGGTTGTCTGAAAATACAAGCATTTCTGTTTGGAGAGAAGGAAAAGATGAGATTTGTCATGATTTTGATTCTGCTAAGATATCGCGGGATTCCAAAGTGAAAATATGATAAAATGGTTTGAACTCATTCCACAGAAACTGCTTAGTTGTGATACATACTGCTGAAGGTTCTTATACTAGTTGGAAGTAGGAAACGGACATAGGAGTTGTGTTTGGAAGCTGGTCCATTTTGATGCCAGAAACTTATGACAATGAAGCTCTAAAGGAAATTTATATTACTTTAAAGCAAGACTTAGCCTTGGCCCTGGAGTGTACTTGTAATCTTTTTCCCACTTCTCACGTTTCTGTTTCTTGTACATTTGGTTGTAACTTAAGGGCTTCGATTGGTGGCCAAAAAGAAAAAAAGAAAAAGAGCTTGATTAGGAGAATGATATGGAGTGGGGTGAGGTAGGATGAGATGGTTTGAGCATCTCAACCATTGATTAAACGTTTAAGAGTTATCCCTAATGATCTTTTTTTCTTAGTTGGTCAGATTCTTAAATTACAAACCATAAATCCTAAATCCTTAATGTTCAAATCACTTCAGAGTGGGTGGTTGGGATTCTTTTCAACTATTCATTCCCTTTTCTAATCATCTCTACATGGCTACGATTTTAGAAGAATTAACATTATAGATATAATGAAAATTTTGTCCTAAGGCCTATCTCACTTTATTAACATCTAGTTAACAGGGAGAGAAATATAATCTATTTTATATTAAACTTCCAGTTGGTAAAGTACGTTGTTTTTATTACTCTACATCATGAATGACTATTTCATCTCTTCTCAAAACTTTCAATCAAGCCCTAAATGTGGTGATGTGTTATAGATGACTTATTTGTTGTCATAGCTCCATTGATGTCATAGATGACTCATTTGTTGCTATTAGTGTTCAAGAGCTGAGTGACTGGGTATACTCGGCCTAACCAAGTAGGCATAATTCTGGGAATATTATTTTGATTTATGAATTTAAATTTAAGCTCAAACATTAGGCCTATAAAAATTCAAGACCCAATTGTCTAAAATTTGCACTCTACTAATTTAATTTTTTGAATAGATCAAATATGACAAAAAAGATGAATATTTGAAATGTTGTTAAAACTGTTGACCCAACATTTTTTTCCAAAACAAAAATTGAACATGTTTTAAAATCAAGTTAGAGTTCGGCTTGAGCACAAACCTAACATCAATAAGTTTATTATGCTTTGAAGCAAGCTCGGCTTGGCCCTACTGCAGAAGTTGGAATATTGGTTCTAGGGATGTTATTGTTAAAAAAAAAAAGGGATCTAGGGGTGTCCATGGAGTGAGTGAGCACGGTTGGATCGGTTTGGGATGAGTCAAATTAAAAGTATTTGCAATTTTTTCAAGTTGGGTCTTAAGATCATATCAGACTGGCCCAACCATGTAACTAACCAGGGTGGGCCAAGTCCCAGGTTAAGAAAAATACCATATCTTAAAACTAAATAAGATTTTAGATCTTGCATAAACTTAATCTATGATTACCCTCAATTGAATTTTTTTGGTGTGATCATTGGGTGGGGTAAACAACTAGATTAAAAATTTTATGATTTCTTTTCATGTTAATAAAATATTATTAATACGGTGATGTGCAAAGGTGAACTTTTCAAAATTATCCTTGTAAAATTGAATATGAAAATAAGATATTTCAACTCTATGCCAACTCATCCTCCCAATCAAGTTGTTAAGATAGTTTGTCAGATACTACACTAGGATGTGAGCTTAGAAAGATAAAATTTAAGTATGATTTATATGTCTTATTTACTTTATTTTTTAAATATAAATCATGACATGTTAAATTTTTTTACATTTTAACTCTATATTATTGAATTTTTTGAAAAAATTTCTTCCACGTGTTAAGTTCAAAAAAAGATTATTAGAAATATCTAAAATTTTACTTAAGTTTTGTCTTTGCTTAAAAAGTTGTCAAGTGCTTCGTTGTTGTTGCCAACTTTTTAAGCTCATAATTTTATGTCATTTAAAATAAAAACAAGGGTTTATGCAATAATTAGACCAAGGATGCACCATTTTCTGTACAAATTGAATGCCACCTTATAACAAATTGATGATGAAGGTGAAAACAGAAGTTGACGTCTTCAAGGATGACTTCACAAAGCAGTCGAAAATGAAGGTTTTATGTTTTTTGTTTTTTCAAAAAATTATATTAATTTTCTCTTCAAAATTAATTCCTAAGTTTTTTGGTGCATAATTTGAAGAAAAGTTCACAAATTAAATAGCATTAATTACTCGATTCAAAAAGAGACACAGTGACATCCAATATGAAGCCTTGTTTTCAGCATGTTTGTAATTCTAGAGTGAATTGTACTCCAAACTTATGAACGGCGTCGTTGTCTCTGTCACAATTATAAATGGACAGAAAATGAAACAAATGAAAGATGGGATGTTAGTTTATTTTATTTTCTGGTTTTAAATTACAGCTACTATATATAAATGTTTACCATCAATTTCATTTCTATGAATTAGTTAAACGATGAACTCGACAATCCCCACTATGGAATGCTATTAATGCTCACTTCGTAACGAGTTAATTGAGTTTACGTTAAGCTCTCCGTTCACAAAACATTTTCTGATTCCATAGTGATTACAGCTGAAAACAATTTGGCGTTTGTGAAAGTGAAAGTGTTATAGTAATCAATAGCCATGTTTCTTGTTTTCAATGAAAATGAGAGAATTGACAAACACACACAAACCAAAAATGCTTTTAGTTTTCGATTTCACAATATTAATAAATCATGAATATCGCGGAATTAATATACTCTTTTTGCACCATGAAGCTTGTTACACAAGAAAAATTTACTAAAACTATATGTCAGCAGTTAAAATTGATAACTGACGACCCAGGCCCCAGTGACCAATGGAGCAGCAAGCTAGTTGAAGGAGACAATCAAAAGAAAACAGTTGAGGATAAAAACCAATGAAATTATTAGCCGAGAAGCCATGGTTGAGCATAATAGAAATTGCAAGACCTAGGATAGTGTGGATTCTCCAAAATCGCCACTTTCAAAGGAAGGAATGAATCACGATAAAGCTGTGAATATAGGTGTCAAAATGGGCCAGACTGCTGGGTTAGTGCCCACCTTAGTTTGATGGGTTGTGATTATAAACTTGGTCTATCAAATAGGTTAAATGAGTTGATCTATTTAACTTATTAAAAAATTTTTTTAGAAAAATTGGTAAGGAAAAAATTCCAAACAATAATATTTCATTATTAAATCAAATATTAAATTCTAATTCCAAAAATACATTATGGTTAAACAAATATTAGATATTTAAAGATAAAATAAGGAAAAATGCTAATTACGATCATGTAATATTAAACCTTTCACAAAAGAAAATCCACAAAACCTTTTAAGTGGATTAACCCACTAGCCCACCGAATGGATTCGTTTAACTCAAAGGTTAAGTGGGCTATGTTTAATCCATTAATGTTAAATGAGCTGAATATTGCAATACAACCTACCATTTTAAGGATTAAATGCGTTCAACTTGATTGATCGAACTCGTTGTGACAGGTATAGCCATTAAACTAACAATGACACAAGGAGGAAATCATGGCTCAATGTGATAGCATACTTGCTTGCTAAAGAAGCTATAAATGGAAAGGAAAGCTCAAATGCCATACACAGAAACTAAAATGGATCCTTTGTTGTTGAATTTATCAATAGTAGGTGTTGTAAAATTAATTGCAACTGTTGAATCAAGTTATTAAATTGTTTGTAATAGTTGGATAAAATTTTTAAAAATGACCAGTTTTGGTTTTTAAAAATGATTGATTTTGGCTTTTAAATTTTGAATAGCTGCTGTTTGATGGTCCTATTAATTAAATATAGAACATTGAATGGCTCCAACATAAACCTAATAGTAAGGGATCTGAATTTCAAAGAAACCTCACTAGAAACTCACATTGCAACTACCTTTATATTTTTTTTTTAGCAATTTACTCACTTTCTTTATAGCATTTGTTTACTTCTTTCCAAATTAATAATTTACAAAGTTATAATGTTTGAAGCACTTTCACATTCAATTTTCGTTCATGCATGTACAAATTCATTCAATTAATGCAAATGAGTGTATGTAAGCATAAATCCATCGTTTACTTCACATATCCAATTACAATGTGTTTGTTTCTAGGCTTAGCTATGTTTAGTACAAAGGAGAATTAACTCTTCTCTTAGAAAGTCCCAACTCTTATAATAGGGACTCAAGATTGTTATCTAAGACTATTCAAAATGGTAATCATCATCAACTGGCTAGTCAATTGTCACTCGAAAAAAAAAAATTACTTAATTGACCCCTCTCTTAGAAAATTGTGTCTTGTCTCCCATATTAGCTTATAAAACAAGGGTCAAACATTGATAACTAAGATTGCTCAAATGGTAGGTAGGGATGTAAAGCAAACTAGCTTAATTATATCAAGTCGGGTTTGGCTAGGCAAAGAAAAAAAAAAAGTCTTTTTGATTGGAGAGGAATAGGTTTTGGGTTCACTTGATACCTGGCCTAGCCCAGTTCGACTCAGTTCTTTTTTTTTAAAAAAAAATTATTTTAATTCTTTTCAAATATTAATGCTTTCCCATTCCATTTTTTATATCAAATATTAATTTTGCATTCCACCTTCAAGAAAACATTTTTTTATTAGTAAAAAAATCATATTCTAAAATTTGCAAAGAAAAGAATAGAGACTTAGCATGGCCCAATTTGACCTAACCTTGCTTGATCGCCAATCGAGTCTAATCGGGTCAAGTCATATCTCAATTCTTTAAAATTGGCTTAATAATTAAATCAAACCAAGTCTCAAGTTTTGTACAACCCTGACCTCACCTATGTGCACCCCTTGTGGTAGGCATCATCAATCAGCTAGCAATTGCCTTTCTAAAAAAATCATTCAACATTCATAACATTTAAGGGTGAACATGTTCTTATTAATACAATGTCTAAGGCTAATATATGTCTTGTTGATACTAAATTAGAACTTAGGTTTGATCTCTTTGAAGAACACTTTAAGATTGAAATCTAAACAATATATTAAGTCATAAAGAAATTTATTACAACAAAATCTAAAAATATTAAAATAAAAGTTTTAGTTATATTTTGAAAAACAATAATTTCCATCATTATCAAGTTGCTTATTTTATATAAATACTTCTATGGTTAATTTTGTACATATCTTTATAAGGGAGAATACACTTTATTATATGGGTTTGTTTACCAATGCTATATATTCAATAATAATTCAATTGCTATTAGTGTGCACAATAAACAAATTTTCAAAGAGTGGGATTGATCAAATGTGAAATACAAAAATTTTTAGGAATGACAATTATGTGAGATGGGGGTAGGGGATACCTTTTTGCTCCCTGTCCATGTTATGGAATTCTACTTCTAACTTATATGAATTATGATTCCATCATTCTAAATAAGAAAAAAATAAAATGAAGGACTGAGACATAATTATAGAATTAGATTGCTTTCATTTGAAATTAATGTAAATATAAATATTCAATGAAATGACTAAAAGAGATTAGGAGCCTATGGAGTATGATCCTTGGCCTAGCTACCCTTAAGGAGATTTTCTCTCATGTCCCCATCTATACAAAGAAAGAAAAAATCTCCAAATGATGTTTCAAATGGTTGGGATCACCAAACTTAGGAAACTTTCACCATTCTAAAAGGACAAAACCTTGTTTTGGTCCGCCACTTAGCCTTCCATCTCCATTTTTGTCCCCTACTCAGCTAGGCAAACTCCAAATTGGTCCATCTATGATGCCATCATTATTAAATAGCTTACATGGCACGTTTAGTGCTAATGTGCCACGTTAAGCATTGATGTGGAAAAAAAAAATGGTCCCTCCCTGCCACGTCACATGCTAGCTAGCCCTAAAAACCTAAACCTACTTAACATGTGTTTGACCTAGACATTTTGATTAAAAAGGGAAAAAGCCATTGTGAGTGTTTTGCATCTCACTAGCAGTCCTCTTTGTTACCATATCGATGTCATACCTTTTGCTATGACCTTGCCAAAGTTTATCTTCGCTTCCAAACCGTTATCTATTGCAAGATGGAACTTTATGAAGGGGAGATGCAGAATGGGCTAAAGAAGGGCATTCAAAATCACAAAAGGGAAATGGGCTCATTATTTTCATGGTTCACTAAGGTAAGATGTCGATTTCTTCAAGTTTTCTTTTTTGATATGTCAATTTCATCGAAGCCCCTTTTGATATGTCGATTTGGACTTCCCTCTTTGATGTGTGATATCTAGATTTGTAAGGGTTGATCCATTCAAGATTTTACAACTCAAAGTAAGTGAATGTTGCATTCTAACATTAGTGGAGTGAAATGGTAGTTCCTATAAAGATGTACAAATCTTGACTTAGGGATCATTTTCTATAAATTTTGACATGTAAATGTGAAAGTATATTTAATTAACAAAACTTAAAGTTGCAATAGTGCAATAAAAAGTTCCTGCAATTAGTGACCATGTCTAACATGTGAAGTGTTAACATCTAACTCATGAGCTATGAGTTCAGCTAGTTTTGTAATGTGAATTTTCATATCCAAGTAGTTGATGTTAAACGAAATTTCAATTGTTATTTGTGCAACTTGAAGTTCCCTTGTACATTTAAGTTTATGAAAACACATGAATAAGCATATAAAATATAAAGATGAATTGCTTTCATGGATTTTGCAAAAAAATATTATCATACAATACCTCAGCCATAATATAATATGATGTCTCTATCAACTTAATACAGACACAAAAATAAACACAAACACATATAAATCATGTTGAAGGTTCGAATGCTTTAGTTGAGTTTGCTCTTTCTAAAGACTTTAGTGGCAATGAAGTTGATAACTATAGCCTTTCCTATAAAATAGAATAATTAGTCTTCCAGAATGCAAATGTATACTTTAGGAGAATAATTATACTTGGCTTATTTAGTTCTTTTGTTTGGCGTGAAATAAAATGTGAGAAAATCAACAATGTAATTTTATTGGCTTTATTTAATATGGTATGTGCTTTATATGGTAGTATATGCGAATGCAAATGCATATTGATGGAAATGAGTGGCAGCGAAGCATCCTCAGCGTTGTCATTTTCTAATACCGTACCACAACCATAGATAATTTGGTGTAAGTGCAGATTAAGAGTTGTAATTTAAGCCTTGTCAACGAAGAAGAATCCTATAACAAGAAGTTCATGGGTTGCCTCCTGTATGACTAAGGCACTTGTTGTAACTTCTTTGTAAGGGTAGGCGATAAGTGCTTGAATTGGGAGAAAGAGACAGTTAAAGTCAAGCCGATGTCATATTTTATGGCTGTAATAGGACTTGTTATGTTAAGGTCTTGGGTAGCTATACTAATGTACCACTATATTTAATATTGGCTAATTGTATTTAGTATAGATGTATTGTGCAGGGAAACACACATTTTGAAGGTTGCATTTTAATTTAGCCTTTTTGTTTATGGAAGACCATGCTACTATTGTATTTGTACCATTATATTCTGATTGTTAACTAATGTATTGTCTAAAAACTAGCACATATTGTTTTCTTAGTAATATTTTGTGTTGCTATCAGTGAGTACATATTGCTTCTAGTCTAGATTTTTTTTTCCAATTAACTAATTTTCCAATTTGAACTATTTTTTTAGCACTTGCCTTCTTTTCTAGTTTAAACTAATTTTTAATTAACTAATTTTTTTCTGTTATAAACTAAGATTTAGTTAAGTACTTTTTTTTCTAGTATAAATAAATTGTCAATTAAATACTATAATGTTCAATTAACTTTTTTTTTTCCAATTTAAACTAATATTCAGTTAACTACTTTTTCCAATGTAAAGTAAATTTTAGCTGTTCATCTTTTTGTCTATATTATCAATATAATTGTCATTGTACACCATAATGCTTGTTGTGTATTTACAAATATGCTCTGTAAATAGTTAACATGCATAGAAATAATATATGTTGATGTATACTATCATTTTGCATATCTCTTCTTAAATGAGACAAATTTGACATGATAGATTACAACAAGATATAAAAAGTATTTCAATAAAAGCAAATGCCTATAACAGCTAATTATGTTAGTTACAAATAACATATTATCATCTTCTAACTTCTTTGACAAACAACATAAAAAAATACACCTAAAAGTATCATTAAAGTAAGAACCAAAATACATATCCATTAAATAATTTATGTTCATGCTGTATTCTAGCCAATTGATAATTCTTGGGTCCCAGTCAAGTAAGGTGCAAACTGTGTTCTCGTATTATTGCTTACAGATGCAATGGTCTCTCTGGTAACTATGTCCCTGATTAAGCCTCCCCTTCAACTACATATAAGAAGTGAAAGTGTTAAAACCAATTATTACTTAGGCAAAATGGACAATTAACCTTACCTAAGGACAATTAAGCCTTGGGCAACCTAAGTTAATGGGACCTTTTTCCTCTGCTTCTTTGGTCTTCCCCTACTCCTTTTCACAAGAGAGTCTTACACCACAATTATTGTCTGTTGATAGGTAGGATATATGGTTCGTATGCTTTCTTATAAGTAGCTTAAGTCATGTTACGATCCACATTATCTTTAGGGTTGAGGTTTCACCATCTAATTGTTGCAAGTGCTTGGGCACATAGTATGCCACATAGGTCTCATAACTTGCAAGAGCAACTACATGAACCCAAGTTAACAAAAACCTGTTCAGCCTACACTAAACCTCAAACTACTTATCATTAGCCCTTACCTGACTCATTTGTTTGTTCATTTCCAACTTACTATATACTCGTGGACAAATTTGTCCTTTAAACATTTGTAGTTGCTTCTATTGGTCAATCATTCTTTTCATTATGTAAATTCTGATTTCTTCCAAAATTGTAATTATAAGCTTGCCTTTTGCTTTGAAAATTTTGGAATTGAATTGTTCACATATATTATTGGTGCAAACTTGACTCTTGCTACTTGGGTCGAATGCTGCATGGGTCCACTAGCTAGGAGGGATTCTTTTACAAGCACTCTTATGCCTTATTATTAAATTGCTTCAATTGGTCTATTGTCCTAGTAAAGACTTGCATGTCATCACTTTCACACACCTCCATAAAAAGTTCTTCAACTCTATACCCTTGAACTGCTTGGCATAATTGTTGTATATATGGTAAACACAAAGTTGGTGTTCACTATTAAGTGGTAGTTCAACAATAGTAGGTATCAAGCCCTAATTATGGAATAAAGCAAACATTGGTGAGAAATTAACCTGTGACTAACAATAAAACACCTGTTTAATGAGCTAGATAAAAAAGTGCATACCTTTTGTCATTTGATGATTGAAGACCATGCACATCTATTAAAGATAGGCTCTATACCCTCAAACAACTTTCTAATGAACTAACCTCATGTGTCCTTACTCTCAGTCTCAACCACTGTTATGGCTATAAGATAAAAAGAATTGTTTTTGTCTTATTTAACTATAGACAATAACTAGCCCTCAAGGTATCCTTTCAAAAAGTAGCTGTCTAAACCAATCATTGGGCTTACACTCAGTTATGAAGCCCATCTTACAAGTTTTATAGCTAGTTGAAAGTAGGAGGGAGCTATAGAACAATTCTAAAAATGCCAACCTGGCACTTACTCTTAGGGTTACTTCGTATAATCTCTTAGCAATATTCTCGAAGTCATTGATAGTGCTCTTTTTCATTTCCCTCCATAAATAGTTTAACCTTTTCCCATGCTTTATATGCCTTGCCCATTGGTAGACTGATGCAAAACATCTCTTTGACGTAATTTACTACATCTTTTCCTTCTGGTTTTGCATTATGTCGTAAAAATGCCAATAACTTCATAGCTAGCTTTGGTTTTTATGGTCCTATTGCAGGTGTGTCCATCGTTGAATGTCTTGACTTGGAACAAATTTATCACCCATGACCATGAGCAAAGCATCATTTTGCTATATGATGAGAGCCATTTCATTATACACTCACATCTAATATGACATAATGAGAGAAACAAACCCACTAAACTGTGTGTAAGGACTTTGTAATCCTGAATTCTTTTCATTCTTTTCAACATGAAAAACTTAAGCTATTTGTACATTCTCAGTTCCAAAGTTATGACTTTCTAGAACTAAGTCTTCCGATCAAAATTAATGGGGACAGAAGCAAATACTGTATAGTTACTATATGACATTAAAATACCACATGCATATACTATTTGTTTCAAATATAAAAGCAAGTACTTTCATTGAATATATTGTTTATTTGTTCATTTCCAGTTATTCTTTCTTCACTATCAAACACCCTAAAGGAGGACAAAATCAAATAAGGACAAAGCCATTCATTTTTCACTATTTAAATGGCCCCACCATTAACCATGCTTTCAATCCCTTTTTTTTTTTTTTTCATCTATTTGGTTAGAACATCACATGACTACCCACCCATTGCAAGTGGCCCCACCATCAACCATTAAGTCACTTTCCAACAGGTCACCATACCTAGTCACATTGAAAGACCTTTACCAGGCAGATGGTAGAATACATAGTAACCTTAGTCTTGGTCTACGTTCGTTTTGTTTACCTTCCCTTAAGCTTTCAAGATCCCACTTGGTTGAATGTAGTAGATTGCTTGAACTATTTTGCAGGTGAAAGTCAATGGAGACACAACGATGGATATGGTCGAATGGAGCTACTAGAATATAGTCGACAAAGCTTAATGAAGATGGCAATAACCTTTTGATGGACGAACATTGGGAGGTTTGGGTTTTTAGGGCCAATTGGCATGAGGCATGGCAGGGAGGTACCCATTTTTTTTCCACATCAACACTTAACCTGGCACGTTAGTACTAAACATGCCATGTAAGACTTTTAATAACGGTGGCATTATGAGGGGACCAAAATGGAATTTCGAAGGAGTGGGGTTTCCAAAATGAAAATGGGGGCTGAGTAGGGGGGAATAAGGTTTTTGTCTTTCCAATAGATACAACAAGTTTGTTTGAAATTTTCCTTTTGAGTCCTACAGAGCTTCTTTTCTTTATTTCTCGACTTCTTTCTTTGTAAGCCTACGATACTAATGAGCACTATTTGTCCTTGCTCGGTAATAAACATAGTTTTGAGCCCTATATATCACTATTGTGTTAGGCTGTCTACCAAACCAGAATAACCAATTTACTCTGAAAGCAATTATTTACCTTGTTATACTAACTAGGTGCGAATCTCTTCGCCTTTATCATCTTCTTACTTCCTTTGTAACCCCGAAAACTATAGAACTAAATTAACTGAAGCTTTTCTCTCTTTCACGGTCTTGACTATATTGTGCAATATTCAGAGAGCTTGTTTGTCACTTATGGAAGACTCTCCATGGATTAAAACCTACGGGTGAAAATTCATTTTGTCACCACAGTTAATATAACATGAATAACAAATCAAAGCAAAATGGAAATTCGTTAATTTGGTAATTATTCCAGTGCATGAGAATAGGGAAATGGTAAATGATCATATAGGTTGGTAAATAGCGGTACTTATTCCAATGCTAGTAATTTTCAGTTGTTGAAATTTTTATTTTCTCATTTAGTACGCGAAACATTTATAATTTACCGAGTTTATATGCTAAATGACAAAGGCTCAAAGATTAGATACAATAGAAAGATGCATGGCTTAGTAGGAAAATTAAAAATGATAATCTAAGGAAAAAGATGCGATGCTCACGTTTTCCTGCAAAAATATCATTTGTTTATGGTATCCTTTCTCTGTCTTTGCTATTAATTACAGTTTTCAATTCGCTCAGAAGGCAATCAAATCATAGGAATGAATATTCAAATTTGCCAAATATATATATATATATATATAGTGCATCCTCCTTTTCCTCCGTGGGAAGGTAAACGAAAGAATAAGATTAATAAGAATAGCATTAAAACCAGCTGAAGAATAAAATAGAGTAACGAACAAGCAATAATAAGTTGCTATTAATATTAAATTTACAATAATTTCACAAATCATGAATATGTATCATATCCTACATTCCCATCACATATTCTCTATTATTATTATCACGTACTGCAGTACCCATCTATCATTACTTACTTGTAAATTTAACAATATTGTGGTTAGGTAAAATTCATTCTTTTGTCAGTCTATGCTGCTATAATTCTTGTGAGTTGTTTTTACACAGATTTACAAAATTGCCAAGGATAATTCAAACGCTGGAAAAATTGATTAATATTAATTAATTTATTATAAACTTCAGATCTATGGGATTCACGTGAAGAAGCTAAACATCTCATTCAAATATCCGATTTTTAAAATTTCAATATATGAATAGTAGAGGTGTTCTAACTTCTAAGGCAGAAAAATATGGCCCGGTCCACATCCGGTCTAGTTGGACCAAGAACATACATAATCCATCTGAGCCATCAAGTTTTTTAATTAACATTTGATTTTAGATTTTTTTTTATAAAAAATAACTAATTTAAATGAAAGGAAAACAAAAAACTAAAACTAAAACATATATATTGAATTGGGTCAAATCAGGCCTATACTTTGACCCAAGACTGCTTCTTACATTTTATACTTAGTTCTTTGACCTAAGGTGCTCTAATGAATAGGCATCCAAAATCAAGTAAATTAAATTTTAATATTAGTTTTGCTTTGCTGATAACAAATTTTAAAACTTAGGAGTTAATGGGAAAAAAAATAATAATCCGGATATATACATCAATGATATACTTATACAAATGAACTATAAATTGACACAAATTAGTCAAAACATTATAAGTCTCACGTTTATGTCCAAATTCAATGCGTAATAGCTGCACATTTTTAATTTATTTCGTTATATATATGTGTGTGTGTGTATATATATATATATGTATGTATATGTAGTGTTTACGGCTTTGCCTACTATTCTAAATGAGGCTTGCGAACATATTATATCATTTATAGTAAAAGCAATGAAATGATTTTAAGGAAATGGTTTGCTAAGTCAAAATATAATCAATGCATCCTATGAATATTAGTTTATTAGCTTTAATATTTTGAAAATATAATTTATAATTAATTAATAATATGTGGTCAACGTATGCTATATATTGACTTTTTTTTCTTATTATAAATGTTTACCATAGCTTAAAGTCCGTATATTATTGCTAGGAATATTACCA
Source organism: Delonix regia (assembly GCA_037074485.1). Lineage (NCBI taxonomy): Eukaryota > Viridiplantae > Streptophyta > Magnoliopsida > Fabales > Fabaceae > Delonix > Delonix regia. The sequence continues at coordinate 24,642,660 of CM073457.1, forward strand.
TTTTCAATAATCTCATCATAAATAACAATTTTCGTTTACTTTAAATTACTGGGCCAACAAGAAAACAACTAAAAATGTACACCATTTTGGTTTATCATTATTTTTTATTTTTTATTTTAATTCTTCACTTATTATGTTAATTTTCAATTTGATCTGTCTCATGTAATTAAGACTAAAGAGATTAAATGTATAATTTTTTATGTTGGTGAGTAATCAAATTAAAAATATAAAAGACAGATAAAAGAAAATTAAAAATGAAAAGTAATAAAAAATAACAAAAAATTATATTAAAAATAAAAATTAATAAAGAGTCAAAATAATGTTTTAGCTCCCTTTTTTTTTTCCTGAACAAATTATATTGGGCAAATCCGTATGTTTTCATACATAAATTTTCCTTATACTATGCTCAACAACAACATAATAAACGCAATGACGGGAGGAGCATTAATTCAGTACATTTATTCCCAGAATGTATTGTACATCACTACACCGATCTTTAAATACCCTTTTACATTTCCAACTTCGATTCATTGTCTTCGTTGTCTTCCTACTTGACTCCTCCATTGCTCAGAGAGACTCCATTTTCCAATCCTTCAAACCAGAAAGAAACTCTTCCTCTTTCCTCATTTCCCTCTCTTCGAACTTCTAAATATACTGACAGATTTTCTTCATTCCTTTTTTATTTTCTTCTATTTCTGCTGACTAATTTATTTCTTTCATATATATTAATCTTTATATATATATATATATAGAGTAATAATTCATTTGTACACCTATCAATATAACCATGCCATATAAGAAGGTTGATTATGAGGATTCAGAAGAAGTGGAGGAACATAAAATGGAGAAGCCATACAGGAAGATGAAGTATGTGGGAGTAATCAAAGCAGAAATGCTGAAGGGTTTGATACTTAGAGGGGTGAAGGCTGAGAAGTTGAAAGGCCTGCTATTACATGGAGGGATTACAAATCGGAAGCTCTTCATGATTGCTAGGTCAAGATTATCATCTTCATTATCGAGGTTCAGGTTATGGGCACTTCTATTATATGTGGTGCTGATATGGATTGTTGCGGTGCAGTTTTACAAGAATCGTTCTGATCTTCTTCTTCCACCTCCAAGTACGTATCTGGTTTTTGTTTCTTATTCTTTGTTTTTAAATATTATGTTATGGGGTTTAATTCTGAGTCTATTCGAATACAGTTTGTAAAGTAATTAACATCCCTAGTTCGATTAAAAACAAATTCATAATCTGAGATTAAAGGATTTGTTAAAAAATAATAGCAATAAAGGAAACCGCTAGTTTTAAAAATAAAGAATTTTAGTTTAAATATTATTAATCGAAGTTGGATTGAAAGGAAAAGTTATCATAGTCAATACCTGGTATCTCTGGTAATAAAATACTATTTATTCTAATAAGTAAACCTGATTAATAATAGTAGTCATATATATGAATTTCAATTCACGTCCCATTTTTCATATGATTATTCATCATAAATTTGATAGTCTCATGAGATTCAGTTTTCTTAACAATTTCTTGAAAAGTGGTTTTTTTTTTTTTTTGGTTTTGGTGAAAAGTTTCCATCTCTATCATTATTTGAGATGATCTTAATGGTGTGGGAGAGCACTAAATGGTGTAAAATTAGTCAAATTGGCTATGTTCCTCTTATGAGCTTTAAAAGGGGACGTTTTTCGAAAAAATAATTTATGGGTATCTAGTAATTAATTTATGGGCATCACATTCATGCATGAACCTTTTCAGAAAATAAACCTGAAATTTTCCAGCATTAAATACTCTGAATATATAGGTATACTAGGTCCCTAAAGACACGGTATTATTATTCAATACGTTTTTGAAGTTGAATATTAAGAAATTAATTTTCAAGATCTGGATTGAGTGTTGGACAATATTTTAATTCTTCTCTTCTTGGAAAAAATACTCCAATTTTTTCTTTCTTTGAAACATTTGAGCCATGCATAAAATGAAATTTGTTTTCTAGATCTAATCTATGTCCAGCAATGGAAAAAATGTTATTTTAATAATTGAATTATTATTTTGATTTCTCATTTATTTTATTTTTTAAAATAATCATTTATTAATTGAAAGTTGTTATTTTTTACTCTTTCACGAGTTAACGGAATTTAGTTTGAGAGATTATATCATGGTAATGATTTCAAAAGTAAAAAAATAAAAATGATAATTTTCATTCAATAAAAAAATTATTTTAAGAAATTAAAATAAATAAAATAATGAAATAATAATTAAGTGATAAATCAATAACAAAAATAATATTTTTCTCTGCAGAAATGACATCATTCAGGTCTCTGATAATCACACTATAATTATGATAGCTGTCTTATAGTTGCACGGAAGTACATAAATAACATAACCAACATATATGCACTTTCCTTATGCTACATTAAAATGAATCTGCAAAATACATGGTTCTCAAAACTGTCCATAATTCATGAATTTCAGTTAAGACATTAAAACGGGGAGTTTTGTAACTATCATAGATTTACAATGATTGATTAAAAAGTTACATTAAAAAATTTCTGTGCTTCATTTGCGTGCAGGGATTTATGAGACTAATGGGTACCTCATGGTTTCTTCCAACGGAGGACTGAATCAAATGCGAGCTGGAGTAAGCATTTTTATTTTCCTAGTTTGGGTTCTCTTTACTTTCTCTTTGGATGATAGCCTCAATTTTTTTCCTTTTAAAATATACATAACATGTGTGAAACACATTCTTCAAGTATATCCTACACACTTTAATTAAACTTAATCATTTACATATTACTTATCTATCTTTATTTAAAATTAATATATATATATATATATATATATTTTCAATTTCACAAAGAAATTAAGAAAATCCAAAATACATTTTGTTCCCTTTAAATCCACATGTTTTGTATATTGTTAATTTATTCCGTTTTAATACAGTTCTAGATATGTGACATACATGACGTATCTGTTTCAAACATGACTAACTATTTTAAATTACAAATGCATGAATACTTTAAATTTTGTTTTGCGTATGTTGACAGAAAAAAAATAAAATTGTTTTGTGTCACAATCTTAGTGTCTTAATCATGTGAAATTTGATTATCTAGGATAACACGATAAAGTGAAGAAATAAACAAACTCATTTAAATAGTAGACTCCATAAAATGTAGGAGTCTCACGTATCTGTGCCTCTCGATCTTTATATAATAACATCCTATCATTTTCTTGGGTGTGTATTAATGCTTCTAGTGGCTCCTCAGTATTTTTCTTAATTTGGTTTATTTTCCTGCAGATTTGTGACATGGTTACCATAGCAAGATATTTAAATGTGACACTCATAGTTCCTCAATTGGACAATACCTCCTTTTGGAATGACCATAGGTGAGTGGAATTTGATTTCCGTTTCGTTTTTTAAAGCATGAATCTGAAAGTTACAATAAGCCAGTTTTATATGTATATTTTGATCACTCTAATCAAGCTGACATAATTTAACATTATTTTATTTGGTTTATCTGTAACAAAAACAAATTAAACCATAATTAAATTAAATAATCTGTACTTGTGATGGCAGCCAATTTCAAGATATATTCGATGTAGATTATTTGATCAAGTCCTTGAGAGACCAGGTCCAAATACTGAAAGAACTGCCTCCCAAACAGAAGCAAAGGGTGGAATCAGAATCCCTCTATTCCATGCCACCCATTAGCTGGTCTAACATGACATATTACTATAACGTGGTACGTAATAATAATTTGCTCAAATCAAAATCATCTGCTTTAATTTATTGCATTATTGTGTGATTGAAATGAAGAAATTTTAAAATATTACATCATGCATAAATATACAATAGTCCAAATCTAGTTTTAATATGCAACAAGAACGTTTCTTCTTATGAAAATGATATTATTGAAGGAAGAAAGAGATACAGTGGAACCCACTTGATATGGGCCCTATGCACCCCTCTTTTCTCGTTTACTATCATTTAATTATTAATTTAGTTTATCCTTAATTTTTATTTTAAATTTAATTGTTTAATTTTTAATTTATTTTTAATTTAATTCTTTACTAATTTTCGTTCTCAATTTAATCTATCATTTATCAATCCATTTTCAATTTAATTTTTCATTAATATAAATATTAACACTTTTGTCTAAAGTTATAGTTAAGACTAGGTAATTAAGTGTGCTAACTTTTAGATTAATATTAATGAGGACCAAAAATAGTAATATTATTATAAGTGAAAGATTAAATTGAGGATAAAAAATAAATAAGGGATCAAATTGATAAGAAACTAATAATAAATGGAAGACCAGTTGAAAATGAAAACAAACTAAAATTGAAAATTAACCAAATTTTTTTTCACTCCTTCTTTCATAAGATGGTATTTATCAATATGAATAATAGGGTCATTCAAGTAGAGAGCTCACTCTATCTTCTCTTTTTACCATTTTCTCTTTCAAACTAATTGATAAGAATATGTGTTCATTGTCAAATTTATTTGGAAACTAGTGATTTCAGTGTTATGATAATGAACAGATTCTTCCTCGCATAAAGACGTACGAAGTAGTGCACTTCACAAAGTCTGATGCAAGGCTGGCCAACAATGGAATTCCAGAGGAAGTTCAGAAACTGAGGTGCAGGGTGAACTACAAGGATCTGAGATTCGCTCCTCCGATTCAGAAGTTGGGTCAGAAGATTGTTAGGATTCTGAAGGAGAGAGGACCTTTCTTGGCTCTTCATCTTCGCTATGAAATGGACATGATTGCCTTCTCTGGCTGCAATGAAGGTTGCACACCTCAAGAGATTGACGATTTAACTAAAATGAGGTAACAAGTCATGTTTATTGTCTTCTCGAGTAAATTAACAAATTCAAGGATTGTTAGATCTGTTTGAATTATATTTTAAATATTCAAGAGGTATTAATATTTTACAATAAAAAAATTTTTACACATTAATTAATCTTTTTTCTCGTAGTTTAGGGATAATAGAATGATCAATGTTAAACAATTTATTATTTTTAATGCTTAATTTGCATATTTACTATTATTTTGAAGGCGAAAGCTATATATATTTAATAATTTGGAGGCCAAATTATTAATGTAATATCTTTATAATTATTTCTCTGTATTATGCGCTTAAATGTTGTTTGAAACTAAACTATTTTATAGATAATTTAAATGACTTTTTCTTTCACACTCGTCTAACTCATTCTGATTTTATTTATCCTGGACATTTCCAAAAGAATTTTTTTTATTAAGTTGTATGCACGTCCACAAATTAATTATAGAAAAAAATATCATTTTGATCCTTGATATATCACTAAATTATCATTTTAATTTTCTGCTCATTATATTTTTTGCAATAGTCTCCATTAATTGGAAATGGTCATTTTTAATCATTCAACGTGAATTAATAGGATTTAACTCAAAAGATTACATATATATAATGATTTTAAAAGTGAGAATCAAAAATAAAAATTTACAATTAGTGGAGACTATTTTAAAAAATAAAATGAATGAGAAGTTAAAATAATAAAAAAGTGATAAATCTTGGACCAACATAAAATTTTTCTCATTAATTATGTGATGGATTCAAAATTTTACATCTCGAGTCTTTCATTATTTTTGAATTGATAAAAAGGTTGATTCAATATAATCCAAAACCTGAGTACTAGTTGGTGTTGAAACTTCATATATAGATATGCATATCCATGGTGGAAGGAGAAAGAGATAGACTCAGAGAAGAAAAGAGCACAAGGTCTGTGCCCTCTAACTCCTGAAGAAACTGCTCTCACACTGCGAGCATTGGACATTGACCGTAACATTCAAGTTTATATTGCTGCTGGAGACATTTACAAAGCAGACAAAAGAATGGCATCTCTCAAACAAGCTTTCCCTAATCTGGTTACTATTTTAAACAAAACCCTCCTTTTATTTTATAAGCAGTCATTAGTTTCTGCAATTTTATATATATTTAAGTTATGGTACATTATGTTTAGGTGAAGAAGGAGACATTATTGGAAGCCAAAGAGCTTGAACCATTCCGGAATTTTTCAAACCAAATGGCAGCATTGGATTATTATGTGTCTATAGAAAGTGACATATTCGTCCCCTCTTACAAAGGTCACATGGCAAAACTGGTTGAAGGCCATAGAAGGTACACTTTTCTCAGCCATACAATTAAAAAATTGCATTTAAACTGATACACTTTTGTGACTTTGTAATCCAAAGTAGAACTCGGGCTGCCTATGAAGCAAAATAGGCCCATATGTTTTTAAAATGGGAAAATTCTATTTTTATATCCCCTAGTTGTAGTAAATTTTTCAGTTGTCCCCCATGATTTACAAGTTTGTAATTAAGTCCTTATATTTTACAAATATTTTAAATTAGTCTCTAAAATTAAAATTATGTAAGTATTTTATTAAATTTGGTTGATGTAACTAATTACATATTCTCTTAATATTTTAAATATGTATGATTTATGTTAATAATAAAAGTAAAAGTAGATAATGAAACAAAATTAACTTACATATATATATATATGAAAAATTTTTAAACAAAATAAAGCAATATAAATTAAATTATAAATCACCTACTTATAAATTTTCATATTATATGGATCAAATTAAAAATTAAGTGAAACTATGAAGACGGATCATATAAATTTTCCTTTAAACATTGAATTAGTTATCAAGTAGGATAAGGAGCAATTTACGATTTAATAATTTGACCATAGTTGAAAAAATTTAAATAAATAGAACATGTTATAATTAAATTAATATATGTACATCATTAAGGACTATTTATAATAGTTAATAATATTTGTGAGAGACAGCAAATCTATGTAAAATGAGTTGGGTAGAAGCCGAGGAATATCATAAATCACCACAGCAGAATGTCAAAAGTTTAATTGGACAAAAGTTTTTTTTTTTTTAAATCACTACAAAATTGGTTTAGTGCAAAAATCATATGACTTCTATTGATTTTCTACCAGCCTTTTTCTTGGCTGGTCAAATAGACCGGAACCATGACCAGTTTACTGGTTTTCTAATCGAACAAACCGGTTTAATTCGGTTTCATTGCTAACAATATACTTGTCCTTAACACTAAGATTGTGGTCCTAATGTTTTGGTCAGGTACTTGGGGTTTAGGAAGACAATTCTATTAGACAGAAAGCTTCTGGTTCAATTGATAGACCAGTACAAAAATGGGACAATGAGGTGGAACCAGTTCTCTACTTCAGTGAAGGCAGCTCATGCAGACCGTGTTGGAAACCCTACTATGAGATCAGTGGTGCCTGGTAAACCCAAGGAAGAAGACTACTTCTACACCAACCCCCAGGAGTGCTTACAGTAATTGGGATGTCTTCTGTGATGAAGAATTTATGCTTTAATAATTTGCTTCAAGATGGGGGTTACTTCTGACACAGTCGAAGACGATTCTCAGAACGATTAGAGATTTTTGATGATTTTCATGTTTGACATTCATATGAAATTTCATTTTTAATACCATTATATTATTACTTTTGGGTGTGTTTATGGATTATACCAACCATACAAAGGCACGGTGATATTTGTGAAATTGATAGTTTATTGATGTCTAACTATGAATTGTGGAGTTAACATTTATATTTTTAGTCCAAGAATTGCTCTGGTGAAGTGGTTAAACTAAAAATGATAAATTCAAAGGGATTTTAATCCTCGGGGTATGAAGTTGCAAAATTTTAGAAATGGATTCTCACTATTATTTATCTGGGCAGTTCATACACAGTTGAATCTAGACTATTTTTTTAATAAATATGAACAATCTGCATGCATAGAATTATGGGGTCAAGTCACAATTAAGATCTTCTTGATTGAATTCTTCTTTTCTTGCCATAAACGATCATTCTTTGACTCATGATCAGAAAATAAATTAGCTAAAGTGTGGTGCATACAAATTATCACAAGCATCACCGGACCACAGTACAAAAAATAAAAGATTAAACTTTGATAATTAATTTCAAGGGAACCTATTAATATAACCTAATATGTTACATATATTATACCTTTTAGTTGTGCCTCTTTAATGTTCATTATGCTATTTCTTGGCAACTGGTTATCTTGATGGGAGTAAGTGGGGATCTATTAGTTTTGTGATTGCAGAAACTGAAGATTACGAATCTTGAATGAAAATTCTCAGAGGAGCTCTCTTCCTTTCTCAGATGTTAATATATGTAAGAGTTCTAATTTGGTACGTTAGTTATGCCAATACAATACAGGGTGACTTATGAAAGTGACAACCTCGGAGTGGAAAGACCGAAACTGAGGTAGACCCAAATAGGCCAACTTGTTTTGTCTGAAAAGCTTTCCAAAGAGTATTATATGATGTCCACAATAAACAGGCCTCATGGCCCATTTCCATTGTCAAGAGGCCCCCAAAATCCATTAACGCTTATAAATTGGTTTTGAAACACACATAAATAAATACCAAAAAGATTGGTTCTTTAAAGTACAATCTATGCAATAAAAAATTCGCGTATGATTAAGTTCAACTTGTTGAAAACCTTACCACATATCCAAATAGCGAAGACATATAACAACAAAAGCAACAAGTCAACGACAACAACGGACAAGCAGTTATAACAAATAATCCCAATTGGAAGCAAAATTGATGTATTGGAATGCGAGAAAAATGCAAATGAAGGATTAAAATAACAATTAAATCAGAGCCAGCTTTATTATTTGTATAATTCAGAGACAGCTGTCCCACAGTATAAATTATTTCAATAATTGAAATTTAGATGCTTCCACACCAATCAGTTTTCTGAGAGAAATGCATTCGTTGACATTTGAAAGAAAAAAAAATCTCCAATCTCAGAAACAACTGTAATTCCAGTTTTGCAATGGATTTCCAAAGCAGTCCATCATCCTCCGAGAGGACCTGGAAATATGATGTGTTTCTGAGTTTCGCGGAAGAGGACACTAGCGAGTTTGTTCATAACCTTTCGATTGCTCTAGAAGGAGCAGGTTTAATGAGGTTGAGGGAATCCTTTCGTCCACTGCTCCTAAAGGAGATCGAAGAAACCCAGATTTATATCGTTGTCTTCTCAAAAAACTATGCTGCCTCAACATATCGCTTGGCCGAACTGTCCAAGATCGCTGAGTGCATTAAGCCTAATGTTCCGCCGCAACACAGTGTTCTGCCAGTTTTCTACGATGTCGATCCCTTCGAGGTACGAAATAAGGAAAGGAATTATTTTGCAGAATATTTTGCAAAACATGAAAAAAATTTCAAACTTCAAGGACGTAAGGAAAGGGATTATATTGCAGTACAAGATTTAGACGACGTACGAAGATGGAGGCCAGCCACGACACTTGTGGCCAAAAGGCGAGGTTGGTTTGGGCAGCATAAGTAAGTACTATTCTCTTCTCTTAGTTGTCCATATATTTCTGGATATGAAATTTTGTTGATCTGATCATCTTCCTCAGCTCATGTTTGTAATCAAATGTGTTAGAGGGAAATTGGGGAAAGTTTTATTGAATTATTTATATTTTAAATTTTTTTAATTTTTTCAAATTAGAATAACTTTAGAATGAAGGGTTTTCTTTGATAAGGGGAAGAGGAATTATAATTTAAAGCGAAAATTATTTCTATAGAGAGAATATTATATTGAGTTCGCTTCTATATTTTACTTGTCTGGCTTGAACCAAGTTAACAAGTACATGGGTATTTATAGATAAACATGACTAGTTAAATTTACCTTATTTACTATTATATAAATGCATTACGATTTATGAATCACACTTTTCTGCCTAGATGAATCACATACTAATCTAGGAACATGAACTTTAATATCTAAGGTATCAAATATTTTAGGTACAAATAATCATTGAATTTAACCATTTTGGAAATGTCAAATTATAATTTTTAACACTCACCCATAATTTAAAATTTCCTTCTCAACTTCTACTCTTGATTGGTTGTCATCTATTACTTTCAAATTGTTACAAGTTTCACTTAGGAGGCTCCTTCAACACTCCTCTTGCATGATCTCTCATAAACTCCATGATTCCCATTTAAAGTTTATCTAACCCTCTCTGCAAATGCGAGCATCAACCTAGGAAGAACTCTTGCACTCGTCTTCCATGAATTTTTCTTTTTTCTTCCCCTTTAGTACATAGGATGTCTATTCTTTATCTGCACCAAGAATATTAAATCAAATGGACAACTCAAATAATTTATCGTTCTTCTTCAACAAAGTGTCTTCACAAGTTCAATGTATGTATACTTTATCCTTTCCTCAATTTGATGAATTTTAGAGAAAAATAGTGATTAATTTATTAGTCTAATTATTCTATTTTTCAAAAGGTGCGGTGTACATATATATAGCAAAAATATTGCCTCTTATGGGTCCCTGATAATCTAAGATACAACAGAAAATAAAACTAATCCTGATCCTAATCCTAATAGAATAGGAACTATCCAATAAATAAATAAATAAATATTTAAACAGTAGGCAGGATAGATGGCATCTCTCAACACTCCCCTTAAGTTGAGGAGTAAATATTTATCATTCCAAGATAGAACACAACTCCTGAAACACCCTTGAAATAGCTTTAGTTAGCGGCAAAGTGTAGCTCACATAACCCAGTCTCAATCTTTCTTTGATGAAGTGATGGTTTACGTAATAATCCAAAAATATATAAATTTTAAGAATAAAATTAGAATAATAAAATAAAATTTTATGGATTAAAATGAAAGGAGAAAATAGCATTTAGGGTATAAATTAAATTTTAACTATTTTTAGGAACTAAAATGAAAAGAAAATGTTTTTCTAAGATAAAAATATAATTTTAATTATTGTATAATAAATATCAACAAAAATAAGTAGTTACTGTGCAAATTTCAGCAAAAAGAAAACATGATTATTACTTGTACTGTGTCAAATAGTAACTAGTATAGTAATTTAAAAATTTTTATAAATAACACTAACATTTTTTAATTTTCTAATTTAAACTAGAAAGAGAGGTATCTTTGCGAAGACCTCTTCAATTCAAGTTGTGCTGTAAAAATATGAAATCTCTGTTTTAGATCCTTATCGATTAGTAAGTGTTAGTGTAGTTACTCTGTGAATTTTTTTTATTGTTAAGGTCTTTTGATATGTAATTCTATATTAATCACAGTACATGTCTGACTTTAAAGTAGTGGCTTACTAAATATTTGTAAGTTTGGGATTTTGTGAAGTATTATAAGTCTTGTGTAGACTATTTCCATATCATACCAACTATATATTGTGAGACATTATTAAGTTTATAAGTTTAATATTACTTTGAAATTGTTGAACTATATTTCAAAATGTGTCTAATATGTATCATTGATATTTTATTTGAACATGTAAAAAATATATTATTTTAGGTTAGCTGAGCTAAGTTAATTTAGCCTATGCGCCGGTCATAGCCAATAAATTTAGGTTGTGATAGTTTATTTCTACATGTTTTGTCCTATCATAATGAATAGGATTTTTTTTGTTACTCCAATGGAGAGCTTATTATCACATATTACCTTCATAGGCATATTAACATTCAAGTTAAGCTCTTTAAGTAGTCTTATCAACCATATTTCTTTACAAATTCCAGAGGCTAATACATGAAATTTAGCTTCTACACTACTTCTAACAACTGCTTATTGCTTCTTCCTCCTCTTAGTGATTAGGTTACCCTAAACGAATAATAATTAGTAGTCAGCGCATGCCTTGTGAGATAGTTAAGTAGTGTGATTCTTTTCCTTGTAAGCTAGTTTTCAAGGTAAGTTCCTCAAAGTTCTATCCATGGCAAAAGTGAATGACTCTATTTTGATTTCCTAGATATGACAACTTGATTATGTGTTTTATGTTGCTGGTTATGCTGTTTTGGTTATGTATTTTGTATTGTTGTTAGGAGCGTTTGTATTGGGAGGGCTGGACTATTAGTTCGCTTTGTTTGTAGCTTTTTTGTGTCTGTATTATGAGGAGAAGTGGTTATGTGATTTGTTTTGTGTTTGTTTTAATGAACTGAAATTTTTAGGCTAAAAAAAGGATTTCATAGTAATCCAATTCTTTCATAGCATGTATACTTCCTCTTAACCATACGCCAGTTGTCATTGTTGCTTCATAATCTTTAATATGAAATCTAGACTCATTGATAATTGGATCATCAACTCCACCTATATGGATTGTACAACATACCATTCATGTGAAATGATTTGGTAAGAACTCATTAATTACTTCAGCCATGTAACTAGCTTTTATCCCGAAGTGGCAATATTTCATGATCGATAATGTTGATATTTCTTTCTTTAAAGTCATATTTGGTTTATAGAACGATTAGGAATAGAAATGAAACTGAACTTTGATGGAATGAATTCCTATGATCCGGGTATTGTTGATCTGCATGAGAAAGTCACCTCTACATCTTAAAATATCGGTATCAAAGAAAGAAATATTAGTTAATAAAGGATCCCAAGAGAGATAGATTTTTTGAATCAATAGACAAATATGTTTTTTCTTTTGAACTGAACCTGACCTTTAAGAGTCTGTATGAAAGGGCAGTTGAAGATGCTTTGACTAGAGAGTAAAATCCATATAGAAAGATTGTACACAAGTTGGCACAGCACTTTCGCTTTAAATTAATCTCGCTCATTAGGTGGTCTGCTCGGTCAAATTAGCTCTCCTGCCTGTGTGTCCCTATCCGGTGCCGTTGATCTGTCTGATGGGAGAAATCTACAAATTCCCTTATTTCAATCTGTTGTATCATCTGAAGCGAGGATGCACACACTGCTTTAAATAGAAAGCGCAATGCAACATCCCTGAACGACAAGCTGTCTTTGGTATGATATTAAAAATAAGGTAAGTATGGAAAGAAAAATTTAAGAAATTATAATAATATCCCTAGTAAGAATTTCAATATTAGTAGTAATATTTATTTTTTTGTTAAAACATTTTAACTACTCTTCCCTCCCTCTCTAGAAACCTTCTTTACCATGGGCACAATCATGCCTTTATTTTATATGTACATCTAAAATATATAATTTGGTTGTTTTTCTGCCCTATATATGTATTTATGTAATTGATTTAATATTTTTCTTTGTCCCTTATTCAGGATAATGCCACATGTCATTGATGAAATAGTTAAGACGGCAATGGAAATTTTGAGGCATAAAAGCTCTAGTTCCTCTGCTATAGTCAGGATACGATCTAATCAGATAGAAAAAGTTGAAAAGCTTTTGGATTTAGGCTCAGTTAATATTGTCCGATTTGTAGGGATTTGGGGGATGGTTGGAATAGGAAAGACAACTCTTGCTACAGCTGTGTATGACAGGATCTCTCACCATTTTGATGCTTCTTGTTTCCTCCCCAATGTGAGTAGACATGAGCTGTCTTATCTAGAAGCAGAACTTCTTCGCCAAACTCTACAACAACGATATGTACAGAATCTACAGACATGGGATAGTGCTCGTAGTATCCTAAGATTCCATAGGATCCTCGTAGTTCTTGATGATGTTGATGAATTAGAAAAATTAGAGGCTTTGGTTGGAAATCCGGATTGGTTTGGTGCAGGAAGTAGAATTATCATAACAACCAGAGATAAAAATATCCTTAAAATGCATGGAATAGATAGGATTCACGACGTTGAATTACTGAGCAAGGAAGAAGCTCTTCAACTTCTTTGTAGAAGTGCTTTCAGATGTGATTATCCAAGCGAAGGTTATGAAGAGATGACCTACAGTGCACTAGAATATGTGAATGGCATTCCATTTGCAATTAAATCATTAGGTTTGTCATTGCTATATCGAAGTGTCACAGAATGGAGAGATGTCTTGGCTAAACTTTCAAAAAATCTTGACAATTCAATACTCAAGGTGCTTGAAAAGGGTTTCAATGAATTGCGATGGTTGGAAAAGGAAATATTTTTGGATATTGCATGTTTTTTTGTAGGGGAGGAGATTAACTATGTAAAGGAAATCCTAGCAAGTGTTCATTATAATTCAAATATTGGATATCAAATTGGGGTTCTCATGGATAAATCAGCTTTAACCATATCAGACCAAAGAATACAAATGCATTATATGCTACAAAAATTTGGACAAGAGCATGTTAAAAAAGAAAAAGCCTCTCAAGAGTTAGAATGGCAAGATAGGATATGGCTTTACGACAATTTTCGCCAACTCATGGAGACAGACGCTGTAAGTTCTTTTGACTTTTCTTTATTTATTAGATCATATTTTTGGTCTTGCTTTATGTATTTAGTTCTTATAAGATAATCAAATCTTAAGAAAACATGTTGTGAATTTTGTTGCAATGTTGATTAATTTTCCTTAAGGGGTATAATTACGTCGCAAGATTTTGGCCACAAAAAAGCAGCAAGATTAGCGACTCATGCGCATGCTTGGTAACAAAAATGGTAGCATTCTGGCACTACTAAATGTACTTTAGTCACTTTATTCCGTAACAGATAATCAAAGCATAATCGTTTTTGATAGCTTGTTTTGGCTTTTCTCTATTTATGATCATTTGGGTCATTGAAAGATGGTTTCTTTATTTGAGTACTTATAATTCAATCCTAACCTTTAGAAAACACTTAAAATAATATATTTTACGGACTAAAATGACAATTTATTAGTCATATATTTTCTAAGTAAGAAAATTAGAATACTTTAAATTCAAGTGTATTTTCTCACTTCTCATTTCAACTACTTAATGGATTTATATTTAGGAAACTGTATATACTGGAGGCATAGTGCTCTTGAATCAGGAAGATTCAGAAGGAACTCCATTGAGGGTCGATGGTTTGTCAAAAATGATTTATCTCAGACTCCTCATACTTCGTAACGTGAATTTTTTTGGAAGTCTCAATTATCTTTCTAGTGAGTTACAATATTTATCGTGGCATAAATATCCTGTCACTTGCTTGCCATCGGATTTTATGCCACGTGGACTTACGCATATGATCATGCCAGAAAGCTGCATGACACGACTTTGGGAAGGCATAAAGGCATATCATCAATGCTTTCTTTTATATATATATATATCCAAACAAAACGATTCTCACTTAAAAATTGTCCTGGCCAAGTCGTGGCTAAGCCACTGGGCTTAAGTGCAGTTTCAAAAAATTATGCTTAGACTTCAACATATTTTTATCTTTGTTGGCCCGGTTATATTTTTTTTATTTGAACTTAAGCACAATTTTTATAAATTATGTTTAAGTCATCCATCTAATCACGATTTCACAATAAATCATGGTTAGGTCAAAAAAATTTTTATTTTTTTATATTGCTATAACCATGGTTAATTTAACCATAGTTAGTGTATGTGGTTCTAACCATGGTTTTCCAAACTGTGGTTATACCTCAGTTTAGCCACAATTTTTATAACCGTGGTTAACCAACCACGATTAAAATTCCTTTTTCCCGTAGTAACTATTCTCACATTGAGATGTTAATAGGTAGTTAAATTTGAATTAGCCTAACGTTAAATTGATATAGTAGTATTTAAATTTTATTACATTCCATGATATGTATATATTAGATCACTCAAAATAATCACAGCACCTCACTGTTATGGCACTTTGTCAAGGAGTATTTAAATGACACAATTGGATATTTAACGAACAAATTTGACACCAATTCTCTTTTTACTATGTGATAATGAGCTTAAACCTCATATATTGAAGATGAAAAACTCTTTAGATGACTGAAATATTTAAAACCTCGCAGAACCAAAAAAAGTAAGTTGTTAATAAATATCTTTCAAAGACAAAAATATCAATTGACTTTCAATTACATGCATGCAGCCATCTTAAATGAATATCAATTCAAAATTTGAAAAAATCTCAATTATCATTGATTTTTTCTACTTCTCATTTGATTTCCTACCTAGATGCTCCCAGTGTTGAGAAGCTTGGACCTTTCTGGCTCTAAATGTCTAGTGGAGTCACCAATTTTTGAAGGGCTTCCAAGTCTAGAAAGGCTAGATCTTGAAGGATGTACTAAATTATTACAACTTCATCCATCTATTGCATATCTTGGAACGCTCAAATTTATTAACTTGAGAAACTGTAAAAGTCTGGTCAGTATCCCAAATAAGTTGTTCGAACTAAGCTCTCTGCAGATTCTAAATCTGGCTGGTTGCTCAAAACTTGCTGAATGTGTGAGCTCCAAGTACCCTTTGAAGAAGCAAATAAAAGAGAAACTACTCAACAAATTCATTTAAACTTTCAAATACAAGTAGAGGTTGGATTTGTAGCCTTAATTGTTTGTATTGTATAGTATAATTTTATCTATGTATGTTTGTGTATACTGATCCTTTGCTTCTCACTTATGCCTTCTTCTATATCTCTCGGATGAGTATTATTGCTGCAGATTAGTTTAACAGGACCTCATACTATTTTGATGCTTGTTGTTTCTTATACAATGTAAGTAAATATTGTCTACCTTATCCAGCTACAAGAGGCACTTCTTCTTCGTGTAAATTTTTAAGACAAAAATATTATATGAGGATCGAACAAAGTTCTTCATGGCCAAATTTTTTTGAAAGGTTCGACTTAGGATGCCAATAATTGTATATGATGTTGATAAATTAATAAATCAGAACAAGTATTTATCATTAGGATCATTTTGCTCTACCCAAGTGTCTCAGTGCCTTGACCAAATTTAATATAATTCCTAAAAATTGAATCTCAAGATGCTTAGAAAAGTTTTGATGGACTAACCAATGCAAAAGGATATGTTTTTGGACATTAAGTGTTTTTATATTGACAAGAAGATGAATTATGTGATGGAAATTTTATTGACTCGTTAAGTATTTACAAATGCATTATATGCCATAACAATAGGGACAAAAAATTATTCATCAAGAATCCCATAACGGGCAAGGAAAGCGAAGTAGTATGTGGATTTATAGTAATTTTTGTCGTGTTTTGAAGACAAATTCTGTAAGTTCTTTTTATTTTTATTGATTCATGAGTAAACTACTACTTAAGTTCCTTGAGTTTTATTAGTTTATTTTTTGAAAGATAATCTATATCAAATCAGGCTAAACGTTTTGAAAAACACATCAATTCTTATATTCAATTGATCCATTCGTGTAGCTTGCTTCAAATATGAACTTCTTTAACGTCGAATTAACAACCTATTTAGAGATGCTTGCTTGCATGATTGTCAAACTTGCAAGTTAAGTTGTCAAAATTTCCTCAACATATTGGGGTTCAGGAAGACAATCTTGTTAGACAGAATGCTTCTGGTTGAATTGATAGACCAGTACAAATATGGAACACTTTGTTGGAACCAATTCTGTACTTCAGTGAAGGCAGCTCATGCAGTTGTGTTGGGAACCGAAGTATGAGATTATTGGTGCTTGGTAAACCCAAGGAGGAAGACTACTTCTACACAAACCCACAGGAGTGCTTAGTGTAATTGTCTTCTTTGCTGAAGATTTTATGCTTTAATAATTTGCTTCAAGATGAGGGTTACTTCTGACATAGTGGTAGACGATTCTCAGAACGATTAGTGATTGACTAATAAAATTTTTGGCACTGTAGTTCATTAATCGCGGTTCGCCTAACTGCAGGCAATCCAAGAAATGGCTGCGGTTTTATCCAAAACTGCAGTTACATAACCGTGGTTTAACAATCACATTTTTGTAACTCAAAATTGCAAGGCATTTCCTACAGTTACATAAGTAATCACAGGAATGCTTTTCTTAAAGCTAGAGTAACCTTTCCTTTTCACAGTTTACAGTACCGTTAGAGTGAAAGTTAAACTAAAATTGGGTAGGAAGAGGGAAGCAACAGCCAACTAGTTTATCGTCACTGTTGCCGGTCCAATGTTTGACAGAAGGCTGAGGTCTGTCCATCTTGCTAGACCCCATCGTCTGCTGCCCTCCCCATCGTTGTAGCCATCGCTGTTCAATGTTCCAGGTGCCTTCTCTTTGGATTTTTTTTTTTTTGGTTTTTTTTTTTTTTCGTTATGCATTTTTTATTTTTATACTTCTTACTCTATTTATCGATCTATTGGAAATAAGTAGAATTTTTGTTGTTGTAATATTTGATTAATGGTTTAAAATATATATATATATATATATATATATTCTTGATTTATATTGTTGAATATTGTTATACTATATATATATTGTTCATTGCTGAAGTAGTTTGGAATTGGGAGAAAATTATAGTATTATATAGTGTAGAAATTATGATAAATTTAGTAAAAATTATTTATATGGTTATGTTTGAAGCATTTATTAGAATTATATTTGTTCACTTGCACAATTCCTATATGATGGGTGATGAAGAATTTTTTAGAATTATATTAGTTAGTTTGTGATATTCCTATAGTAATTATATTGTAATGTCATGGTGATAAATAATTGTTTATTAGATTTAGACTTGTTCATTTGTGCAATTCCTATAGAAATTACTTTGTTGTAATTATAAGTATTAGTTCATTATTGTAATTACGTTTTTGTTCATTTATGCTTTATGTGTTATTGTAATAAAATTATGGTAAAGGTTGATGTTTAATGTTACTTGTTTCTTCATGTGTATAAATCTTCTTTTAAAATACAAAATTTTATTAGAGGGTTCGAAGTCTTATATTTTGTTTCAAAATATGGATATAACTTGGATTGACAAGCCACATAACACCCTTAGGTATATAATAGGATTTGATAGATTTTTAGACTTTGCATTTGCCAATCAAAGTGTTGAGGGTATAATTACATGCCAATATCCTAAATGCAAATTTAACAAATCATTTCCACGACCACTTAATTATATGCCAACCAAAGGGGAGGACCACTTAATTATTAAATCATTTCTAGAGGTTACACTATTTGGCTTAGATATGGGGTTACAAGTGACGTGGAAACTATAGTTGAATTATTATCTAGATGGAATACACATACTAAGTTAGAATGTCCATCATGTAATTTTGACTCAACGCCTATGTGTCTTTTTTATAGTCTAAAGTGGTGCTTTAAGAGTCATTGACACTTTCTAAATATAGGGCATAAATTCATATTAGCTTAAAGTCAGGTTGATGGAATAGTAAGAGGAGAAATCCACCTGGGCCAATAAGTGGCAAAGAAGTTTTAAAACAAGTCTAAAATGTTAATGTCATCTTAAGGAAAGATGTAAAATTTGAAGGACTGGGACAAAGACCTCAAGGAGCTAGTGGGCCAGAGGTGGAGAGTCAACAATGGCGAAAAAGGAGTATATTTTTCCAACTTTTCTACTAGACAATTAACTTACTGCAACATAATCTTAATGTTATGTATAATGAAAAAAATGTGTGTGACAATGTTGTATTTACTTTATTAAATGAAACTGGAAGATCAAAAGACCACTTAAATGCATAAAGAGAGTTACACGACGTGGGGATTAGGTCAGATCTTTGGCCCGATGAAAATGGTAGATATCCTTATGCATTATTCACCTTCACAAATGTAAACAAGTACATTTTTCTTAAAATATTAAAAAATAACACTATACTAAATGGTTACTCTAGCAACATATCTAGGTGTGTTGATTTGAAACAACAAAAACTTAGCGAATTGAACAATAATGACTCACATGTTCCCATTAAGTAACTTCTACCTTTGGCCGTGCTAAAGACACTTCCTAGTAAGTGTCTGCAGTCCTAATTGATTTATGTTCATTTTTTTTTGACACCTTTGCAATAAATTATTGAATGTACAAGAACTTGACTAGCTTTATAATAAAATTGTTCTGACATTATGTCACATGAAAATGATAATTCCACCTTCATCCTTCACATTTATTGTTCATTTGATTGTGCATCTTATGGAAGAAGCCAAACTAAGTGGCCTTATCCAATATCAATTAATGTATGTAATTGAAAGGTAAAATTATAAACAATTTATTGTTATTCGTTTTTGTTTGCACAAGTGACTTTTCTTTCTTTGTTTTACATTAGATACTTAAGGAAATTGAAATCTTATATACATAATAAAGCTAAGCCAGAAGGGTATATAGTTGTGGGCTATATGGCCCAAGAGGTCTTACTTTTTTGCTCAAGGCATTTAGAAGGAATTAGGACTACAAATAATTAACTATGTCATGTTGATGATCAATGGTCATCCAGTATGCTCACTTTGTTCCTATGAATTAGAAAACTAGTTGGTGGTTTTCTTTTTTACTTTAATCTATCTCCAATGAAAAGATGTAAGCATATTGACATGTATTGACTAATTGTAGAGAAGTAAATCCTTACCTTCAATGAGTAAATTATATCTTTTTACCATTCAATACACCCACCCTAAACCATATGCTTATTGACATTTTGTTAACCATTTATGTATATTAGGGAATTTAGTAATATCATATAGAGATAGTTATAAAGTCATACATGGTCTTCATCTAAGATAGCTAAAAAGGTGCATAAAGAATCCATTGAATGGTTCTTTCACTGTGGAAGTACATTTACTAATAGACATATGTTTCACTTTTAAGATGATTGCGACCGTTGTTTTGCCATATTTCAAATAAGAAATGACAATATTGGATCTCACTTTAATGATTTCAAATATTTAGCCATTGTACTAATTGATCTTACAAAGTGATATAGTTCATATAATGTTAATGGTATTAAGTTCCATACATTAGAATAGGATCAAAGGTTACTAGCACAAAATAATGGAGTTCATGGTACATTTGGAACATAGAGTTATTCAAGTAGTAATGATGATAATATGTGATTTGGCAATATGTCATATTATAGTAAACTAGTTGATGTTATTGAGTTAAATTACCATGGTCATTTTGTAGTTACCTTGTTCAAATGTATGAAGGCCAACACAACTAACCCTATAGGAATTACAACTGATGACTTAGGTTTTACGTGTGTAAATTTTGGCTAGTTGATACATATCGATAACTATGAAGTTAATGAGTTATACATCCAAGTTTCATAGTCTTAAATAGTTTATTATATGGAAGATAAGTTAGATAAGAATTAGAGCATACTCATACATCTTATGCCACATGACTTATACAAAATGGGAGAAGATGATGATGATGATGATGATATATATATTACAAAAATGAGCCATATGAACATCAAAACTTGGACTTATTATTTCTTGAAAAAGAAGAAAATATACCAATAGCAAGGTGCTTAGCTATGTTTATATTGATTATGCCAAATTGAGAAGTAATTTTTCTTAATTTCAACTCTTTCCTATTATTAATAATAATAATGTTTGATTATTAATCTAACATTTTCGAACTTCAACTCTTTGCAAGAATCCTAAAGATGAAATGGTTTTACACTATGAAGGATAGTAGTTCATACCCAGCTTGTGATCTACAATGATCAATGCAAACTAAGGGTGGCTCTTCCAGGCTAGCACTAAGTACTTTGTGTAATCATTTAAAGCTCATTAACCTTAGAGGTACACAATTACCACTCAAAACAACTGCCTGTGATGATAATGAAGATAATAAGGATAAGGCAGTTAAGGCTCCTCTAAGGCCTGTACATTTGCCTTCACATAAGAGGGCTTGATTAGTTAACATGGTTTGTAAGTATGCCAACAAAATTCTAATGCATTTGACATAAATACTTTAATTCTAATGTGCTAACTTTGGTTTTATAAATGAAGAGGGCATGATTAAGCAAAAGGAATTTACATACGATGATGCTTGGTCACTTCCCGATAAGAGAGGATTGTACTAAGCTAGAACAAAACCGTCCAACCAACTAGTGATGGCGCTAGGTTATTTAATAGATTTTTAAGTGCTCTTGTAACAAGCTTTGATTTATTTCTCATGTGCTTTCCTAGTTTAAAGAAACTTCCATATGTGTACAAGAACAATGTAAACAAGAGCACTATTTAGGTAATGTATATTTGCTTTTGAACTAATATATGCTTAATGGATGTATAAATGCTAACAATGTTCTCGTACCTTGAGGACTAAATTTGTTGTTAACTATGATTTGCATAAAAACTATATCTTTAAATTATTGGAATGAAATGGAAAGACCCAAGACAACACTTGAAAGAAAAAGCAAATGACAACACTTGTAATCGAGATGAATTGATTGCTAAGGTTCTTAAAGTTGTTAATATATATCACTAGGCTTTATTTGTTGACTATTGACTAAACCTACTAACTAAGGTAATATAAATTTTTTTTATCATTGGTTCATTTAAAATTGACATTTGATTATGTTTTGCTTAATGATTAGCTAAATGCCATGAAAAATAAAGACAATATAATAAATCAATCAATGACTGATATCGGTGGATCCAAGAGCTTTGCTTGCAAGAAGAAGGAGATGATAACTTCATTTTCTATCACTTATATTGTACTTATGTTGTTGACATGTATGTGTTACATTTTTACTAAATGTGTATGAGTTAAAGTATGGTCGCCCAATTAGCAGATGAGAAGTTTGAATAGTTATGCATAAGCACGTTGGTAGGTCATTTATGAATGACAAGGCTAAAGAAATTAGTGTAAATGTTTAATTATTTGATCTATTGAAAACACTTGGACTCTGTAACTGGTTCAATGTTTAACATGCCTTAATTATTAACAGGGTCATTGGTTGGCTTTTGTTCTTTTCATGTAATTTTCAAATTAATTTGGTTAACGAAGGAAAATGTAATATCCCTTAGATTTAATAATAACAAAAAGAAAACTAAACAAAAATTGTACAATAGCTTCACCAACCTTTGACTCTTCCCAAAAAAACCTTTGTTCTAGCCCACTTGATCATATTTGCTATTTATTTGTGTGATAACTTTCACTTCTTAGTCTTTCTCCTTTCTTTCCATATCTATTTTACATGTTTGGCTGGAGCTTTTGCTTTGGGACTAAGTGGAAATTTAAAATTTATTCTTTTTACCCTTATACTTTCTTACATTTGCAAACTGGTCCATTATGATATTTTGCTTTCCTCAACTTAGACCATGTGTCTTCCCTTTTCTTACTTCTATGTTAAAGTTTATGATTATATTTTTCTAAATTGCTCTAACAAGCTTCCTATACACTTCCAACCTTTCTTTCTGCTTAAACTCTATTACTATTACCATGCCTTTCCTCCTTCTGTTAATGCTTCATTTTATTTGTGAAAATGCATATAGAGAGAGAGAGATCGAGAGCATCCCTTCTTTACACACTACATTGTTCTTTGACCATGTTGTGATCTGTGAGCTTAGTGTTTTTTTTTTTCATAGCAACAGCTTGTTTGAGTTCTAGTATAACTTCAGCAACCCATTTTCCCATCATTTTACTATAAAGTTGTAGTGGTTTACATAGTAGCGTTACCTTATTTTCTTGGAATCATAGTTTTTCTTTCATTCTCTTACCTTTTCATTTATGCATTTTTCTTGAATCAATGTTCTGTTTTGGCTTCTACTATTATAGCCTCATGTTTCATAGCCTTATTGGGGATTTCCTTTGTTTTTTCCTCGTGGTTGAGTTTCCTAGGCTATAGTGGATGGGACAAGATGTAAAATTGCCATTCAACTATGGTAAGTGTTTCCTTTATGGCTAAAGTCTGCATCTGGCTTAAGGAGAAAAATATGTTTTGTTACTATATCTATGCGAAGCTTAGCCATTAACAATGTGCAAATAAATGTATCTTATTTTTAATAAAGCAATTGTAAAGGATCATAGGCCATTTCATTTCCAATAAAAAAATAATGATGCAATTTTTTTTGTCAAAGCATTGATTGTGTATCTATGTATATTGGTAGGGTGACATATACAAATTTGAAAGGTATGGTTGTGATTTGAAAATAGTGCTACCATAAAAAAAATACTGGAAAAAAAAAAAGAAAAAATAAGAAAAAGAAATATGGGTATCAGGTGAGGAAACATTTATTTAAAATTAGTAATATTGAAAATAGAATATGCTTGTTAATGTGAAATAACCATGTAACCATTATCTTGTATTCCTTACATTTGAAATGATTTAGGGTAATTCTTTTACAAGGCCTTTTTGCTTGTCATACATAAAGGATGTTATAATTCAATGAATTTTTAGTTAGGTGATTGATATGTTCAAGTAAGGAATTGCTTATAAGAGATCATGAAAGCATAATAATTATAAGTATTATACCATGTTACTATTATCCTTATTTTAGGAACCTATATTCTATTAGACGTTCGCTTGATTATGAATTGGACCTTATAAAGAGTTTTGCAATCTAAATGAAGTTTGTGCTTTGCTATATGGTTCCATTTTTACAAGTTTATGACACATGGATATTGGAGGAACTAGAATGGTGCTTTGGTTGTAGTGATTCAAATGTTTGATATTGTTAGGTAGTTAAAGTATTTGTGAACTAGTATCTAAGTTGGTCATTTTTAGTAATGTTGTAGACTTTATTTTTATTAAAGAATGTGAAATAATTAGAAAGTAGAAATATAAATAACAAGCTTCTGGGTGGAGTATAGGGAATTTCAAGGATTCCTTAACACGTGTTATTGGAGATATTGTTAGAGAATGTTATTTCTACTAAGGACATGTTGTGAGTAAATATTATTGTCTGTGCTTGTTTTCACTTCCATCTCATTTATTGACTTTAAGCAAGTATTAACTATATATTTTGTGCTTGTGAGGACAAGTTTCCTATTTATACTAATTTTTGCACATGAAATTCCATTTTGAAGTAATTTGAATATTTAGATAATTGTATTCATTTACAGATTATTCCAAACTTGGGAACTTTTTTTAATATTTCACTTGTTTGGATAAAGAGTTATGAAAGACACTGTTGTCACTGATTGTTCCAATTGTGAAAATGCTATGATTTTGAAGTTTATGTATATCATTTGAATAAGTGTTTAATTGTCCTTTTCAGTAAAAGTACATTATAACATATGGTTTTGTATTTGCATATAGTCTGACTTGTAAATCTGTTTAAGTTTGAATTAACTGAGTTTTATCTTAATATCGAATTGACAAAAACATACATGGATAACTAAATGAAATGTTTTGTAAACTTCTATATTATTATAAGTTATTCAGAATATTTGATAATGAAGCAAACGTAGATTCCAATTGATTTTTAACATGTAACAATGAAAAGAAAGTTTTAGGAAGTGATCTAGTATAGAACCCTATAGCTGACAACAATATATGTTAACCTTGGTGCACCATGAACTAAAACCCAGCTTGTAAGGTATTGCTAATTATGTGTATCAGCCACCACACATGGATTTGTACTATTTATTTGCAAGTCGTGACCTCTGTGCCTATGATTATTGAAAACTATGAGAATTCTACTCTATATCTATGGTTATTTACCCTTTGCTAGCTGTGTACTTTATGTTTGTGATTACCAATTATTATGAGCAATGTACTTTATATCTATGGTTATTTAGCCTTTGTAAGTTGTGTGCTCCGCGTCTCTGATTACTGATTGCTATTAGCAATGTGCTTCATATCTATGGTTATTTACCCTTCACAAGTTGTGTGCTCTATGTCTGTAATTATTGATTATTATCAGCAATGTGCCTTATATTTGTGCTCATTTTCCCTTCGACAGCTGTGTGCTTTGCATTTATACTCTGTTCTAGTTCTAATTAGACATTTCCTACTTTGCTCTAATAAATTGTTTTCATTCACTTGATTCATAAATAACAATTTGATCATGTTTTGATTTCATGATTTTAAGAAATTGATATTTTATTTTAATTATGAACAATTAATATTGATTCTCATTCACTATGGATTATATGATAAGTTTTTCTACTTGCAAAAAACTTTTTACCCCTTAGCTTATCCCGGCCTATTATAGGTAGTATTATCTGGTTATTAAAGTAAATTTTTTATTGCCTTTGTTTCTTATGTTTTCTAGCTTGTGAGATTATATGGTTAGATAAAATGTTTAGGATTGCAGAGATGGAAATATTTTTTATGTATTCTGCATCGGTCGCACTCAAGTTTTGGGGTCTAGTAGGAAGGATTTCTTTACATGAGTTTGCAATATTCACTTCCCAAGTAATATAAACTCAAGATTCCCAACCTTGGCTTTAGGTAGTTAAAAGAATTATAGCCATCTTTGACGATTAAGATTGGGTCAATCTCTATCTTAAGTATTTAGACATCCATCACAGTCTTATAGTCAACCAAGCCTATATACTCCTACTTATGGCCAACTGGAAAATATGGTCATCCACTTAGGATCCAAGCATGATGCAATAATGAATCTCTTGATGTAGAACAATCCAAGAAAATAACATTTTAAATTTGCTTCATTTCAAATATCACTAGTAATGATCCAAATCTATCTATTATAGTTTATATCTATATGTTCAACAATATTTATGACTTATATTGTTCATACCGTTTATTGCAGCCAATAAATCAAGTACATGGACTTCTAGACTTCTCTTCATACCCATCTGACCCAGAATTAAAGTAGATTTTGGAAAGTTCGTTAGATTATCTCAACACTAATCTTAATTAAGACTGTGTTCTAGATGTTATGATTGAATGCAGGACTCTATAACACTTTTTTCAACTATGTTAATGTCATACTTATCACCATGCATATATGACTATATGGACTACGTGTTTATGACAAATAATTTATGTCCTATGATAGACCTATTGATTACTATGTATTGCTTTCTATGTTTTATCACCTTTAATGTTGAACAAAAGTTGATGTTAACAGTTTTCCAAAGCTTATGCAAGCTTTGATTGCTTATTAAGTTTCACCATGAATAACGTTTATAGTTGTTTTAATTGGTATGAAGATAATCTTGTCTTTACAAGGCCTATTGCATAATTATTCTCTTGATTCTTTTCTCCTTGTTACATTATGTTATTATGTTTTTTTTTCTGGGATGCCACCTATTTACTTTTATTATTTCAGACAATCAATTCAAGCCATTCTCAAGACCAGGGAATAAGACGCAAAATGAGATTTCTTTGTATGTTTTATGTTCTAACTTATGGTATAAATATTTTAGATGTATCATGATGACTACATGACCATAGACAAGACTCCCAAATCCTATGTAGTTGCAATCAATTGAAATTGAGAGCTGAGCTCTGTTTATTATTGATTGGTATGGACTGACAGGCATATCGTAGAAATTTCAGGAGGTTCCATTTATAAGGGAGATTCTGCCAAAATTTCAACAAAATCCTAACTGGTGAATATTCTTAATGCCTATGGTTATTACCTGGTGAATTCTTAAATGTGAATATTTAAAGCTTTAATGTTGATAGGTAAGGTTAATGCTAAATATTTAAGGCTTGCAGAAGTGGGGTTGTTCTCGTTATCTGTACCAGTCACACTCTAGGTTTTGTGGTGTGACATGCCCATTCCCATACTTGTGGGAATGGGCATTCCAGAGGTAAAGATATTCCAGAGTTAAAGAAGCTACCAAACTAAGGAACAAGAATCCCATTCCCATTCCTTTAAAGTTTTTCTTCGTAAGATCAAGTACTTACCACTAGGCCAAACGTTATAGCTATTAGTCAAGGCGCAATTCTATTTCCATAATAACGACTTAGCACAAGCTTCATGTTTCGATTATGACTTGGCCCCACACCTGGGCCACTACCACAAGACAGTTACTGCCACACACCTTAGCTAACAGTCTCCCCCTTAGCAATTGCCCTACTGGAAATCAAACACATGACTTAGGCCCTAATACTAATCGTAGGATTAAGCATTACTACTAGGCCAAAAGTTATAGCTATTAGTCAAGGCGCAACGACCTGGCACAAGCACCACATTTTGATTTGTGACTCAGCTTCACACTTAGGCCTCTACCACAGGACAATTGCTGTTATATACCATGGCTAACATACCCCGATCACATGATTGACACCAAGTCGACACATACTGACACACAAATTACCAAAAAGACCAAATAAATGGCTTCCCAATAATGATGCCAATTTTGATCGAACCCTCATCGTTAACATGTCAAAAGCTTAAACAAGGTACAAAAGTGCACTATAATGGTGCAATATGGGTCGTGTTCACATCAAGGAGCCTAATTAATGGTAAGTAATTTAAGTGTATAAAAATGTGAATAAATGAGTGAGCAATCAACTAGCCACTAGCTAACAGTCGACTAGTCACCTTCTAAAAGGCCCTAATCTGCTGCTAGCTTAAGTCCTGATCAACTAAAAGTTCTCTGCGAGTGAATAGTTGACTAGTCACCTTCGAAGAAGCCCCAATCTACTGCCAATTCGAGCTTTAATCGATTGGGACCTCTTTGAGTCACCAATCGATTGGTCATTAGCCAGCAATCAACTGGCCACACTCAAATCAAGCATCAATCTGTTGCCAGCCTTAAGACCATCAAGTGGCAACTCTCTAAGAGTGACCAGTTAACTGGCCAAGGGTAAGTAGTCGATTGTTGAGGTCCAAAATTTGGAATTTTGAGAGGGAAAGCAAGAGTTGTAGACTGGTTAATTAAGAACAGTCAACTAGTCAATGGCAAACAAGTCATAATGGATTTATAAAAAATATATCATTAGTATTTATCATCTTATCAGCTCTTTATCATATTAGTGCTTCATTGTATCATATACTCTATTTTAAAGATTTTATCTTCTATAATTCTTTCTTGTTTATTAGAAAGAAGCTCAAGGAGGTTCCATGTGGGAGTCAAGCTAAAAAAGAGCTTAAGTTGAGGGGGAGAATATCGCTGAGAGTGTTCAAAGAAGTTCCTTGAATGAGTCAAGCTATGAAAGCTTAGGATGAAGAAGAGGTTCTCCTGGGTTGTTGTAATTTTTTATTGAGATAGTGAAAAATTCCATGAGGTTGCTTGGGGATTAGACGTAAGCTTGGGTAAAAGCTGAACCATGATAAATCTTTGTGTTTATTCTTCTTTGTTACTCTTCTTACATTTTGCATTCACTATTTCAAGTTTGATTTAATTGTTTTACTTTTGATTTAAAAAGGAGTTTTTAGTTAAATTTTTATAAAACCCAATTCACCCCCTCTTGGGTTTCAGCCTTGCTCAACAGGCTAAACTACCTAAGCCATTATGGGGTGAAGCTATGCAAATGGCGTGCTACCTAATTAACATATCTTCATCTATTCCTTCGGCTTTGATATTCCTAAGAAAGTATGGTCAGGACATGATATTTATTACTCTCATTAAAAGGCATTTGGATGCAAAGCCTTTACTTATGTAAGTAAGGAACAGAGATAAATGCTTGATGATAGAGTCATTCTTTGCATATTTATAGGCTATAGAGATGAGGAATTTGGCTACAAGCTATAAGATCTGAAAAAAAAAAATGAGGATTATTAGAAGCAAGGACATAGTGTTTTATGAGTTAGAAAATATGTCAGATTTTATAATTACAAAGAAAACTAATAAACCTAGTGGTAAAGTTGATTTAACACCAATCTATCCTGCCAGTGAAAATGCCACAGAAGGCAAAGAGTTATATGAACAAGAGGTTGATGATGAGCTAACTATTGATAATACTAGGATAGAGAAGATATTGAGTAGGGGAAGCAAACTGCTACATCATAGCTCAGGATAACAGACAGAGAACATCGTCTATCCAGTAGGTGCCCTAGTTCAGAGTATATCCTTTTCATCAATGCAGGAAGAAATGGATTCCCTATAAAAGAATAACACTTATGAACTTATGAAACTTCCTGAAGGCAAAAAGGGCTTAAAGAATAAATAGGTGTTCAAGCTTAAGAAAGATGGCAACAAGCTGGTGAAGTTTAAGGCTCACATAGTCGTGAAAGGATTTAGACAGAAGTGAGTAATAGATTTTGATGAGATCTTCTCTCCAATTGTCAAAATGAGCTCTATTTGAGTTATACTCAGATTGGCAGCTAGCTTGGATTTAGAGCTTAAGCAGTTAGATTTCAAAACTACATTTTCCCATAGAAATTTGGAGAAAGAGATGTACATGGATTAACTAGAAGGATTTGAGGAAATATGATATGTTTCTACGTTTAATATATGAGGACACTTTGTAGTTTAGTCAAAACTTTTTGTTTGATGCTCTAGAAAGAAAAGGTTTAACTACCTTCAAGTTTGGCAAATTACTTGAGATAGAGGATTTCATTCCTGCACAGCTCTTAAAAGAGATCAAAGATTCCTATATTTATATAGTTTTCTTCTCCGAAAACTATACTTCCACATAAGGGTGCTTGTAGAAACTAGCAAAGATAGCTGAGTGCATCAAAATACAGGGAGACAGTTATCTGCCAATTTTCTTCGACATTGACCTAGTTGAAGTACAAAACATATACTTTTTTAAACATATAGAAGAGTTAGGACTGAAGTTAGGCAAAAAACAAAGATGGTGGCTTGCAACGACACTAATTTTCTTACGCCAAGGTTTGGACGTATGATATAAGTAAGTAACATTCCCTTTTGTACTCCTTGCATATGAAATTTGTTTATTTGATTATCTTTCTCTGGTTATGGTTGCCTAACAAATTGATCATAACCTTTAGAACATGTGCTAGGATTGAATATAATAAAGAGACGAAGGGAACAATAGATTTCTTTTAAAGGGAAGGAAAATAAAAACACAAAGAGATCTATAATAAATTTTCCCCAAATAATGTGAAGAGAAACTATAATTTAATAATTTTTTTTTTTCCAATTCTTGTCTTTCCCTCTACTCCCAAACTATGAAACAATTTATACCCTCAAGTTTTAGACACCAATTGTAAATTAACAAGGGATTATTTGGGATAGAAGTTTCTTTTATACGTTTCTTAAATTAAAATTTTGTTTTGGTAAGTAAAATTTTAATAAATTTAATTTTTCCTACAAAGAATTAACAAGAATTTGCTTGTAGGGAATGATGAGAATTGGCACTTATATTATGAAAAATGTGCCATTTAAATCAAGACTTTTGAATAAATTTGTAATGTACTTCGTTAACATGGATTATTAGCATTTTAGAATCCAAATATTCTTTGCATTTGAAGAAATATGGATCATTGAAATTTCATTTAATGATTCAAATTTTAATAAATATTAAACAATTTCTAATATCATTCTAAATCTGAATCATTGAATTTTCATCCAATGGTCCAATTTTTATCAAATTCCCAAATCCAAATAGATGGAACCATTTCCATTAAGGTAGATAGATTCATAAGGTAATTGAAGTTACATACACACTTACAATGATATGTAATAGTGATGTTAAAATTTTTTTAGTTTTTATTTTCATCTATTTTAGGGTAGAGCAACAAGTTATTGATGAAATTATTGAGAAGGCAATGGAAACATTGGGTCGTAAGACCACAACACCAATAATCAAACCCCAAGTTAAATCAAATGAAATATTGGCATTTAATTGTATGTGCATTCGATGCAAGGAAACATTTCTTCCCCAGTGTCTGGTTGAACGAGATAAGTAGTACTATTCTCTTGTTTGTTCATATATTGCTATATATGAAATATTTTTGTTCTAATCATCCTTAATTCTCTGTTCATAATTGCCCCCTAACAAATTCATCAAATCCTTTGAGATATAGGTTTGGATAGGTAACAGTGGAAGAAAAGGGACAATAGAATTTATTAAGATCTTTCTCTTCATGTTCTTAAATTCCTTTAATTTTAAGTATTTCTAGGGAAGAAAATTTATCAGTGCAATTTACCCATACATATACTTAATCTTAAGTTTCAATACATAAATTATAAATTAATGAGTGTTTGGTGTGGGAATAAAATTACCATGTAAGTGAATAAAATTAATTAAAAAGTAAGAAAAGTTAATTACTTACCAAACATAAATTATACTAGTTATCTAGAATCTAATACCTTGTACACCCTTGTGTAAAAAGGTTTGGTTTAAAGGCCTCTTGACCTTGGATATTAATAATTAGTCAATTCTTTGGCTTAATGTTTGGTGAGATGAGACTCTGATGAAAGGAAATGAAGTGCATGATTATGGGAAAGCCATTATATGGAAGGAAAGGTTTAAAGTTGTATTTCAGGATGAGGAATTTAATTCTTTTCAAGTGATTCAATTTTCAATTAACATGGTTGCTAGGTTTCGGAATGCTAAAGAAAGGGAGGAAGAAAGAACTTATTTATTGACCAATTTAATGAATAGAAAAGGTGAGTCTTGGTATGTTTCAAGTAAGGGACAATTAAAGATTAAATCTGATGGGTCTATCAAGGAAAGTTAAGGAATTTCAGCATTGCGATTATGATTAGGAATGATACAAGAAAGCTGATAGATGGTTTTACGGTAAGTGTAATAGTGAACTCAACACTTACGGGAAAGGCTTTAGCTCTGCAAACACTACTAGAAAAATGTCAACTAGAAACAAAATTTAGACACGAAAAATAAGTCCTAAAGATAGAAATAGACATGGATTTAGATATAATGCATCTAATTAAATATTTTAGTTTTTGAGATGGAATTTAAAACAAATATTATCAGTCTCTATTATATTCCTAAATCTAAATGCACCTTTTTTTCTTTTCATTTGGTGTCTTTCCCATATATTGAAAAGTTGAGCCCTATTTTCCTTTCACAGTGAAGACGTAGGTATGTACAGAGCTTTCATCTTTCATCTTCGCACTGGTGGTTTGTGCGATTCTGTGGTACGCTCTACAAACCTTTTCACTAACTTTATCAAACATCGCACTAGACATTAACCTTGTTGCAAACCCCTTCGGATTGGATAACTCTTCTTACAAGCAAGTAAGGTGTGTACCTTTGCTCTATATGGGGGGACATCCTTTCTAATACGCCTTTCCCAAATAAGGATTACCTTTTGATCTTCTTGCCCTTGCCTCTTCTTTTTCTTGATCTCGTTTCTTCTCTTTCTTCTCTAACCTAACTATCTGGTCAAGCTGAAGTTAAACCAGCCTTTGGAGTTGGGGTTGAACTTGCTTAGCTAGTCGAAGAGCATTTAAAGAGGTATCATTGGAAAAACCTACCTTATTTTCAAATTTTGTTTTTGTGTGCCATGAAAGCACCAAGAAAAAAATTTGCTTTAGCAAATCTACCTAAATGAAACATCTATTTTTGTAAAACTGCTTAGGTTTAACAATTTACCTTCTTTTCGAACTATTTTTCCAAAGCTAATCTCTTTCTCTAGTATGATTGGGTTTGGCAGGTATGGTTCTATACAAACACATCTTAGGATCTTGTTTATGCTCTTCTTGATTGTTGTTAATGATACCTAATTATGTTTAAGGTGGGCACTTGGGATTATTTTTTCAAAAGCAACTTAAATGGATAGGATGTAGAGGGTTTGTCTTCTTATTAGAATCCAAAGTAAGAAAAACTTCATAAAATTACTGAAGAGGGATGAAGGAAGAATGGGAGACAATGAAGCATGGATACACCTTGTAGGTTGACGTATACATATCGGATATGTATCCGATATGAATACGCGTATGGTACTGAATACACATATCCAAATGCATCTATCCATACGAAACACGTCGAAACATTTCAAAATGGGTCAAAATATTTTGAAACATTTCTAGTGCATTTTGAAACGTCTTCGAAACACACAAACTTAGTTTCGATTTATACCCTAGTTACCTTTCACGTTTGATGTTTTCCTCTAGTTGCTCTGTTTTGTCGCGTTAGTGTGGTGCTTCGTTTCAACGATTCCATCGTGGCATTCTAGCAATGTTGTCGTGGTGTTTCGGGGCTTCACCAGGTGCATCATCAGAGTTCTGCTTCTACACTTTTGCTTCACATTTTTGTTTTTCATTTCTTTATCAATAAGTGCTTGCCTTCATCTTATTTTTCATTTTTGTCCAGTCATTCAGTCAATTCTATGTTTGTCATTCGTTTCTACATAATATGTGTTATTAATCATGAAACAAAGGGGCTATATTATGTTGGGATTTTTCATTTCGATCAGTTCTTCGGTGTTTTTCGATTGGTTTATGCAAAATGTGTTACTAAGCATGAAACAGAGGGACTATATTTTGCTATGATTTTTGGATTTGATGAGTTCTTCTGTGTTTTTCGATTAGTGTCTAACTTTTTAAAACATATGCTACTAAGCATGAAACAGAGGGGCTGTTAGGTTTTCTTTTCGGTCAATTCTGTAATGAGCATGATTCTAATATCTCAAGCAAGAAAATCTTTTGTATATGTTGCTGCATTATGCTATTGGGTTTTCCTAAATTTTTGTATTTTTCTAAATCATGACAATAGGTATCACATCTAGCTTGATATACAATTGTTATATCATTAATGGCTACATAAGCATCTAGTAGTTCTACTGGCTCAACCTCTAGATACTGATCAAGTAATGAACTTCAAAAGGAGTCAACTCCTTTGTAGGCTTATATGACTATAGTTGACAGAAGTAAATCAAGTGAAAATGTAGTTGTTAGTGGTGGAAATAAATATTGCAAGTACAATTACTATAACAATGAATATAATGGATCATATTCTAGAGTTAAGTGGCACTTGCTAAGGGTGTCTGGTAAAGGGATTACTATGTGTTCTAAGATTGATAGCCAATGTTTAGTTGAAAAGAAAGCTATGTAAGAGGGGGTTAATAATATATCAAAACCAAAGCAAGTGCCATTATTACCACCAACTTCGAGCTTATCTCCTTTAAACCCAAATGAAAGTATTATAGTTGAAAATCTATATAACCAGGGAAAAAGGGAAGTCATGAGTGGTCTAGAAAAAGCCTTTAATAATGGAGTTAAGGAGAAATTGTATAGAGAAATTGCAAAGATGTTTTGTTCTGTGGGTTTATCATTTAATTTGGCACGTAATGCTTATTATATTAGCTTATTTCAATATGCTACAAATAATGTGATTGTTGGTTTTAAGCCTCCTGGTTATAATGCAATAAGAGGTCCTTTGTTGTAAAAGGAGAAGGTAAATGTTGAAAGGTTACTTGAACTAATCAAAGGAACTTGGAGTGAGATGGGAGTAAATATAGTAACAGATGGTTGGATCGATGTCCAACGATGACCATTAATAAATTTTATGTCAGTATCTAATGGAGGTCCTATTTTTCTTAAGGCTATTGATGGATCTAAGGAGTACAAAGATAAATATTATATAGTTAATTTGATGAAGCAAGTTGTTAAAGAGGTTAGACCTTAAAATGTTGTTCAAATTATAACTGACGATGTCCCTATGTGCAAAGTTGCTGGTAAATTAGTTAAAGCTGAGTATTCACACATTTTTTTTTACACCATATGTTGTGCACACACTTAATCTTGCATTGGAAAATATATGTGCTACAAATAACATAGACTCAAATGAGGTTGTGTTTGAAGAAAGTTATTAGATCACATAAGTTAAGGATGATGTTGTTTTTATTAGAACTTTTATCATGAATCATTCCATGAGGTTGGTTATTTTCAATGAATTTGTGCCTTTGAAATTATTGGCTATTGCTGAAACTTGATTTGCTTCCACCATTGTCACGCTTAAGAGGCTCAAACTCATAAAATGACCTCTCTAAACAATAGTAATCAGTGAGGAATGAAGTACTTATAAAGATGATGATGATGTAAAAGCAAATACGATCAAAGAGTTCATTCTTGATGATTCTTGGTGGGATAAAATTGATTACATCATCTCTTTCACAAAGCCTATTTATGACATGCTTAGGTTTTGTGATACCGATAAGTCAACACTACATTTGGTCTATGATATGTAGGATTCAATGGTAGAAGAAGTGAAGGCATCCATATACAAACATGAGAACAAGGAGCTTTATGAGTATTCAAGGTTTTATGAAGTTGTATATGGGATTATAATTAATCGTTGGACACAGAGTTGCACTCCACTTCATTGCCTTGCTCATTCATTGAATCCAAGATATAATATTTGTGTTGTTTTCAAATTTAACTTTGTGTGTTTAAACAAGTGACCTTGATATCATCTTTTGTTTATATAAGTATTACACTCTTCAATGGCTTCAAGGGGCACCTAATAGAGTTCATCCACACAAGGATGATGAAATTTCAACTAAGAGGATCAAATGTTTTGGCATGTACTTTAAAGAGCCAATTGAGAGAAAGATAATTCTTTAAGAATTTTCTAAATTTTGCAGAGCCTCCTATGCATATTCACTATTTAATTCCTTACAAGATAGGTAGATTTTGGAACCTAAAGAGTGGTGGATGAATTGTGGTTCTTCAACCCCTATGCTTCAAAATCTTGCATTGAAGCTTCTTGGGCAACCATGTTCATCTTCTTGTTGTGAAAGAAACTGGAGCACCTACTCTTTCATTCGTTCCTTTAAACAGAATAAGATAAATCTAAAAAGGGTTGAAGATTTAGTTTATGTGCATACTAATCTTTGTCTTTTATCAAGGAAGAGTGAAATGTATTACAAGGGACAAACAAGGATGTGGGATATTAATGGAGATCATTGGGAGTCGTTTGATGGTGCTGGAAGCCTTGAAGTTGCAAATTTATCCTTAGATGAACCAGATTTGGAGCAAAAACTTATAGGAAATCATAGTGATATTGATGAAAGTGAAAAAGATTAATTTATTTTACTTTGTTTAATCATTTGTGCTTTAATTTGTAACTCTTTATTGACATCTTTTACAAATGCATATGGGTTGTTTCATTATTTTGTATTGTTCATTTTTATGTGTTAATATATTTATTTATTCATTTATTTATTTATATTGCCATACCCATAGCCTAAAATTTTGAAAATTTGTGTATCCTGCGTATCATATCGCATCGTATCTTATACATGTATCCATATCGGTGCTTCTTACTAGGAGGGAAAAAAGATGAGAAAAAGTGAGGCAAACATGTTTAACAGAGGTTGGAAGAAAAAGAAAACCAAGCTTCCTTTTTTCTGCCTTTTGTTAGCTTTTTTTTTTTCATTTTCCTTATTAGTAGTTCCATATGGAAATATTATCACTTTACTAGAGAGGGTGTGTAGTGACTAGTTTCTTGTCTAATAATAATGATGACTGGGGTTGGATTTGGATGCAACCTGGTTGTCCTTATTGATCCCAAAAAACTAAGTTGTATCCATTTTGTATGAGAACAGAGCATTGTTATAGGGAGCTGGGAGCCACAAACTTAGCTTCCACTGTCTATCTCTGTATCATATGACATCAAATATTGTCTTTTCCGCTTTTTTTTACTTATTTTCTATGTTTTTCCTTAGTGGGTCATGTTAACTCTCTTGTCTCTCTTTTCTATCTTAAATTGACAAATTTTTTTAAAAAATTAATATTGTTCATTTTATATAAATCATAGCTTATTAGAATCTCACCACAAAGAAAAATACTCATACAACATATGTGGCAATCTTATCCTCCTGTTGATCTTCATTTCTTAATTTCTAATTTTCTTCTTGTACTTTGCCAGCTTTTTTCCCCTCCTCTATTAATCTGTGGATAAGCTAGCTTGACTTACAAGTTGAAGCAGCAAAGGATAATAATGCTTTTGGAATATCCTTTGCTGTATTTTTGTCATGCTTGTCTCAATGGACCAAAACAATTATACGCACGTAATTGTTTGATTTTGTTATATTTATCATATGTGGAATTATAGCTCTATATATATGTGTATATATATATATATAAGAAACATTGGAAGTAGAGTGCATAGTGCGCAAATGCATTGCGAAGATGCTATATTACTTTCCCAGCCAAGTTTACCTGAACCAAGTATGCATTGCATATAGCTCTAAGATTGGTAAGTCAAGCATGAATAGTAGCTAAAGTAAAATAGGATGTGTTAGAGACAATAATAAAATTGTAATTATTTACAAGCATGCTTTCACTTAACATATTATGCTTTTGGGTGGAAAGGTCTTTACACAGTTTCATAACTTCAACCGCCGGTGTTCAATCTTTGAAATCAATGACTGACCATAATAAGATTGTAAAAGTCAATAAAGCAATTCTAGGTGAACTGCTCAACCACATTTATCTGGCAGAGTTGAAAATAGTCAATTCTAGGTGAACTGCTCAATCACTTTTTTTTCTTCCTCCTTAACAATTATGAAACAGAACATATGCAAAGATTTTTTTTTTTTTTTTTTGTGTGTGCATAAGTGAAAGGAGAGAATCACAAATTTCATGAGCCTATCTCTTACTAAGATTTAAAGAATTTACTTTAAGTAGGATGATTGATAATATGTATTTATTTTGAGTAGCTTTAGTTTGGATCTGCCATATAAAGCATCAAAGTTAAGGTAAGCCCACCCCACTAGTCTATATTGTGTATAGGGGCATGTTTGAGGTAGAATAAAAGGGTTAATTGAAAGAAAAAGAAAACAATGTTTGATCTTTGTCACAGATTCTTGCATCTATTGGATTAAGATTGAGTGATTAACAGCACCCTCTGAGTCATTAATTATATATTGTTTCAAGTACTGAATTTATTGTGAGGTAAAAGGTAATGACTTTTATATTTAACGAGCTCTGTTCTTTTTTTTTTTTTCCTTTCACTCCCAGGTACTGAACTTATTATCAGTTAATATAAATTGGATTTGTTATCAGCTCATCCTTATTGTGGTGGACAGCCTTCTCTTCTTTCTCAGGGTAAGGTTTTCTTAAAATCGTTGGTTAGGATATTGCTTATGTGTAAAATTCTTTGGAATATCTTTTATGTTCTACATGGACTGTGAGATCCAATCATTCAACCTTGTTAAGGGGATGTATAATTTGACTTCAATGAACTGCCTGTGTCATGTTTGTTAGTATGAGTTTATAGTCTCTTTGGTTCTTAATGTTGATGGTAGATTGAATTCTAAGAATTTGTTTTAAATGATTTTTAAATTAAGGAAATAGCTCAAGAGCTTGTTTTAAGTATTGAATCCATAATTTAGATAAGTTGTTAGAGCTTGTTGATAACTATATTCTAATTATTATAAAAATGAGAAATTTACCACAATATTTTAAAATTTTTTGAATATAATTTGTTGATTATTTTTTAACATCAAGACAACTACTGTAAACTTCAACGATTTTCTGTGTACCTATCAGCCATATTAATCCTTTGTCACAAAGATCAGACCTAGAGTACTGCACTTAATTGCAGAGACACCCAAATGGTGTAAGACTATATACTCTATTTCTATATTGGCAATTAATATTTAATCATTATACTTGTCTATTTCATTGCCCCCATCTCTAACTAACCACTTCTTTCGTTATATATTGTTTTTTGTCCTTTTCTTTTTTTTTTGTCTTCTTCCTCTCTTGTATGTGCGAACATGTTGAACGAGGACCGACAAAAGAAAGTGACACAAATTTAAATAATAAGGGTAGTAGTTGTCATAGAGAAGTCAAGGCTCGTGCTCATTTTTTGTCAGTTTGTTCGCCATGTTTTTGAATTCTCTGGTTGTTACATTTCCATCGATGAATAATGATATTAAACGAGAAAGACACTTAGGCGTTGAAAGACTTTCCCCATCCCAAGTATTATCCTACATTATAGCATATCGGTAAGAGTTATATTAAATTTAAGATCTTATAATATGTAGATGAATAAAACTTTGCAAATTCAGAATAATATATTTTTAAATTTAAATACACTATTATAAAGAAAAATAACTTAGTTTATTAGTGTGTGTGTGTGTGTGTGTGTGTCAGATGTTTTGTTAAAAGTTATCAGGTAAAATCCTTAAGTCGAAACTTGCTTACTTTGAATCTATATATAACAAAACAAAAATATGATGCCTCATACTAACTAAAAATTATTATTCAAACACACATGTAATGTCATTAATAATAGGATTTATTATTATTTAGATGACTTTAAAACATTTAAATTTTGACTCTCAAAATATTTGCAAAAAAGAATGGAATTCAAATTATTACATGTTCGTATATGTGTTCAATTATCAGTAATAGGTTACCTAATGAATTATATTCAGAAAATTTTAAAATTTTAATTTTCTCTTAAATAATAATCTATAATGCATGTTTCTATCTGAATGAACTTTTTTTTTTTAAATGATTACTTCAACCATATACTCCTAGCCATAGTATTATGATAATAAGAAAATATAGGAAACATAGGTGTCTAATACAAGGTTAAGTATCTAAATACTCTTTTTGTTTTGCTAAAGCTGGATGCATGGCTAAAATGAATTAAAGCTATTGTATTTTGTGTTTGTGTTCATTTTTAGTTGTTTGATTAACATAGAAATAGATGCCCCCATCATAGAAAGTGGATGGATAAAAGAGTGAGTTCTAATCAGACAATTACATATGAATTTTGGGCTGGGACACACAAGTTTATTAATTTTGCCTGTAGACAAGCTCATTACAAAGAAGTAGGAATGTTGAAATGTCCTTGTAAGAATTGCAAGTGCAAAGAATACCACTCTATTAATGAAGTCAAGGTACATTTATGTAAGAAGGGGTTTATGAGTAACTACTATTGTTGGACTAACCATGATGAAGTTGCTCCTCCAATTCTACAAGTGGGAGAGAACTCCTACTATGGAAGCAGTATGTTAAAAGAAAACTTTAATAGCTATGAGTAGATGACAATGGATGGTGCTAGACCTTCAATTGGTAATTACCTTGAGCAAAATGGTTTAGGGTCCCAGAAGATCCTAACCCTGAAGCTGAAAAGTTTGTTGATATGTTAAGGGTTGCATAAGCTCCTTTGTAGAATGGTTGTGAATCTCATTCTAAGTTGTCTACCTCATAATTGGCTCTTAGTTTAAAGTATAAGTTTAACATGTCTGAGACTTTCTTTAATGGTTGGATGCAGTTTATGAAGGAAGCTTTACCCAATAATAATCAAATGGCTAAAGGTTTCTACCATGCAAAGAAGTTGGTGACTAAATTATGCTTAGGCAGTCAAAAGATTCACTATTGTCTAAAGGGATGCATGTTGTATTATGATGAAGATGAGAATATGAGTAGATGCAAATTTTGTGGTGAACCACGTTACAAGAGTGTTAATAGAAGGAGAAATATGAAAGAAATTCCTTTGAAGAAAATGTGGCACTTCCTTTTTATTCCAAGACTTCAAAGACTTTATTCTTTAATCCAAACGATGAGTCAAATGAGGTGGCATTGGGAGAATCAGAGGGAGCCAGGGCACTTGTCTCATCCGTCTGATGGAGAAGCATGGAAACATTTTGACTCAAAGTATCCTGAATTTGCAAAAGGCCCTCATAATGTGAGGCTAGGTTTATGTGTTGATAGATTTGCTCCATTTGATATGGCAGGCACAACCTATTCATGTTGGCCAATAATCCTTAGCCCTTACAACCTTCCTCCATGGATGTGCATGAGAAGAGATTTCTTGTTCTTGTCCATCATAATTTATAGCCCATCAAATCCAAAAGATAAAATTGATGTTTACTTGCAACCACTCATAAAAGAGTTGAAACTATTATGAAATAATAGTTATGACGTATGATGTGTCATTGAAGTAGAATTTTTTTATAAAGGTAGCTTTAATGTGGACTATTAATGACTTTCTTGCATATGGGATGCTGTCGGGTCGGCAAACAATGGGAAAAGTTGC
Organism: Delonix regia; assembly: GCA_037074485.1. Taxonomy (NCBI): domain Eukaryota; kingdom Viridiplantae; phylum Streptophyta; class Magnoliopsida; order Fabales; family Fabaceae; genus Delonix; species Delonix regia. Next base: position 24,684,099 of record CM073457.1, read on the forward strand.
ATGCCCAATTTGTATGGAGCACTTAAGAGCATTTACCCTTAAACATAGTTGGAAAACATCTTTCTTTTACTGTCATAGACAATTCTTACCACTTGAACATCAATATAGATGGAATAAGAAGGCCTTTTGCAAAGGGGTTGTTGAGACCTCATAGTCTCCACTAAGGTTAACTAGTGAAGAAGTGTGGGAAAGGGTAAGATACATCCCTAGTGTAAATGAATCAATGGAAGAACATCCACAAGGGAACGGGGTTACTCATCATTGGACAAAAAGAAGCATATGTTGGGAACTTCCTTATTGGAAAACAAATATTCTTTGGCATAATTTAGATGTTATGCATATCGAAAGAAATGTGCTTTTAAATATTTTTTACACCATTATGGACACAAGGGAAAGACAAAAGACACTAAACACACTAGAAGAGACTTGGTAGAACATTGTAGACAAAATGATCTAGAGATGCATGATGGTGAAGGTAGAGATAGAAGTAAACCCCCCAAAGCACAATATTCCTTAGATAAGCAACAAAAATTAGCAGTATGTAAATTGGTTAAGCATTTGAAGCTACCAAATAGGTATGCCTCAAATTTAGGTAGGTGTGTTGACACTAAGGAAGCAAAGATAACAAATCTAAAAAGTCATAATTACCATGTATTTATGCAACATTTTCTCCCAATTGCATTTAAAGCTTTACCCAAGCCCATATGGAATACACTTACTAAGCTCTCCCAATTTTTCAGAGAGCTTACATCACCATCACTAAGAGATGATAAATTACATGTAATGGATTAAAACATTCCACTCATTCTGTGTAAATTAGAACAAATATTCCCTCCAAATCTCTTTAATTCTATGGAGCACATTTCAATTCATTTGGCTTATGAAGTAAGAGTTGGTAGTCCCATGCAATATAAATGGATGTATGCCTTTGAGAGGTCAGGACATTTATACTTTATTCTTTTCAATCATATTTTAATTATTTTGATATTTGAGCGCTAAATTTTTTAGTTAATTATTTTAGATTTATACGTACACTAAAAAAGAAGGTGAAGAACCTAGCTTATGTGGAAGGCTCTATTTGTGAAGCTTATTTAGTTAAGGAAACGTCTACATTTGCATCTTATTATTATCCACCAGAAATTCTAACTATGAGGACAAAACTGCCACGTAATGATGATGGGGGTGAGGGTAATTCCAGCTCAACACCCTAGTCTATATTTAACTACCCTGGGCGACCAACTAGAAAATGTACATATAGTATGTTAGAAGAAAAGGAAATGAAAGCTATAAACCTTTATGTTCTTATAAATTGTGTAAAGTTGGAGCCCTTTTTAAAGTTATCTAGTTCCCACTTATTCCTCATTTCACATAAACAAATTTATCATATCTTCACCCATCTATGATATATATGCCAATCTGTTATGAGAATTTGATGAAAATGACTTGGATGTAGACAAACAAATCTCTTCAACTTTTACTTCTTAGTTTAAGGAATATGTGTGTTATATATCCACCAGTTGCTAATGTTACCACCTCATTAATTGCATCTCATTGACCATATAGGTTTTTAATCCAAATAACAACATTAAAAATTATCTTTTGAAGAGTTTGGCATAGGGGCCTTTAAACAAAGTTAAGAAATGGCATACATATTTTGTAAACAGATACAAATTCAGCACAAAAGCTTAAAGCAAGGAATAAGTTCAACAAATTATGATGTACGCATTCGAGGTGGGGAAAATGGCACAATGAATAATGATTACTATGGGGTTTTAACCGTCATTATTGAAATGCAATATATTGGATGGCCAAACAAGACGCTAGTGTTATTTAAATGTGATTGGTTTGATCCAACTCCAAATCATGGGACAAAGATAGACATAAATTATAGAATTATTGAAGTTAAAGAATCTAGGAGATACAAGAACAATGATCCATTCATTTTTTCCCAACAAGCAGAGTAAGTTTACTATACACAATATCCTCAAGGGCAATAAAGGAGTTAGTTGTCATTAAAACCAAGGCCCGAAGTACAATTCAAACCTCAAAAAATATTAACCATGAAATAAATGATCCTTACCAAGAGGAATCAATCCCACAAATGCCAATGGTTATTGTAAATGATGATATTGAACCACAAAGTGAATGGAGGAGGGATGAAGAGGAATAGATGGAAGAAGAAGATATACATGATGATGATGAGGAGAAGAAAAGAAGAAGAAGATGATGATGATGGTGATGATGATGAGGAGGAGGGGGGGAAGAGGATGTAAATGAAGATGCAAGAAGAAGAAGAAGATGAAGATACATAGAATGATCAAGAAAAGGATGACTAGATAATGTAGTCCTTTGAAGAATTGTATGGAGTATACATTACATATTCTCTTTTTTTTTTGGGTACATTACATGTTCTTATTTTCTTTTTTTGGTTTTTAAGTTTCAAATTTCACTATTTTAATGCATTTTGAACATATGTATAACTAAATGCACTATTATTTTTCTCTGTTAACTTAAATTTTCTAGTATTTTAGGTTATTCATTTTATTTGCGTGAAGGTTTCTAAGACTTGCTTCAGAATAAGATATGAAGAATGATGAAGAAGAGAATGGTTAAATAATGCATAGAATGATGAAAAAGAGGATGACTACACAATGTAGTCCTTTGAAGAATTGTATGGAGTATACATTACATGTTCTCATTTTTCTTTTTGGTTTTTAAGTTTCAAATTTCACTATTTTAATGCATTTTGATCATGTGTATAACTAAATGCACTATTATTTTTCTCTGTTAACTTAAAAATTCTGATTATTAATTAATGATGGTCAGGTTATTCATTTTATTTGCATGAAGGTTTCTGAGTCTTGCTTCATAATATTTCCATTGAGAATCTTCACCTAAGATTAGTGTTGTGGTACAAGGAATTTAAATTTATAGTCTTCTATCCTAAAAAGATTTAATTTGCTAGAAAACATTTTGAAATTTCTAGTGCAGTTTCAAGAACTTAGGTAGATAGATTAGCCATTGGATCAACAAATTAAGTTTTGGTGACCACTTCCCTGGATTGGTAAATCCTCTTGACGAGTAATAGGTTCTTTCTTCTCTGTCTTTATTTTCTAGTGACAAGGATGGTTTTAGTGTTAGACATTTGGAAATCTTATCCACTAGTCTTATTAAATGTTGACTTAATGCCATATAAGTTTAATTTCAATATTACCAAAAACTTCAATTAATTCAATTCACAACCAATGATATTTAATTATTTTGCAGTTCTGCTAGAAATAATTTATATATGGATTTAAATATGGCATTGAAATTTGTTTTGCTTTGAAATTTTAGTAGATGTAATTTGTTTTTGTATGCAAAGTTTTTTTATAATGTAAAATGCCCAATGTGCTTGTGTGGGATAGCCCTTATGAAAGTAAGTTCTAAGACTAAATTTTTCTTTTGCCAACCAATTGAAAATTTTCTTTCTTCTTTCTTCCTGTCAATACTTTGCAGGGTACAATGGGTGCAAGGAACTTCTCATGGTATGTACCAGTATTTCACCAAGGTTAGTACTATCTCAATAATTTTATCTTGAAATATGTAGTGTGGTTTTTTAATAAGTATATTGATAATGACGTTAGCATTCACCTCAGTCAACCAATTTTTTTCTATATTATAAAAACCTGAATTATTGTTGTTTTGGGTCCTATATGAGTTTGTGTATATATGTATATATTGTGAATTATTTCTATTATATTGTTGCCCGTTCTTGCTTATCGGTGCCCTTCTGACTTGTTATTTTATTCATTTCTCTGCTTAAGTTGGTGTGGCTTATATAGGATATATAAAATAGAAATCATACCTTTTATACATACATACATATATATATATGTATAACCAGTAAGAACATTTTTAATATTTGCTTTTAATTATTGTAATCAAATAATAGTGATGTGTTTTTCTACCTTTCAAAAACAACGAATGAGGACTGCTTTCATCTGTTTGTATTTGAACACTTTTTGTTTTTATGCACCTTTGTACTGAGCTTCATGTTTTGCATGTTCATGCTTGGGTACACGTTGCAGGTGGTCCCTACAATATCCACAGACACTAGGGGTCGTGTTACCTATTCAAATCAGGTATAGTCAAATAAACAAAACAAAAAAATCTCATATAACGCTGTCGATTGGATAATACCTAATTTGCATCACATATGTTGTTGCACAGTATTCTGTGACAGAGCATTTCAAGAGTTCAGAATTTGGTGTTGTTCCTGGAGTTTTGCTTTGAGATTTTTCCCTTATTTGCACTGTCAGCTTGGCATAATAGTCAGTTTATACATCAATAAGATGGTAGCCCTTGAATATTGTCATATACAGCATTGGGAATTATTGCTGAATTGTCTGCTCATAAAATTTACATGAATGGTTAATTTTATATGCCCCTTAAGTTGATTTCCTGTTATGAACTCCTTTGCATTTTAGATGATTTTGTTCAACCTGTGACAATATGTGTTTACCTTGAAATATGGTTCCTAGACCTTTCAAAGTTTGAAATTATACTTAGTATGTGTGAAGACAAAGAAAACACAAACAGTTAACTTCAAAATCTTCTATTAAGACAACTCAACTTGAAAATCACTTGGTGTATAAAATTTAAATGGTAAGAAAACCACATGATAGATGATACATATATACAACCAATATTAATGTCAAAACAGTATATATGTTAATGCTTCACTTCTAAAGTTTCATGAATGGACACTTCTTGCATATTCCTAATCAAAGGTCCTACCATGTGTCACCACTTACTATTGAAACCATTCTCATATTTCAAATCCATTGAGCGCCTCTCATTATAATAAGGATTAAAATTTTTTAGTTAGTACAGTTATTGTTTTAATCTTTTTCTTGACCTATTAAGATGGATTTGCTTGTTGAACTTCTAGTGCATTTTTGGAATTTCTTGTACATTATTAAAATTTTGGTTGCCACGATCTGAGCTGATAGGGCGTGACCAACACATGGACGAGGTGTTATTCATTAACGCAAACCTGTTAAAACCCTCATAACGACAGAACTTATATAAATACATATTAAACAAACATAGATCATATAACTCTTCATACAAATAGTTTCTTACACACCATAATAATACATTAAACATTTAGCCTATATACCAAGGAGTGACTGAACTGAATCATAAAATAATAAAAGACATAGCTTTAGCAATAGGCTAGGCTCACCAAGATTAAAATTCCGAAGGTGGACATTCTAGATTAACGCTAAAATCTGAAAAATGTCAAATAATGGGGTGAGTGGAAACTTAGTGAGCAGGTAATTCTAATATTGCAAAAATTAAGACAGACTTATGGTGGCACGTCTTTCAAAATTTAAAACCAGATACCATACAGACATAATTCAATGATATTAAAATGAGAAAAATCATCAACATAATGTAATTAGGAATATCCTACAGAACCAGTCATAATTACAAAGTACAGAGTTAGTCCAAGGCTAGTGATAACAGATCGGAACAGATATTTATACAGTCATAGGCTCTGAGTAAATATTATAATGGTCCTAGGCCTCAAACAGAATATGGAGGTAAATGTATCATACTCAACCTTATCAAAATACCAATTGCAATGCACTACTACTAATGTCAACTGCCTTAGCTACAGAGTTATGTTTTAGACATATTCCTAATATTTCAAAGAAAAATAATTATCCATATACAGATATCAGAAATTTCAAAATCGTACCACTTCAGAATTCAAATTTCAGCATTTCTAATAATTCAATATTCAATATCAACATATATAATTTAAAATAATATTATGTATAATTAGGATTATCTACTCACTTGAGAGGAATATATTAACCTCATTTTATCCTTGATTATAATTTCATTGTTGCAATTTTCTAGTCACCTAAAACATTGAATAAAATACTCTTGTCATCCAATTGTTACAAATAAATTTAATTATTTTAATTCTATCACATATACCTAATTAATTATCCCTCATCCATTGTATCCCATTCAACTCTTTCTCCTTCTTTTTAAAAAAATTTGGAAATTGAATTTATAGGTCACTTAAAGAATACTTTAAAATACTTATAACCTATATTTCATTTTATTATCCTTATTATCATTATTATTACTATTATCATTATTACTATAATTATCATTACTACTATTATTATAATTATAATTATTGTCATTACTATTATGATTATCATTATTATTATTACATCCAATTATTCCATTACGCACTTATTAAATTTCTAACACTAACCATAACACAAATTTTACTTAAAAGTCATCTAATAAATTCTAAATTTTCCATTTAACCTCAAATAATATTTATTGTTATAAAATCAAGCCATTCTAATTTTTTCTTATAATTTCCTTCCTTTTTCTTCATGAAAAAACTAGAAAAATTACTAAAAATTTGAATTTTGTTCTAAAATTCAAACTAAAATTTCTAAAAATTATAAATCACTCCTTAGATGCATAAAAAAATTTAAGAAGTCCTAAGATCACAATTTTCACTAAATTTCCAAATTTCCCTTAGACCTTTAAATTGGGGTTTTTCAATCCAAAAGCCAAATTTTACAATTGATCAGTGATTTTAGGAGAGAAATATGTGAAATTCACCTTAGAAGTGTAATCTTAACTCAATTTGAAGCAAGCAACCCAAATTGAGCTCAAATTTATCGCTTTGTTAATGAATAGTGTCAAAATTAGGGTTCTTCGATTTTGCGCAAATTGGACCAAACTGATCTGTGAAAATAAGGGACAAAGGCGCGAAACCACTGTAGAAAGTGTAACCCTATGTTTAATTGGATTAAAAATGCACCAATTTTATGAATTTGGAGCTCGAATTCTTAGACCCTTGAGCTGCCGAAAAGTTTGAAAATTTTTGATGATGTGGCAGTCGTTGGTGGTTGCTAGTGGGTTGATGGTGTTGCTGTAGCTTGGAGGAGGCGTCAACGACTCTTCATGGTGGTTGAAACAATGCCGATGGCTAAAAAAAATTTGGCACCGTGGGGAGTCTTCGACGTGATTTTCCTGTAATTTTCACTGTTAAGAAGGCTGCGGATGGTCGGAGATGGGCTGGCAATGCTGCTGGTGGCTTGGCGGTGCAGACAATGGCCAGAAGGGAGGAATTGTTGGCAGCTCAATGAAAGTCAGGATGAAGGTTGGTGTGCAAGAATGATGAAGTTTAAGATATAATTTTGATGTTTTTAGGATATAATTGGAGGTTAGTTGATTAATTAGGGGTTAGGTGGAATTATTTGAAATAATTAAGAATTTTTAAAATATTTTTAATAGAAAAATATTATTTTATATATTTTTTATCATGATCAAAATTTTTCTAACAGATACTTGGTTATCGTACTTAGTTAAATTACAAGTACTAAAAATGCAAAGGGTGAGGTTTAGGCACTAATTTTGGTTACATTTTTCGATAAAATTTTATCTGCATCTATATTTGTTTTGACTTAGTTCCCTTTTTTTAGCATAAATTTCTACAAGTATTACATTGGTGCTCTTTAAGATACTTATCTAAAAGAGCAAAAACATTTAATGATTCCAATTCATTATCTCATATTCTCTTCTATTCACTTGTTAAGGTCTTAACTTGATAGCTACATACACCTAAAAAATTTATTTATTGTGAATGTGCATAAAATATTTGAGATTTAGAGCATCAAATTGAATTATTTTTAGGGCACATATTTGTCAATCTCTTTTTTGATTGAATGTATAGATTTTGAATCAAACTCATCAATATATATATATATATATATATATACACACATATCTACATATGATTGAAGTTACAAAGTATAAAAGCACATGTTCAGGAAAAAAGCTATGACAAGTATAATTCTAATATGGTGATTTTTCTCTAAATATAGATAAATGGCAAATTCTAGTAAAGGAAGAGGTAGGGGTAGGAATAGAGGTAGAGGTAGAGGCAGAGGTACATATCAACCCTCTGAACAACCCACCACATCTCTAAGCCCTCAAATTAGGGTTGTACGTATCCCATCTTCCTATGCACCATCCATAAAGAGACATCCTAACCCCTCTTCTAGTTCATCCATTGATACACATACTAAACAATTGCCATCTCCCCAACCACCTAGCTCATTTACCCAACCACCAAGCCCATCTACCCCAACACATGGGTCATCATCTAATACACAGACAATTATATGAGGAAGCAAAGATGTAAACAATTTAGATTAGTTCAGGACTTGGTATAACGTAACATTTTTTAATTATCTCATCTTAACAATTCATTTTACATGTAAAAAGTATATTCATTTTATTGTAGTGTATATGTATTCTAGGTTTGAGCCTACTACAAGTGTATCTAGGGATATCTCTTTAATCTTTAAAAGGAAATTTAATGGGCCTTAGACTAATTGGATAGAAGCATCAAATAAAGGTGCTACTGAGGAATGGTTTGCTAAATTTGGGGTAATCTATCACTGATTTATTTGAACAAGGTTATTAATTTATTAGTAGATTATTTCCTTAACCGTTGTTCCTTTGTGCAGAGAAAATATGAATGGCTTTCTGAGCATAGTAATTAGATTAGAAAGATCTTTCATAGTAAAAGATCTAACTTGCTCAAAGTCACTCTAGGTAGGTTGCGAAAAGGGGAGGATAAGGAGAAATGGCTCCCTTAAAGTATTCGTGAACAATAAGACATGAATTGGCAAGATAAATCAAAGCAAAATAGTCAGTCAAAATAAGTGATCTAAATGAGGGCTCTTTGTGCATTGTAGAAGCTCCATCCCTATTGTAAAGTACCAGAAAAGATTGGTGAGTACATTTTGATTGAATTTATAATCTTAGTTAGTATTAACTGGTTAAATTGCTATAATCATTTTATCTCTATAGAGAAATCAAATTGGGACATGTTCCAATGCCTTCACAAACGTAAAGGATAAGAAAATCAATGGGACTCCCCAACTTCAACAAGCATTGTTGTAAGTATAATAAATTTGTAAAATGTTAAAACTGATGCAACCATTCAAATGGTAGAGTGTATTTATAATAAGTATAAAAGTTATCTTCGAAAGACTGATAGTTTCAAACCGAAATTATTTTAGTTTAGTATGATTTATATGGTTAATTAGTTCAATATTATGATCTCTCATTCAAAGTTACTTATTTTATTTATATTTTACAATACTTTTCTTTTCAGGATGAGTATGAAAGGCGAATAGCTAAGAGAGATTCCTAGTATCCTATTGGAGAGGGCAATAGTCAGCAATCCGATAATAGCATTTACTTGGATGTTATAGGAGGTGTTAGTAAGAAAGGACATGTCAAGGGATTGGGATCACAAGCTGCTTCATTTGCAAAATCTACTACCACTTTATCATTTTCAATCGACACTTCTACACAAGTTGAGGTGACTTCACTTAAAGTGATAGTTTTAGATCTTATTACTCAGTTGTAGCACAAGGATGAACAATTTGTATTGATGATACAAAGGATGGAATTATTAGAGCAAAGGTTTGGGATATTAAACCCTAGTAATCAGACTGTGCCACCACTTACAACACAACAAGCACTCGAAAGAGATTAACAGTTTGAGGATCAGGAGGCCGATTACAAGATAAATAGTTGATTTCTTTTATTGTATTGGTATTGATACTAGTATTGTCTAACTAACAACACTTCTAAAATTTTGATTTCTTTGTACTGCATTACTTGGTTATGAAATGGATAGATATTTTCAATTTTTGTTACTATTAATATTTGTTTATATGGTTGAAATATGAAGAAAGTAAAAAAAGGAATAGTTAGCCTAAAAATACAATCTAGAGACGGAATTAGACACCAAATGAAAATATATCAATTGTATATCTGAGACGGATTGATTCTATTTCGAATATTTAGATACGGAATTAGACACAGAAAGGCAAAAATCCAATTACTAATCTAAGATGAAACAATTTCGTGTCAATATTTAAGACACAAAATCAGACACCAAATAAAATATTTGAATTGTTGATTTGAAATAGATGAAATTATGTATCTATTATTTAGACACGAAATTTGGTATGGAATAAACTAACTTAACTTTTTATTTGAGAAGGAAATAATTTCACATCTAAATTTCTGACACCAATTTTAATACAAAATAATTTTGTCTCTATGTTTTAAACTTTAATAATAGATATGAGTTTGGTATCTATATTGAGACAGAACTTATTAAAATCTAACACAAAATTTTTTCCTGTAAATTTTGATATAGAATCTTAAATTCCATATTTAATAATTTAGAGACAAAAGTTTTCGATACAAAACTTTGTCCGTGTTAGATTTAGTCTCTAATTATTTTAGAGATAGAATTTATTGGATTTCGACACAAATTTTGTCCGTTTCTATTTTATCTTTTTCTAGTAGTGAAAAAGCTCTTTCAATGGCTGAAAATCATTCCAAGTTTTATTTGTTCTTTGAGATGGATTGTAAGGAATTATTTGGGCTGATTAGTGGTAGTAAGAATGATGGTTGTGAGTAGACTTGTGCATGTATTGTTAAAGACATCGTTAGCTTGAAGAATTCTCTCCTAAGTGTCTCTTTGGTTTCTTACCAAGGAAACAAGCCAGCCAATTGGGTGTGGCTATTAATGCTATAAAGGGGATGTACCCTTCAGTGTGGGTTTTAATATCTCTGTTGCAGGCACATTGCCATGTTACAAATACACACTATCAACAAGTAATATAGTAATGAGAAACAGTATCATTCTTAAGGAAATCTAGTCATAACCTTCATTAAGTACCAATGCTATTGTAGCAACCTTATCCAAGCAAATTACTAATATTCAAATTGAACGAAAATAGTGCAAAATAATAATCAAAGACATAATAACTATATGAGAATATATCAATGAATTCTCCTTACGATTATAGAGCAACTTGGCATTTCAACTACAATAAGGTTACCTTCCTAACTTAACTCAATGCTTTATGAATTAGTTTTAGCCTCTAAAGTTATTATAAATATCTATCGATTCTTTATAAATTCTATTACCTTAATTTAATTTCCTATATTCTATGAGAACCCAATTAGAGAGACAAATTGAGTACAGCCAAGTAGTATTCATCCCTAAAGGAAAATTAAGCTAATTCATGCAATCAATTAACATCATACAAGTGGTATTCGGCCCTAGGACTGAATTTGAGCTTCCCTTTCATAAACATCCAAATTCTCAAGATAAACCTTAATTGATGATGAAGCAACAAGGGGGCAATGAAGTAATAAACTAAAACATTCATTAACCTTGAAACCAAAGTAGGAAAGTAACAATATCAATCAATTTACATGCCAAGAGACCATAATCCTAAACAAATGAAACCCTAGCCTATCATATTTATAAGGACAATCAATCCCATTTCAGAAAACATAGCAAAATAAAGAATAAAAGAATAAGAGTATAAGAAAAACTTCATTTCAGCAGCATTATTTGACTTCTTCCTTTAATTCTCCACTTGGAATACCTTCCTTCAAGCTTTCTCTTTCCCTAGAACTTGCTATTTTTGTGCCCCTCTTCCTCTCCAACCACTTCTCCATCATCAAAATCCTAATTCCTATATTTATAGTGGTCCAAAAGTCAAAATACAATGTTACCTTTAATAATTTTGTCCTAACACCATGGAACTAGATCTCTAGTTGTCATGTCTCTAGATTTTAGTGTCGTGGCACCAACTCTCTAGAAAATGTAACAAAGTGTATTTTTCATGAAGCTATGGCTCCTAAACTTGTCTCCATGTTTTCCTTCCCTTTCCAACACCTAGACAAGATTAAAACACTATGAGCAACTCATAATTGGTTAAATTTTCGCATGTAAATCATCAAATCAACATTAAAAACAACTAAAAATCAAAACTTGCAAGGTAAGTGGACTAAACTAACACAAATAACTCAAAATTAAACTAGAACTAGCAAACTTACACAATGAGTAAGCATGAAAGTGGCTAGAATAACTCTAGCTTCTATTTTGGATAAGGAGTGTTCTTCAGCTTTTGGTGTTTCTACTGGTATTAGAGTTGATATGTCGGAGTAAACTGGTGTGGGTTGATGAAGATGACACTTGGAGTTACTCTTGTTGGTTTTTTTGGTTTTGTGTTGTTGTGTTTTTGTGCTCGCTTGCTGGTTGTTTGTTCTTTCAGGTGTGTTTTGATGTTGTTGTTTGGTGTATGATGTGTTGTTCTAGTGTCATTTCTATTATGTTTGTTTTCTTTTAACGAAATTCAATTTATTGGCCAAAAGAAAAATACCTAGGTTAAATTGCCTAGATAACTAGTTGTATGTGGTAAATTGGAAATCTCTAACTAAACACCACCTAAGTGTTAATGGTTGTGTACTTTGCTAATCTACATTATCCTTTGTACAAGTTGCTTGCACACTCATACCTATATGTAACAAATAATACTATAAAAACTTAAGACTTTTTTACCCCACTTCTTCAAGGTAGCACTAGAAGCTATTGACTTGTTCAGGAGGCAATGAATACATTGGATCATATACCCATAGATGGGATGCAATCTCATAGTGTACAAAAATTGGAAAAACTTTTGGATTTAGGCACAATTAATGTTGTCAGACTTGTAGGGATTTGTGGGATGGGAGGAATAGGGAAGACAACTCTTGCTGCAAATGTGTTTTAAAATATCTCTCACCATTTTTATGTTTGTTGTTTCCTCACCACTTTAAGTGAATATCCTCTATCCTATCTACAAGAGGCACTTCTTCAAGTAACTCTACAATAAGAGTATGTACATACATCAGGCAATAGTCTTAGAAGCCTAGGACTCCATAGGACGCTCATAATTCTTAATGACGTTGATAAAGTAGAACAATTAGAGTCATTGACTAGAAATCGTGACTGGTTTGAGTAGGAAGTAGAATTATCATAACAACCAAAGATGAACATGTCCTTAAAGTGCATGGAGTGGATGACTTTCACAAGGTTGAACTACTGAACAAGAATGAAGCTCTTCAGCTTTTTTGTATAAATGCTTTCAAATATGAATATCCCACGAGAGGTTACAAGAAGCTGACCTTTGCCGCACTTGAATATGCCGACGGCCTTACATTAGCAATTAAAGCATTAGGTTCATTATTGTTAAACCGAAGTGTCTCAGAGTGGAAGAGAGCATTGGCCAAACTACAAATAATTCCTGACATTTCAATGCTCAAGGTGCTTAAAAAAAGTTTTGACGGATTGTATGACAAGCCAAAGGAAATATTTTTGGACGTTGCATGTTTTTTAACAGGGGAGAAGATTAATTATGTAAAGAATATTCTAATTGGTCATTATGGATTATTTTTTACTGACCAGACAATTCGAATTCTTGTTGATTAATCACTTATAACCATATCAGACCACAGAATACAAATGCATTATATGCTAAAACAGCTGGAACAAGAAATTGTTGGACAAGAATCCCCTGAAGAACTTGGAAAACAGAGTAGGCTATGGTTTTAAAATGATATTCATCCAGTTATGATGACAAACACTGCAAGATTTTTTTTTTTTTTTTTTGCATATATTTAGTTATGAGTATAATATTGGTCCCTCACTAATTTTCATTTTCAGTTTGATCTTTCATTCATCATAACCTTTTTTAATTTGGTCCTTCATTAATATGAAATTTAACACATATCACCCCAATGTTAACTAGCTTTGCACTAAATGTATTAACGTTCATACAAATGAATGACCAAATTAAGAATAAAAATTAGTGAAAGAAAAAATTGAAAATCAACTGATTTTTTCTTTAAAAAAATTAATTAATAATTAAGGGATCAAAATATTGCTTTACTCTATTTCTGTCCATAAAAGATGTTTGTGTTATTCATTTAGTTCTTCAACGTTGAATATTAGAGTAGTTGATTGGGATAGTTAGCAACCCATATGACAAAAAGCGATAGGCTTTAGTTTAAAGAAAGTTGGTTCACGTGAGCAATTCTATTGACATGAGATGAACAAAACTCACAGTATGACCAAATTGATATATTTTACTGAGGCACATGGATTTAATAGTAATTACTTTTCATAGATTAAATTGATGAAACAAATATACTTCAGGAATCAAAATAGTATTTTATTCTTCATTTGATTTCTTCACAAAAAATTAGAGTCCATAATTCTAACTTTTCAATTCACCTATGTAATGCATTTAAATTCAGGGAACTAAAAAAGTCAAAGCCATAGTACTCTTGAATCGGGAAGATTCAAAAGGGATTCCGTTGAGCGTCGAAGGTTTATCAAAAATGAATGATCTTAGACTCCTTAGTATTTCATAACGTGAATTTTTCTGGAAGCCTCGATTGTCTTTCTGACAGGTTACGATACTTTTCATGGCATAAATATCCTTTCACTTATTTGCCATCAAGTTTTGAGCCACGTGAACTTGAAGAATTAATCAGCCAGATAGTTACATCACAAAACTCTGGAGAGGCAGAAAGGCATGGATACTCCTTTTATATATATATAAATCAAAACTCAAAATGGTTATTGACTTATTGTGCAAACAAAAGCATGATAATCCTTTTAGGGTGAATCATAATTTTGGTCTTCCAAAATTTTATTATCCCATTTCAATTGTTAAAAAATGTTCCATATTCAAACTTGTTATCACATCGAGGTATTGATGGATAGTTAAAGCATGGGTAACATGATTATGTTAGTCATTGAAACATTTCATGACAAGACATCATATCCTTGATATAATCTAAACACCGCCATTTTGGTACTGTGTCATAAAATATTTCAATGACAGTGGAACACTTGATGGCTACATTATAGCTTCACATCAAAATCAAGTCACCCATATGTTGTAACTATATTGCAATAATAATATTAAAGACAAAATACTCTTCAGGGGACTAGAATAGAAGTTCAAACTTTGTGGAACTAATTTAATGCAAGGTGTACCTTCAGAATAACAAATGATCAATTCACTCTTTTTCTTTTTGTCTTTTCAAGTATAAAAATGGATGTGAATTTCTCATTCAAATCTCAATTGCTTGTTAATCATGAACTAATTATCGTCTTATCTCCCACCAGATGTTGCCAATGTTAAGAAGCTTGTACCTCCATGGCTCTAAATATCCAATGGAGATGCCATATTTTGGATGGCTCCCAAATCTTCGGAGGCTTGACCTTCAACGATGTGCTTCATTATCGCGGCTTGATCCATCTATTGCATTTCTTCCAAAGCTCAAATTTTTTTAATTTGAGAAACTGCACAAGTCTTGTTGGTATCCCAAATGCATTTTTTGGCCATAGCTCTCTTGAAATTCTGAATTTAGCTGGTTGCTGGCAATTTGCCAAATGGTTGGAGTTTGAATCATGTTTGAAAAGCTTTTCCTAAATAATGTGAATGATCTAGATGATTCTGGAAATCATGGCTTCTATATGTTGGGGTATTTGGAAAGAAAGATGTGATGAAATTTTTCAGGATAAAGAGATGGATCTGTGGAGTATTGGAGTGTCATAGAAAGAGGGGAGCCAAGCTGCAAAATCACATTCATGGAAGTAGCTTTTAGAAATATCCATTAACAGGCCAAATTAAAGCAAATTTTGATGGTGTTTGTAATCAGAAGTTAAATGTGGCTGGTATTGGTATTATTTTCAAGGAGAGTAATGGTGATGTGTTAGATGGTTTTGGAAGTGTTGTTCTTGCTTATTCTGCTTTCATGACTGAAGCTTTGGCATTAAAACAAAAAGCTTTTTCTATGGCTGGTAAATTTTCTGGCAGACATCTGCTTTGAAATGGATTGTGAAGAAATTATTGTTAATTCTACAACATGGTTCTTACTTTTTTTCTTTAATGGAGGATATTCTTAGCCTAAAGAATTCCAATTTCAGTTTTTCCTTTGCTCACCAAGAAAATAAAGCAGTGGAATTGGGTTTGCTATTCTAGTCAATAGTATTAATCATATTTGAAAAGTTAGTCAAAGGCATTGGATACGCCGATTCAAAGCCATTAGATATTATTATCAAAGGAAGTAAAAGATATATTTTACTCTTTTTATTTAATCAAAGTTTTATCCCACTGATTTTTTAATAAAGTTTTTTCTAGTGAGACGACTTACAACAAGGATTATAAGTATCATGTATTCTTTTTCTTTTATTAGATTTTTATTTTAGTGGATTTTTTCTAATAAGGTTTTAACTAGGCATGTTACTTGTCAATGGACATCTAAAGAAAAAATTCTAAATGTTATAATTATGTTGAAGTCCGAAACACCAAAGAATGACTCTCTAAGATCCTTTCTTAGATTTGATGTAATGACTTTCTATGATTTCTTCTTATGTTTAATGGCATATGTGCTATAACTTTTAATGAATTTATATTATACAATTATATAAATTAATTTATATTTATGTCATTGTAACTCATAGGTTTACTTTTGTGGTTGAAGGTTACCATATACTAAAGATAAAGGACCTAAATGAATGAGTATCTTCCACTTTTTCTCTCAAATTTTCTCTCCTGCTCTTATTATATATATAATATTTCTATTGGTTTTGCAACAAATCTTAGTGTTTAGTTGTAAAATTTATACATTTATTATGTTTTAATTAAGAAACTTGATATTATCCTTTAATGCAGAGTCTGGACATTTAGGGATGACTATGCTATATCTTCTTCACGGTAATGTATCTGTCTTTCGAACTTGTAAATTCCTATTAATTATTACACATCAATAATTGAGTCCATTTTTGGAAGCCTCTTAAATGAAAAAAATACCACTTTCAAATAATTTCAGTAAATTAAACCTTGAAGGTCCCAGATTTGTATTGCTCTTGAGAAACTGGATTTGCAGAATTCATGAACATAATACTTTGGGTTGTAAAGTTCTGAGAATCTAATTAGGTTGGCTTCCACAGAAGTTAAAATTTTCCCAGTGACTCAAGTCAGAGCTAAAGATAGAATTGGACAATAATAATTACCCCTCATCTATTTGTCCATTCTTATTTCTCACATTAATACGCTAATAGGGATTTCTATATGTATAAAATTTTAACTACGATCAAGTAAACCATTAAAATATCAACATAATATTATCTTAAGTGCATGCTAATATAAACACAAATTTAAACAGGCAAAGCCCACTCAATTAACTTCTGTCAATTTCTTTTAAGAGCTAAAATACCAAACATAACAAATTTTCAAGTTAAATAAAGACTCAAATATAGCTCATAATCGAGTCAATTTAAATAAAAATATTAATTAGAAAGCTATAAATAAATACTACCACTTTGACCTCCCTCAACCCAAAAATATTCATAAATTATCAGAGGCCCTAATTTCTCATATTTAGTTCATCGTTTTCCCTGCTTTCAGTACGGAGTTCATGAAAGACTGCATTTCGAGGAGTTTCTCCTAATCATCTTTGTCATGAACCTTGTGGAATCATAAAATTGCCACCCGAAAAACTCAATAACATTGTTAAATTAATAATATGTACCATGCAATCACAGAACAGAAGATGCCATGCCTACAACATAAGAAACCTCAACATCTCCACAAGTAATTATGAGTTTTAAGGTATATAGTTCTAAAATGACCTTCATGAATGGATGAAAACCCAGAAACCCAAAGGCGAAGGATGTACAGTAACCACAACGTATATGCCACATCAGAAGGAGCAAAGGAGGGAATAATTCTCGATGAAAATGGTGTTCATAAATCATTCTCTACGTTTTCAGCCGTTTCTGAGCTTGATCTGTGTCTTCTCCATTGCCTGCATCTCTAAAATGTGCAATTGCTTGATTGCTAGAAGGAGTACTATCATGATTCTGCACAACAGAATCAAAAATTAGCTTGAGTAAAACTTAAGTGTTGCACAGCTTGGAGATCTTCCCGGTAAAAACTAGATAGTATTGAAGATTGGAATGTGTATAATCAAAACAACAACCACCCATGTATGTTCTACATTGAAAAGTTGGTCATTTGATTAAATATTTCAATGAAAGGCTTATCACTCTCTGATCTAGTGCTAGTGTTACTTTGACATTGGAAGGCAGTCTCACGAAAGGAACAAACCGATGTCCACATAGCTGATTTTATGTTTCCTTGAGTTAATTTTTTAATATGTTGGTAACTTAATTAGTATATAGGATTACAATAGTAATAAATTAATATAATCACACAACATAGATTTTTAAAGTGAGATACTTATCATTCTCTGACCTTGTGCTCGTTTGACATATATAGAGCAAAGCCAAATTGGAATGAGGTCTGAATAAAACAACTTTGTCTCCATATAGCAGAATTTAAATTTACCTGAGTCAATATTTCGATACATGACCAGTATGTAAAATTACACTAGTAATCAAAAATTGCATTCAAGGGAATAATTATGAAGAAATAAGGCAAGAGTAACTCATACTAAAGTCAAAAAAACTAATTAAACCTACCAAAACACACTTCAGATTTCTTATATATAATCATCTTCTAATTTGCTTAGTTTTTATGCCTTAAAACTAGTTTTAAATTCTATAATCCAATGCATCTTATTGGTCAAATTTCTAATTTAGAAAAATCAGAGTTTGATATTTTAATCTGTCAGACTATCAATCAATTCGTCTAGCACACTTGCATTGCATATATATTAGATACCAAGTAATAAAATATTTATCAAAATGTTATGTATAAAAGGTTATACATAAAACATTCCATACCAGTATATCGATTATTTACTTTGCTCTTCAAAGACATATCTTGCTAGCAAGTAGGCAAGTGCATGACTGTACTAAGTGTGTAGGAAGAAAAACCTATCACATATATAAAAGTGAATTATAATACCTTAGGAGTGGATGTCCCACAGCCTGGTACATTGTTTGCCCGCTTACCAAGATTAATTTGAACTGAAATGCTAGCCTGTGAGAGATCTAAACCAGCACTCTGTAGCGCTTGAGTCAGATTATTTAACAGCCTGTTCATCATCAAATAATATATTATACATACTTGTCATTAGAGCTGACAAATCAACTTTATAATAAAAACTGCAAGCTCATCCTAACCGACATCAGAGGCCAGAAACTCATATAAACCATATGCTAACACATTCAACAAAATTCTTAAAATCTAAAAGTCACATACATCAGATCAAGAACCCCAGTTTATATCATTTACTCCAGATCACTTGAAATCTTTACAATATTACTAGCAACTTTTCGCAATCAACAGTCAATTTACACATGATGCTTTCAAGACATCCAGTACACTTTAAACTTCAACACAAGGAGGAAACCAGCAAGATTCCCATCTCTCCTACATGTCTTTTTCGCTTACCATGAAATTATAACGTGCAACCTAACAAGCCCAAGACAGTACCCTAAACACATTCAATTTCCATTCAGTAACACAAGAAAACTTAAGAGAATGAGATATAACAGAGGATATAAAATTAACATAATAACTTAATGACTGGCAGATAAAAAATAAAGAACCAAAGAAAGCCTGCATGATTAGACTTGCAAAACAAAACAAGGAAACCATTTAAAAAAGGTGTGCCAAATATTTAAAACGGTGAACCAAAAAGAAAGCTGCAACTTTTAGCAACCACCCACCCTTGGGAGTATACGCTTGAGATGTTAATTGTTCCTCCTTCAATTGTCAGCTCGTCCTGTTGGTTCTGTGGTTCACTAGTGGCTGGACATTCAATTGACTGTCCATCAGAAACAGGCCCCTGAAGAGGATGGGCAAGTGTTCCATCACTTCTGATGGGAACAGACATGCTTGCATGCATAGGCATGGGCAGAGGTATCCCCTTGCTTTCTAAGTCAGATTGCCTCTCTGCTGTTTTGCTGACAATATCCCTGCTCTGATCTGGATCTATCATATTCTGGGAGCCACTAAGCACAGTTGGAGAGACACTAATGTTGCTTTCATCAAACTTCCCAGGAAAAGGTGATACAGGACCAGCACCATTCTTTACAGCTTGAGGTTGCCCAAAGCTTTGAACACGCCAGTGACTGTTTCTCTGTACCATTAAGGTATGTAAGCAAATTGAACCATCAAAACTTAAACCAGTAAACTAGCTCCTTAATTAGAAAACTTACCATTCAGTAATTAAAACAATTAATCAATGCAACAAAAGTATAGAATTTAATATTTGTGGATCACTTTGACAGATAATATCTATGAACAAGAGAAATTCTGATTAACTCAGTGCATTCTAGACAAATACAATGAACTGTAAAACAAAGAAAGACAACTTTTTTTAACACTTTTTTCTTCACTCCCTTTTAACTATTCATGTGTCAATGCATAAATGTATTAGTCAAACATCACGTCATCATTTCAGAATGACATACAAGTATTGTACACTAATTCATTTGCATACATTAAAAAATCCAAGAGCCAAAAACATTGTGGTTTTCCAAATTTATTTACAATAGTCACATCTGCTTCTTCCATCGATCTCTCCTTCTCGAGTAATAATAAGAAGCTGCAAACGTTTGATTATATAATGTCAAACAAATTCTGAGCAACAAAAACAGGAAAAAGAATGTAACAGGTGATTGCTTCCGAACACTATACAGACCCAGGTTTTCAAATAATTAATTATTAAATAATTTGAAAATGTCAAGTGCTACTTTTTTCCCAATTTATCCAAGACATTTGCATCTGTCTCTTCCATATTCCTTTCCTCTCCTCTACTTGAGTAATAATACTTGCAAACTTCAAATTAAATAATGATATACAATTTTCAGCAATGCAACAAGAAAAAAGAATGTTACACGGGTAATTGTTTCCCAGAAACTACAGATCTAGGCTTTTCACATATATGAATAAATGGTAATTGAATAATTTGTGAAGTATCAAATACTATGAATCCATATAAACAAGATAAAATTATCCTTCATGTATATTCATCCACCAATTGCCAAATTAAAAAAAGAACAGTAGCCATCATAATCATGAGATGAAGTCAATAGTATATGTAAATTCACTATGTAAGCCTAAGTATCTCTTTCTTACCCAAGGCATCAACTTTGTGGGCTCCTGACCCCAACCCTGATACGAACCTTCATATTTTTGTACCTTCTCCTGTAAGTACTGGACATACTCAATCACCTGCAAAAAGTGCAGATAAATCAATAGATATTAAGAATACATTCTCAACCAATTTTGACAAGTATAATTTGGTGATTGCCACCTTATAATGTACCTCTAATAGGAATGATGCTGTGTCCCTCTTTTGATCACTATGAGGTATGAGATCCCTTAATATCTGGAATCTGAAGCAAAATGTCAACATTCATCAATCGATTAGCACAATTATTCTTCATGAAAAATTACACCAGAAAAATGCAGAAGAATTTGACGGTCGGTAGAGAAATAAATTCCAAGATCCACTTTAAATTTCTTATTTAGTACTGATGCAACATGTAATTCCGTTACCCTAAATGTCTAAGGCTTTGAAATGATATGCTTTGCACCTCAGAACAAACAAATGACACAAACTTCAGAAGAAACTCGTTTTGACTGTTTTTTATTGTCCTAAAATATATTATTAAGTAACCTTTTGCAATAATCAACATGAAGAATATTCCAAAGGTGAAGAGATATCTGAATCAACTTGACAAATACTCATCTGAAGTCTAATTTTTTTAAAATGTCTAAAGTTTGATTGAGAGATACACAAATGAAAAGACCCATGGATATTTACAATTGACGAAAAAGCTATCAATTTCTACATAAATACATATTTATTTAAATGGACCACAAATTACAGCAATTGTGTCAAAACACTTGTTTTAGAAAAAAGAAAACAAAATAATAATCTTTTAATATATGGTGACAAGAACTGTTAAAATCACCAACATAATTGATGACTTGGAACATTATGTATGGTGCACCAAACTTCCAAAGCAAGCATTAAAGCCAAAGGTACATGTTGGTTGTGCATACCTCTCATTTATCTTGCTCCTTCTTCGCTGCTCAGTTACCGAATGTTTTGATCTTATAGCACTTGCCTTATCAATAGCTTTTGCATATGGTTTCACAACAAGCATCAAACATAAGTACTCCAATTTGTCCAGAGTTGACAGTAGAGAAAATTGTCCAAGAATTTAGATATGAAACATACATTTATACATAACTATATCAATTCCTCTCGCCTTTTTTCCCAGACAAGGTGAGAGTGCAAACAATGTTAACCTAACATTGCCTATGATAAGAATTTGAGGTTTTAAACCTATAATCAATTTCAAGATATGAGACCAAAAAAATGTCGACAATATTCAGTTTATTAAAATAATCAACGCAATCTGAACCTCAAAGGTCAAAGAGCACAGAATTGCTCTTTGTATACATTAAACAAATTTTCTGAGGACACAACCAAAAACTTGTTTGGATTGTCAATATAAAACTAACACTTACCGAATGGAGATTGCTACGCGGTTTATAATTACAAGAAAACTGGACACAGAGAAAATTAATTTTAAAAAAATATAACATGATGAGATATGCATAAGAATGGAAGAAAATCGAAATGTAAAATAGGACCTCGTACAAATAAAACAAATACCCAGTAACCGGATCTAACGCTCACGTAAGAACTAGATGATGACAAGTAAAAGAGGCTACCTTTGTTGGTGTTATTGCTGTTAGGCAGGGACGAAGGACCTTCTTTCTTAGAACCGAACTCTTCTTCCTCGTACTCATCGTCATCTTGATTCCCTTTCCCTGCTCTCATTATTCTCTGTACAACAGGGCACGGAGTTTCCTTGCTTGAATTTTGCGTACGAATCTACCGAACAACCCAAAAGTTAAAAAGGGAAATTCAGATAAAAAACCCAGATGGAGACACCGAAAAAAAAAATTGCAGAAACAGAGAGTTCAACCTCGATTAAGTGATGGATTGATTTGGAATTCAAGAAGGTTCTTGTTGTTCGCTGGTGGCCAACACCACCAAAAGGTGTCCTATAGTGTTGAAGTGCCACTCTCTACGGTTCTGGGCATGGCTTGAGGGGCATGAACACACAGGGACTCATTCGACGGGAGTGATGGAATGGGTGGGTAGTGGGGACTGGAGAGAGAAGGATAGCATGTGGCTGAGCTCATGCGTGTCTCGTGAGGGCAATTATTTAGGCATAATTCAAAAAAAAATCTTTTTTCTTTTCTTTTTCTCACCGTAAAAATTGTTTTGCTCAATCCTTAATAAGGTAATTATGATTTTAATTTTGTTTAACACATAGGGGCCAAAGCCCAGAAAGCAAAGGACAACCAACATCAAAAACTAAGGATACTTTCTTTAGTCATATGTGACAATAGTAATTATGCATGTGATTTTGAATTTGATTTTATTTTTGACTTTCAAAAACCTATGTCAACAATTATGACCAAAAAAACTTATGTCAACAATTATTAAAGATAAAATAGTATGAAAAGTTGTCTGCCAAAAGAATGGTAGAATAATTTAATGCGGTGATTGGTAACAAATTATATTGTATTTTTAGGAATCTTAAATAACTAAATACAAGATATCATCACATAAAATGTTAAGATAGTTAATTTTTTGGTATGATGAATAAAAGATCAAATCAAAAACATATTATGTGTATACTTGGATTAGCATTATTTTGAATTAATTTAATTTTTAAAATTGATTGTCGTGAGGTGATTTTGTATCACCATAATTTATGTTTAAAAATTTTTAGTTTAAAAAATAATTTTTATCATTTATACAATCTATTTAATACAAAGCAACAATTTTTCATTTATGTACAAACAAATTTAGAGAGCAAAACTGATTTTAGAAAATATCAAATTTTAAATTAAACAATAATATTTACAAGACAAATTATCATTTAAATGTGTAAACGAACTTTGAATCTTTCAAACTCTAAACCAAACATGCTAATTGTATTGGTAAAAGTTATCAAAAGTTTAAAATATAAAATTATAATTATGTTTATGTTTATGGAATGTGATACTATATCAAACTTAGATTTTTAAACATATTTATATATTTTGGATAATATTTTATATCACATAAGAATAAGAGAACTTTACATAAAGTTGCTAAAATGTATCAAATTTGTTAATTTAACTCGTTTAATACACTAAAACTTTATTAACTCTTTATAAATTTAATGTTATGAACTAAAAGTAGATGATCAACTTTGTATAACTATTAGGGTTCAAATTTGAATTTTTGTCATGTTCTAATTGAAACAAAATATTATATTTGATTATAATACACCATGAAATAAAGATTCAATAGCTCATATTTACATATAAAAAATATGATTGGAAGTAATTATATTAATTTAATATATATTTAAATTATTAAATTTTTATCTAACAGTTTACTATAATCAAACATAATTTTATATTTTTATCAAAACATGAGGTATCTAAATTAATTAGGGATCCAAATGAATCTTGAGTCTTGTCCCATTGAAATTCAATAAATTAAATTGAATGAAATTTAATGAAAATTTCGTGAAGATGGAGGTATGAGTTAAAAAAAATAGTTATAATTGTGATTTCCAATTCAAGGGAAACATAAAGGAGGGTTGATTGTTGAGGAATTAGCCTCATCTTGACAGAAGCCAAGTGTTTGGTATGGAAGCTGCGCTGACATTCCTTAATTTGTCGGATTGTTAGAGCTCTCTTGAGTTCGGCATTGAAACGGTGCTCAAGGAGAACCTAATTTGTATCTGTAATATTACTCAATTGGATAATTTTTGAAATTTTGATGTGACGGTTTCAAATTTTTTAAAATCTGATTTAATAGTTTTTTTTTCTTATAATATGTTTATTTAGACATTCCAAAGTGTATTTGTACATTTAAACAGAAAATTGTCATGCAAATATTTTCATTTGGGTTGTTTTTTATTTTTTAAAATTAATTTTGTTCTCTAAACTCTCATACAGAAATAAAAAAAATTTATTTTTGCATTGAATAAATTATATAGATGATAAAAATTAATTTAAAAAAATTAAATATAAATCATGATAATACAAAAATTAATTAAAATTAATTTTAAAAATCAAATTAATCTAAAGTCATGTTAGCATAACATCAATTCAGACGTAAACCGAATAATATCCTAAACCTTAAATCATGCATTTAAAATTAAAACCTTTTTTTGCAGCAATGTGTCGTCAAGTTTTATTTTAGATCATTAAATCTATACCATTCTTTAATATTTGTGGTTGGATTTGCACAAATGTTAGGAAATGCAAGAAGTCTATTTTCAAAATTGAGAATAATTTTACTCTGTTTGCTCCTTTCTTTTATTTTCTTAAATGAAATTTAATTTACATTTATACTTTAGTTGAATGTCAAACTAACAAAAAGTATTTTCAATGGCTTGAAAGAAAATAAAAATATTTTTTGTGTCTTTTGTCAATTAAAAAAGAATTGAAATTTGGTAAAAATGAATTTGGAAAACAAACTTTTTGTTTTTATTTTATTTTAGAATGAAATCCAAACTTTGAAGTGAAATTTTAAGAGAAAATACATTTTCGTTATCCACTTATCACAAAATTATTATTTTTGTCCATCACTTATTGAAATGTTTAAAATAGTCTCTTACTTATTAAAAAATATTAAACTTGGTTTCTCAATTTTTAAAATAATACCAAATTTAATCCCTTAAATTTAATATTTATAATTTTGTAAATAAACTAAATTTAATAATTTTTTAAAAGGTCGGAGACCAAGTGTTATATTTTTCAATAAATGATAGATTATTATAAACATTTTAATGAATGAATAACTAAAATGATAATTTTATAATAAGTGTGGAGCCAAAAGTATGTTTTTTTTTTTTTATTTTATTTAAAATTTGTTTATTAAAATTATTTTATTTTTAAATTTTTTGAATGCAATATATGTTGAAATTTAAGAAAAAGGCGGAAATTATATTTCAATTTGGAGGAAAATATGGGGAATTATTAAAGTGGGAATAATAAAAATTATTTGTTGTACTTTTCTCAATAAATTGTTTATGGGGGGGTTATTCATGGTGAGTTCAGTTCTCCGTCGAGTGCGAGAAGCTGCGCGCCACGAACAAAATAAAATTAAAAAAAATGATAAAATTAAAATTCAAAATTCTATTTTCCAAAAAATTTTAAAACTCGAATAATGCATATACCTTCATATTATCTAAGCTCCGTGATTCTTGGAATGTCGTGGCTCACGGAGCGGAAGACATGGTGAATAAAACCAATGTTTTTTAAAAAAAGTCAATTATAAAAACTAATTTAAAATTTAAAATAAATTATATAGACCAAATAATTATTTCTTCTTAAAATATAATAACGATCAAAATTTATTTTTAAATAAATTGAGTTTGTATTTGTGACACTAAATTCAATAGAGACCAAAATATTTTACTTTCAATTTTCATGGCATGTCAACTTTAAAATGATATATATATCACAATATTTAAGTCAGAACCAATTTTATAGGACTTGAATTCGGTACGAATATTTGCAGTATGAGTGTCGTGTACCTACGTGATGGTGTTTAGACGTAAAACTTTTCCTTCCTAATTTTTTAAAATATTAACAAATGCTATTTTTAAAAAATTAATATATAAAAATAAAAAATAAAAATAACACTTAGATCTCTTTGCTACAAAATGCCATTCCTCAACGAACACTAACTTTTTAATAAAAATTTTCAATATACAAAAAATAAAAAGAAAAGACAATATGAACACTTTAGTTTCTCTATTGCACAGAACATCATAACTAACACTTTGACTTCTTGCCAATAGAACGATACCATGTGTAACAGAAGATATAAAGTGTTATATTTCCGAAAAAAAAAAAAAAACCTAAACCCTTGCTCTCCATAATTGTATCGCAAGGGATCCAAATAGAATTTTAACATATATAGCTAATGATTAAATCTAACGGAAGGGAAACTATTAATTTATGTCAATATTAATATATTCATTAAAAACATTTGATATAATTTTCATAAAATATAATATGGATAAAATAAACGGGTTACAAACAGTCTACTTTTGGTAAAGGAACTTGGCTAAAAACAGATGGCCTTTTGGCGAAGGAGAGCCACAAATGCTTTGGTAATTTTTTTCTTTTTCTTTTTTTGCCAAAAAAATACTTTGGCAAGTTTAGCTTTCTACAAAATGAACAAAATTAAAATTTTTAACGTTTTTACTTTTGCCAATGAATCAAATATAAACCTCTAGAAATGCTTCTACTCATATAATAAATATTCGTTGTATCAAATTAGATCAGTTTGACTCACGCAAACTCACTTGTGTGAGTCACTAGCTTAAATAAGATGACTTATTTTAACTCACTTAATTTAGTGAGTTAAATCCTAATTTTTTGAATTGTTTAATTTATTAAAATAGACATAAAAAAAAGAATTTAAAATAAGAATATTTAATTATCAAACCAAATATCTAATTTTAATATAAAAAAATGTATTCATTTTGTTAATTACTAATCAATCGTTGAATATTGAAAGACAAATAGGATAAAAACTATTTGAAACAATAAAATATCAAACCTTTTATAAAAATAATTTTATCATACCTTTCATTTGAACTGGATTGTTAGGATTATACACACGAAAGAAAAATTGGACCAACTTATAAACTTACTGAACTAGCCACGGATAATTTAATGTATTTATGTTAAATAAGTTAAAATTTTCAATTATTCCACCAAAATAATTAGTTAAACAAACCAATTCCATGACTGTGTCCTATTTTCTTGTGTTTTTCCGTTTTGCGGTTGGGGTGTGGGCGTTTTCTCTTTGGTCATTTTGGTTTGTTGTCTTGTGTCGTATTTTTGTGCGGTCTTCCCTGGCCTTTTTGCTTCTGCGTGTCTTTTGCTTGGGTGTTTTTGCTGTTTTGGTGTAGTTATATTTTTTAAAGAATTAAAATAGAACAGTTACAATTAAAAAATAAAAAATAACCCATTTTCTCCAATATAATAAGCTATAAACTTATGTTAGTCCGGCTATCTTATGCTTTTTTGAGTACTCTCTCTAAAATTACTAAATATTATAAATTAAATATCATCCTATTTCGTTTAAATTATAATAATTTTTTCAAGTTCATATCTAAGCAAGCATGACATATTAAGTTCATATCAAGTGACAATCAAATAATTTAAAGCAAAGATAAAGATGATGAGACATCTAAAAAAGAGAAAATTTGGGTATAGATCCAACCCACTAACAAGAGGACCCCAACTAAAAATTATTGCAACCAAATTATTTATTTGTACATAATAACAAGCCCAAAAATTTAACCAATGATTTCTTTCCAACTTTGTAGAAAAGTCTCACAACTGTGACCTAAATCATGTGAGCTATGAATTCATCCATTTGAATTCTCTTATTTATTTCTTTTTTGTACTTTTTACAACCCTAGTTATTCACACCAATTTGAAGATTCCCTTTCATAGATTAACCAAACCTTACTCTATGAGGCGTAGAGAAATGCTTCATGGCAGCAACCATGGTGGCCTTCGTCGGACTACCAGGCGCTGTAGCTTTGTTGGTCTTCTCGTCTCGGACGAAGCATTTGACTGAGAAAAATTTAATCATGGACCTAAGAGAAAAGCTTTTCTTCTTCACCTTATGACCCATCTTGCAACGTAGAACTTTCAGAGAGAGAAAATTAGAGGGGATATGGTGTTTGAAATTGCTGATGGATGTATCTGTGATTAGGGTTCAGTAATTGGCCTTTATATAGAGCTCTAGTTTTCTTGGTGACGAGGATAAACTTGGTCATCAAGTTTCGTCATTAAAACTAAAATTTTAGAAAAGTATTATTGCTTTTGACTTTCTTCTGACATAGTGATGGGCTTCTGCGAATCTACTTGCTCTTTGCTTTCGCAATATTGCTTCGTAATGTAGTGGAGAAGAAACTACTATGAAATCCGCAGATAATATATTAAATTTGAAGTCCAAGTGACCTAAAAAAGCATGGGCCAACTGGTCTATTAAGAATGGCCTAATTTGAATTCTCTTTATTTTTTTTACAATTTAAAAAATAAATAAATAATGTATGAAGTCTGCTTAAATGATGAACTTTATTCCAAAACGTAAAACTTATATATATATAAATGGCGCAACTCACACCCTTTATATTTATTTCTAACATTAACAAAAGATTGAAAGAATATAGATTAAAGAATGGCTATATAAAGATTCGTAGAACTCAAAAAATATTTTTTCAATATATAATATAATTACTTGAACCATTAGTTTATGTACCTTCGACTGTAGTTTTTGCACATGTTAGTTTTGTGATGTTTTCTAATTTTTTTTAATATTCTGTTATACTTGTTAATATATAATCAATATGTAAATCCTAATATGGTTTGATTAGTATTTTAGACTAAATAGTTATATTATGTTACATAAGAATAAGTTTAATATTTTTCCTTTTGTAATAAAAATCATGATATGAATCTTAGAAAATAATCGAAACCAAAAAGTATATTTTACTTATTTATCTGATATAGTTAAAAAAAAAAACTTGCAAATGAGAGAAGATACGCTGAATCAAACTGTTGAAAAAATTTTAACAATATTATTAGTTTTAACCCATATTTAAAGGTCCTTGTGGAAAAACCCAAAAGAAAAAAATATAAATAATTAATTTTACTTTAATCAGTCCATTATTATATTTATTTCTTTAATGGATTTGAAGTATTTTAAGTGGATTTCCTAACATTTGATAACCTGGGGTCCAATAAAAGTAGTGATTTTTGTTTCAACTAATTGAATTATATATTCGATTCTGACGACTTAGTTTATACTTATAATGTTTTATTTATAAATAAAATATATGTTTTCTGTTTTTTATTAGTATGATTTCGAATTATAGAATATTTTGAATTATGTATGCATGAAAAATTATTATAAAATTAACTATAATTTTCATTATAGAAGAAAAACGTGAATAGAAGTTGCAAAACAGAAACAATTAAAATAAAATATCAGGTAGGGGACAGCAAGGATGAGAGAAAGAAGGAACGTGTAATATTTTCTTCAAATTTTAAGTTTAAAATTTTAGAAAATATGGAGACATAATGCTAAAATTTAATATAATATACTTACAAATTTGAAAAAAGGAGCAATATATGCCCACCTCAAACCAATGTGAGTCCACCCTGGACTTTGACTTTTTAAATTAAAAACGTAGTAATTTTATAAAGAGTTTTGCTTCTGAAATAATTAATTTTTATTATTTATTTATATTTAAACCCTCTCTTTGATTTAACTTTTTAACTGACTATCGAAATTGAAAAAGATTTCAATCAATGCAATGTAAATAATGTTATAAAGAGTTTTGCTTAAAAAAAATTAATTTTTTTATTATTAATTCATGTTCAAACCCTCTCTTTAATTTAACTTTTTAATTGACTATCAAAACTGAATAATTTTTCAATCAATGCAGTTTAATCTTATAAATTGAAGCAATTTTTGTTCAACAAAATACCATTATTGTTATTACGTGTTTGTTAAATAAGGATGAAAATAGTCAAAGATAAATGATAGTTGGGACTTACTAAGTCCTCAGTATATATATTTTAAAATTTATATATAATAAAATATTATAATAATAACCATTATAAGTTATAAATTTTGAATATTGACTATATTTATTTATTTATTTATTTTCTGGATTTAACACCACCAAATTTTTAACTTTGTTTTTTTATTTTTATTTTTTCTTCTCTACATTGTCTTCAAGATTGGCCCACCTTTAAACTTATCTTGAAGCTTTGATCCATAACTTAGCTAAAGGGACAAAAGATTGGGCCCAATGTTGGCCCACTAAAACATGTCGGGACTAAATCTTAATAATAAGATGTAGGAAACAAATTCTCATATCCTCTGAAATTGGTACACCATGTTCACACAATCATTGTCCTTCTTTCCAAAGCTTACATCAATTTGAATGAATTTCCAATTGAGAAAGATCATATCAACAATCCAATACTTAAATAGACATAAAAGAGTGTATATATACATAATGATTAAGATTTATTCTATACATGTAGGTCAACGTACAAAGAAAATCTTATTCCTTGAATAAACTTGAATTTAATGCATGAATTGAGTAACACACTATTTAAATCTCTTATTTATGAGTTCAATATTAATTTTTAGTTTCAACTTAGTCCCTCACTAATAGGAACACTAACATATGCTATCTAAATTTAGTTGAAATTGAAGGATTAAAGAGTTAAAGTACACAATTAGTTTTTTACTTTTATATTTTGTGACAATTTGATCCATTTCAAATTAATTGTAATAAATTAGTCCCTTATAAATTTAAATTTATACAAAAATAATTTCTCATAAATTCAAATTTATATAAAATTAATCAATTCGTTTGTATTAACAAGGGACTAATAAGATTTTTTTTAGAATTAATTTATCATAATTATTTGTGGGAGACTAAATTATTATAAAATATAAAATAAATTATTAATATAATACTTCACTCAAAGGACTAAATGTATTAAGTTTTACAAGAGACTGAATCAATGATAGAAATGAATAAAAAACTAATTTTATACAAGACTCATAAGTAAAAAATTAAATTAAAATTAAACTAAAAAAAATATTTTACTCATAATTAATTAAATCGCACTTTGTGAGCAGAAGAGAAATGCTTTGAGGCAGCAACAATGGCAGCCTCAGGGCCACTAGGTGCCTTACTGGCTCTGGTTGTCTTCACATCTCCACCATAGAAGCAGAGCTTAGACAATCTTGAAATGGATGAAAGCCAGCTTCTTCTCGGACTGGTATGATCACCCATATTGCCTCTGATCAATACAAATGCCAAAGTGAAAGACTCGAAGTTCAGGAAGGAAGAAGAATCAATATTGTGTAATATGCTATTGAGAATCTGATCTCTTAATTGATGAGAGGAATTGTGTAGATAGATAGTTGATGTGTGTTTCTGAATTGAGACTCAAATCTGATGGCCTTATATAGGATCATATTTCTTGTTGATGTAGCTAAACTTGGTCAACAAGTTCTTTTGATTTTGACATTTTCTTTGACTCATTTCAACTTCTATTCCGCGTGCTGTGTGTTAGTATGCAGTATCATGGAAAGTTGCCAACTAGTGGAAAACCTCGCCGCTTTTTTTTTTTTTTTTTTTAATTAGAAAAATAATAAAGAGAATATGTTATTAATATATTATTAGTCATAGCACTGTTATTGACAAATTAAAAATAATTATAATACAAAATATAAAATACTGGACCCCTTTTTTTACCCTATTTTCTTACAATAATTGGAATGATATGTTTTGACCACACCAATATCAACATTAACAACAAGAAATTATTTATTTTTTGATTTCTCGTCACTTTATTCAGTAAGTCTGACGGTGTCTCATCCCAGCATTATAATTATATTTTTATTCATTCCTAAAATATTTTATTAAACTCTTTCCAGTCACATCTTGGATATATATATATATATATATATATAAAGATAAGTTATTTTAAAATTGTCTATGACAGGATAAAAAACAACTATATGTTAATCTAATAATTTACATTAAATTTTAAATATCAAATTTGATAATTTTTAAAACTTAAAAATTTAATAAAATATCCGCATGAAATGAATTATGTAATTTGTACAATTAATAAATTTTATAAATTTAATTTAGTGATTAGTAATAAAAGGTATATATAGTATTTAATATCAAAACAAATTAATATAAGTACGCGTGGATACAACGTAAAATGTATGTGTGTGTAATTAGAATCACTGGATAATCTACCGTTGATAAGATATATATTTATACATACATAAATAAATTTACAAAGATTAATATATCGGAACTTCAGCGTTACAAAAGGGACTGTATTTATATGTATTTTGTTATATTTTTATTATATTATTATCTAATTAAAATTAAGTATTAAATCAATTAATAATAATATATAATTTAATTTTAAAATAAAATAATTATTCACAATAATCATACACGTGTCATGATATTATTAAATAATCAAATACTTATTATGTTATAATTAAAAAATAATATAACAAAAATATAAAGAATTATATATATATATATATATATTTTTTTTTTATTACAAGAATTGGTCTATTTATTTTGTAAAAATTTATCTTTTTTAGTTTAAATCATGATTAAAATCAAATCTTCAGGTGCGCGGAGGGTGAATAATAAAAATCTATTGATTAGACACTAATGAGTTTGAATTAGTTGACATATATTACATTAAAGAATATATACGTTGGAATAATATTGTCCTTAATCCTTATATAAAAAAATATCTCCATCGTAGATATTATTCATCTTGTCAAGTCTAACTGGAATCCCACTTAGACCGTCCTTTGCCAACCCAGATTCTTAGTAACTTTTTCGGAGTGTAATTGTCTTGTTTTTAAAATAGTGTTAAAATTAAGTCACTAAAAGCATCTCAGAAAGAGCACACTTAGACTAATTGAAAAATTATTTCTTTTGTGACGATGTGACGAATGACTAGTGAACCTTAAAATCAATAAAGTAGTGTAATTAATTGATGAAGGAAGAAAATGAGTTTTAGCAGCAGTTTCAGAATCTGATGCTATAGCATCCATGACTTTTCCTTAGAAATGATTGGTAGATTACCAAAATGACCTTGACTCTCCTTCACCATACACCTCTCACACCGGATGCCTCGCGCCGGAGTACACTGGCGCTCACCCGACAACACTAGCCAACGACATCGACATTCGCTGCTCGTGCTTGAAATGCATAATTATAATCGTTTAAAAATATTTCTCATTATAATTTAAACTATAGTAGTTAAAATCTTACGATTTAAAATATGTTACAAAGTTAAAGATATAATTTATTGATTGAATTAAAAGTAATTATAAATTGTATGATTTGTAATGAGTCATAAAATTAACAAAATAAATAAATCATTAAATCAAGAATAAATAATGTAATTCAAAGTAATATGATAGAATAACGTAACTTTATAATTATAAAATGAGAAAAATAATGAATTAATATGATAATATTATATTATTATGAGCATAATTTATGATTTTTATAAAGAAAATAAAAAAAATATTATCTGAATTTATTTTAAAAATTAATTATTAACAAATTATATAATTAATAAGGTAATCAAAAATTTATTTTAAGTATTTTATTTATATTATATATGTTATATTTTATATTTTAAGTTATTTTTTATTTATTATTAAATCTTATAATTCGATATATTATACGACTTATAATTTAAAAATATGATTTTTGATTCACAATTCATATCACAATTTGATTACTATAATTTAAATAATAATAACAACTAAAGTGGACAAAACTCAAGATTCTATGGTGATAAGAATGATTGAATATGGACAATGATATTTCACTAGTTGAGGCTAATCTGTGGACGTATTAAAAAATACACATTTACCTCTAATGTCAAAAGTCAGTGACATTCACATACCAAACTGAGTCAATCAACACAAAATACCAAAAGCTAATGACTTTTTCTTGGTCCCTCTATCTCACTTTCTCCATATGCAATCATGCTTGCCGGTCGTGGAATTTTTTAAGAGGAAAAAAGTTAAATATAATTACTTAAGTTTTTTATATCAAATTTATATGTGAAAAAACATGGTTAAAAGAATATATTATCCTTGAATATTTTGGTTTTAATAAAAATTAAAAATTACGATGGTATTTCAATTTTTTTAATACTTTAGAATTTTATCTGGGTTTAGTTATCTCCTGTACTATCTTACTTCTAGGGTTGGACCAAACATGAAGAAACTAATTCATCGATAGGTTTTGACTTCACTTTCACCAAACATGTTACCGTAAGCACATTCAATGAATTTGAAGGAAAGGACAAATTTGCCGGTGACATACAATAACCTGTGAGAATTTTGAGAAATTCTTAAAGGCATGTACATGATCATAGATTAGTCTCCACAATATGGTCTCCGTACAATAAAATATCTACCATTGTACAATATATATATATATATATATATATGATTTACAAAAAAAATTTAAAAAACTAAAGAACATGTGATTTGTCAACAGAGCTGTTAAAGTGAAAGCCTAGCCTAGCCTCTTTTTATAAATGGAAGAGTTGGCCCTGCATAGGTTGGCTAAGGAGGGACAACTCTGTCATGTTTTTTCTTTTTTTATTTTATGTATAAATATAAAAAACATTTATTATAAAATTATTATTTTAATTTTTTTAAAATATTAAATATAAATTTTTATTTATTAAAAATATTATTTTTAGTTTTATATTTTTAAAATAAATATCAAATTTGTTAAAGAGATTAAATTTAATACTTTTTTAAAATGTGACGAGATATTTTTTAATGAATAGAAGTATAATTTAAATATTTAAATTAGTAAATAATTAAAATAATAATTTTATAAGAAATAAAAAATAAAAAATATTTCACTCCAAATTTAAGTCATTGTATTGCGAATGTGAACGAGCTATTAATATTTTTGCTAAAATACAATTAAAAAAATTCTCATTTTAGGGTGGGGGGGGGGGGGTGTGCAATTTACCTTCCCTCAATTATAAATTTGGCTGTAAATTTGTTAAACTTTTTGTTTGCGTAACATATTCTTCCATCAATTTTGTTTATTCAGAATTTTCAAACGTGTTGTTGATATAAAGCTGAAAAAAGCCAAATTAACAGAAATTACATATGATTTGGTATTTCAAGTGACAAATAAGGGATTCTTTTGTTAATTGTAAGCTTTTTTTCTTCCAACAAAGAAGTCCATATTTGCCACTTGGGATGGCATGTCGAAAGTATGTTTTCATCAGCTTGGCATACTTCAATAGAGAATTGGATTTTGGACAAACAATATTAATGAGAAGGTTATGTTTCACAAAACTAGAAGTTGGAGAGGACATGATCAACTTTACCCGAGAAAATGTAAACAATCGTATTTAATTTGGTATTTGAAAAATTTAAAAACTTATTTGTATATTTTTAAAAAGTTTGTCTCACAAATAGTTTTATTTAGTTTGAGGTTTGATTTTCAAATCTTTATTTCTATAAAAGTTAAAAAAAAAAAATCCTTTGTGTTTGATGAACTAAATTAATAGCAAAACTCAAATTTGAGATGAAGATTTTTAAATATAAATAATGATTATATAAAATCACATTTAATTAAAATTAATTTTAAAAACTAAATTGATCTAAAATTAATTTTTTTCCAATTTTAATCTAAACACGATAGCGTTATAAAAAAAATAGATTACAAAATGACTTATATCCTGTAGTGGAAAAGTTTAGGGATCAAATTTTCATTTGAAGGAATTATTTGTATGTGATTCAAAGTTTAATGAATTTTTTTCTCTATTCTTCTCTTATTTTTTGATTTCTAAACTTATAAGTTGTTTTCAATGAAATTGATTATCGATATATATTGTTCTATAATTGCAACTTTCGTATGAAAATAATATCAAAGAAAGTAGTCTTTACCTAATTAAAAGAAAAAAAAATTTGGAACAAGATTCAAAATTAAAAGAATAAGTTTCTCTGAAGGGGCAGGAAATGAGATCCTTTTAAAATTTGTTACACAAATTGTCCTTTTTTTTATATGAATGTATTTTTCATTCTATTTTCTTCTTGTGACAAACTCCAAAAGATAATGAACTTCTTTTGGTGGGATAACAAGAAATGAAGAGGAGTCAATAGATATTGTGGGAACACGTGTGTGATAGGAAAGCTAAAGATGAAATGAGTTTTGTAGCGTGCACTATTTTAACATTGTTATGTAAGACAAACAAGGTTGAAAAATATTTTTTTCAACAACCACTCTTTCTTTTATAATTCTCAAAGCAAAATATTTTCCCTATATGAATTTCTAGAATGCTCAATTGGGTACCAATCATAGATATATTTGGAAGAGTATACTTGTCTTACATAACATGTTAAAAAATGTGACTAGATGGCGTGTAAGAGACGGGTATACCATTCATACTTTTAGCGATCTTTAACTTTCTCGCAACTATAGCTTTACATTTATGGATCCATACAGATTAAAGGGATCTTATGAGATGGTGAAAGATCTGTTCAACGACCATGGAATATGGTGGGATGTAGATATTAGTAAAGACAATCTTCAATGAGACAAACCAAGGTGCAATTCTCAGCATTCCTATGACTAATAATAACAAAAGGGACACCCTTATTTGGCACTATGGTAATCAAGGTACATACACACTGAAATCATGTTATTTTCTATCTCTTAATTCTACAAATGCAAGTCCGGAAGATTATGAGGAGCTGCATTGGAACACCATATAAAGTATGAAGTGTCCTCCCAAGATAAAGAACTTGATGTGGCGTCTATGTATAGGAGTTCTTTAAATAAATTCGAATCTTTTCATGCATGAAGCAACTGTTTCAAGTCTGCGTAAACACTGCTCTTGCGAGGATGACGATGATCATATATTACTCTCTTGCAATTTCACACATGAATGTCGGAACCAATGGGATCATGCAGCCCTGCTCTATAAGCAGACTTCAGAAACTGCTTGACTTCTCTCTTGCGTTCCGTTCCAATAAGCATCATAGAGGAGTTTAGTGCTACTGCGTGGAGAATCTGGGGAGCTTTAAATGAGTTTGTCTGGAGAAACATATCTAAAAC
Organism: Delonix regia; assembly: GCA_037074485.1. Classification (NCBI taxonomy): domain Eukaryota; kingdom Viridiplantae; phylum Streptophyta; class Magnoliopsida; order Fabales; family Fabaceae; genus Delonix; species Delonix regia. The sequence goes on from CM073457.1 coordinate 24,721,795, forward strand.
CCAAGAGAATATTGTTCTGGAAGTTTTTCACATCCTAACATATTAGAAGAAAGCTAACGAGCACTGCACACAACAGGCTCTCAATAGGCCTTCGCACTACCAAGCCACATCTCATGACCTTGATAATGTTGATTGGGTGTGTTATGTGGATAGTTCCATTTTTTCTGACCATCTTAAGATAGGCTTTGGTATTGTCTTTAAATCAAAGGAGGGCAGCACCACGTACGTAATTTCTAGACACTTTCTAGGTACCTTTTTACCAGCAAGTGCAGAAGTTGCCCTTCGAAAAGCAGTCAAATGGGCCACTATCCATTTGCTAGGTAAATGTATTGTTTTTACTGATGCCAAAGTGGCCTATTATGTTACTCGCACTGAAGTAGAAGATCTCTCGGGGCTTGGCTCCATCATTAGTGAATGCAAGGAGCTCCTATTGCAAGGTGGAGACATAGTAGTTAATTGGGTAGGAAGACAGCTTAACTTCAAGGCTTATAGTATAGCCTGTTCCTCAATTCAGTTTGATCATTTTCATGTAAGGAAATTGACCCCAAGCACATTTGAATTCTAAATTTTAATAATATTAATCCGTGTTTTTCCTTAAAAAAATTATTTTTAGACTGTCATAAGTGAATTCAAAATGCCATGCAGCTTGAAGAAGAGACAAATGAAAATGAATTGGGACTTGTGATGCTTATGAACTTTTGACTTTCATAGTTGGTATAATTTGATACATTGTATCACGCGTCGTACTTTATTACTAATTGTATAATTTTTTTATTATTCGTTTGGCATTAAGTGCGTTTTCATATCAATAATTATACATAATTGAATTTAATTAGCACACGCATACACACAAACTCACGCAACTATAATGCGAAAATTACATCTAGCTTTTTATTAGTGATCTAGATAAATATAAGAGTACTAATAAAATATTTATTATACATATTTTATGATTATTGTATTAGTTTTTAACAATTTTTTTATCATTATATATATTATAATACATATTTTTATAAAATATATTTTATACAAATGAAAAACTATGTCTAATATACATAATATTAAATTCAAACAATAAGTCTTAAAATAATATGACAATATATAAAGATATATTAATATTTAAATTTTTTATACAGAATAATAACTTAATGAATTAAAAAATATCTCTTAATAGTTTACGATAAAAATTATAAAATACAATAAATAAATTCTAAAATTTGTGTTTTAAAATAATATTATTTTATATATATAATATTAATATTTTTTTATACATGACGGTGTTTTTTAAAAAAAAATAATTTTTAATTAAATTTACATTAGAAATATACGATAAATTGAGATTAATCTAATCGGAGGATATAGTCCTACACGGCTACCCCCCCTTTTGATGACATGTTGGATTGCCTACTATGGCAAGGGAAAAAGTTACATTACATCAAAAAGGTTATAAAGGAAATTCAAGGTACAGTGAAGTGCAATGTAAAGTATTTCTCTAAGCTAAATTTTTATGTTTCCTTTTTTCTTTTCCTTTTTCCCCTTCTTTTTACCTTCTTGTCCTCCACATTCTTCAATAACTTTTTACCTTCCCATTCATAATTAGTAAAATATAATTTAAATAATAATAATTTGAGTAAAGAAAGTGCAATTCTACCTCCAACTTTCAATTCAATATGCATTTTGTAAGTATTATAGCATCCTCATTATTTATTATCAAAGACTTCCGAGGCCATGCAATTATTTTTTTAGTAAATTATATTGATTAATTTGAATAAATTATAATTTTTATTTTAAAATTTATATTTAATTTTCTTTAAATTTATTTTTTAATAATTGAAATTATATTATAAAAATGTATTTCTCATGAAAATAGAATTATGTAAGTATTTTATTATTTTATTTCGTTTAAGAAAATAAATTGGAAGGAGGAATTTTGTAATATATATCAACATGTTAGAAGAATCGAATGTAATTTTTGAAATATTAAATGTAATTGAACCAAAATTTTAAAAGAATTTGATATAATTCACTTTTAACTTTTTCTTTAAAGTTTAATAATACCAAAATAATATTAAAAATTTTAGTCTTGAAACTTATCATACCCCAATAATAACAGCATATTAATAGTCAATAAATGAATAGTGAGTACTATTTATAATTTTATTAAACTTTCAATTAATGAGATTGGTTGTTTTCCCACTCCTTTTAACTTTATTGATGACCATCTTATCTTATCCTATTTAAAACTCACAATCATCTTTTATAAAAATAAAAGAAAGAAAGAAAATATTAATATGAGCACAACACTAACATATTAGAAATCTAATTTAAAAAATTTATCTAATTATAATTTCTTGACACGTAGAAAAAAAAAGCTATTTAACAGAGAAATTTCCATTGATATTTTCCTTTATTTCTTTCCCATTTTCATTTATTATATCAAATCAAGCTAATATTATTTGCACACTGCAAGTTGTCCAGCACCTATTATTCCCATCTACATTCACTACCTTACATTTTATAAATTTTTAAAATGTAATAAAATACTTTTAAAACACTAAACATCTAACACTTTTTTATAGGAAGTGAAATACTTTTTAAGTTCTAATGTTCATTTATCTTGCAATTAAGCCTTAATTATTGACCAAGAATGAATGTATCAAAATTTTTACTCTGTAAGTTAATTTATTACATGTATAAATTATATCCTAAAATCTAAGTTCCGTCTCACTTTATTTTACATCAAAATAAATTTCCTTGGTACAGATTTTTTTTTTTTATATAAATATCCAATAAAGATGAGAATTAAATGAGTAAAACATAATTATTTACATATAGCTACTTTTCTTTAATTTAATAGTTTAAAAAATGTAATTTTAATTTCTTGCTTTAACCTTAAGACTAGTTTAATATTTAAAAAATATAAAATATCAAATAATTTTTCAAAAATAAAAATCTTATAAAAATGATATTCTATAAATAAAAATAATATCTTAAAAAGACTAAATTTACAAATTTATTATTTTTAAATAATCATTTTGATATATATATTAGAAAAATTAAATTAATTTTATGACAAAAAATAAAGTCAAAAGAATTATAACTTTCTCGTGACAAAATAAAACTAAATGCATAAAAAATTTAAAACGCTCATCAACGGAGGACATGGCCTGTGCTTTCACAGAAACCAAGAAAGTAACAAAAGAAAAGCCTTGGTTCAATACATACAAGTTCCGGTCAAAGTAGATTTTTCAATTAGACATTAAATAAACACAACTAATTCATTTAATTCTAATTAATTAGCATTAAGACTATCATCAGCATCCATTAAACACAAATTAACAAAACCTGGAAAGAGACTTACTCGCTGCTATAATTACTTCCTATTTTGCCAATTCAAGAGAGAGCCATACAGTTACTTGATGGTGACACCAGCCTTGCGAGCCGCAGATTCCATTTTGTCCTTTGTGAGCCGTCCGATCTTCCTCTCTTTAATTAATTTGATAATTGTCAAAACTAACCTGTCACCTATCATCAATCACGAACTGGCAAAGCAGCGATTGAAAAATCCCTTGATTCAATCTAAGCCGTAGGATCGGTCCCGCCGACCCGGGTATCTTTTGTTTATATCAGAGAAAATTATTAGAACGAAATTTAATACAAATTTAAGAATTTTGTCAGACTATTAATAAAATTTTTTTGAAATAAATAAATAAATGAATATATTATCTTCTTTATTATTATAGATAAGGTATTTTAAAAAATTTTATATATTATGTGTAGACTAAAGAGATTCACTGAATTTGATTAAAATAATAAAATTTTCTATTTTTAAATTGTAAACAAAATTTTCCTTGATTAAAAAATTATGTTACATTTTAGTTTAGTTTCAAACTTTTATACTAAAGAAAAATTTATTAACTTAAATATATATATATATATATTTTAAATTTAAATGCTTTCTTATATATATTTTTTATGAAGGATGTTTTATTGAACAAAATTTAAATTTAAACTAAAATATGAATTATTAAAAATACACGAGAGATTTGTGTTAGTTTAAAAAAATTAAAAGATGATTATATTCTATTAATCACAAATACTAAATAGTGGTCTTAAATTACTAGTTAAGGATGTATTACAAAATTGTAATAATATACTTAGTATTAACCAATATTTTAGTAAATAAGTGAAATAATTGTGATTTGTCTAAATCAATGTTGTCGGACGGCTGAGATCTTATCCCCGTTCCTGGATCCGACGGCCTTGATTCCTATTTCTAGACTCTTCTACTAGATGGGCATAGAGAGAGAGAGAGAGAGAGAGAGTGTGCATGGTCTAGTTTTAACCAGGGTTGGTTTTTTAACCGGGATTGACGCGTTGAGTTAAAGAACCCTCCGAGGAGGCAAACTGAGGGCAAGCGAGCGAGAGGACAGAGAGAGCAAGAAAGGAACAGAAGATTGAGAGAAGGATTTGGGATTGTCGCTTGGGCAAGAAATCCTCTCCGAGTTAACTCGGACGAGTCCCTGACCTTTGATCGTCGCTGTATTTGTACCGTCCTCGGACTCGGAATCGGATAGGGTTCCTTCGTAAAAACCCTCTCCAATTCGTCCTTCAATTTCGACGGTGAGGATTTAACAGCCGCAGGCGGCGTCTGGGATTTCGTTGCTCCATTCAGATCTAGCATTGCGGGTGAGTTTGTAGCTTCACGGTGTTCAATTTGAACCCTTGATGGGGTATTTGCATTTACATTTGATTCCTCTTTCTGGTGCTTCTAAGGGAGTTTCTTTTGGTTTTCCCGAGCAAACCACTGTTCTTTTTCTAGAGGGGAACTCTTTCGAAGCGTCTTTGTTAGTTTCCCATAATTCCATTAGTAGAGTACAAACCGGCTCGGGTCGAGCTTCCTTTCACTATTTTTTGGTTTTGCTTCAATGGATGATAGCATGTTGAGGGCTGAGTCTTGCAGCATCTTTATATCTTGTGGGTTTTTCTTAGCACGCAAACAGAACTCTTGAAATGATAAGAATTACTCTATTTAGGAGATTTGCGGTTTTTTTGGTCCTTTCTCTGAAATATTAATAGCTCGATGAAAATATCGTGGTGGTTTCGCTAATCTTGTTTCATGATTCATTTAAATTGTAAATTTTCTGCGGAAAGGTTTAAGTAGTAATTATTAGATGCAAAATTCGAAGCTTCCAGTACTATCGACCATTCCAGAATAAAAACTTGCCATGTAGAAGTATGAGTTTATGTTCTTTCAAATTTTATTTGAGAATAGCTGGATGCGCAAGTTATGTTATCTGTTTTCGCTCAATTGATTGCATGTCTTTTACTCCTAATTAAGTGAACTCAGTCGGTGTTTCATGTTATGGTTTTCTGTGAAAATTAAATTTAAATTTTATGTGGCTGTGATTTGCTTTGTGCTTTGAATTTTGATTGAATCTTTTAATGCATGCAGATATTTTTATTTTGCCATCTGGTCATGTTGGCTTCCTAATGTAGGAGATACGACGTATCATTTCCCAACTCCATTGCTGGTTTCCTGCTTCGCTTTTCTCCCTCTTTGATCTCTGGTGAAATTGATTACTTCCCTTTTGGTTAATGATCATTGTGGAACAAGAAATTGGGGCTTCCGCAGTCACCATTGGTTCTGGAGCTTGGCAATTTTTGGGGAGGGAAGAAGCTCTCTTCCACTGCCACCTCTGTTGCCCTCTGTGAAACCATCTGATCCCAGCAGCAGTTGATGTCTCGCAAATTGGACAGCCCTGTTCAAACCCAGATGGCTGTAGCAGTCCTGAGGAGCCCACTTGGTGGGGAATACCATGGAAGCAAGAGTATTGAAGAGAGGCAACCTGCTGGGAGGAGACGGGTTTTTGTGCAAACTGAAACTGGGTGTGTCCTGGGCATGGAATTGGATCGAAGCGATAATGCCCATACTGTGAAGAGAAAGTTGCAGCTTGCCCTTAATGTACCAACAGAGGAGAGCTCGCTAACATTTGGGGACACGGTTTTGAAGAATGATCTTAGTGCAGTTCGAAATGGTTCTCCCCTTCTTCTTACACGGAATATAATTCACAGAAGCTCATCCACTCCTTGTCTGTCACCCACCGGAAGGGATATCCAACAGAGGGATAAGAGTGGTCCCATTGAGATTTTAGGGCAATCAAATCACCTTGACAGGACGAAAGAACTGGTCAAGGAAATTATGAAGGCAATGAAAATGGGGGTTGATCCTATTCCTGTTCATAGTGGCCTTGGAGGTGCATACTATTTCCGGAACAGCAGAGGTGAGAGTGTTGCAATTGTGAAACCAACGGATGAGGAGCCTTTTGCCCCAAACAATCCAAAAGGCTTTGTTGGTAAAGCTCTTGGACAACCAGGTTTGAAGCGTTCTGTTCGTGTTGGGGAGACGGGGTTTAGGGAAGTTGCAGCGTATCTTCTTGACCGTGATCATTTTGCAAATGTTCCCCCAACTGCCTTAGTGAAGATTACTCACTCAATCTTCAATGTCAATGATGGGATCAAGGGGAACAACTTCCAGAGGAAAAGGCTGGTTAGCAAGATTGCATCTTTCCAGCAATTCATACCTCATGATTTCGATGCCAGTGATCATGGGACATCTAGCTTCCCAGTTGCAGCTGTGCATCGTATAGGGATATTAGACATTAGGATTCTTAACACGGACAGGCATGCTGGAAACTTGTTAGTTAGGAAACTTGATGGAGTAGGAAAGTTTGGTCAGGTGGAGCTCATTCCTATTGATCATGGGCTTTGTCTGCCTGAAACTTTGGAGGACCCATATTTTGAGTGGATTCATTGGCCTCAAGCTTCAATTCCGTTCTCTGAAGATGAGCTTAAATACATTGCAAAACTTGATCCTGTTCAAGATTGTGATATGCTACGAATGGAATTGCCCATGATCCGGGAGGCTTGTTTGAGGGTCTTGGTACTTTGCACCATTTTCCTTAAGGAGGCTGCTGCTTTTGGTCTGTGTCTTGCTGAAATTGGTGAGATGATGACTAGGGAGTTCCGCAGTGGGGAGGAGGAACCCAGTGAACTTGAGGTTATATGTTTGGAGGCAAGGAAGATGTTAGCAGAGAGAGAGGAGCTATCTCCAAGGAGGACTGAGCTGGGAGATGAAGAATTCCAGTTTGATTTAGACTATGATGAAGTTGGGTCAGATTTCACTCCAAAGATTGCAATTGATGATTTTCTAGCCAAAGCTTCTTTTCAGCCTGGACTTGGGAGTGGGTTTGGTCGTAATCCGCTTTCCAAACTGGAGGAGAGCATTGAGGAGGGAGAGGAGAGCGATGGGGAAGATATAGAAGGGTTTGTCGCCCTTCCGCCTCAAGGAAGAATCCCAACTGTTTCTAAAATTTCATTGTCGCTGAAAAATACCATGTTAGGTGAGAAAAACCAGAAGCACCAGAAGTCCTCAGCGGGGAAAGTGGACAATGGCTATGTTGTGAATACATCATCATCGGGCCATAGGAGTGCAAGTGAGCAGCTTCCTGCTAGCATATGCTTTGTGAAGCTGGCAGAGATGACTGAAGATGAATGGGGCGTGTTTTTGGAGAAGTTTCAAGAGCTTCTGAATCCGGCATTTGCCGAAAGAAAATCGATAACTTCAGGTCAGAGGCAGAAACAGAGGCTTGGTACTTCGTGCCAGTTTTGAAGTTGAGAGCAATACGTTGATAATGTTATGATAATGATAGAGAGGACTATAGAATGAAGAATAAGGCTTTTTAGGATTCCGGGAATGAAGGATTGTTAGGATAGGCATGGGCTTATAAGATCCGGATGAGTGCTCGTAGTTGGAAGAGAGAATACGAAGTACTGATGTAAATATTCATGGCGTTTGTTCAGTGGTAAGGCTAATAGGTTGTAATTTTATTCTATGACTTATATTTTTTTTCTTTTGCTGAGTTTCTTATGGCATGTCTGATAAATAATTTTTAGAGTAAAATTGTGAAATGAAAGCTCATGTATATAGTGAATTCTGTGTTCCCGTTTGGCTTTTGTTTTAATTTGATTATAGGTCTTATTGCGTTCGCTGGGATTCTGGGTAGTAACCATCGGAAAACGAGAATTGGGTGTCATTTCTTATAAAATGAATATTTTGGAATGATAAAACTATAATATAATTGCCTAAATTAAGAAAAATAAAGAGTTAGTGGATGCTTTGCTGCATAAATGAAGGCACAAATTGCTCCTGAGTCAGGTTGGGGCTGAAGAAAGTCCATAAAGAAACATGTGTTAATGAGAAACGTGAGGAAATGGTATCATTATGGTTGTGCATATAGTCAAATCAGTGAGGTTGGACTGTATAAATCTCCCGAGGTGAAAATAAGTAAGAGTTTCAAGAAAACACAGTTGTTCTTCCCCTCCATGATGAGGAAGGACAAAATCTGTGGGCGGTGACATTATATGTCATTATAATAGTTTGGTAATCATTCTTAGTAGACAACTTATGTCTGAAATTTAAAAAAGAATGATGCTTCCGGTCATTGTTTTATCTTTGAAGACGTTGATGAGACTTGCTTTCTAGATTAAAGCATGTTTTGATGGTGGTGGTGGGGCTGGGGAATCAACAATCATCCTGTATTTCCTTCATTGTCTTTTTCACCTTTTTGCATATTTTGCTCGCTCTCCTCTGTCATCAACATTATCAATTATTTCCCAGCGGTCGCAGCAAACTCAAATATTTAATTCCCTTTTTGCCGCAAGATGAAAAAGAAAATTATATTTCTTTCCCATGCATCCAAGAATTTACTTGTCTTGAGCTCGATATTATGCCATCAATACAAATATTTAAAGAAAAGAATTATATACAGATATTTATTTTGTTGTCATATTGTCCTTTAATTAAAATATATGCAAGTCTTTATATTTTTGTTATATTTTTTTCAATTAAAACATAACAAATATATAAATTTTTAATAATATTATAATAAAATATAGTTTTAACAGATAATTGTATAATTTTTAAATTAAATTATACATATTTTATATTGTTTATTTCTCATGTTTTAATAAAAAAATATAACAAAAAGGATATAAAAAATTATACTTAAATTTATCAATATTTATATTTTATTTTTGAGATAATAAAAGAAGAGACATATTTTCAATAACGTGAACTCAACAGTTGTTTCGTTTAGATTGAAAGAGTTAACGATGTGATTGGGATATTAAATTATACTAAAGAAAATATTTTTTATGTTATGATTTCATTAAAAAAAATTGATGGCAAACATTTAAAAAAATATTATACAAAATATAATTGGAACTCATTGTATAAAAAATATTTCAATTTTAAAAGTTGAAATTAAGTCTTTATGAGCCATTAGCTCCTTACCTTAAAATAAGTGACGTAGCTGTGTCAATTTATGGTAAGCGATTAGTAAAGATCAATTGACTATGAACATGAACAGAATGGTAACTTCCAGAAACCTACGAGCTCATAGCACTTCCTTTGGATCTATGGTGTGGTTTAGAATGTCATTTTCAACAAATTTTTTTATTTTTAATTAAAGTTAGGTAGAAAGCAAGGATCAACATAGGAGATTTGGTAAAGATCTTCATCAATATTATATTTCACTTGCAACAACTTCTGTGGGCCTGGCTGGATTTTTCCTTTTAGATCATCCACTTGTTTTGACTATGGTTAGCATGCAGGTTAATGAATTTTATTACATATTATAATAAATCTATTTAAATATTCATTTTATAGTTAAAATTATTTTTGACATAGGATATCGAAGTCTTTACAATTAAATCAATAAAAATTCATATGGGATTATATTTTTGTGATCGCTTTAATTCTAAATGGATTTAGCATAAATCATGTTATCACAACAAAATTTTTTTGGTTCAACATTTAAGAATTTTTTTTTTAAGAAATACTCTTGAACAATACCAATTAATTTAAGTGGTGTTTTTTTTATATTTTTGAAGTTTAAAAGCCTACCAAAATAGAGACTTATTTTACAACAAATCTCAGAGCACTGAAATTTTCTGCAAATCCTGTTTATACATAAATAACAAATTTTATTTTTATGTTGGATGAACTATGACAAAATTCAATTTTGAAATAAAAATTTATAAACATAAATTATAATTTTGTAATTGTAAATCACATTTGAGCAAAATTAAATTTATAAATTATATTGATCAAAAGGTTAATTGTTTAAATTTTGGAGGTAAATTGGTTTGGATAAATTTGTATAAAAAATATATATATTAGTTAGGATATTTGTGGTCCTAGAAATTGGGGAATGTAAATTGGAAAGTGGGTATGATGATGTGGAAGCCTAATCTATAGCTATAATGTTTGATTATTATGAAATTGTCACTTGCAGTGAAGTTGGCCAGTGATGGTCCCCCAATGTGAAGCTGTTCAAGGTTTGCAATGGAAGATATAATGATATTCCATAAAGCACACAGGAATAGTGATGCTGAGGCTTGTTTGGTTGTCCCCTTAATTCACATCTCTGGCCAAAGTGATAGTGAAGTTTTGGATACATATAAATATATATATATATTGTAAAAAAGCTTGATTGTTTATGAATATGGTGTTTACACATTATTGGATTAGAAACTCTGGTTCAGGCAGTGCGTGGATACTCTGCAGTAGAGGATTTTATTGTAGAAGATTGTGGACCATTGGATCTTGATCCAGTGGCCCACATTTTTTTTTAAGAATAATTAAATAAAAAATACATAAAAAGAAATGAACTATTGGATCTTGATCTAATAATTTACATATTTAATACAAAATCTGCAATAATTTTTTCAAATGCAGAGGATCGGCACTCAATTCAGGCATAACCCTAAAAGGAGCAACTGGGCGAAGGGTTAAGCCACAGGTCGATGGAAAATTCTTTTCTATTCACCTATGGTGATTTATGGATATAAATAGATGTCAAATTATAAATTAAGATCTCTTCACTATAGCAATATGTGCACTTAGAAAAATAATAGGGATAAATTGTAATAAAACTTATAAAGTGAGTATTATTATTTGTGTACATCTTTCTTCAATTATATTTGAGGATGTATTGAATTAGACTTAAAATAAGAGGCAATAAAGATGCATATAGATATAATAATTGTTAATTTTCAAATAAAAATTGAAAATAAGTTCTTCCTTTGTTGATAGCTGAATTAAAAAAAAAAAGTTAATTTTTTGACTTCTTGTTGGCAATAATTAATATTGAGAATTAATTGTATGAACATTCTTTTTTATTTTTATGAAATCACATGGATTTCTCATCTATTTTTTAAAATATGTACTTTAGTTTAATTTTAAATTTTGGACCACTTTCCATAAACCTAAATACATATTGAGTACATATTTCTGTAAGAATTAGAGGTTATGTTGTTTAGCAACCTAAATATCCTCAATTTCATCATTGTTCTTCATTGGATTATATCCAGATATGAACCAGTACAAATTAAAAAAAAAAAAAGAATAGATTTTGTTTTATTAAATTTAACAAAATATTTATTTAGGTAAATGGATAGTATTTTACTTAAAAAGTTTACATTTAAATTAAATTGTAACACAACCTTTTTATTTTAAGAGAAGCCTGTGTATATTTTCTCAAAAAAAAAAAAACAAAAAAGGATCCCTGTAATTTTAGAAAAACTATAGAGAGGTCTATGCAATTTACTCAAATATTCATTATGAAGAAGGACTATATTTATTTATTTATTTGTGGTACATGATAAAAAAATGAAGAAACTTGAGATCATACCTTGAACTCTATAATATAAATATCTTCAAGTAATGCAGGGTATCTATCTACACTTGAGCATGGACTTATGCATCTGTTTATTTATGATGATGGATGAGGAAGATGACAACAAACTGGTGTTGAGATGCACCTGAGTTAAAGTGATTCTAGTCAAGAAAGGTACAGTTTTTTATGTGAGCCAGTCATTGAAAACAACTTGGCCAAAAAATAAAAAGAAAGAAAGAAAGAAGTCAGAGAAAGCAACAATTTCATTGGCTTGGATTGCTACAGTTCATGGGAGAATTGCACTAATTTTGACTCAGTCTGATTGTGCAATATACAAAATTTGAATCATTAGATTAAATATTTTAACTGTGCACAGTCAAAAAATTATTAAATTTATTCTAAACTATTAGATCTGCGGATTTTATCCTCAAATATAGCAAATTTTTTTTCCAATTTCACAGGTGTATGAACGTGTTGGTTAGAATCAAAGATGATTGTTTTTGACAATTTTGAAAAAGAAATTCTCCAAATTGAAGCAACATAAATGGTGTTCAGATACTGTCTGTAAATTTAGATAGTTTGAAGAAATTTTAATAATTTAAACTTTTATTAATGATAATATACAGTTATATTGATAAATAATTACATATAATTATTTTTAAATTAATAACTCAAAATTACGTACAGTATTTACTGTCCAATTTTGGATACCAGGGGGATTCAGATCCATAAAGTTGGGGATTTTTTTCCTCCTTATTCTTAATCTCAAGATTATTTGTGGTAGAAATGGAAGGCTGTGAACTCTGAAAAATCATACCATGAAACATGTGTCTGTGGATTCATATGTGGTCAATGTCAGTTGAAAATGCACAATGTCTCACAGTTAAGGACAATGGATACAAATTGTGGTAGCATGGTTCCCATGCTTTTCTTTTCCACAAGAAAACATTGTTTATTGCACAGTACACGTTTAACTTTTTAGGTCTATGTTTTGTGGTTGGAAATGGGTCCAATGTTTTGAAAAGTCTTAAGTTTCTGAAGTTGGCACCAAGATTTCCTGGAGACATATGGCCATGGTCTTGGCCTTTATCCCATAATTTATGGTCTTTAATCTTTGTCCAAACATTTATTCCATGGGCCCAATATCCCAAATTATCTCAAACATCTGTTCTATGTTTGATCTTCTTTTTTAAATAAGACATGTTACGACATTATAGTCTACTATAACTTGACTCAAAAAATTGAGATTCTAGTGTGAGATTTATATGACTCTAATCATGTATTGTATAAAAATTTCTTGCCATTAAGATAGAAATGCGTGGATATGACATATGTCATCAAATAAAATGAGTATAATTAATAGTAATTAAGTGGAGGAGCTTTTTGATTATAAAGTGTAATTTAGTTTAAAATCACCATGATTTCGCCTTCAATTGTAGTGAACCTTGATCAACAAAATATTCTATTGCATTTGAGGTAAAAATGCGTTGATCTAGCGAATATCATTTTATAAACAGCGTATATCTAACTGTTCAAAATTAAATGAAGTAACTTTTTAACCACACGCGATTATAAAATTTAATCTACCAATTCAAATTTCTTACACTGCATGATCAGATGACTCAAAATTAATGTAGTTCTATCCTTGTAGTAAATTTGGATCCATCTTTTTAAGGGACATGATCCTTTTAAGTGGAGAATTTCTTAATATTCACTTGTAGCAATTTTATACTATTTAATAAAAATTTAATAGTTTAATTTATGCTATATGGTTTTTTTTATTTAAGATTTAAAAAATTATTATAATACACAAAGACATATTATTATTTTCCATTATTTCTTATATAGTATGATATTTCGTTGAAGAGAAAAAACTAGAAAGATGGGCAAGGAAGGATTGACAAAGTGTAGGATAACAAAATTAGAGAAAATGCATATGTAGAAGTTTATTTTGGGATAAAATGAAATGATATACGAGGGACTTCAAAATTACTCATTGTCATTCAAAACCTCTTTTTCATTATCCTTTAAAACTGGGAGTTAATGATAGAATAGAAGGATTTAGTGATATAATTACTTTGATATCCTCATTGGCTAAAAGCTTAATATAGTATCATTCAATTTAAAAGAATAATATTATAATAATGATATGTAAGTCACTTTATTAATGACTATTCTTCCAAATGTTTAAATGTGACACATATTTTATTATTTCATTTATTGTCACTCTACTCTCTTTTATTATTAGTCATTTCATTTCATCATGTCTTAAACTCTCATATATGACATTCTTATAAGTATTACATTCACGTATTTTGGTTCAGTCTTAATTTTCTTCAAAATTATAAAAGAAATTTTAAAAAATAATTTTATTTTTTTCATTAAAAAAATTTACATTTACTATTGATCAAGAAATTAATAATGCTCAATCATAAAAAGAGAGAGTCATCCTTGAGGGAATTTCGGATTAAATCTACAGATCTTATTTTTGGTAATTGTGGACATTCGAGGTCCCAAAAGTTAACTTTTATTGATTAGGTTGCTATTATATTTTAAATTTAAGGCAAAAATTTGTTAGTTCCTTAATTTTATTTGAAGTTTTATTTTCATATTTTAAATTCAGTTAATTCTAATTTTATCTCTTAACTTTATTTTTAAGCTTTACATTCGTCTTTTAACTTATTTGAGTTCTTATTTAGTCCTTTAATTTTGCTTTAAATTTGATTTTTTTTTATCCCTTAAATTCGTTTCCAATTTGATCCCTTTACTTTATCATATGTTCACTTTTTTTTTTCTCTAATATGGTTTATTCTAATTTGGCCTTAATTTTCAAAAACTACTCAAAATTTTTTTCACCTTTCATTTATTTTATTCATTTACAAAAGTTTTATGACTTGTAATAATTATTATTTTGCAATTTAATTTTGTTTTATTCTTTCACAAATGAAATTGATTGTTACTTAGTAACCAAATTTGTTTTCTTCATTTTGGTAATCCTTACTCAAATTATTTTCTGGATGTCATAACTCTTAATTAATACAAAGTCTAAATATTTATAGCTTTTTAATTTGATGATGTTAGAAGAAAAAACATTTGAGAAATATTTTAAAAGTAGGGGCAAAATTCAAATGAAGTAAAATTAAGGGGTAAACGTTTAACTTAATGTAAAGTTAAAAGGACTAAATTGAAATTGAATGAATTTAAGGGACGAAAGTAAAATTTAAGTAAAACTAAGAAATTAAATTAGTACCAAATGAAATTAAAAGATAAAATTAAAACTTAAAAGTAACGTTAAAGGAGCCTATTATAATGAAATAAAATCAAGGGATGAAAGTAAAACTTTGATAAAACTGAAAAACGAAAGTGCATTTTTGTCCAAGTTTAATGATTGAATAATCATTTTATTTTTTTATGATAGTTCACGAAGACAAATATTCCACTTTAAAATTCAAATACTAATATTGCAATTAAGCTATAGATGAATGATATAAAAGGTAGTTTCTCTAATAAAAAACCATTATACCTACCAAATGTTTTCCATTGTCCTTAATATAATTACACAAATGAGTGGTGAAGTTTTTCTTTCTTCTCAGATAAATGTGAGATTTGATATTAAGTTCAAAAAAACTCATCTTGACGAAATTTACTTATTCCAATGTTTAGTAGTATAAGTGGCAGCTACGGATTTAAAATTTGCTTTGAAGGGGATGAAATAAATTAAAGATTTTGATCAAAATATGTGAAATTTTACAAAGTAAGGGGTGAGTTAATTAGATGAGGAACTAAATTAAAAATATAAAATAAATTTATATATAAAAAAATAAAATTGTAAAGATCCAAAAGATAATCGCAGCCCCATAAATCAATTCCTGTGATGCATATAGTCATAGTCAATTACACCGTAGAACATGTTGATCTTATGGTTTGAACTGTTTGCTCAGTTCTTAGCATTTAGCGTCCTCATCATGGTCATCAAGCCAAACCCAGATTTGAAAGTTCAACAGATCAGAATTCAGAAAGAACAACAGTATTGGTGGGTGATTATTTTATTTAAAGAGCTGTTTTCTTTCAAATAAAGATGATTAAGTTACCTAATTTTTTTTTCGTTTATTAACAATAAGAAAATCCTAAGAATCAGAATCATCATTCTGGTGGGTGTGAGTTGTCACCGTGGCTGTCATCATTCTGAAGAATCATAAACATAAAAAACTTGTCCTTTTTCATCAACACCAAACCATATAATATATAGCCTTCTGGTTTCTTATTAAAATCCAACATTAGAATGAAAAGTGCCATTAATATGCAAACTTCATCTCATAATCATGCCTAACACAAGGGCTTTAATAATCATCCTAATTGAGAGCAACACACTTTGTTTATATTCATGTACAAACATGAATACCTATGCTTACAAACCCAATTGAAATCTCTATGAGTGAATCTGTATAGTATAACAACTTTAGATACCCTCAGTGTGTAAAAAGAACAAGTAAATGAAGCTGAGTCTCACTTAAATATGTTATTTTCTTAAAAACTTAGATGTTAAATATGCCTCCAGGGTCTTTCAGCGAGGCTTACACACTCACTATGCCTGTAACAGTCCACAAGGTGGTCAATGGTCAAACCTGCAGCTTGCATGAAAGAGTGCACTATGACTGGACCCACAAACCGAAACCCTCGCTTGATCAAGTCCTTGCTTATGGCCTCGGCTTTTGGAGACCTTAGAGGCACATTCCTTGGGTATTTGTATCTGTTGATGGCGGGTTTGTGGTTCACATGGCCCCATATGTAGCTGCTGAATGATCCGCATTCCCTCACAGTCTGATCACAAACATCATGTTAATGTTCGTGCAAATTTGCCCCCAAATGTTTATGTCATGGAACAAATAATCTAGGAGGCCTTTGGTACAATGTTGTTGTCTTATAGTTTTTGGGTGTTTTTGGAAATCATGATATTTGCCAAGTGAGATTTCAACTGGAACATCATTTTGGTCTTGAGATTCATTTAGTATTTTAAAGTATTAAAATAATTATTCAGAGATTAAAAAAATGAGCTAATTTGGTCCTTCCAACTATGAGAGAGGACTTTTTTTTTTTGAAGAATATAATTTTGGCTTTAAAATTAATTTAATCCTCAAAAATAGAAAATATCAAAACGGTTCTCAAGAAATGAAAATGTGAACTAATTTGGTTCCTCTGAAATTGATATTTGGAGGATGTTATTTTATGTTATGAAAGTTTTATTTTTGAAGTATCATTTTGATATTATCATCTTTGAAGGACCAAACTGATTATAAGGCAAAAAGTAAGGGATTAAAATTAAATTTTTCTCTTTTTTAAAGAGTTTCATCTTTGGAGGACTATTTAGACACTTTTAACTTTTAAAAGACTAAATTGATTTCAAAATCAAAAGTGAGAGACCAAAATTATGTTTTTGTTGTGACATTTATATAAATTTTGAATTGCACTGTACTGTACCAAGCGCTTGTTAAAATTTGGATGGACTTAACTTAGTTTGAATACTTGCCTTCACTATGCACTTGGCATTGTCTACTATGCACCTAACTCTGCTGTCTGCTAATGCAAGAGCTTTGTTTGACTCTATCTCCATGATGTCTTTCTCGTCCATTTTCGCTACAGTATGAGCATCAAATCCAGCGAAAACTTCTCTGTATGAAGCATAATGTTATATCAGCCTCACAAAATCTTATTTTCTGCATCTTCTATAGGTTTTTGTATCACTTTAGTATGGTCATGTTTCAAATGCACGTTTTCGAATCCCCAAAAAAATAGTGTTAGTGAGTATCCGAGAAGGGTGATATTGCAATGAAATTAAATTCCCAGATAGAAAAGTTTCAATATTTATAATGACAAGGACAAAAACAAGGTTTCTTGTCTCAGCTATACATTGTTATTACCAAACCAAACAATGCAGACACAATTTAATATAAAAAAAAAATCATTATTTTGATTCCTAATTTATTATTGAATTGCCATTTTTGTCTTTAATATTTTTTATTTTCCAAAATGATCCCGATTAGTTCGCCACTTTTGATCTCCTACTTATAGGAAATTGTTACTTTTAGTGCTCCACTTTTGAGATTATTAACATACATAATCCCTTGAGTTAGGCCATATTAACTTCTTTAAAAAGATCAAAAGGGACAATTTTCAATAAGTGAAGGACCCAATAATTCTTTTAAAAAATGAAATGTGTAATATATTAAAATGATAATTTAGTAATAAGTCAATAACTAAAATAATATTTTTCTCATTAACATTTTGGAGGAGAACAACTTTACCTAAGAATTTCCTTCCTTTTCAGAATTTCGGTCCAATTGTAGTCCATCAACAAGCCAGACATCGCAAGCAGCTCGAACAATTTGCTGTTCCATGATCCAACCAATTAAGTGAGATCATAGCATAGTGCTTAATTATGTCAATAAATAGTTATGATTTTCACACTGAGATATGCTTACTTGTCATCATAAGCTGGAACCCCCCAGCACTCATCATGAAATTCTATGTAAACCTTATCTGCATAAGACCTCTCTATGTCATTTTTATATTCAGAGAACTTCTCTAGTTGAAGATGACTGAAAGTAAACAGATCCATTGATAGAAGAGTATAAGTATTTTCTATTTCATATTCAAGGCTTCAAGCTAAATGAATGGATGACAACAGACTTCTCCATTCATTTTTTTACTGTAGAATCAAAAGCTTTTTGTGGAAACTTAGTTCCAGTAAAGAAAATAAGATAGTTACAGTATTTTTTTTTATTAATATGAAAACTATTCCCCATTATTCAGTGTGCCTTGTCATAAAGTTGGGACAGCCTATGTACCTCCTAAGTTTTTAATACTATAAACAGTCCTCAAATAAAGTTAGGCAGTACTGAACATTTTGCTTATCTGCAATACCATCATGTTCAAAAAGAGGCATCAAGTAGCTTGTTTAATGATTATCATGATGAGAAGTATGTATATAGAGTGAACCTTCATCATATATCAGACCTCAAGTCAAGTTCTCTTCTGCATGCATACCTTTCTAAAGTATATGCTACATTATGACTTTAGCTTTTGAAGGACCATCACTGAATAGTTTAAGCTTCTGGGTTGAAGGGATTATTGAAATAGTATTATAGCCTCACTTGGTACAACTTAGCAGCTTCAATGCTAGAAGAGAGAAAATCAAACTTATGAAAGTGATGAACTATATATGGGAATTGAGGAAACTGATCTTACCACTATTCTTTGTGATCCAATTGCACCTTCTCAATTCCCCAGGCTCAGTATTGTTCTGTGGAGTTGGTTGTTGCTGATGTACAGTTTTAGCCACAGGGGGAGGCTCTCTTTCACGTGGCGAAATCAAACGCAGAGCCAATGAAATCTTCTGGTCCAATGGAGTCAGAGAATCTGCTGTGAGAGAAGAGTCATTTGAGTTCTGTGAGAGAGACAGAGACAGTGATGATAAAGATAAAGATGAAGTGCTTTTCTGAAGCCCAATGGGATACACTTTCTTGAGGTATTTGGGGAAAAAGCTTTGGCTTTGTTTCTGTGTCTCTTTGACACTTTTGCTCTTCTCAAGAGCATGCCTTCTTGCATTGGCTTTAGACATGGTGGGGCAGAAGAAGAGGAAGAAGAAGAAGAAGAAGAAGAGGGAAAGAAGAAAAGTGTACTGTTATAACTGGGGTAGATGGATATATGTCAAGGGCTTAAAATTGGATTGGGATTCATAAAAGTTTGGGTTATAAAAAGAAATGGGATTCATTCATGTGAGGGAAATTCTTTAGTTGGTTGGTGAAATGTGAGTTTCATATTATGTGATTCTTTTACTTCTTGGTATTTAAGCAATATTCATGAGTCTATAGGATGGGGAGGTGCATATTGTTGAATATGATACTTCTGTTATTGGCCCACTGGAACTATCTATTATCAAACTATGAATATCACTTTGTTATATATATATATATATATATATATATATATATATATATATATATATATATTGAGAATTAAAAAAACCCATCTTACCAAATCCAATGAACTGTTCAATTTGTCAATTATATATTACTCTCACTAATAGGAAGATTAGGACAGAGCTTACCAAATTTTATAGTCAAATTATCCAATTAGGTAGTTCTTTGTCCTTTCATAAGAGAAATCATAATTCGTTGTTAGCCATGTTGCTGATCTATTGCCAATTACAAAACCCTAAAATTGAAAAAAAAAAGCAGGTATATAATTTTTTTAAAGAAGGACCACTAATAATGTTGAATGGAACAATTTGAAATAAAAAAACTATATATATATATATATATATAACTTTTTTATTCAGATCCCTTTATATTGTGGTAAAAACGTAAAGTCATGTTTAATTATAGTGAACCATTGGATGGAGATTTAATGGTTCAGATTTACTGATAAAAAATATAACTATGAAAATTAATATAAATTTACACTATTAAATTTTCATTCAATGATTTAACATAATTGAACATTACCTCATGTTCCTATCAAAATATGAGGAAATCCAAATTAAAAACTTTTTGAGTGTTATAATTAGATTCTTCAATTAAGTTTTAACATTTGAATGAACTCTTCTAAAAGAAGTAATAAGGTGTTGTTCAATTATCATCGCCATATAACAAATACTTAGTTTAACCCTTGCACAATAATAATAAAAGTAGTTTTAAATCAAAACAATCAATTTCAATAAATAGAGATTCTTTGTAGCAAAGGATTTCTGAATTATTCTATAGTAGTAAATTTGAATCATTAAACGAAAATTTAATAAGCTAAATTTGTTACTCTAGAAAAAACTACTATATGGAATCATTTTTCCAATTTCAACAAGTTCCCAAAAGATATTTGGTGAAATGATTCATAACTAAAACTAATGAATTATTTTTCAACAAAATGTACATGAAAGTGTCATATTTTATCTTAATGGTGAAACAGGCAAGTCAGAGGAGGTGAAGATTTAGTTAAAATGGCAATGATAGTGCTAATTAGTCAAATAAATGAATTAAGCAAGTTAATGAGAGTAGGTTTAGTTGTGGTGTTCGTCTCAGTGCAAGGTGCAATGGGACCATGCAATTCTTCACTCCTACTCTTATGCCTCAAGGGTGAGGCATACCTGTGGCCTGCATAGACAAAGATATCCCATCCTTCTCTCTTCTTCTTAATTTGGTCATTCAATTCCTACATTCTCAAACTTTTTAGGGTTCATTGTGGCCACCTTATAATGCTTTGAAATGAGGATACCAATGATTTGATCTTGATTTGCCCAAAGGGTGTGTCAGCCAAAGTGTTGTAGTCAAAGTGGTGGTAGCAACTAGAATATTATTCCCATTTTGTGGTTGGCTTAAATGCAAGTAATTTGGATTTAATTGCTTTAGAAAATATTAAGATTTTAAATGTATTAAGTTAACATTAAAGAATATGTTCTTGGGATTATGTATGAACGAATCAGTCTAAAAAAAATCTTGATAACTGAAAATTGTTAGATTAATAAATATATTTTGAATGTAAATGTTGTTGATAATCTCTTACTGTTAAATATTCACCTAATTACGTTATCACCTTACTTTAAAATTGGAAGCAGTTATTTTCAGTTTTTCATGATAAAAAACAAAGACTATTATTGGATGAATTATTTTAAAAAATATCATTTTAATCCCTTACTTTTAATTTTAAAATCAGTTTAATTTTTAAAAAATGAAAAATATTAAAATGGTCCTCTAAGAATTTAAAAAACTAAACAACATTAGTCATTTTGATATTTGAAGAATCATTATTTTTTGAAGAGTTTTATCTTTAAAGAATTATTTTAAATATATCTATTTTTGAAAGATTGAACTGATTTTTAAATTAAAAGTGAGAAATTAAGATTATATTTTTTTTCTTAGAAATGAATACCATTAGGTTAGAAATTTAGTTGACGGGAAGATATTAAAGAAATAAATAGGTTTGAGCAATGAAATATTATTTTAGTTCAAGATTTTACATGTTATATTGATAAGAAGAGGAAACATGAAGGCCTTCGTTGGGTTATCAATATAACGTTTAAGTGTATTTTAATATTTTCATCAAATTTTTGAGTTTGCTTTTCTTTTTCATTTATTTTAACAGGTTAATCAAATAATTGAATTCAACATTTTGGTGGAGCAGTTATATTTTACTTTTTATTTTAAAGGGCTTAAAGCTTTCTCTTTTTTTTTTTTTTTTTTGTTTTGTTCTAGTTAGGAAAAGTACAACAAGAGCACTAGCTTCCTTAACTCATAGAGGAAATAACTATTACCTTAATGCTTCAAGCCTTATATCATATTACTGAACTAAGCTTCCTCGTTCTTATTTTGCCATAGCTTGCACTAACGAAAACGCATTTTCTTTTGGAAGTTAAGTTAAGGAATGACAAATATGAAAATGAACAAAATGTGAAAAATTATTGACAAATATGATTCACGTGGCCTATGGTAATCAAAATTAAATCTTACAAATTATAACGATTCACAAAATTAAGGATATGAATTAATGAGAATGACCATGAAATATACGTTTCAGTCTTATATGATAGAATAATGCAATGTTGCAATTTAAAAATATATTAACACAATAAATTGGTATAGTAACATTGTATTGTTGTGAAGTAATATTTATACCTCTTACAAAAAACATAAAATAAGGATTTTACTTAAAATTATTTTAAGAATTAAATTACTTACAAGTTGTTAGCTTATTTATAACTTATGTTTGGAAACTTTTCTTAATTACTCAATCACATTTACTATCTTTAGTATTTTGCAAATTTAAATGAATATACATATTTCATATTTTTATTTTAAGTTATTACTTTTATTTATGACTAAATTTTATAGTTAAAGACCCTTTACGATTTATGAGTAAAACATACTTTTCTATGCATGATATATATCACAAATTAATTGACCTAATCAAATCATTGAAAAATGAGGTTTTTCGCTTGCCTTTAATTTAGTTTATTCTACGGTGTCATCTTGGGTACACTTATTAATATACTCAATTATAATATAAGAATATAATTGTAATAATATCAACATAAAAAATAGTAATATTATGATTATGTCCTTACATTATAATGGAGTACACTGATACGTTCAAAATTATGAATATATCCAAGATTTTATCTTATTTTAATTTCCTCAATACCAACAAAAAGAGCAAATATACCTAACAATATATTTAATATAAATAGTATTCATTCTTAGAGCATCGATTATTTTGCCCTTAAAACTATGATAAATATTTTTTTATAAAATAAGTTTATCTTAGTGTAAGAATAATACAACATGAATAGTAAAATGAGTTATAAAAAAGAGAAATAAAAAATGAATGTTTCACCAAAAAAAATGAAAATAAAAAAGTTTAAGATGTTAATACGACGATTTTTAATAAAATTGTGAATTCATTCATTCCGTGAAGTATTTCAATAAGATAACGAGATATTTATTAAATAACATTTAAACTAGAAACATCTGTTTCATTTTTTCCATTTATAAAGTATATTAAAAAATGTTAATTTGATCTTTTAATCTTATTTAAAGTTTTTTCTATTTTTTATTTTCATGTAATTCTAATTTAGTTACTCAGTTTTACTTCAATATTCGTTTTTGTCATTTTAAATTTATTTTCTTTTAATTTAATTCTTAACTTTATCTCATGTTTTATTTTTCTCTCTTAATTTCATTTTCTTTCAATTTAATGTCTTAATTTTAAAAAATTATTTAAATGTTTTTTTTTGCTAAAACCAATAAATTAAAATATTTAAAAAATTATGATTTATTGGTTTTAATAATCTGTATCTAACAAAGAAGGAATAGTATAAATTTTTTTATTAAATAATTTAGTAGTTTTAGAAATAATAAAATATTTGAGTAATTTTTATAAGTTATGGACTAAATTTAAAAAAATATAAAGGTAAAATATGAAATAATTTAAAAGATTAAACTAAATTTAAATAAATTTAAGAAATAAAATTAAAATTAAAAGATGATAATAAAATATGAGATAAAATTAAAGAATAAAAATTATATATATTTTAACCTAATTAATAATATTACGAAATGTTCGGATAGTTTATCCTGTCATTGGCGGCTGTAGGAAGCCGCCGTAACCTGCAAAATTGCCGCGAAACCAACGGCTCTGAAATCTTTCATCTTCGTCTTCCTCTTAACTTTTTCACCATTGAACCTTGCTTTTGCAGAAAAAAAAGGGAAAAACTTGCACTCTAAAACCTCACCCCTATCGATCTCTTTTTCTTTTTCTCGTGACCGTTCATATTTTCTGTAAAGACTGGAGGGTCACACTCTTAAACCCTAGCTGCGCTTTCATGCTCAGTCGTATGCACCAATGGAAGCTTTACCACCATTGTTCGCGAAAATCTGCGTGCTTTTGTCCCCTCACGATCTTTATTTTCACTAAACCCTCAGTCTCTGCTGCGAAGGTCGAAAATGAGCCTGTCATTGCCTCCTCCATTGATCCTAGCGCCGTTGACCCAGTTTGTGAAGTTCTCACTAGTTTGAGGAATCTTGGATTGGGAAATTTCCTTGGCGGCGAATATTTTCGTTCCGTGTTTTCGACGTTGAATCAGCTGCAGGTGGATCGAATCATCGATTGCCTGAGGAGAGAGAATTCAGATGCTGCGGTGTTGTTCTTTTATGCTTTGAGGAATGATTACGGTTTTCGGCACTCCAGGGATTCCCAATTTGTTGTTGCCCATGTTTTAGCGAGCAAAAGGCGGTTTAGGGACTTGCGGTTGGTCATAATGCAAATGCTCGAACAGGAAGGTACGACTTTAATAGTTTACTTTGCAAATAATATATTTGTGTTCTAGGTGAGATACTTAGAAGCTGGCTGAGATGAGCAATTTTTGTGAAAACCTTGGACCTGCAGAGCCATTTTATAATTAGAAGCTTACTCGGCTCTGCAGGAGCTATCTAAGCAGAAAGGAGGGTGGAGGAAGAGAACAGGGGATAGAAACCAGTTCCAAGTCTAATTCCTGGACTCCTCTAATAGTTACAGGTTAATGACATTTATCCAATTTCGAATAGGTAACTGAGAAACCCATTGTTCACATCGACAAATTATTTTTCTGGTCCTAATTTATTTATATTAGAAAAACAACGCCTAACAATACTCTCCATTGACCAACATTGGTCCCCAAGGAGGGGCCACTTTGCACCTTGATGTAGTGGAATGTGGTTTGCTCCTCCTCCATCAAATGAAAATTGACATACCAAATCAATATAAAAATTTCACTCCAAGTACTTTGGCACTTTATGGTTACGCAGATTGGCAGGAAACAGTTAAAGTAGTTAGTAAATATAACTCATGATACAATGTTGTTGATTCTTTTGCCCACGTATATGATCAAAGACACCCAACCATTTCCAGTACCAAAATTACTAAATTTGAAAGCATTAGATTGGCTTAATAGCACACATAAATCACATGCCTCAACTACACCCAACATACCCGACAATATTTTCTCACTGGCTTATACATCACATTTTGATAATACTTGCACTCACTTCATAGGCATTCTCTAATCGTGCTGCTCTGCACTCTATTGTCCTGCAACAAGTTGACGCAAGTCTTGATACAGACTTCATGCAACTGGATGCATTAATTAATCTTACCGAGATTGTGCTGTGTGTTTGTTATTCTATACAGGATTTGGCTTCAATGGCTGCAAATGAGCTAGATTCAAAGCTTTTAATTTGCTCCATGCCACTAGTCTAAAGCCAGCAAAGTGAGCCAAAATTTCATCTTGCTCAAACACAATCTATTATAACATTGCATGTAAGCAGACAAAGTGAAATGACATAGGAATATGATATATTGTTTAACAACCCATTGTGTCATTTAGCCTTTTATGGCTTTTAGACCATGGCACTATGCACTATGCGTTTCAACTTTCAAGGAATTGAAATTGTTCCAAAGATCTTTCTAATGAGTGAGTGAGATGCATAATACGTGACTATCATTTGAATGAAATTCAAGCCATAAAACCATATAACATCAGTAGCTTCAGGAAATGCTTACATTAGCCTCATCAATTTCTGAAGTAAAATATGATGGATAAAAGAAACATCTGCAGAATCATTTCCAGCAAAATATACTCCTGAAGAAACATTTTGCTGAAATCTTTATGGGATGTAAGATATTTTGCTGATAACCTTTCTGGGATGTTAGAAATAGAACGTTTTATATTTCAAATTCCTTGGCTGTTTGAAGATCATTTACTATGTTTTTTAGTTCAAGTGTATACTAAAAGCACTTCACATCTTCCATTTCTTCCCCTAAAACTGGCAGTTAAGCAATAATGTCCTTTTCTTTCACAACCATTGGTTACAATTCCAATGACTCTAATACCAAAATGATAGGAACCAGCACCACAATACTGAAATATCTCACTGTTACTGAATTATCAGAAATTAAGAAAGAATCTTATGACATTCAAGGAGAATAGATAGATAAAATTCTATTGCACAATTATACTACAAGTAAAACATCAAAGACAAGAAAGAAAGATAATGCAGTAAAGAAATGATTACTCTAGCTTTTGAGAGCCTAGAGTCTCTCCCATCAAGTCATCAGATTTTTTCCCTTGCCACTCTCTCTCCGCAGAACCTCCTAAATATTCCCTTGCTAATTAACTTCCCCTCACTCCTCCAGCTCACAGCTGATGCATTAGATTCCTTTTGTAATTCCCTTTCTGCCCCTCTAACTGTTTCATAATATGCCTTGACTCCTTCATTTCTCACGGGTCCCACACCTTGTACTCCACTTCTCTTCTTATTATAGGTATGAGTCACAGGTCTGTCAGACTCATGGGTTCTCCTATTAAATCTTAGGTTTAGTTTGGCAGTGAATTTATCCACAGGAATATGACTGCCTGTGCTAATTAAGATTCTGTTAAATTAGATTGCTTCCCTTCCTCAGTTTTGGTAGAACTGGGTAAAAGCCCAAAAGAAGCAAAAAAAAAAAAAAAAAACTATGGCATGGGGGATCTCCGACATGTCACCATGCAGCAAGAGATTCAACTCAGGAGGGGGTTATAGATAACAAAAGAACCCACGTCCTGAGAAAGACTGAAGGAGGCCTATCAATCAGCACATATGTTTCCTTCTCTGTGTTGGCAGGGGAGGGAGAGGTGATTAAATGATAGACAGAAACCAATTCAAAATTTTATTACTTAGGAGAAAAAAGTTTATTGTTGAAGTCTTCAAGATGATCCTTTCAATCGGGTTTAGAAACTATATGCAACTTGTTGCTTTTGAATAATACTGCATATCATAGGTGACCACTCACTAATTTAGTTTTTACTTTTTAAACTGAAACCATATTAGCTATATAAATATTACGGCTTAAGTTCTTTTAGATCAATGCAAAATATTTTCTGCTTGAAAAATATTATAGTTCTTTTCTTCCATCAACATTATTATACATATTTCACTTAAATTGAGATTTTCTCATGCTATTTTGGTTATAGGTTTTTCTTATGGTTTCTGATAGGTACTGGTTCTGCCCCCTTACTTTGTGAGCTGCTCTTAAACAATTTCTGGGGCTGGGATTCAAATAGTGTGGTATGGGATGCATTGGCTTTTTCTTATGCAAGATGTAAGATGGTTAATGATGCCCTCTGTGTTCTGGTACGCATGAAAGACTTAAAATTGCAAGCTTCAATATCAACCTTTAATAGCTTGTTGTACTGTTTAAGGCGCACTGACATGTTATGGGATATCTATAATAAAATGAGAGATGATGGGGCTTCTGAAAATGAGTATACTAACTCTATACTCATAGATGGCCTATGTGAGCAAGCTAGGCTACAAGATGCTGTTTTATTTTTGCAGAAGCCTAAGGTGAATGGACTTGGCCCTTCTGTTGTTTCCTTTAATACAATTATGTCAAGATTTTGTAAATTGGGTTTTGTAGATGTAGCAAAATCTTTACTCTGTATGATGCTTAAGCAAGGTCTACATCCTGATGCATATAGTTACAATATTTTAATTCATGGTTTGTGTATAGCTGGTTCCATAGAGGAAGCTCTAAATTTTACAGACCACATGGAAAATCAAGGGTTAAAGCCTGATATAGTAACCTACAACATTCTTCTCAAAGGGTTCGTTTTACTTGGCTTAATGGGTGGAGCTTCGCAGCTCATTCAGAAAATGATGCTTACAGGGTTAAATCCTAATGTTGTTACATATACACTACTAATTTGTGGGCATTGCCGGATGGGCAATATTGATGAAGGCTTGAAGTTGCTGGAGGAGATGATTTCTCTGGGATTTCAGTTGAGTCTCATTCCATACAGTGTATTGCTCAGTAGTTTGTGCAAATGTGGACGTGTTGAGGATGCACTAAGATTGTTCTATGACTTGGAGTCTTCAGGACTGAAACCAGATATTATAATGTATTCTATCCTGATTAATGGGCTCTGCAAGCTAGGAGAAGTCCAAAGTGCTTTACAGTTCTATATGGAGATCTGCTCAAACAAAATCTTCCCAAATTCCTTTACTCACAGTTCTTTTTTGTTAGCTTTGTGTGAAAACGGAATAATAGGGGAGGCACGAAAGTATTTTGATGTGCTAACAAGCAATGAACCACAAAATATAGTTTTTTATAATATTATGATTGACAGATATGTAAGGGTTGGCAATATTGAGGAAGCTGTACAGTTGTACAAAAGAGTTATTGAGAAAGGAATTGTTCCTACTATTGTTACTTTCAACTCTCTAATTTATGGATTCTGCAAGACAAAAAACCTGGGTGAGGCTAGACAATTGTTTAAAGGCATTAAACAACATGGACTTTTGCCAAATGCAGTAACTTATACCATCCTTATGAATGCATTATGTGAAGAGGGATATATGCAAGGCATGGTTGAATTACTTCAGGAGATGGAAACAAAAGGTGTAGTTCCTACTCATGTTACTTATACTGTAGTTATAAAAGGTCTTTGCAAACATTGGAGGCTGAATGAATCCCTCCAAGTGCTCCGTGATATGTACATTAAGGGTTTACATCCAGATCAAATTACGTATAATACCATCATCCAGTGTTTCTGTAAAGCTCACAACATGAAAAAAACCTTCCAATTGCTTGATGAGATGTTAAGGCATAAACTGCAGCCTACTCCTGCTACATATAATGTGTTGATCAATGGCCTTTGCATTAATGGTGGCCTAGAATATGCTGATAAACTATTAATTTCTCTTGAAGAAAAGAATGTCTGTTTGTCCAAAGCTGCTTACACTGTAATGATAAAAGCACACTGTGCAAAAGGTGATGTGCACAGGGCAGTACTATTCTTCCATAAAATGATTGAAAAGCAATTTCAAATTTCAATCAATGATTATAGTGCTGTAATCAATAGATTGTGCAGAAGACGTAATATTACTGAAGCTAAGTATTTCTTTTCTCTGATGTTATCTAATGACATTTGTCCTGATGAAGAACTTTGTGAAACGATGCTAAATGCATTGTCTGATAGTGGTGATCATGC
This sequence comes from Delonix regia, assembly GCA_037074485.1. Lineage (NCBI taxonomy): Eukaryota > Viridiplantae > Streptophyta > Magnoliopsida > Fabales > Fabaceae > Delonix > Delonix regia. The sequence goes on from CM073457.1 coordinate 24,751,090, forward strand.
TTCAGTTTCAGAACTACTTGCCGAGATGATTAAAATTGGTTTACTTTCTGAATAGTCAATGAAATGGCTAATAGCATTCCTTTTGGCTCTGTAATTGCATCTGCTCTCAAAACTCAAGCATGCAGTCCATCTCTTCCTTTAGCCCTCACTGACATGCCAAATTTGTTGAAGTTTAATCAGACTGCCCACTGGTAAGCAAAATTTAGATTTAAACATGTATAATTTTAAAAGCTAAAATACTTGCGAATGTCTCGAAGGTGATTTGGGTATGAATCTCCTCATCTGGATTTTTAAGTAGGTCTGAAAGACAAAAATTATCTTGTTCTTCAATTTTATCCTCAGGGAAATTGCCTCAATTAATTAGAAGTGATTTGCACGCCCTGATATCGTTCCCATTACAACTTTTACTGTTTTGTTTTGCAGGAAATTTCTGTTTGAATTCTTTATCTCTATATGACAAGAATTGTGTTGTTCTTTGATATTATAATCAGGGATACTGGCTTAATTAAGTAGAATTGATTTGTTTGCCCTGATATGGTTTCCTATTAGATCTTTACTATTTTGTTTTCCAGGAAATTTCTATTTGAAATCTTTCACCCTAAAGGTTGATATTATGCTCTGGTATCATTTGTTGCGATGGTATTTTGAGGACAATTCTGCAATTTAGAATGTGATCACCATATATTCTAATTTTCTCTTTCCCTTTAATTTTGGAGAAACTGGTAGTGGTGAAATTTAGGTTAAATATTTTCTTCTCATACCTAACTGTTGCCTATTGTTAAGTGTTTTCCTTTTTTTTTTTTTTTGGGGGTGGGGGTGGAGCTGCTTTTAATTTTATGATTTTAACTCTCATGGCAAGGATTGACTGCTGATCTTATGATTTTATTTTTTTCTTTTGGTTTACACACTGATGTTATTAGAGCAAAATGCTTTTGTCACATGGATTTAACCATTCTAGGAATATAATATCTCATGGGCGTAATGATATGCATAATTTCTGGTGTCAGTCTACAAGCATTGTGATTAGACATTGTATGACTCTTGGCTAGTCTTTTTCCTTAAGTTGTAATAATCATTTTTTTTCCTTAATACTGTGGTTGAGTCACTCATGATGTGGAATTTGCGAGTCTCATGTATGACATTCAAACATTGCTCCATATTTTGATGGTAATTTTGGCATAACATTTCTGGTGTTATAATTTTTCTATGTTTATACTTGAAAAAGATCGTTGTGTTTAGAATTTGATGAGAAAATGAGAGCTAAAGTTCTAGAGAGAAGGGAGAGATACCAAACATAATATATTGATGTAAGCTAAATTCTAACGCATGTAAGACTAACCTTCACACTTTAATTGTGCTAATACTAGAACCACACAGACATTTGTGCCTTTCATTTTTGGTGCATTACAAATAGCTATCTCCTTAACCCACAAAATTTTCCTCTTCTCATAATACCTCTTAGCTGGTTACTCTTACATGATTCTTAATATCGCCTAGCCCAATTGATCAAAATAATGCATCCCTGTGACTGAGAGCTAGGCATGCACAAAGTTTTTGAGACTCAAAGGCTTGCAAATTGTTGTGTCATTGAAGCAGCGTCTTACATATATGTTGTTTGTGATTTGAGTTGGGTGTTCATCGAAGAAAAGATGAGTGTTTCTGTCTTCACAGGGAACAGTATTGGGAAGGCATCTGAGATCACCATAAATGCTATTAGGGCAGCAAGGTTTCCACGTATCCAATATTCCTGCAAATGTGAGCAGTTATTCACTATATTATAGATCAACTGTGTCAGCACAAGCTTATAAGTTACAGCCTGATACTTTCTATGTACCATATTTGTGTGCACTTGTCCTCATCTCTAAAAGGAATCCATACAGATCTGAATGTACAAAGGTAAAGCCGGGAAGCTGGGACTGCAACTGATATAGCACACCAGGAAGCCTCGAATTGTAAGATTTAATCATCCTGTTTATTGTTTTATTGCAATTTCCTCTTGGTCTCATGTGGACAGCATATAATGGAAAGCACCCTGCTGGAGGAATATTGTTCACAAAAAACTTTCTTGCTCCAAATCTATATAGTTTCTGCCAAAATTATAAAAGAAAAGTTAAATAAATTTCCAATTATGTTCTTGGAAGAAGACTTTTATTTGAGATCAATATATCATCTGGGGGGACGCACTTGCAAAGATGAATGACGATTGTCATACATTTTTTTTTGGCCGAAAAGATTGTCATACATCTATCAAAGAGAAAATCATCTGAGTGTGGTGATATGAAATTTTCTAAGCACCAATATTCTTACAAAATTAATCCTTTCTTGTCAAGTATAATGACATTAAAATATAGTGAGTTCCATTGACATCATATACTGTAATCAAATTTGAAGTGACTGATCAATGTAATATGAGTTCATCATTGATCTAGACAGAACTTGTGAATTTGTGTTTTTACAATCATTAACATGTAAATTTGAAGTTCTGCAGTCTGCACATGCAAACCATACTTGTTTATCAACTAAAGTGCTAAGGCCAAAAGGAGAAAAAGAAAAAGAAGAAGCAAGTGTTCTAGTTTACTAAAAAAATTCAATATTATTAACATGGAGGATAACAACTATTACCTGCAGGTGTATGGAAAACTCTTTTAACAGGTACAGAGCAAACAAGCGAGGGGAGGGCAAGGTTATGTTTTTGATCTGGCCGTAGTCATTAACCCCTGTATTAACAATAAACAGGGATTCAGATAGATACCTCTTCAGTCTAGCTTGTTCCTTGAACAGCTTTGGTAAGTCATTTTGAACAGTCCTCTTAAAAAGCCTTATCTGGTGGCTGAATGTCAGACTTGTCTCCTGAAAATACGGAATATAAAATATTAAAAACAAGAACTTTAACAGTCATAGAATAGTGGAGGTGATGAATTAACGAAAAGAGGCAAGACTCTAACATAATTAGTTTCCAGTAGAATGCCAGAACCAGCTGATGCGTAATTAATCCCTGTACTGATTTTGCTTCTTTGATGCTTTGAAACACCTAAGTAGGGAGGGGCAAAGGGTAGCCCAAGAAGTGTGGCTGTATATAATATGAAACAGATTAATTTCTGGGCACACTCAAAATTTGGAACAGAATGAAATGTCATTGGCTGGAGCAGAGGAAGTTAAAATCTCTGAAGTTGAAGTGGGTGCCTTACCAATGTAATCAGCGACTGTTTTGCCGTTAGTGAATCGGCCAGTAGGTTTGCCCCCAAAATCTATTCCATAGGGAAGAAAATTTGCTTTGGCTTCTGTCGGAAGATAGTTGTTGTTCCCGCTGTCAAGTAGGGAATCACCAAAAGCATACATTGCTGGAATGTTTTTCGAACTGGGCTTTAAGTGATTGGAATTCAATGGTGACGCCAAGGGTATAAGCAAAGTTAATAGCAAGCAGATGGTAAGATAATTGGTATTCATTTTTTATACAATTCCAGTGAGTGAGAAGCCAAATTTGAGTCTGCTTGGGAATGAGAGCTCGAGGGTTTTTGCTTCTGCGTACTACCGACGATCGTAAAAACATAGGGACTATAGTATAATGAATTTGGTTAAATTACAATTTAACCCTGCAGTTTGGCCCAAAATTAATGTCTCTTACGGTTTAAAGTTGTCATTCAACATTGTTCAATTACCACTATACCCGATTGCCCTAGTTTTTATAGTGGAAAATTATAAAAACATAGGGATTAAAGGATTCTGAAATTTGGGTAAATTACAGTGATCTTTATTGTGGTTTGGCCTAAAATTAGTTTGCCTATAGGATTTAAAGTATGTAGTTCAAGACTTCAAGAGCCTTGTGGATTGTTCAATTATGACTTAACCACCTGTGACATTTTACATTCAAACTTTAATGAAACTAATTACGCAAATATTAAAACAATGAAAAATTTTATTATTAATTTTGTTTTACTTATCTTTAATATTTTTAGAGTGTTTTGAGATTATTGCTGGAATTAAGTAGATAAATTCAAGTTCAAAATGTTAACTTAGTCACAGTAACAGATTTAAACTACTGCAATTTTTTAAGGTACAAGTGAAACATAATTTTAACAACTAAATTATTCATTCTTTTAACTTTCACATTATTATTTGTGTTAATTGATGAAAATAAAAACTTTGTCCATGTTTGAAGGGATCAGTTCTCATACGAAAAAGATAATTACCTTGGACACATGATTTTTGCTTTAGCATAAAACGTTACATGAAATTTTAATTTACATACTAGTCTCTCATTTAAGAAGAACCATGTGAATAGGTCCCACATCAGAGTTTTATTTGACTTTTATCTCACAAACCTCTATTATACAGGCTCCATATATGGCACGAAGAGGAACACGTGTCTCTCCCTTGTTTTTATCTCCAGCATCTACTCTTCAATTCCCAATCAATACATCGCACCACCTGATGTTCATCATCATATTTTTCTTTTCCCAGCTTCGCTCTCTCGCGCATAAGTCTAAGCATGCTAGTCACATGGAGAATACTTCATGGAACTTGAGAGTCTCTTTTTCCTCACTTACTCTCACTATATCTCCTCTTTGTTTTTTTTTTTTTTTTCCTGAAGACGTGGCTCGTACGAACTCTTGTTTTCTGAGAAAATAAACAAACAATTTAGTTTTAAATTTACAGATTAACTTTTATCCATAAATTTTTTGTAGTAAACGAGTTAGTCCCTTAAAATAGTTAACTTGTAAAGTATTCTTTCCGTCCAGTGTTGCTATCCAAATTTTGATATACCATTTTCCCAAGGGAATGGGCTTTTCTTAGACAGCTCATAACTTCAAATTAAATCAGACAAATTATGAATATATTTTAAATTTGTTAGATTTTGATTTGTCAAAAGTCACCTAATCAAGTCTATAATAAATGGATTTATAACTATATTAGAAAAATATCTTACAAAATAAGTGTCTTATTTTTTTAGATTTCTATTCTTAAACAGATTTAATTTAGCTTCCTTCTATAGAATGAGTACGTTTAAGGACTAATTTATTCGTTTACTCTTTTCTGAATTTGTGTGTGTATCCCGAACCTTTTTCATTGTACTACACGTAGAGACTTATATTGTATAATGATAAAGTTCTTATGGTTAAATGTCTCAGGCTAACTCTATATAATATTCTCTTTATAGCGAAACCTATACAGGAACACAATAAAGCAATGAAATGCCAAGAGCAGAAAGGATTGCCAGAAGAAAGTGGTGAAATACATTGTCTCATTATCTCCTTCCATGTTAAGCCATGCCTTATTTTCATAGGGTTTTGCCAAGTTGGGATAAATTAGGTCGAAATTGTCATCCCCACTGATAACTAGTACGTAGCGATGTATCATACATAAAATTGTCAAGGATTAGGTAAAAAGTAATAATGACACATTAAGCATCAGTACCTCTTATCTTATGGATCAAAGGAATATTCAGAACCAAAAAAAAAAAAAAACTGTCCTTGTTCAATGACAGCTGCACATGGTTTAATTTAATTATTAAGTGATAGGTTTTTTGTTTGACCGATTTAAATTTGAAAGTGTTGAGACCACTCTAAGAGTAATGTTCTTAATAAATTAGATTAGTGTGAGAGATTAGGTTTTAGGATTGTTTAGAAGAAAAAAAAAAGATTTAACTCCTAACTATAGCACAAATCAAAAGAACATTTCTTAACAAAAATTTCATTTGCAGCCTCACCATTATGTATAAAAAAGTGTACAACTATTTTGCACAGCAATATTTTTTTAACCACAAAATTGATATGTGGTGTAATACCTATAGAAATTTATACTAAGAAAATAAAAGAAGGAATTCAGTCAGAACAAATATAAATATAGATAAAATTTTATTAGAAAATGTAACTAAAGTTAGTACTTAAATCTCATTTTGTGCATTTTTAGTACTTGTAACTCAACTAAGTATAATAACCAAGTATTTGTTAGGAAAATTTTAATTTGATAAAATATATATAATAATATTTTTACATTTAAAAATATAAAAAAATCCTCAATTATTTCTAATTATTCTATCTAACCCTTAATTATACAACTAACATAAAATTATATCATAAAACTATTAAAAACACTTATCTTATCGTGCAGCAAGAACCACCCTCGTCCTAGTTAGTGTGCTTGCTGGAATCCTCCATGTTTAGTTATTATCACCGCTGTTGAAGGACCGCTGGTGGTTGATTGGCACACCAGTAGCACCGACGGCTCATCCCTAACCACCAGAAGCCTCCCTATTGGCAGAAATCATCAGAAAATCGCGTCAAAAACTCTTCACGATGCAATTTTTTTTCGGCAACCAGAGCTTCTTTCGGCCTCGTTTAACTTGGCCGGCGACACCTCTCAACCACGGCGGCCTCGTCGACCTCCTAGCCACCACCATCGGTCGCCACACAGCTGTAATTTCATCAAATTTCTGACGATCCGATATACTTGAAATTAACCCGAAATTCAAAGTTTCAATTCGCGATTTTGGTGCATTTTTAATCCAATCTAACATAGTGCTTCATTTTCTGCATTGATTTCACACTTTTTTCCATCATTTACACTGATCAATTCGGTCCAATTTGCTCAGAATTGAAAAAAAACCAAACTCGGGCACTGTTCATCCACAAAAATCACTGTTCATGCAAGAAAATGATGAAATTGAGCTCAATTCGGGTTGTTTGCTTCAAATTGAGTTAGAATTACACTTCTAAGGTGAATTTCGCAGCTTTCTCCCTTGAAATCACTGATCAATTGTGAATTTTTGCTTCCAAATTGAAAAACCTCAATTTAGGGGTCTAGGGTCAATTTGGAAATTTAGTGAAAATTATGTTCTTAGGACTTCTTAAATTTTTTTATGCATCTAGGGAGTGATTTAGAATTTTTAAAAATTTTAGTTTGAATTTTAGAACAAAATTCAAAATTTTTAATAATTTTTCTAGATTTTTCATGAAGAAAAAGAAAGGAAATTAGAAGGAAAAATATAAATAGCTTGATTGTATAATAATAAATATTATTTGAGGATAAATGAAAATTTTGAAATTTATTAGATGACCCTTAAGTGAAATTTGTGTTATGGTAGGTGTTAGAAATTTAATAAGTACATAATGGATTAATTGAATAAATTAATAATAATAGTAATGATAATAATAATAATAATGATAATAGTAATAATAATGATAATAAGGATAATAAAAATGACATATAGGTTATAAGTATTTTAAAGTATTATTTAAGTGGGTAATTTATTTAATTTCCAACATTTAGAATAGAAAAAGTGAATTGGATAAAAAATGAATGAGAGATAATTAATTAAGTATGTGCTAGAATTAAAATAAATAAATTTATTTGTAAGGATTGGATGATAAGAGTATTTTATTTAATATTTTTAAGTGACTAGAATATTTTCAACAAAAGAATTATAATCAAGGATAGAAGGAGGTTAGTATACTCCTCTTAGGTGAGTAGATAATCCTAATTATGCAGAATATTATTTTAAATTATTCATGATGATTTTGAATATTGAATTATAAGAAATACTAAAATCTAAATTCTGAAGTGGTATGATTTTTGAAATTTCTTATATTTGTATATGGATAATTATTTGTTTCTGAAATATTGGAAATATGTCCAAAACAGAACCCTATAGCTAACAGTAGTTGACATTAGTCGTAGTGCACTGCAATTGGTATTCTGATAAGGTTGGGTATGATACCCTTACTATTATATTATGTTTGAAGCCGATGGCTATTATGATATTTACTCAGAGCCTATAGCTAAATGAGTATCTGTTCTGATATGTTATCACTAGTTTGGGCTAGCTTTGTACTTTGTAATTATGACTGGTTTTGTAGGAGATTCCCAATTACATTTTGTTGATGATTTTTATCTATTTAATATCACTGAATTATGTCTGTATGATATCTGGTTTTAAATTTCAAAAGACGTACCACCATAAGTTTATCTTAATTTTTGTAATATTAGAATTACCTATTCATTGAGTTTCCATTCACCTCATTATTTAACATTTTTCAGATCTCAGTGCCGATCCAGAACGTCTATCTTCGGAATTTTAATCTTAGTGATTAATTTCTTGGTGAGCGTAGCCTATTGCTAGAGCTATGTTTTTTAGTATTTTTATGATTCTGTTTAGTCACTCTCTGGTATATAGGCTAAATATTTAATGTATTATTATAGTGTGTCAGAAACTATATGTATAAAGAGTTATGTGATCTATGTGTGTTTAATATGTATTTATATAAGTTCTATTGTTATGGGGATTTTGACAAGTTCATAAAAATGAATAACATCTCATTCTCGTACTGGTCACGCCCTACCGATTCAGGTCATGACATGTGACTACATCTAAATTTGACTAAATCCACATGAAAAATACTTTAGAGGGATTGGTCAAACTGATTTAAGCCCCATATTATAATTCCAAGGTTATTGTGAAAACTTTTGATTGGGTTAGTACAATTGATTATCAAAGAAAGTCAGTGATTTGAATGATCATACTCCTAGGGCATATCAATCTTGCAAAAGTTCAATCATCCTAATATACGGTTAGGTTTTTTTACTGAAATTCTTGTTAGAAAATGAGAATAAAAATTACATTTTTATGTTTGGTTGTTTTTAATCCATGGTATTTTATTTTTATTTTTATTCATATTCTCTCATAAAAATTTTAATAACCAAACGTGTCATTGAGATTTTACTCCCTTGTTTATTCCTTGAATAAATTGAACACGGTGATATAAATACTAAATTGTGAGATGATATTGAAGGAACGTGACTGAAGAATTGACCAAAAGCCTTTATCAAAATTTAATTTTCAAGTTGACTCAATGTTTTTCTTATCGCATAATGAGAAGAAGCAAGAAATTAACTGATAGGTTTTGAACAAAATTTAAGTAAAGTTTTTAAAATTTTTTAAATCAAATTTGGCATTAAAAGCATAATATAGATATTTTTAGCAGTTTAACATACCATAATTATTTCATTTCAAAATAATTTCATTCACTCGTTGTCTTCAATACAGAAAACTTGATAATTTGCAAACACCAATAGAACATTAGAACTGTACTTAGATAAAGTTTTTTTAAAAAATTTATTAAGTTTATTCCTGGTTAGTGCTTTGGCGTAGGGTAACTATCAAAGAAGATAAAGACAAAGGTGTCCCATTTATCATGGATTTTAGAGATATGATAAAAAATTAAAAAAAAGTCGAATCATGTCTGAGTTGAATTTAAAACTGGAATTCTGCATGTAATGAGGAAAAATGGGATACACTGGCCAGCCTGTAGGCTGACGAGAAGTAGCATTATTGAAGGAAAATGAAAAGAATATGAGAGGGATGTTATCTTCTCTTTCAAAAAATAAAAAATAAAAAATAAAACTGAACTTATATTTAGAAAATGACTTGATTTAAGTTGCTCACTTGACTTCATGTTTTATAGTCATACCATCATTTTACAAAATTACTTGTGCATAGTTAGGGTAGGGGATCCCATCACTAATGTGTGTTGTCCTTAACAAGAATTTCTTCCAAAACAAAATCTATTTTTGGATGCATTTCGTGAAGCGTTGGAAATCGAAAAGTTAAAAAAATAAGTCATTAATTGGTTTGTTTGTTATTTTTTTGATTTTGTCACTTCTGTTCCATCTTAAATAACCATTAATTGACAAATTTTTCAATCATTTCAAAACAGACCGTTCAACTTTCATAACCGGATAGCATTGGTGTCTTTCATTACATAAAAAACCAGTTCAAATTCATTAGGTTTTTTGTTTCTGTTTTCTTGGCAACAACCAAATTAACTTCTATTTAGTTTTAACCACTCATGAACTAAAAATAAGCCAAGACACTGGAAACAAGATTTGTAGTTCTTCCTTTATATAAATACATATTTGTGCACCAAGTGTTGAAACCATTCATCATCAAGGTTATTGCAAGAAGAGATGGCAAGAGGCTTCGCATTGCTGTTGCTGGTTTCATCATTTATTGCCCACCAAGCTCTCATTGCCAATGCCAATGCCAACAATGGCCTGGTGCCAGCAATCTATGTATTTGGTGATTCAGGCGTAGATGCTGGAAACAACAACCATCTCAACACACCGGCAAAGGCAGATAAGTGGCCTTCTGGTGTTGATCTTAATAATATACATGGCCGATTTACCAACGGAAAAACTGGAGCAGATTTTAGTGGTAATTTTACTACAAAATGCAGAAGGGCAATTTTGTAGAGTTGCTATCAAGAAGTTAATTTTTTATTGTTTTCTCCCCATAAATGTATCTAGAGGTCTCAAAAGAATTACCTGATACAAAATAACTTTCTTACTTATTTATATTATTACTAGAAGCTTTATATAGTCTCCGGAGCATATAATTTTAAATTATACATCAGTACTTATGGTGCTTCTTTTGTTCCTTATAGCTATTTTTCTGGGCTTGCCAATGCCTCCTCCATATTTGAATCTCTCTAAATCTGAAAGAAGCCAAACAACTACGGGAATAAATTATGCATCAGGCTCGTGTGGAATCTTAAACACAACAGGAGCAGTAAGAGACTGAAGAATTCTTTAAAGTCTTCTTCTTGTGTTTATTTTTTTTCTGTCTCTTGAAATCACTATTTAAGCATTATTTATTCTGTTAATATCTAACTTCTTTTTACTATTTCTTGCCAAAGGGAGAATGTTTGTCACTAGGAAAACAAATTGAATACTTCACCTCAACTGCAACGATTGATCTCCCAAAAGCAATAAAGAGCCCAAAGGAATTGAAACGTCACTTGGCCAAGTCGATATATCTACTTCTTATTGGCTCGAATGACTATAATCCTGCTGTAAATCACAATATCACCGCCAGATTTAGTGCAGAAGGTTTTGCGCAATACCTTCTTGACGAAATGACACAACATATCCAGGTTTACTCTACATCTTTTCACTTAATTGTGTGTGTATATACGTATATATATGTAGGCCTAATGAACCTGGCTTATAAGTCTAGCTCTTTAAAGCTTGGTTCATTTGATAAATTAGATGAATAAGTTGAGCTTTAAACTAGCCATATATATATCAATCCCACACAAGCTAAATGACTTTAATGCAATACTCAGAGTCTCAAACTCGTTGATTTAAATAAAAAATGAAGCCAAACAGCAACCCTTGAAACTCACAAAGAACTTTGTTCATCTATGAGATGCGTTAGAGTATGATTAATGACATGTCATCTTTTAAAACATGTGTATAGAAACTCTATGATCTTGGAGGTAGAAAGTTTTTGGTGTCTGACCTTACCTTTTGTGAGCCACATCAATATACCCCAGCTGGTTGCGAGACAAGATACTATGCAGATAAGCTTCCTGGGAGGTTACAAGAGTTGCAATCCAAGCTCTCTGGTTCATTATTTACCATATATGATGGAGTAAATATATTTGGACAAATTCAAAAGGAACATGTAAAATATGGTGAGCAAATTAAGAATTTATAGCTTTCAAAGATGGATCTTATGAATTTTGAATTTTTTAACACATTAAGCCCGTTCTTGAACATTAGGTTTTGTTTAAATGCACAGGAATCATGCACGCACATGAGCCTTGTTATGTGGACGGCCAGTTATGTACCAACCGATCTGAGTACATTCTTTATGATAAATGGGGTCATTTAACAGAAACTGCTTATAAGATTTCTTCAATAGACTGCTTCAATGGAACTTCTTGCACGCCTCTCAATCTTTTGGAGTTGGCTAAGGCGCCCTAAAAACATGTTGTAACGTTTATGCAAGATTCATCATGCTGCTATACTTTCTTGTTTAATTACAATTCAAAAGTTGCGAGCTAACTCATTTGATATAATCTAGTGACAAAGGGATTGTTAGAATCTCAATTTTCATCTTACTGTATTCATCCATTGTGAATTATATACTGGATCTTGGAAATTTTCACAAACTATATGATTCTATAATTTCAATATGAGATGAACTACATACTTTTATCTATCGCTTAATTATTTAAAACCTATAGTAAATCCTCTTGATCCTTGCTATTAAGAGGAAGACTGTGAATTGTGATTCGGTGTCTTGGCCTCCCATACGTTCATGTTTACGTTAGAGATGGAGAGAGAGAGAGAGAGAGAGAACATAAATCTTTTATAGGCATAGAGTGGGACTAGTTTTTAGATAAATCCTTATTATCAAATAATTCCTCAATGACCATTCCCATCAGGTGGCTGGTGGTATAAGAAAATGACCTTTCAAACTAACCAATTAGACACTACCTTAATTAGTATTTAATTATTTAACCAAATAAGCAATAATCAATTAATCAATATCACTTGGGCCCCTTAGGTTTTACATTCTTGCACTTTGGTCATGTAAAATGAACTTACTTTATGCTGAAATAAATAAATAAATTTAACTCTTTCAAGATAGGCAATTAATTTGTAGAGCAGCATAACTACACACGAAAACTATTTTTTCATAAGTTCTAAGAAGCACAACGAGTATTTTTGGGGACCTACCTACTATTTTTCTAGCCAAAATACTCAATAGTCTAAGTCAATTTTCTATACAGTCAATCAAAGCAAACAGGATTTAAAACAATTGATTTGTGACAAGTAAACAACAATATATAAATCTGATTCTCTGCATGATTAGAATTTAGTACGTGAATAAATGCTAGCTTACCAATACTCTAGCGCCTTCATCCATTACAAAGCCAACTCGGTCTTTGTCCCATGGCCTTGAAGCAGTTTTTGGGTCATTATTTTTCTAGGATATGGCCCTATATGCAACAAAACCCACAAGCTATCATTAGACCAGCCTCTTGCCATTGTATGTGGTTAGGAGCAGCATAAAAGCAATAATAGTAGGTAGCACATGCAGTTGATATAGAATAGTTTGGACCCATAAATCCAATATCGATCCCAAGCAAGATTGAACCTGATAGTGCATTCAGAGGGGAGTGAATAGATGTTTTTGTAAGTTAAAAATAATTTTTTATTTAAATTTGCAAAAATAAAACCAATTTTTCAATATTGCATTCAAAGCAACAATTAGGTACTGAAATATTAGAAATATAAAAATGATTGTTTGAAGAATTCAATGCCTAAAAATTAACTTTAGCTGCTTGAAACATTTTAACTAAAGAACTTTTAAAGAAATAGTTTGAAAGAGATAGATACAAGAAATGTATTAAAAAAATATGAGTCTTAAGTTGAAGCCTTAAAAAAAAATTTTTAGATATTGAAAATGATAAGTTTAATTGTAAACACTAAGCAGGTTTTCACACCTGAAAATTAGATTTTGGTGCATGAGAGATATTTTTAAGTGCTTGAAAATAGTTTTTAAGTACTTAAAGTTATGATAAAAAATTAATTAAAAAAAGGAAAGAAGAAGATTCACACAAGTAAGTTTATTCTAGTTTTGACTCTTTTGTCGTACCTTCAGTCCCCTTTAAAGCTGATAAGATTTTCACTATATCAAAGCTTACAAAGTTTATTATGTGCTAACTTTAAACACAAGGTTTATGGTTTATTCTAAACCTAGGTTTTTCATGCTCATGCAAAACACAAGGTTTATGACTTACCTCAAACTTTCAAAACTTGGGTTTTCACTCAGCTCACCCTTAACTGACTTTCATTTAGAAAAGATTTAAGCAGGATATAGTGTTTAAGATACCTTATAAAAAAAGGGTTACAATTAAGCACGAAGAACTCAGGCTCTTGAAAGTTAAACTCAGAGACCTGAAACTAAGTTTATTTCTCTCTTGATATTTTTAGAGCTTCTCTCTCATCTTCATACTTTTCAAACTTTGTCAAATTTGTTCAAACACTTCTCCTTTTATAGGAAATCAAGATATGATTGTTGCATTTCAAATTTTCTCCACAAGCTTGATGTAACACTCACATAGATGGCATTTAAATTTATGATATAGGATTGTTTCATTTTTTAAAAAAAAATGATTGAAGCAAAATCATTTGGACGAAGGGAAGAATAAATTTATTGGTGTGGTACAATAATCAAATAAAAACTTGAGTTTAGTGGTAAGACATTGGCACATTGATCTTGTGGTTAAGGGTTCAAGCCTCAAGAAAATTACATTGCGATTTGGATTCGATCTCGATGAAAACAATACATCAACGAGAAGTTAGTTCAATAAGGGTTGTGCATGCTTTTTCAAGATTTTTCTAGTGTTGCCATATGTCCTAGCAATGTGAGATTACATTTTTACCTTTGTGTTCTTATCTTCCTTCCCAACAAATTTCTCCAACTAGCACTTCATCCTCTTCTTTCAGTTTTTCTCCATTTTTGTGTCAACCTCTAGACCACACGCCACCGGCTAGTGGTTCTCCAGCACCGGTGACCTAAGAGTGACCCTTGTTCTTCAATTTTTTAGCAGGCAGCTCCATCTTTACAGTTCAACATCCGACAGCCACAAGGAGGAAATTTGAGCAAAAATAAAAAAACTTAGAGAGTTTTTGTTCAGTTTTTCATGGGAATGCTGGTGGTAATTTGATTTTTGGTCCTTTCCCCTTAAATTTTAGTCTTAAAGTCATGTTTTTGGACAAATTTATGAGATTTGTAAGTGGTGGCTTTCCTAGGGACCAACCCAAAATTTTTCCAAATTTTTGGGGTCAAACATAGAATTATTGGAATTCTGGAATTAAATGGTCAAGGCTGGTATTTTATGAACACTATTAATTTTTATGAAATCATATCTTATTGTTGTCCATGGATAGGCTTAGTTGAAGATGAAAGAAAGTTTTAAAGTGTTGCAAAAATTAGGATTTAATTGAGTATTTAGAAATAAGAAATATAAAGGAAGTGAATATAGTTGGATTAATAATGTTAAATTGATGAGAAGTTAGCAAGGCATACAATGAGATTAAGGAAAAATGAAATAAAACTAAGGCATAAATTTTAAGTGGTAAATAAGGAGATATAAGCATGAATTTGGTTGTTGAGATGATATGTTGAAATGAGAGTATGAACTAAAGGAAGAAAACTCTCTTTGATGAAGTATGTGTTTGAGCCAATGTTATTCTTTGGTATAGGACTTGTAGATATTTCAATAGTCCCTAATAAGTCCTTTCAATTTTTTAATTTGCTAAGGGACAATGGAATGAGTTCAAATAAAATGTGTATTTACAATGATGTGGATTAAGGAAATTTATATTTTTGTGTTATAGGGATTTATCTTAAGGAATAACTCATAACTACGGAAAGGAGGCAAGGTTAATTGAAATAGTTTACTAACCAGGTAAGCGGCAACTCTTCCAATAGTATGTCATGTTATATGATGTTATTTACCGTTTACATTATTATGTAGTGGAATAGCTTACTACCTTTGATTAGTTTTTCAAATAAATTATAAAAAGTGAGTATTAAAAAGATTGAATAGAGTGAGCTTGAACATCATGACCGACAAATTTAACTTTTCCAAGGGCAAGCACCCTTGACTGACGAATATGTTTTTCCTTAGGGCTGTAGACCCTTGACTAATAAATATATTGATCCAAGGGTTGAACACCTTTGACCGACTTGATTTTCATGGAAATAAATCGATGACCGTTATTTATATTGTACAGTTCTAATTCCTTTCTCATGCATAGTTAATACATGTTTATGCCTTATTACAGTAAGAGTTTAAATGTTAATTAACAAAATATTGGTTATTGTGAGGTTTTGACCAACAGGTATAATACTTGATAGATGAGAATTTATTATGAGTAATTTGTACAAAACACTTTATACCTCAAGGTATCCGTATTGATTATGTTGCTGGAATGCTACCTATATATATATATATATATACTTTCATATAGCCACCCAGAGCAACGTCTTGAGTGTGAGAATTAGCAGAATTCTATGTGTACTGCTAGGTCTAGGTCTATGACTCCTTACTTTGTTGGGATATTTTTGTAGTAGTGTAATTTGGCCAAATGTAAATAATTGTATAAGTGTATAGATAACCATAGGCAGATTTCCTATTCCTCTATTTTGTTATAGTTTTATCATTTATTGGATGTTTTGAGAGATGAGCTCTTTTTTCTGGAATTTATTGGATGAACAAGTATTTGTAGTAAATTTCGATAGGTCTTATTTATAGATGAGACTCTACTAAAATTTTTACACGAAACTTGATTTTTAAGTTATTTAATATTAAGGTTTCTGTAAGCTTATGTTGTTGTATAGTTTTTATACTAATATTGTTAATAAGAAAAAACATAGTGGTTGACTTACAGGAATGTGGTAATTCCTGTTATTTGTGCCGGTTGCGCTCTAGGAGTTCGGGGTGTGACACTTAATGTTTTACCATTAGACATAGTGAATGGAGGTACAAGAGAAATGTTGTAACGAGGCTTCATGGCATTGTTCTTTATCCCCTTTTTGCAAAGCATTATGGCTATCAATATTAGATCTTGTACTTTGTTGTACTTTATAACAACTTAATACAACTTTTTGCACAGTTATTACCTTTATGAAAATCTTGTAGTGTTGGATAACTTTTGCATTTTTTTTCCTTGCATTTTGACTTGTCAAAGAAGGCTTGTGTTATACTTCTTGGATGTATGTTGGACTTTCTCAGATTTGCCTTTAATGAATTTTTAGAGGCTTGATTATTATATTCAAGTACTTGAAACTGGGCATAGCATTGAGCAAATTTTTCATATTTTTCTTTTTGTGTTTTTCTATGTTTTTTGCCCACTTTCTTGGATTTGATGTTTTTCCTCATGTAAGAATTCAATATATGATTGGTACTTTTCAAAAGATGTCTTCTTTCTTGTCAAAATTTGAATGTTGAGCTTTGGAAAATAAGAGAAGTATCTTGTTAGAGAGTTTCTTCTATATCTTCCATGTCATTTCTTCTCTCCTTTTTTGTTGTAACTTACAGTTAAAATTGCATAATACTTTTGTATTAATAGCATGCTTTGTACTTATTCTCCCTTTAACACATGTTGCCACTTTAAACTTTATTTACTTTCTTGTGTTACTTTCTTTGTCTTGTAAGATGATTGACTTTCTTTGTATTCTGTCATGTATAACATTTGTTTGTTGCATATAATGCCTTTTGTCCTTTATGCTTTATCATTTTGCTTTTGCACCTTAGTCCTTTTGTGTGCTGTCATTTATGCTATTGCCCATTCGTGATTTTGTATGCTCTTTTTCACTTTGCTTGTTGTCATCTCTCACTTATTTTCAGCTTGTATCATAGTCAACTTTCTTTCATTTTGTCTTCTTGAGCTTTGAGCAATATAAGTTACAAGGACAAAGTAAGTAGGATCATGTATGAAGATGATAGGAATCTTAATACATTATAGACCAACACAAAATTAATTGAGCTTATGATAAATAACTTGGGCTTAATGCAATAAGATGGGCTTGCATATAAACAAATTATGTTACTTGGGCTTTGTTCAATATGATAAATTTGTAAAATATAACCCAATAAAACCTTTAACAAGTTAGCCATATAAATATTAATTAAGTTCTATATTTAAATATATTGTCTTTAACTTAATGTATTTAATAAATTAAACGTTAAGAGTTTGTTAATATAAATTAATATTTCATTTAAACCTTTGGTCAACAAAACCCATATTAGTAATGACATAAAGAATATGAGTTTTTTTTTGCGGTATCCTTTCTCAATTAGATTCTGAACACCATTAGAAAAAGACTATAAGACCACCCATTCCTGATCCAACACGCACACCACCCTAATGCTTGCCCAAGAGCAGGTGAAAGGAAGAAAGAAAAAAGCTTCATATATATGACGTATTAAAGAATTGATAACTTTATGAAATTTAACATTATTTACTTTTGATTCATGAAATTATAAACTATCTAAAATTTTTTTGTTTATATTTTACAGAGGCAGAAATTTTAATATCCTACTCCAAAAAATAATTTTTTTTTTTAAAAATATTTTTGGAACAAATTAGAGACTGAATATATTAAAACAAAAAATTCTGTCTCTAACCTTGTCTATCTTTTTTAGAACAAAAATAACAATTCTAAAAGAGATTTAAAATGAATTTTTCTGTCTCTAATTTCAACAAAAGTTAGATATAGGACTAGTGACCAATTATTTTGAGACGGAAAATTTTGGTTTCTGAATTTATCCTTCATCTTAGTTTTTTAATATAATTTCATCATTTCGGTCTCAAAATATATCATGTTTTCTTGCAGTGAACATAATCTTATCAATGTGCATTTAAGTTGGGTTATTTACTTATTTCACCATAAAGTAAGATAACACATAAGGAAAACAGAAAATTGTAGAACATTTTTCTGAACTAGGAAAAATGTAAAATTTAAAGGACCTAAGTGATATTGACTAAATCCTCAGCAGTAGCTAATTTATTGCAGATTCTCCATTATTTTTTTTTTGGAAAAAATTAAATTAAAAAAATATATGAAAAAATATGGACGATTAGATCTTCATATTCCTTTGCAATAAGATTCCTTATTGAAGAGGATCCATGGGCATTAAGTGATTAATGTTTATTTAGTTAAATAAATAAATTTTATATAAGCTAAAATTTCTAATTGGTTAGTTCGAAAGGTAGGTCTACTTATACTGCCGGTCATGTGATGAGAAAGATCATTAAGGAATTATTTAATAACGGTTTGTCCAAAAACTTATCCTATCTCTGTCTACATAAAATTTATGTTCTCTCTCTCTCCAACTCTAATGTTAACGTGAAAATAAAGGAGGTCAAAAGCCAGAATCACAACCTTCCTTTGAATTACAAGGATCAAGAGAATTTGTCAGAAAAATAAAATAATTAAGCAATGGATCAAAGTATACACAGTTTACCTCAAATTGGTATCATAGAATCATACAGTTTGTGAAAATTTCCAAGATCCATTACATAATTCACAATTGATGAATTCTGCTATTACAATAAGATGAAAATTGAGATTCTTACAATTCCTTCATCACTAGATTATATCAAATGAGTTCGCTCACAACTTTTGACTTGAAATTAAACAAGAAAGACAAGTATAACAACATAACGAATTTAGCATAAACGTTACAACATGGCTTTAGGGTGCCTTAGCCAACTCCAAAAGATTAAGAGGCATGCAAGAAGTTCCATTGAAGCAGTCTATTGAAGAAATCTTATATGCAGTTTCCGTTAGATGACTCCATGTATCATAAAGAATGTACTCAGATCGGTTGGCACATAATTGGCCATCCGCATAGCAAGGCTTGTTTGGGTGCATGATTCCTGTACATTTAAACAAAACCTATTAATGCTGAAGGATTAATGGGCTTAATGTGTTAAAAAATTCAAAATCCTTAACATCCATCTTTGAAAGCTAAAAATTCTTAATTTGCTTACCATATTTTACATGTTCTTTTTGAATCTGTCTAAATATATTTACTCCATCATATATGGTAAATAATGAGCCAGGGAGGTTGGATTGCAACTCTTGTAGCCTCCCAGGAAGCTTGTCTGCATAGTATCTTGTCTCACAACCTGGTGGGGAATATTGATGTGGCTCACAAAAGGTAAGATCAGACACCAAGAACTTTCTACCTCCAAGATCATAGAGTTTCTGTACACGTTTTAAAAGATTAACTGCATGTCCCCATTCATACTCTAATGCATCTCATTGATTAAATAATGAGCCTTAAACAAAAAAAATTATATTAATTGGTCTTGATACATTTATATGACAACTGATTTGATATACCATTCTTAATTTTTTCGCTTTAAATAGTTAGTTATAAGTTGGTTCATTAAGCCTATATATATATATATATACACACACACACACGTACACAATTAAGTAAAAAGATGCAGAGAAAACCTGGATATGTTTTGTCATTTCGTCAAGATGGTATTACGCAAAACCTTCTTCACTAAATCTTGCTGTGATGTTGTGATTTACAGCAGGATTATAGTCATTTAGGCCAATAAGAAGTACATATATAGATTTGGCTAAGTGACGTTTCAATTCCTCTGGGCTCTTTATTGCTTTTGGGAGATCCATTGTTGCAGTTGAGGTGAAGTATTCAATCTGTTTTCCTAGGGACAAACATTCTCCCTTTGGCAAGAAATAGTAAAAAGAAGTTGGATATTAACAAAGTAAATAATGCTGAAATAGTATTTTCTAAATACAGCGGAAAAATAAAACACAAGATGAAAAATTTAAAGAACTCATTTGTATTTTACCGCTCCAATTGTGTTTAAGATTCCACATGAACCTGACGCATAATTTATTCCCGTGATTGTTTGGCTTCTTTCAGACTCTGAAGATTTAAGTATGGAGGAGGCAATGGCAAGCCCAGAAAAATAGCTATAACAACAAGCATGGTTAGTGTTGTATGAGATGACATGCACACGAGACTAAATATTTTAAGCTTCAAGTAATATTATAAACAAATGAACAAGAGATTATGTATCAAGTAGTTCTTTAGAGAACTCAACTCTACACACATCTAAGGAGAAAATAATAATAATAATAATAATTTAACTTCTTGATAGCAACTCTACGAAATTGCCCTTTTCCATTTTGTTACAAACTTACCACTAAAATCTGCTCGAGTTTTTCCATTGGTAAATCGACCATGTATATTATTAAGATCGACAACTGAAGGCCACTTATCTGCCTTTGCTGGTGTATTTAGGTGGTTGTTGTTTCCGGCATCTACTTCTGAATCACCAAACACATAGATTGCTGGCACTAGGGCATTGACAATGAGAGCTTGGAGAGCAATAAATGAGAAAACCAGCATCAGCAATCTGAAGCTTCTTGCCATCTCTTCTTGCATATGGAAGTAAACTTTGAAGATGAATGTTTTGAACATGAAATATGTATTTATATATAGGAAGAACCACAAATCTTGTTTCCAGTGTGTTGGCTTATTTTTAGTTCATGAGGTCAAGACTTAATAGAAGTCAATTGGGTTGTTGCCAAGAAAACAGAAACAGAAATCCTAAAGAATTTGAACTGGTTTTTAAGTAATGAAAGACAGCAGTGCTATGCAGTTACGAAAGTTGAATGGTCTGTTTTGAAAGAATTTAAAATTTGCCATTAATTAATGGTTATATTAAGATGGAACAGAAGTGAGAGAAAAAACTACAAACAGCCAAATGAATGCCAGAACTTTGTTTTTAATTTTTTGATTTCAAACACTTCCTGCAATGGATTCAAAAATAGGTTTTGTTTTGCGAGAAATTCGTGTTTAAGGACAACTTAATACATCACATTTACGAACGACTAATTTTAATATGACAACACACTATAATAAGTGGATCCCCTAACAATGAATAAATAATTTTGTAAACTGAAAGTACGACAATAAACATGAACCTAAGTGAGCAGTTTAAAGTCATTGTCTAAAAAAATAAAAAATAAAAATCAAAGTACAGCTCTATATATCTATTGGTGTTGGTTAGTTATCAGTATTAATTAAGAACAACAAGTGAATGAAATTTTTTTTTAAAACACTGTTAAAAGATATCTACGTATTAGGTTTCCAATGCAAAATTTGATTTGAAAAACTTCAAGAACTGGACTTAACTTTTGTCCTAAATCTATCAGTTCATTTCTTGCTTTGGAAACGATTATGTGTATAACTCTGTATAATTGACATTCTAATGATACTTAATTTTTTCAATTGAAATTAGTTTGTACTTAATATATCTTACCTAAGATCTTTTTATTTTACAATAACTTTGACTTTTAATCAACTTTATAATTAAATTTTGATAAAAACTTTTGGCCCAATTCTTCAAGGTCATCTCACGAGTATTTGTATCAACCTGTGTGATCGATTTGTTTAGGGAACAAACATGGGAGTAAATTTAGAGTATTATGATGACTGAAAATTTGCAAGGCTGCTACGCCCCACTAGAGTGTATAGAATCTAAGCTGGGTGGTTTCATCTCTTTTTGACCGATCCCTCTTAAGTATTTTCCTCGTGGACCTAGTCAAAATCAGATGTAGCAACATATCAATTTTGTTGAATGTAACTTTGATTCTTTAAACTATGAATATGATCTTTTAAAGATTAAAAGTATTAAAATAATTTTTTAAAGATGAAAAAGTAAACTTATTTAGTTCCTTTAGGATCAAATTAATCTTTGGAGGGTTTTTATTTTCAAAAAAGTTCAATCTTTGAAAGATATTATTAATATTTTATATCTTTTGAGGGTCAAAATAATTTTAAAGCCACCAATGGAGAGTTAAAATTGTATTGTTCTCCAAAAAAAAAAAAAAGTGGTACAAAGTAGTAATGTTCTTTTTTGATACATTTTAGTGAAGTTAATTTGTAGTATGTTAGAAGTTAAAATCCCTTTTTTTCTAAACAATCCTAAAACTGATTTCATAAATCAATATGATATATTTATAGCATTACTTTTAGACTGATCTTAAAATATTTAAAAAATTAATTATTTAACCCTTATACTTTATAAGAGTTTACAAATTAGTTCTTACACTTTATTTTTTTTTGAACTCACTCCTTATAGTTTTTATTTATTTTAATTTAGTCCTCTGTTAAATGTAACGTGACGTGGACTGTTCACGGAGATGATGAGGTGTCAGTGCGATGCCAACTAGAAGAGAAAGGAGGCGTGAATAGCGTAGGAAAAGAAGTGAATGCAGACAATGAAAAGAACAAAGCACTGAGAGATAGAAAGTTGATTGAAGAGAGAAAAATACAGAATGAGAAAGAAGGGATTAATGATGGTGTTACTCTCTGTGTAAGATATATGAAAGAGAGAATGTTGGAAAAGTGAGGGATAATAGTTAAACAGATAGAAAAGATTTACAGGAACATGGAAAAATCGCCCTCTTAATCTGATGCAACCAATTCTTAAATGTCATTTTTGAATCTCCTTGTCCACAAAATCCATCAAATGCTTCACTCCCAAGATACGCTGCAAAAGCAATTAGACGAAAATACCGCTCCAAATACTCACCACCACGGTTTAATGCCACCCTCACTCTAGGTTCAACATGCTGTTGATTGAATATTTATCAATAATAGCATTTAAGGCCCCCCGGCATTCCACCCCATTATCAAGTACTGTGGTTATCTTCCATAACAAGAGGATGTCATTTATGCCAAAAACACGATTTTGATTATCCATCTGTCTTTATTTGCAAAGTATTGGAGGTCAATGCAGTAGCATTACCGCCAGTTTCATCCAAATACAGCCACTCAATCGGCATCTCTGACCAGTGTTATAAGGGTATTGCCACGTCAGCTTTCGTGGAGGCATGACAAGTCACCTCTGTCTGCCACTTCAACAAGATTTTTTTATGGTGTTATAACATATCTAAATGACGGAGACCATCTTAAGACCTTCGAAAAGTATAGGTAGTTGTTTCCAAAGAAAAAATAAAAAATACAAGGACCAATTAAAAGTTAATGCAAAATATGGGACTAAATGATGAATTTTTCCTATAATATTACTCTCACATTTGGATGTATCGATACAATTTAAAGGAAGACCAATCAATTTGTGCCACATGAATGTTAGGTAAAAGGAATGTGATGATTTGGCAAGAGTTTGTAATATTATGTTCATGGTCCAATAGATTTTGAAATAACAAAATAAATTACAACATAACCCTTAATAGTATTAAAAATTTCGTAGAGAATCAAATAATTATTAATATTACACTGGGGCAATGAAAAATGATATATTTTGTCATAATGCTTTAAAAATTTTCATCAAACAATCATAGAAGACAAGCAAAGTCAAACTAATTTCTTAACATTGTGCATAATTTATCTCATGAGTGCATAATTTATCCCATGTATCACCGTATTCACGAAAATAAATCATATATTATGAGTAGTTAATTATTTGTGATAAGTGGTCAATCATTCACGGTAATCAATGAACCATCAACAACTTATAATGATTAGTCAATTGTTATGATAAATAATTAATTGTTCATTATGATTAGTAAATTGTTATAAGTTAATCAATTGTTCATTTTCTATAATTTTATTTTCATTTTCACTAAAAAATCTCTAGGGAGAAACAAGTGAAGTATGGTTGTATATGCAAATGTCTTTTTAGGTTTTTTCTTTCAAGGCAATGTCATAAGAGATGAATGATGCTCGACATTAAGAATTTAATAGAAATGCCCTTGATTTGATATTGGTATAAGAAAATTATTCAATTGTTATGAATTTTGAAGATAAATAGAATTATTTAAGGTTGTTCATGCAATTCTAATAAATGTTGGGCAAATTCGAGTGGTTTAGAATAAATATTTAATTTCTAGGGTACTAATAATAAATATCCAAAATCATGAGTTATCTTGTATGCTTATTTTTTTGGTAGGTTTCTTGAGAATTTATCGTGGATCAAATTGTAATTTGCCAAAACCTATTGCCTTTTCTTATAATTCCCTTCTTTTTTGCCATATTAGCAACTTTTTCCGTGTGTCATCCAATTGGCTATCTCTTATTGGTCTAATTGAGATTGTTTCCATATAACCAGATTATAAATTGTATTGAAGAATTCACCTATGTTCATCCGCACAAATATTAGGTTCAATTTGTTAGACTTTTCTCACCTTTTAAAGTGGGCTTTTTCAACTTGAACTGCCAAATCAAAATCTAATATACTAAGATAAAATTTGAATTGTTCACTTTAGTTTAAAAGCTTCAGCTTGTTAAAAATCGAAATAAATGAAGGATATGAATGAATTAAACTTGGAGCTGATCTATAAGTAACAATATACCTAACCTTAATGCTTTGAATTATTACAAACATATTATATAAATTTAGAGACAATTTATTTAAGTAGTCAAATGCATATCAATGTTCTCTTTGTGATACACTAATTTAATACTCAAACAATTGATGTTTTGATTCAATCTTGCATAATTTAAAATTATGCGTACTTTAATTAAACATGTTGTCGCAAATACTAATCATATTTCACCAAAGTATATTAATTAACCATAATCATATAAAATGACCAATTAACATGAACATCAATATACCTATTATAAAATAAATAAATATAATATTATGTCATCTAGCATCACATGATCATGGATAATCGAATTTTATAAAATTTGACATGTATAAAAACTTTCTAATTTGACTAGTTTTGTTACTAACAACTTTAATAATATAGATGTCAACATAATATCATAAAATTTGATAATATGAACTTCACCGTGTATCTTTCATAATAAAAGCTAGGTGCTAACAATTTATAGTTATGAATGAAACATGTATATATAATACATACTTATTAAATTATTGCAAGTAAAAGAACTTGCAAATAAAGCAAGAAATTCATTACAAGGTTTCTGATCCTCTAACATATCTCCACTAAATTATTTTATTTTCATTAATTAAGTTAATCAAAAGAGACGGTCCAATCATTGAGTCATTAAACAATAGCCATTCCACGTCTAAGGGGCAATCAATTGTTATGAGGAAAATCTTCTTCCTTTATTAAGAGTCCTTATAGTAAGTGATAGTGAGTCTCTAATTTACAGGTTTTTTATGTGTAATTTTAGAGACTAATTTCTTAGATAATTGCATAATTGTGGAATTCTTGGTCAATTGATGAGTATAAGCGATTTTTAGGTCAAATACCTCAAATTAGTCATTAATTAATTGCAATATTTTAATATATATCTTTGGCATTTTCTTGAATTCTCAAAGGTTGTATGGCTTAATTTGATATATAATGTTCTTTATGGAAGCCTGATTATATCTTGTAAATAGTTAGTATCTGAATGTTTTAATTAGTTTGTAATTGTGTTTCTTATCTTTTTTTTAATTATTTTTTTTTATTATTAGGTGTTTTAACATGTTATATTGGAATTCCAATGTAAATAAAGGGTTTGGGCATGCTATGTTTTATTAGGTTTTTGGGCAAGAAATAAATTTGGAGCAAGTTAAAGGGTCAAATTGCAAGGAAATCATATTTTTGCTAGTTACAATGGCATAGATCATGGTTGCAACAATACAAGGATGGATTTAAGGAGGGTGGTTGTTCGCTCTTGGATTTTTAAAATTTTAACCTCTCTATGTAATTTATCTTATAAATTTTATTTGATTTTTTAATTTATAAGAATTTGTATTTATTGGATTGTAAAAATTTGCTCTCATTAGTTCAAATATTTGATTCAAAGATTTTCATCCTATTAAAATCAAATCCTAAACTCACTCCTGAATACGAATCCTTAAACCCATGACTATCACAATCCTTAAGATCACATATTTGGTGATCACGACCAACTAGATAAAATCTGCTTTTGTCAAAATGTTTATTCTTTGTACAAAGATGGAGGATGAGCCTAGAGTGTCTTAGTCAAGATTTTGTTATTTTCTTAGCGTTGTTGAGAGCTTTTGCTTTCCCAAGGCTTGAATTGAAGAGAGGAACATGGAGACTATTACGGTGCTTCAAGGTAGATGAATTTTTGTGTAATTCTTCCTATTCTTGTGCTTAATTCATTTATGTGTTCATCTTCTTCCACTTTAATATCATATTTGTATCTTTATTTTCTTTGGCTAATTATTGGAAAAAGGATTGGATGCATTTGAGCTCAAAATACATAGATTCAACAAATATTATTAAATAAAATGTACAGATTTAATGAATCAGAATAAGTTTAATAATTTTTTGACTGTATATGATTAAAAAATGTGATCTAACGATCTAAATTCTTTATATTTTACAATCGGATGACTCAAAATCAACTCTGTTCCTACTCTTAATTATGGTGAATCCGAATCCTAATTATTGGAAGGCACTTAGATAAAGTACTTGGACAAAGAAAACAATGTAATTAATTAGTTCTAACGGATGCGGTAGATTAGTGATGATATTATTGAAGTATGCAATTATCATTTTATATGCAAATCTAAGTGTTTGACAAACTAATCCCATGACTAGAATTAGGACGAATGCACTTTGATTAAGGTAAACTCTAATCAAGATCATTGAAGCCCTTAGAGAGATCCATTGTGATCAACTAAACTCTAAAATATGGTTTGGATCTAACACGGGCAATCAATCATATAGCGAGTATGTAAGGCGTTGCAAGTAATGAGAGATTTTGGATCTCATGCATTAATGTACTAGAGAGATCCATTTTAATCAACTAACCTCAAGGATATGGTTTAGGTCTAACACGAGTAATCAACCATACAGCGAGTGTGTAAGGTGTTGCAAGTAATGGGAGATTTTGGATCTCCTCCGTTGATGCTGATTATGTATTATTGTTAGATTTTGATTAATAATTCACAACTTTTTCACATAAATCAAATAAAAAGATTATAAAAAAGTATTATTTTTTATATACTTAAATGTACACTTAGTTATAATGTAAATATAAACTTATAATAATATTAATTAAAAAATAATAATATTACAATTACGTTTTTATATTATAATTAAATGTATTAATATATTTAAAATTGTAAATATATTAAAAATTTTATTTTATAAAATATATAAATTATTAAATCAACATCTAAGCTTCTTCATTTTTATTACAAGTTCTATGTTACCCTAAAAAACGTGCTCTTGTAATGGGATTAGGGAGACTCTTTGTTTCCTATTTCTCAATCAAACGCCCATACTTCCTCTCAGCCAGTGTCAAGGATACAGAGAAGGGAAGAAAGAGAAGAAAAATATAAGAATTGGCTTCTTTGACTTTCTTTTTTAATGTTCAACAGTTTTATCAAATTATGTTTTAAAACAAGTTTTGAAAATTAAAAATTCAAAAAATTATTTGAATTGTTTATTTTTGGAAAAAAATCCAAAAATCAAAAAACAATTAGACAACAAACCCAAAACCTTGCGTTTTTCTTTATTTTAGTGGTTTTTTTTTTTTATGTTTTTTTTTACACTTTATTGATTCACTATTTTGTTCATTTATTTTCTTTTCGGAAAGGCTTTGGGTCATAAGCCAATTTTATTCTGGGCTCTTGTATTTAGATTTGGGTCTTTTTTTTTTATTTTTTCAATGTTCAATTTTTTCCTTTTTTTCTCTTTTTTTTTTAATAAATATTTTCATTAACAAATCAAAATTAAATTAAACTCAACTCAAAATGAATAAAAAATTCAGTCAAAATCACAAACGGAACAAAAAAATGACTCAAATGATAAGACTAGGTTAGGATTAAATTACAATCGACTCAAAATTAGTCACGATTTAACTAATTTTGAATCAAACCCAAAATTAAATTACCCATGGTTCAAGAATTAAAATTCACTCAAAGTATACAATGGCTCAAATAATTCAAAATTTAATTTTATTATATTTCTAAGAAGCTCCGGACGAAATTTAATGTTCACGCAAAGATCAACTATTCGTGCAAATTTAATTTGTTTTGAATGGAAGAGAGTGAAAATATTGAAAACATGTTACATCAATTCTCTAAAATAGTAAAATTATTAGTGACTCCGAAGGACTTGATGATTAATGTTTGATAATGTTCAACCGGTTCACAAAAGTAGTCAGTGCATTACATTGTTTTCAATGTTCTATAACGAGAACGAAGAATGAATTCAAAATTGGATTGATAAATTGACAATCTATATATATGAAAGACAAGTGGCATATGATCGATTGAACAAGCTGTAGATTTTAAGTCTGATTGGATTACAAATGTTAAAGCTTGAAATTTTGTTAGCATTAAATATTTTAAGATGAAATAATGACTTCTGTATCATCTTTGTGTTCGTTGAAATACAAATATTGCGCTTGCTGAATCTTGGCAATCCCACACAGATAGTGCTCAACAAAACCTCATTTTACTTCTTTCCTTCTAGAATCATCTGCTTCGTCCCTAAACCCTTTTTTAGACATATGCATTCCTTCATTTCATCCTATACATATACAAAGAGATATAGCAAAGCCACCCCAAGATTATCTTCTCTTCTGGCAACTGTTTCTTTGGGCTGAATGGCTCCAGTACTCAGTAGATGCTTGGCTACTTCTCTTGCTTCGCTTCCTTGTTCATTGCCTTTCACAGCCAGAAATACCCACAGGACTTCGATCCTTAGAAGCGCTTTTGTGCCACGAAAGGGTGGTCTTGGAAATGGCTTCTCCTCTTCTAGGTTGAAGTGGAAGCTAGAGAAAAGGAACAATAGGTTGGCTGTTCGGTGCGAGGTGGCGGTTGCTGAGAAAGAGGCCACTGATACTCCTGGTGAAAAGTTTGAGTACCAAGCCGAGGTGTGATTTCTTTGCACTAGATGGGAATGAATGGTAACATGGGTTTTGTACCTATTTTAAAAAAAGTTTTTCCATTTTCATTTTTAGTAGTGGGTTTTGGAATTCTAATTACCCTTAATAAGTACTAGAAGTGAAAGCCTGATTTTTGATTGCCAATCCTATCCAATTACCATTTATATACTAAGTACGCCAAATTAGTATTTACTAGATAATTGAACGTGAGAGTGGATTGAGATGTTGCATACAAGCCAATAGTTATCACTTATGGGGTCATCTTTTATTGAGTTTACTAAAGGAAATGAATTAATTGCAGGTCAGTCGCCTGCTGGATTTGATAGTTCACAGTCTGTATAGCCACAAGGAAGTTTTTCTTCGAGAACTTGTGAGGTGAGCACATGCCCATGCTATGCTTGGAGTCAGTTAATTGTAGCATGCTAAGGGTGTGCTTTGTAGACTTGTACTATACGTTTGATTGTATAATATCCATCCTATCTTTGTGCTATGGCACTTCATATTTGAAGTTTAGTTGGGAAAGAGTGGCCTTAAGACCATCTTCCCTCTTGGACTTCTTCATGTCCGTATTTCTCTACTTATATGCGGGTGCATCTACTTAATTCTGTTTTCATTAGTTTGTTTTTTCATTATTCCCCAGTAATGCAAGTGATGCTTTGGACAAGTTAAGATTCTTAAGCGTGACTGATCCGTCATTGCTTGGAGATGCTGGAGAGCTAGAGATACGTGTTAAGCCTGATCCAGACAATGGGACTATTATCATTACGTATGTCTAATCTGTATTAATTGTTCTTCGTTTTCAAGTTTGAGAATAGAATTATCAGAACTTTGCTGTCTGACTTTCCAGAGACACTGGTATTGGAATGATCAAAGAAGAACTAATTGATTGTCTTGGAACTATCGCTCAGAGTGGCACATCAAAATTCTTAAAGGCACTTAAGGTAATTTATTATTGTTTAGACATATCTGTTGATGCTGTTGGTCTTTAATTTTCATCTTCAATTTGTGTCTTTTTTTCCCTTCTTTCAGGAAAACAAGGATCTGGGAGCAGATAATGGTTTGATTGGTCAATTTGGTGTTGGATTCTACTCTGCTTTTCTAGTTGCTGAGAGGGTACAATGTGCATTTTATTAATTGCCTTTTGTTGCCTTGTTGGTGGTACTTGAATTGAACTATTTTGGTTGCATTATATTGAATGGCTGTGTCTGCTTGCTAATCTCATTTTAGGTGGTTGTTTCTACCAAGAGTCCAAGATCAGATACGCAATATGTGTGGGAAGCAGTAGCTGACAGCAGCTCTTACGTGATCAGGGAAGAAACAGATCCAGAAAAGATTCTTCGTCGTGGTACACAGATTACACTCTACTTAAGAGTATGTGGCATTTCTTTCACTTATCTGATGTAAAGGTTTCTTTATCATGTGTGCAAGAATTTGGGTGTAATTGCATCTCATATTCCAGCTTCGGATGTTGTCTGTAACCACATTGCATGTCTAAGGCAGCATCTAATGTAGAATTAGATTTAGGAGGGACATCTTCTTTTTGAAGGACCGTGTTGTTTATCATAAATTTCACTCACAAAATCTTCATCTGCTGCTACTTATAAGTTATCTATTAATGTAGACATGTACTTAAAGAACTAAAATAAATTTTGTGGTCTGTCCAGCCGGATGACAAGTATGAATTCTCAGAGCCAACGAGAATTCAGAGTTTAGTGAAGAATTACTCGCAGTTTGTATCATTCCCCATCTATACATGGCAAGAAAAATCAAGAACTGTGGAGGTAAGCATGTTTCTTCTGCTTGTTACCGATTCTTGGCATAGCACTGGTTGGGAAACTATTGTTAAAATTGTTGCAGTTGTAGATAGTTGATTTTCCATATTTATATAGGATACATAATGGATTGTATTGTGGACTGCAGTTTCCTCCCTTCTGCTTTTTTCAATGTCAGTGTTCTATTATATATAACTTGCTAACTTGCCATATACTTTGTTCTTTTGTTTTAATGAACTAGAGTCATACTTCCACAGCAACCAGCTCCATATCTTTTGGTTCTAAATTCGAATATACCTATAGCTCTTTTGGGAATATCTGTTGTTGATTTCTATTACAATTGTCAAAGTAGTTGTCATGAGATTTTAATTTCATTTCATGGTGATTATTATATTTTCTCATCATGGATTACAAGTAACATGATATGGTTACTTTTCATTTTTGGTAATTGTCTTTAAGAGTTAAGAGACTTTCTTGTAACTTAAATATGGTCTCCATCACCTTGAGTTGAACAGTTGTTAAGGTTTGGTTATATGGGTACTACAGGTCCGTTAACACTTTGTCAGAGAGTATGTCTTCAAACAAGTAGAATGCTACTTTCTGGGTCTTTTAGTTTTATCTTGACTAATGCTCATGAACCCTTATCCCCCTATTTTCATGTTTAGTTTAGATTTTATTTCATGACTACAACTGGAATTTACTAATAAATCTTTTTTATGAAGGAGTGAAAAATCATTAAGCTGTTCTTCATTGACATTTATTAATTTGAAAAATGACAGGTTGAAGAGGAGGAAGAGCCAAAAGAAGGTGAAGAACCTAAAGCAGAGGTAATCACTGCACTGTTGCTGACTATGGGTGTTGTGATCACTTTTTCCAAATGTGTTACTAAGTTTATACCTGCACTTGTTATCAGGGTGAGAAAAAGAAGACAAAGAAAACTAAAACTGAGAAGTATTGGGACTGGGAATTAGCCAATGAAACAAAACCAATATGGGTGAGTTTGAGCTATATATGCTTTCTTAAGTCTCAGGATATTAATGCCTTGCATTTTGCTTATTCTTTAATGCATATTTTATTGGCCTACTTTTACCATTTTCTACAGATGCGGAATCCAAAGGAAGTTCAGAAGGATGAGTATCATGAATTCTACAAGAAGACTTTTAATGAATTCTTGGAACCACTTGCATATACACACTTCACCACTGAGGTATGTTGTGTTAGCTTTCAGTGGAATAATAATATTTTTAGGTTGTTATGTAACTAGATTATAAATCACTGCAGGGTGAGGTTGAGTTTAGAAGTATACTATATATTCCAGGAATGGGGCCACTTAACAATGAAGAAGTAATAAATCCTAAAACGAAGAACATACGCCTGTATGTGAAGCGTGTGTTCATTTCTGATGATTTTGACGGTGAGCTGGTAAGTTTACTGTATGAGCTTCTTGTAATTTTATATTACAAAATTCTGGTAATTGAATTTTATTCTTTAAAATCTTAGATTTTTTTAACTGCTGCCCATTTTATATCATCTGCTGTGCCTCCTTGATGGTTTATAATTAGATTATTAAGAATTGCTATTATGCATTTGGATTTGTTGGCATTAAATTATTATATCGTATCCACAAGTCTTCTGAATAATATTTTATTATGCCTATTGAAGAGTATGTGTGCAGTAGATTCTATAGAACTTGTACAAGAAACATGAAGAAAAGAAAAATAGGAGGATGAGACATAACTCAATGATTCAATGAACTGTCTAAAGTAATTGAAAATATTTGACAATGCCTTTTATTGATGGAATCTTTACTAATGTAATACTAGCTTTGGTATAGGAGTTTCTCATTTAAAGCTCAAAGTATTTCTAATTAAAATAGAGGAAGACAAATTTGAGTTTATAGAAATCTTTAGTCTAACCAAATTCTGAAAATGAGTGCGGTCACATGTCCACAATTTCTGGTTCTAAAATCATGAACAGCGTGGAACTAGTAGTTCCTTGTTTCAGTGTTATCAAAGGCCCTTGTTAGGCACTGAGGCGAGGCCCTATTTGGGGCCAGCACCTCTCATGGTGTGAGAGGTGCTGGCTTCTCTCCCTTTTGGGCAGTCCAAGCAAGTGCGTTTTGTTGCTTAGTTAAGTTAGGGTGCCTATTAGGTTTTCTTACTTAGGGTTAGTTTAAGAAGCCCAGCCAAAATATTTTAATGACACTATAAGTGCACTTAATATTATTATGAGTCATGACTTAATGATTATTATGCTCAAATGGTGATAGTAGTGACCTAAATTTAGTGCATTTGATGATTATTACGTCTATTGATTCAAAAATATTACATTTCGAACTTTGAATAGTATATTTATATGTCAAGTGTTGTTACAAAGTTACAATTATTTATTTAATTTTTTATATAGTATATTTTTAACATTTATTCTATTTTAGTGCCTTACTTCACTCGGGCTCTCTATTTGGCATTTCTCGTCTAAGGCGTTTTAGAAGTCCTTAAAGGTGCCTTCTGCATTTGACTACCTTGCCTTGTTTAGGCATTGTGATTGGTTTTAAGTGTTAATTGTGCATATATCATGATGTACTATATGAAGGTTAGACTTCTTATAACTCATTTAATCCTGGTACTTTACAGTTTGTGTGTCTGGTTGTAATAATAGGAACAGGCTTCAAGGAGGACTTGAGAAAATTCGTTTACCCTATAAATGGCTGACTAGTCAATCATATTGGATGGAACTAACATCTAAAACAAACTTGTATACTAGCTTGTGTTCAAAAAATAGATTCATGCAAAATCTTTCTCAGCTGTGATAATGCTTGGCTAGAAAATTTGTCAGTGCATGGATATTGTCTAGAGTTTTAGCTATCCTACAAGTAGGTAGTATTCGTATATATCTAAATGTATAGATAGCCAAATTAGTCATGCATTCTGCAATATCAGAAGTCATTATGTGCCTTCTGCTTATGTAAACCTGGTATGATCTTTGTTAAGTCATAGATACCTTTTTTTTTTTGAGATAAAGTCATAGATACTTTTAATGCTTCTTCTTCTTCTCTTTCTTCCTGCAGTAATTTATTAACTTCATTGGTTTTTTACAGTTTCCACGATATTTGAGTTTTGTGAAGGGCTTGGTGGATTCAGATGACCTTCCTCTTAATGTTTCTCGAGAGATCCTCCAAGAAAGCAGAATTGTAAGAACTCTCTTGTATTTTTGCTGACATTAATGACTTGTCCCATGGGCATGAATATGTCTATGTTGTTGAGATATTATTTATGCATTTCCCCTTCCTTTCCCAAAATATTTGATTCCTACCATATTATAATTCCAGGTCAGAATAATGAGAAAGAGACTTGTCAGGAAGGCATTTGATATGATTCAAGATATTTCTGAAAGTGAAAATAAAGAGGTTGGTTTTAAGTTTTAACAAACATAGTATTTGTGTGTTCCGATAAGAAATGTGAGAATCTTCATGGGTTGAAAACCTTGTTTGTTGTATTGTAGGACTACAAGAAATTTTGGGAGAACTTTGGCAGGTTCCTGAAGTTAGGATGCATTGAAGACTCTGGAAATCATAAGCGCATCACACCACTACTGAGGTTTTATACTTCCAAAAGTGAAGAGGAACTAAAAAGCTTGGATGATTATGTTGAAAACATGGGTGAAAACCAAAAGGCAATATATTACCTAGCAACAGACAGCCTGAAAAGTGCCAAGACAGCTCCATTTTTGGAGAAATTGGTTCAGAAGGATATTGAGGTATGTTTACCAAAAAGATCTAGGTGAGAATATGGTATTTTCTGATTATCTGAGTAAGTGTTCTAGAAGTTTGGTTAGTACAGATGCTAGCAAGGATGGTTTGATTCCTTCCTTCCAGTCTCTCGCACCCCAACTCCCCATCCCCATAGAAGGAGATTCCAATTTAAACAACGTGTTGGAACATAAATATATTTTTGTAAATGGATGCTTGATTGATTGGCTGGTACTTTAAAATTCATTAGGTATCAATATACAAAAGCAAGCAAAATAGCTTTTCCGGAAGCAAGGCATTGCGATTTTTATTAAATTGTTTGACACTTTATGAACATAATATTTTATATTCATATCTATTATGCACATGTGCTCGCATTTTTAGGCACTCTTTACTTATGTGCTGTGTCTGTTTTTGCAGGTTCTTTATTTGATTGAACCTATTGATGAGCTTGCCATTCAGAACCTACAGACATACAAAGAAAAGAAATTTGTTGATATCAGCAAGGAAGATCTAGAACTTGGTTTGTACTCTTTTCTTACTTTTGAATGCTTATATAAGTAATAATTCTTTTCCTGTCCTGTAAAGACGAATTTGAGTCGACGCTTCTCATGTAATATTTTTCAAATTAGGTGATGATGACGAGGTCACAGAGCGGGAAACTAAGCAAGAATACAATCTACTTTGTGATTGGATTAAGCAACAGCTTGGTGATAAGGTGGCAAAAGTTCAAGTCTCCAAGCGCTTGAGCTCATCTCCCTGTGTGCTTGTGTCTGGCAAGTTTGGATGGTCTGCAAATATGGAGAGGTTGGTGATTGGCTTTAGCCTATGTTCCTCGATCTCAACCTGTTTGTCATAATGTTTTGTAACTAATGGCTTATATTATCTTTCCTTCCCTTTTTAATAGATTAATGAAGGCACAAACTCTTGGAGACACTGCAAGTTTGGAATTTATGAGGGGAAGGAGAATATTGGAGGTTAATCCAGATCACCCCATTATTAAAGACTTGAATGTAAGACCTTTTAACTCATTGTTTTCAGTATTTAACCAGTCATTAGAATAGTATAAACTTCCTGGTAGTTCGGCATAAATTATAACATGTAAACTTCTTGCCCAGCCAATGACATGGTGATTGCTAAGTTGGGAAAGGGTACTTTGACTGTAAGAACCATAAGTGAGAACGCAAAGACATTGTTCTAAATTCTAAAAGTCAGTTGAAAATACATGAGAATATGATAAATTACATTATATGAAGCATGAAACACCTGCTTTATATAGGCTGGTAACAACTGGATTTGCTTGTGACTTGGACCTGACTTTTCAATTTTTCTATTTCTTCCAGGCTGCATGCAAGAATGCACCTGACAGTGATGATGCTAAGAGAGCCGTTGACCTCTTGTACGATACTGCACTGATATCTAGTGGATTTTCGGTAAGTACAGCATGATACATTTCTTTTCTTCTTTCTATATCATATCAATTTTTGGCAGTTTTATTAATGTATCTCTTCCCAACTGTGCAGCCTGACAGCCCGGCTGAGTTGGGAAATAAGATCTATGAAATAATGGCACTGGCCCTGGGAGGAAGATGGGGTAGATCAGAAGAGGAGGAAGATTCTTATGTTGAACCTGACGCAACCTCAAATGGAGCTTCAGAACCAGAAATAATAGAACCCTCAGAAGTCCGAGCTGAGAGTGATCCTTGGACTACTGATTAGGTGTCCTATGAACGCATTTTATTAAACTTTTTGGCATTAGTTCAATATTGTTGTAGGAATTAGTGCATATAAAGGGAAGAGGAAAGATTGAGATTGGGAGAGTGCTTACTAATGATAGTGCAGAAAGAGAATTTTATAATATCATGTGAACTGTAAATCTCATGAAGGAATGTCTTGTGTGATTCTTAGAATGAAATGGCGATCCCATGTTTTTATCTAATGAGTGCCAACCTCAGGGCTTGCAATCTTTTCTCTAGGACAGAAATTATGGTGTAAGGAATAGGCCCCCCGGCTCATAGTTTTGATCTAGTTCGGAATGGGCAGCATTTTCCAACTTGAGGGGTTTGGGCCGATGTTACATGTCAAGCAATCCTTTCATCATGATGAATTTAAATTAATGAATAATGGGTCTGTAATAATAATAGATAGGGAAGTGGAGTTAATCATCGACCATCAGGTTGGTCCTTTCTGTGGCAGAGCCGCATTCCTTTCGGTGTGGGCATATTTATTCATTCACTTTTTTAAAATTTGTATGTATATTGTATTGGATTTTGGTAATATGCTCCATGCTTTTAAAAATTCTGAATCTATTGTATACACATTAAAAATTTTGAAAAAACTGGATTATATATATATATATATATATATATATATATATATTACCAAACCTAAAACCGGTGGCAGTTCCACGTTCCTTACAGTGTAGGTATATTTTTGCACTCAAAATTTTAAACTTTGTATGTATATGCATTGGATTTTAGTTTTATGCTCCAAGTTGTCTAAAATTTTACATCTACTGGTTCACTCATATATAAAATTTTCAAAATTTAGATTATGTATTTTTTTTAATTATTTGATCATTTAAATTGAACTTAACTCACGCATATATTATAGATATATAACTTTTATAACACATTATTTAATTATTTAATTATTTACTCTTTTTCTTCTTTTTTTTTTTTTTTATTATCTGTCTTTCTTCATTTCTTTTTTTCTTTTTTTCTTTTTTTCTTTCTTTTCATGTTATCCTTCTTAACTTTACTCATATGTACAAAATCGGAGATTTATCAAAAATACGTAAAGCACGTCAATATATTGTTTAAATAAACTTGGTTTATTTAAATATAAATAGAATACTTTAATATAGTCTTGTATGCTAATTTATCAACAGATTATTGGCTATAGTACTATATTATTTATCATCGATAATGAAGTGAAAAAGTAAATTATTAATCTTGATATGAAAATTTTATTTAAACATTATTTTAAAAGTATAAATTAAGTTGAATAGGATATGGAAAATGTTTTGAAAAAAATGAACATCAGAGAAATAGTTTTTATCTAGATTTCATGAATCTAATATATACTAACAATAAACAAAGATTAATTTAATAAGGTTCACTATCAAAAACTAAAAAGAAAAATTAAATTTTCAATATATCCTTGTAATGGTCGAAATAAGACACAAAAAGCATAGATGTAACTATGTTAATTTTACCCTTACTAATCTAAGGTGCCGGTTCTTTAAAACACTAAAAGTTCACATTGACTTGGAAGCATATTCAGAATAATTTTCCTTTAATTAGGTTTTGATCATGTCTTTACCATAATTTCTAGCCAAGTAATCAGTTGAAAGATATAGTAAAAATTTATCTTAGACTATATTTAAGTAAGTGTCAGATTAGATTTATGTCCCCATGTTATCTTTCGTGTTTCATTCTTGAGAAAATTACCCAAGTGCACCAATTAATAAAAGCTACACAGTTCATAAAAATTTACCAATCAAGTACTCCCACTCAAACTAAATAGAGTTGGGTCTAGAGATGATGTAATAAACTATATAAATTTTTTGGAAAAATTACAAACTGTGCTTATATTAAGATTTTAAAAAAAAATAATTGAAAAAAGACTAGACTAAAAAGAAGTATTATAAAAATCATATTATTAGTCAAATCTTCATCTTTCTTTGATGTTACAACATCGTCAACTTAAATTGAGAAAAGCAACGGACAAGATACCAAAAATCATAAAACACGAATTAAGATCCCTTATTACACAGCATGTATGTTGTGATCAGTGAAAAAAACAAATTTCAATTAAAAAATCTTAATGTATATAAGTTTATCCACACTACATAAAACACATAGGTTAAGCAAATCAAATTCTTTTTACATTTTCTGGAAGCAACTTTTCAACTTTCCATTTCTTAATCTGATGCTAGTTTACTATGCAGCCATTCCGGAAAGTTCTCAAATATAGAAACCAGCCATTGTCAGACAAAGGTGATCTCTCTCTCTCTCTCTTTCCCTCCTTCCAAAACATGGGGAAATATCGTACAGTGGCTAAAATACTCAACATGCTCTTCTTCTCCTTCAAGTTGTTCTACTGACGCTAGTCACTCACTATCTTTTTCAAAACTTTTACCGGAGCTTCACAGGCCATGAAGAAAATGCTTGTTTCAGTTAGATGGCTTTGAAAGAGTAGAAGCATCTTATGAGTTAATTCTCACAATGAAACCCATTTAAGTAAATCATTAATGAGGATCAACATGTTTTCCGAACAGGACTTGAGCATTACTGTATATGGCCACCGCATTTGAGAACACAGCAAGACCAATCATGAGAATCGATAGAATCTTGTCCTTTTCTGTTGCAATGCCATGAGAATCCCTGTCACAGAAGAAATCATTAGGAGACATGATAAGCTCTATAAGTTTGAACCAATTTGAATACTGCTAGCCTTGTTATTCACTGAAGCAATTTAATCGTGAAATTCTTAGGTCATCTTTGACCACCTAGCTCTGCAAGTAACCAATAAATTCTCACTAAAGGAGATGAGTCCCTGAATCCCAACACCTAAGACACCCACTTTGGTGATTTTTCATTGACTCTTTACACTATTAACTAATACATTATGTGTACTAACAAAATTTCTCACTTAAGCATCTTCTAGCAGTGCAGTGTGAACAAAACATTGTCAAGAAAAGTGCAACCGATAAGATCCCTATACAGACCTATTTTAGGAAGAGGTTTCATGCAAAGAAAGAGAAAAATTAGACTGAAGAGGAGTTTTTTCCATTTAATCTCTTATCAGGTTATTTGGGAGAGTAGCGGGGGTTGGAGAAGTGAATGGTGGGACGTGTAACAATTATGTTAGTGGGTAGCAGTTATATTTACACCTGTGTCAATTATGTTATTAACAATTTATGTGGGTGTAAATTATTTTTCCTTTTAATGCTCTTGGGTCTGTCAAGAAAACTTTCAGAAATATATTTTATTAATGGAGTCTTGTCCTCTCCACATGGACACATGTATTGGAGAATTTATGGTGTTTAAGATCCTTGCACTTTAATTCTCCCAGTATCATTTCATTACTTTATCTATTTCTTTTATTTTATCAATGCCTAACAGTTTGTTGTGAATAGCTCCTATCAAATTTTGGTGTTAGGGTTGGTTGATTTACTATGGTCTCTACATGCTCAACAATGCCTTTTGAAGAACCTTCTAATCCTGCCCAAGTGCCTCCTTCAGGTTAATTGAATGAAGCAATTATTAACTAGTTGGCTGTTATTATGTCAAAGCTTAACACCATTGATAACTTAGCAGCAGAGGTAGCAATATTAAAATCACAGAATAGTCAGTCTCAGCATGTGGGAACTAGCGGAAACATGAATGATAAAGGGAAGGCAACAAAGATAAATTTTGGATATAGAAATAATTCTAGATCTCATTGGGTTGATGAAGAAGATGAATATGAGACTAATTGGGGTTTTAGAAATCAACATAAACCCCCTTATGCAAAAATTGAATTCCTGAAATTTGAAGGTGGGGATCCTAGGGATTGGATCCTCAAGGCGGAGAAATATTTCCGATATTACCAAACTCCAGAGAACTTAAAAGTTGATGTAGCAGTGATGTATTTGGAGGTAGACGTCCTTGATTTGTTCGCCTAGATTAACAAAGAGCAATCTCTGTTGTACTGGGATGAATTGGTTGAGGCTTTACAAGAGAACTATGGGCCAGTAGAATTTCAAATTTGGACGAATACTTGTGTGCCATTCGCCAAATTGGTTTTGTTCAAGAATAGGAATTTGCAAGGAGATCAACTCGGGTATCCAACAGGCCAAAACGTTGTCTACTCGGGGTTTTTCCTAAAAGGTTTAAAGGAGGAGTTACATGCTGATGTAAGAATCCATAAACCACGTATAGTGTACAGAGCTATGAGTCTTGCGATGGAATTTGAACCAAAAGTAGGCCTAAATCCTAGTCGAAGTAACAAGGGGTCTGGTTGGGTTAATGCAAATAAGCCCAACACAGTAAGTGGTCATAGGCCTGTTTCTTTTCAAGACTCGCAGCACACAAGACAACGACACGTGTTCTTCCATCGATGCAATAGCCCACACAGGTGTTTAACCAGAATTGGAGTTAGGATGTTGAGAGGCAAAATTGTATTGCAAAGGGACTTTGCTTTCGCTATAACGAGAAGTTTGCTTTGGGCCACCATTGTAAAATATCAAAAATTTCCCTCATGGAAATTACTAAAGAAGGAGATAAAGGGGAGGAACAGTCATCAGATGGAGCAGTGGGGGAGTTGGCTCTAGAGGAAGTAGCTAAAATCTCTTTCCATGTTGTTTTGGGAAGAACCAATGGGACTAGTATGAAGCTGAGAGGTATTCTGAATAGCAGATAGGTACCACTATTGGTTGACAGCAAATCAACCCACAATTTCATCTCAGATTCTTTGGTGGCTGAACTACAACTACCTATTTAACAAATTCCAGCATTCGGGGTTTAGATTGGAAATGGAGAAGTGATTAGATGTAACCAATTATGTTAAAAAGTGGATGTGAAGTTACCCAATTTAACTATCACTGAGGATTTCTATCCCTTTAGTGTTGGCGGAGCAGATTTAGTCTTGGGTATCAAATGGTTAGCATCACTGAATACAGTTTCAGCAAACTGGAAAGATATGTTCCTAATATTCTACCTAAATAGGAAGAGATACAAGCTTCATGGTGTATCAAAGAATGACAATGCTTAAGCTTCATTGAAGTCTTTTACTAAGTAAGAACCAATACTAGGTATTGATTTTAACCTTCTTGTAATTATCCAGAAGATAATTATGCAATTTGCATGTGTTTGATGAACCCAAAACTCTGCCTCCTTTTAGAAAATATACTCATTCAATTCCCTTATTCCCGGATTCCAAACCACCTAACATATGACCATATCATTACCCTTACACCCAAAAAACTAAAATAGAAAATTAGGTGGAACAACTCCTACAATTAGGCTTTATAAGACCTAGTTCAAGCCTATTTACAAGCCCAATCCTGTTACTCAAGAAAAAAGATGCTGCTTGGCATCTTTGTATTAATTACAAGAGACTCAACCAAATTACCATCCCAGACAAATATCTCATTCCCAACATTGATGAACTTTTGAATGAACTACATGGAGCACCCATTTTTACCAAAATTGATTTACGATTTGGATATCACTAGACTTGTGTGAACCCTGAAGATGTCCATAAAACTACCTTCCAAACCCATTTGGGCCACTATGAATTTGTGGTTATGCCTTTCAGGTTAACCAATGCCCTATCCACCTTTCAATTAGCCATGAATAAGCTTTTTCGCCCTCACCTTCAAAAATTTTTACTTGTTTTCTTTAATGATATCCTTATATGCAGCCTAACCCTTGAACAACATCACACATATTTGCAAGTTATATTACAAACTCTACAATTAGACTTCAATTATGCAAAAGCCAGCAAGCGCTCTTTTGCATAGAAACAGATTAATTTCTTAGGACATATGGTTTCAAAGGAAGGTGTTAGAGTGCACCTGGAAAAGATACAAGTAGTTGTGGAGTGGCCTAAGCCAAAAAAAGTGAAAGAACTTCATGGGTTCTTTGGGCTAACAGGCTATTACGGAAGATTTGTCCGTAATTATGGACTAATTGCCCAGCCACTAACTGACATGACTAAAATAAATGGTTTTAATTGGTCTCCTAGAGCTGAATCTGCATTTCAAGAATTGAAAATGGCACTAACCATTGTACTTGTTTTACAGCTACCTAATTTCCACAACCCATTTATGGTGGAATGTGATGCATCTAATGAAGGGATAAGACCTATTTTGTTGTACAATGATCATCCAATTGCGTATTATAGCAAGAGGTTTTCATTTTCCAATAGGTACAAATCTACCTATGATAGGAAATTATTAGCTTTGGTGCTTGCCTTACAGAAGTGGAAACATTATTTAATAGGCAACCATTTCTTTGTTAAGACTGACCATTGTACCCTCAAATATTTACTAGACTAAAGGATCAGTACTAATGAACAACAGAGGCTTATGTTAAAACTCCTCCCCTTTGACTTCACAATTATTTATAAGGCTGGGGTGGAAAACAAGGGAGCAGATGCAATTTCAAGGAGACCTCATCATGCTGAATTGTTCAGTTTGGTTAAACCTATCTCTTTAGATTTTACAGACTTTCAAAAGGCATTATTTCAAGACCTTTACACTTGTGACTTGATCAATAAATTACAACAGAACCCCCAAGCAGTACCTAACTATTCCTTGGTGAATAACAAGTTGTTTTATAAAAATAGATTAGTGATTCCTACTAAGGATGACTTGAGGAAGACATTGTTGAAGGAGGCTCATATGTCATTAACAGGGGGGCATGGTGCTTATATGAAAACATTGCATAGACTAACTTTCAATTGCTTTTGGCTTCATATGAAAAGAAATGTCAAGTTATTTGTGCGAAACTGCCTCATTTGCTAGCAGTCCAAATATGAATCCTTATCTCCCGCTGGCCTCTTGCAACCTCTTCCTATCTCTAATCAAGTATGGGAAGACAGCTCAATGGATTTTATTACTGGTCTTCCTAAATCTGGAGGTTTTAACACTATACTACTCGTGGTAGATCGACTTAGTAAGTACAACCACTTTATTGCATTGTCTCACCCATTTACTGCAAAAAAGACTGCATAAATTTTTTACAAGGAGATCACACGCCTAAATGGTGTACCTAGCTCTATTGTTTCATATTGAGACTGTTGTATTCATGAGTTCTTTTTGGCAAGAATTATTTCGGTTGAGCAAGACAAGGCTTAAAATGGGGACTGCTTATCATCCACAATTCGATGGCCAAACAGAAGTTGTCAATTATTGCCTTGAAACTTTTTCAAAGATGTTTTTTTCTAGAACAGCCTAAGAAGTGGAGTTCTTTTCTTGCACAGGCTAAGTACTCCTTTAACATTGGTTTTCACACTTCTGCTGGTACAACACCTTTCAAGATTTTATATGGAAGGAACCATCCAGCCTTTCATCTCTAAATTAGTAATTTTAACATAAGCTAAATTATTTAGAAGAAATAAGAAAGAATTAAACATAAATAAATATGCCTAGTTGAATTATTTAAAGAAAATAACTTAAAACTTAGTTTTAAGGCATAGAGGCAAAATGGTCATTTTTTAAAAATGTTAAGGGCAAAATGGTAAATTTACATGGTCAGGGATAAAATGGTCATTTTTTAAAAAATGCTAAGGGTAAAATAGTAAATTCACAAGGAGAGACACATGGCATTATCTTAACATGCAAGGCTCGCACATGTGAGGCTCACACTATAATAAAGTATTAGATATTCGTAGGGCCCACCATAATTATATCTTAAATATTTATGATTTAAGTTTAAATCACAACCGTTGGATTAAAAATAAGTGGTTAAATAT
This sequence comes from Delonix regia, assembly GCA_037074485.1. NCBI lineage: Eukaryota > Viridiplantae > Streptophyta > Magnoliopsida > Fabales > Fabaceae > Delonix > Delonix regia. Next base: position 24,795,281 of record CM073457.1, read on the forward strand.
TAACTGTCGAATCTCTTTAAATACCCCACACCCTACCCCTCTTTTTCACACCATTTCTTTCATTTCTCCGATACTTATTTCACTCACTCTTACCTCTCCACTCCACACTTAAGTCAAAAAGGAAGGAAGCAATTTCAAGAGAACTACAAGAAAGGAGAGCGTATCCAAGTAACATGATTTAGCATATTTTAGGTATTCTTCTTCTCTTTTCTTTTTCCTTTTTCTTCTTCTTGAATGGTTTTCATGGTAATGTAAAGGTAAAAAGGATTGGTTATGGTGTGAAAATATAGTTGAATTTATAACATATCATAATATTGAATAAACAATCTCTTTTAGCCTATGGTCATTTATCTTAAAATTTTGTCGCCATGAATTTCCATGAGCCCATTTAAGGTCTAAGAAGGGTCGAATTAGAGAAAATTGAGGCTAGATAGATATTTTGAAATATCTAAGAAAATATTATATAAGTCATAACAACTTTAAAATAAGAATTTTGATGTGTGAATTTTCTTATGCATTATGTATCCTTGCATAAATATTTTGTTATTTATACACTATAATTGCTTATGTTATTGTGCATTTCAACTTTGTGTAATAAGGTGACAATATAGTTGTTTGATAAGAGAACTACTCTTCGTGAGAGTAAACTATTCTTGTACACTGTACTTATTGATAGTTTGAAATCTCATTTGATAATGATTAGCTATGCGATCTTAATATATACTATAAACCATTTGATAATAGCTAGTTATACCGCATTAATATATATTGTCAACGAATTCCTTAGCAAGGTATTACATCCCATTAATTTTGTAATTAATGGTAGGTCATACCGCTTAAATGATTACAGGAAAAATGGTGTTATTATACTTTTTGGGCCACAACTTGAAATTTGATATCAATGGCAGATTGTGCCACCTAAAAGATCTCAAGAAATCAAAAAAGGACAAGAATGTATCCTTGTTGGGAATATCTTGAATTAAATTGACACCAAAGGGATTCCTGACTGTCATAAGAACATCAATGTTCAAAAGAAATCTTGATAGTTGTCTCTTAAACTAATCTTATCTAGACCATATGATGACTTGGATGATATATTAAAATAAAGATTATACTGTTTAACTTTGTCTTGTGTACCTGCTGGGGGATGCCTCAGCTAAAGGTGAAGTTGCACCTATCGGTCAAGTGTCATACGCTGGGGTTCATGAGACTCAATCGCTTGGGTATTACAGTTATATATTGGGATTCGTGAGACTTGAATAACCCATATATGACTTCCCAATGCCTAATGATTAAGGACATTGTCTACCTTTATTTGTCAAATGTTTACTAATGCATATTTGTATGTTATGATATCTGACATCCATAAATATTTCATAAAAATCATAATTTATAGTCGTAATTTATTTCATAAATATTTCAAGTATCATATATGCTTTTTCATGTTACTGAGAAATTATTCTCATCATTCTATTAATGATATTTTTATATGGTAAATAACCAAATTTCTCTTGAAGTCCATGCAAAATGAGTATTTATCCCATCAATTGAGAAACGCTCGTTATTAAGATTATTGTTGTAAGATATGATATGGCCTTACGTGCTATACCACTTATGTTTATGTAACAAGAAAGCATAAATTTTACTAGTTTTTTAAGTCTAAGTCAGTCCTTGATATTAGGCCTGATTTTGATAAGCTTAATACTCTTTCTCCCAGTTTTGTTAAATTATCTATATAAATGTATGAACAAATATATGTATGAGCTTCTATTATCTGTAATTATACTGTTATGTTTTAGATATTCTAATGCATTTTTCATGATTCTTGCTTCATAATAATTTTAATTGAAATTTATAATAAATTCTATAATATAGGTGTTACAAGAAGACCAATTAATGCTAAGGGATGACATGCTCAAAGTCATTAAGGAGAACTTATTAAAGACTCAGTCTAGAATGAAGTCTCAGGCAGACTCCAAATAGAGGGAGCTCAATTTTACATGGGAGATACAGTATTCCTTCAAATTCAACCCTATAGACAACGTTCATTAGCTAACAAAAGGTACCAAAAGTCGTCCCCAAGGTATTTTGGCCCCTATAAAATATTAAGAAGAGTTGGTAGTGTGGCTTAAGAATTGGAATTCCCTGATACAGCTAAGGTTCACCCCATCTTTCATGTGTCACTATTACGACCAGCATATGGACAACAACTAACACAACCTCTTGCAAATCTGCCTATCTCTTCAGATTGGGAAATGCAGCTTATTCCAAAAAAAAGTTTTAGCTCACTGTTGGATAGGCAATAAGACTAACCCATCCCTAGAGCTCATAATACAGTGGCAGCAACGTCCAATTGAAGACAATAGTTGGGAGGATTATGACTTGATTGCCACTCAGTTTCCCACTTTTTGCTTTGAGGACAAGGTAAATTTTCAAGGGAATGCATTGATAAGACCCCTATACAGACCTATTTTAAGAAGAGGTTTCGTGTAAAGAAAGAGAAAAATCAAACTGAAGAGGAGTCTTTTCTATTTAATCTCTTATCAGGTTATTTGGGAGAATAGTAAGGGTTGGAGAAGTGAATGGTGGGACATGTAGCAGTTATGTTAGTGGGACAGTTATGTTAGTGGATAGCAGTTATATTTACACTTATGTGTTAGTTTTTGTAATTATGTATCAGTTATTTTATTAGCACTTTATGTGAGTGTCAGTTATTTTTCCTTTAAATATCTGTTTCTTTTCTTTTATCAGTGCCTAACAGTTTGTTGTGGATAGCTCCTATAAGCAACAAACAGAGGTTAGTTCATAATAACGAAACTTAATCATTGACAGCTACAGTTCAACCTTTTACTAAGTCATGGTCATCCCTATATTTTAGCAGTCTAACATACTTGAGTAATGACCAAAGTGAAACAATCAAAAGCCATTCATGCATATATGAGAAATGCCCAAAATTCTAGCTAATTTAAAGAACTAGAATTATTGTAAAATTGCTATTTGCTTCTTCCTAAAAACAGTGAGCTCAAACTTTCCTAGATGAAGTTAGAATCTGATCATTAACCCCCACGAGCAGATTCAGCACAAACACTTTCATAAATGAAGATGATATGAATTATTTGATCACTAATAGACAAGCACACACTCTTAAGTTTAGCTTAAAGTATAGAAGGAGAAAATCCCACCTCAGAGCTATTGCAGCAGGAAAAACAAATCCTAGGCACACTGTTGCAGTTGCTCCAGTGAATTAAAAAGCATCCCAGATGCTAGGTATGAAATTTGCATCCACGTACAGAAAAGAAACAAGTCCAGCGGTGATCAATGCAAACCTACAATTATCTAAGGCCAATGACCTTGCTGAAGGAAACAGAAGATCATCCAAATTGAAGCACAAAGAGAAGAAGATAATGGGGAAAACAAGCATGAGGTGAAGGGTGTAGCTGAGGCGAACAATGTCGTTGAGCAGACTGCTGTATGGGTGCCAAGGTTGGTATCGAAGTTGGCCAGCACATTATCAAGAGTTGATTCACCAAAAAGGAGAAACCCAAACAAGGCTGTAAGTATGTAGATACTCAAACACAAGGCCAATGATGCACGTACTACAGTTTGCATCAGTGAAGAGTCCCCTAGCTCATTCTCTATTGTATGCACTGCAAAAGATAGAACTTTGGTGAATCCATCAAGCACTCAAAATTGTTCAATCTTAAGTCTTAACGTTAGCTCTGTGGACTAACTGAATAACCCAACATGCAAGAACCAAAATGTTAAGCTGCGTGCAGTAAAATTACGTTTGAATGGGCCAAACGAACCACTAAAATTCCATACTTGGAATGGTTTTTCTTAGCAGAAGGAGAAATTATACAAGAACCAACAGTCAAGAAGCCATATGCAAATTTACGAAAAGCAGATGAATCAAAATGGTTTAGATGGCCCCAAAAAACGAATGAGTTTAGAGTTTTACCAGCTGTATGTGAAATTTTACATATTAAACAGAAAAGCACTAAAAGATGGGAATCTGTAACTTCCAAACTATGGAAAGTTAACGGAAGTCACACCTGCAGTGGCTTTTTTTAAGTAAACAGCATCCTTGTTTTTTCCAAAAGCAAAATAAGAGGAAGTTGCTGTTTTTCTTTTATATTTTTTTCATTTAATTGCCACAATACTAAGTTCTCCCACTAGACATAGATTCATTGGACTTGGTCAAAATTAAACTGAAGATGTTGCCACTGAATAAAATGACAAACCAAATATATCATAGATTCATGCCAAGCTTTTACATTATTGACTTGAAGAAAATATTTATCTCTATGTTAATGGATAAACAGTGCACAATACATATATATATATAAGCTAAGTTCATCCAGTTCTCTGGGAGAGATTAGATGTCCAATTCATGATGTAACTGCATTTAAGTCATTGACTGGTATCTCTCTATCAGTTTTATTGAAAGAAGGTGGGCAACAGAAGAGACAGGTTTTTCCTATTAATTTCCTTTTAAAGTAAGATGCTTGAAAATCTATGTTAACAATATAGTTGATTACTTGGAATATGTATCTCAAAAAGACATCATATAAACTCTAAACCAAATCAATTCTATTCCCCCTGGGGCTTTTCTAAAATACAGAAGGAAAGTGGTATCAGATAGTAACCTCTAATCTCTGCAAATGAAAACAGAGAATGAGACCAATTCTATTTTGATTTGAATATCTGGGAAAAATTGTTCTTCACTCCTCATTCATCATACACAAATTCAAAATTTAGTGTTCATTTGTTGAATTTGATATACAGGTTTTCCCCATCGAGTAGAGTACTTACGACATGTAAACTGCAGGATATGTTGAACTGACATACCATTATAATGGCAGACAAATGCTGTCACTAGAACAGGGACTGCCGTAAAGAGATTCCAGATAGATGTTATATCAGTGATAATAGGAAGCAATCTGGGCCTTGCAATACTGCCATTAAACAATTTAACAAATGTGATTCCTGCAGTTATGATTATGAACACAATTGCCAGAGCCACTGCTAATGCAGAAGTATATCTCAACGAATCTGCCAGCATTAAACTTATAGGTCATTCACATTGATAATCAAGTGATCATATCCTGTAGATTACTTATCATGCTTGACTTACATGGCGGCAGGTAAAGCCATAATCCCAGCGCCGATAATGGTAGTTGACAGATTGAACACCGACCAGCCAAGGATGCCCCGTAAGAGCCACTTTCTTGATCATCTTTCTTCCTGGGTAGTAAAGGCGATAGCTCGGGTATAAGCAGGTTATTTGTGCTTGAACATTTGTTCTGGGTCTTCGTTTTGTTATCCATCGTCATGGTTGTTGCTGCTCCAGATGACAAATTGTAGATACTCCTTGGCTTTCTTCGTTTTCAGCAGAAATGGAATGAAAAAGAAACGGACAATAATGGACGTAATGATTGATTTCTAACCTGGCATTTTCATATCTTTGGGAAATTGCGTTGAATCCTGAAAAGACTGAAGTTGATAAAGATACTATTAAACATTTTGGTTTAAAATTAACAAAGTTTGAAATGAAATTACAATATCAAAGAGTTTACGATAAAATTTTCAATGAATTAAAAGCTAAGAACTTACAAAGTATTTTAGAAATTCTTAATTATTTTATTCTATATTTTTATATTAAAAGACATTTATTAGATAAATTCAAAAAAAATAAATCATTCTTCTGTGAAAAAGAATATATGAAAATAATTAAACAGAATCAAAGAAGAAATTAATAATCTGCCTACTAATTACTTTTTTAATAGAGTATAAATTAATTTAGAAATAAATGTGAATAATCTACTGCATTGTTTATAAAAGCAAAAATAAATAGAAAAGAATTAGATTCTAGATATAATTCTAAAAACGTAATGATTATATTACTCATTTAAAAGAACTTTTACCCATAAAAAAAATGAAGTTTAACAATTTTAGCATCTGAAAAATTTAATATTAGAAGTGACAACCAAGCAATCAATGATGTTCTTTAAAATAAAAGAAGTGAAGAAAATTCAAGAAGGATTTGGTAGTTTTATTTATCAGTACAGGTTAAATATTGAACATACTGAAGGAAATAGTAATTTTTTGTTCGGTGGGGGTAGTCTAGTTAAGGTGTTTAGATCCCCTTCATTACTACTGGGTATCTTTTTCCAGTAATGAAATAAATTCAATGGCTTTAAATTTTCATTGTCACCACTCCCATGAATAAAGATGTATTAATATAAGAAACGAGATAAATTTCACTCTCGTAAACTAAACTGAATTTTCAACATATAACTAAGAACCACAATAATAAAGTAGGGCTATACACCTATATATAAAGAAGTCACTAAATCACAAATATAAACTTTACAACAATAAAGGACTTATCTTTGTGAACAATGTAAAGTTCACATAAGAGACACCTACTAAGCTTCTAATTTGTAAGTGGGGGTCCAAAAATAGTATTATTATTTGAAAACAAAAATATTAAACAATAAGGGGTGAGTGAAAAATCAATAAATAAATAATACAAATTACACAATGAAAGGGATAGACTAGATACAATAGAATTTTTTTACAAATCATTTATTATCTTGAAACCTGAACACCTTAACAATTAATACAAATAGTACCAAAATGAGGAAAACTTTGTTAATCTTCACATGTAATCCCAAACAAAAATATAAATAAACCCTGAATGAAATGAATCAATTTATTTGCAACATAAAAACATGGAGTATCCAAATCAAAATTCAATTCTCAGAAATATCCAAATAAAAACAGAATGGTTGGAAATATCCATCAGAACCATAAGAAGTCCAGAATAACATAACTAACTCAAGGCTAACTTAATTAGGGCATATCACATATTAGTCACAAGCTTCAAGCTTGGAATAATCAAAATCATGTCTTAGGCCTTAGACAGAATATTATAATGGCAATAACATGTCAAGTTGTATCAGAATATAAATCGTAGTGCACTATAGCTAACATATATTATTGTTAGCTACAGGAAAATGTTTTGGATGTATTCCCAAAAAATTTATTTAACATATATAAATCCATAATCAAAAGTTAGAGTTTCAAAAAAAATCCAAAATCAAACTTTTGCATAAAGACAGGTAAAAGTATCAAAATCTCATAATCTCAGTACATTGTATATACAAAATCAAATATCTTTATAATTAAAGAATCAAAGTATTTCCTACATATAAAACCAAAATACTTCAAGTTGCATAATAGAGAATTTCAAAAGTTGAGAATTATTCTTAGCTCATAAATTCGAATCAGAAGAATTTTGAAATACATAACCAGAATAATTCTGAGTTTACATAGTCAGAATAATTTTAAAATATATATTCAAAATGATTCAAAAATACTGAACAAGAAAATTCAGAGGTGCAAAATCATAATGCTTCAGAAAATACAGAATTAGAGTAATTCAGGCATTTAGAGAATTTAGTAAATACTCTGTAAGACTTTGATTAGATCAAAAGCTTACAAATACTCAGAGGATGCATAAATGATGAAATATTTTTAAATTCCAAGAAGTCTGTCCCAGGACACAGATATATTCAATAACAATTATTTTCACAAGAATTTGCATAAATAAAAAAATACACGTAATTAACATTATCTACTTACCTAGAAAAGGCACACATAGCATATTTTCTTATTGTCTCCTTTACTATGCGCTAGATATAGTGAACCTTTTATGCTCCTAAAAATAAAATAAAAAAATACAACCTTAATATCCATCGCTAAAATCATTTAAGCTCGAATAAATTTATAATGAATAATCTCATAATAAACTAATTAACAAGTAATTTGTCATTATCAAATGAACTCCGTCCAAAATTTCCTTCCTTTCTTTAAAATCACAAATATTCTCTCAAATGATCATAATTTTCATGGCTAACAATTACATGCATATACACGTAGACATATGCTCATGGAACCCAAATGATTCAAATGTTAAAGTTTTCATTTTTCTACCCATGACCAAGACCAACATACATATATATTGCACTTAGAAGAATTCTCCAAGGTTTTAGTAACGTCCATATGTCCTTATGATAGAAATTTCCACCAATTGTCAATTTTATTGCCTTTAAGTCCAAAATATGATTGCACAAATATTTCAAGAGTATAACCTCATAAATTATATTTGCCTAAATAGGTTAAGTAATTCATTCCACATAGCTCTTGAGTTGTTCAATGTCATCCAACAACTTAAAAATTATACCCATCATAAGTAAAATAAGTATTCAATATAGCCATTTCCATTGAATTTTTCTTCATCAATCTTCCTCGTACAACAACAAAATTTAAGATACTTTGAGAAAAATTCTCAAATATAACTTATCACTCAACGAAAACTATTAACAAATTTTATTCCTCTTCTTGACATCCAATGTTGCTAGAGGAATAAGAAATTTTCACATTCCTCCACTTTAACACTAAAACTCCAAATTGAGCCCCAGTTTGAATTTCAAAATTTAGTTATTATTTATACACAAAAGGAATTTCTAATTTAGTATTCCAAACATCAAATTGACACATATGAATTGTTAAAACCTCAATTAAGATCAAAACTCCTAAAGAATTTCCTCAAAACAACTATAAATCATGCCTAAATTTTAAATTCCGAGCCTGTAACACTGTTCACATTACTATTCATGTTCTTTATCCAAAAATTAGGGATTTTCAAATTCAAACACGAATTCATGAAATTGGAAGGTCAAATAGGCAGAGAACAACACAAAAATCATTTCTAAATCAAAGGCCTCAAGCAAAACAACAAAATTTCACCTAATTCACCCAAATTTCAAATTCGTCGTATTGTTCATGCATTGTTCATGCATGATGGACTGCCTAGAAGAAGCTCAATTTCTTATTAGTTTTCATAAAATTAAAGGCTAAAATTCATGGAGAACAAGTCAAAATGATAATTAGCATTAAAACCCCTATCAAATCGAATTAAATTTGCCAAAATCACAACTTTTAAGTTGGGTTACCGGTGTTGGTGCGGACCAAGGAGAGGAAGTTGCAAAAAACAATTTTGAAGAGAAGGAGAGGCTCAGGGAATAAAAAGGAAAATGAAGGAGAAGAAGATATCTTAAGGGCATTTTGGTAATTTTACTATAGGGAACACGGGGCAACCTAACAAAAATATACTCGAATGCAAGGGAGAGGATTCAAGCTTAGGTCCTAATGCAAACTTCAGTTAGGCTTAGCCACATAAGCCAACCTATAATTAATGAAATTTGTTACTTGGAATATATAATAACTCTCTTAAACCTTCCATTTCTACAATTAATTTAATTGTTATAGTTATTATTTATGGTTTTCTTTTTTCCTTAACTAAATTTCTTCTCTCTCTTTAACTTAGATAAATGTTCAAAAAAATTTTCCCTTAAGGTAAAAATTTTAAATATAAAATTTTAGGATATTAAATTTATAAGATATTTTTTAAAAAAATAAAAATTATTATTATAAATAAATGTATATTAATATTAAAATTTTTTTTTTAGAAAATGATATCTAGTTGAAGAAAAAAAAAGATTGAACTGTTTTTAACATCTCACAATTTATTCTGCTTATCTTAGAGTCTATGATTTTATAACTAGATATTATTCTTTACAAAAAAATAATATAAAATATTAATTTTTTTATTTATAAAATTAATTATTTTTTATTTTTAAAAAATATATTTTATAAAAAATTTAGGACCATTAAATCTAGATCCAATGGCCCTATTTTATTATTGGAGAAAGATCCTCCAGTAGGGATCTGAACTCCTAGTTAAGAATTATAAGTTGTCATTAATTTCATTCAATTTACTTGTATTTTGTTATTACATTAAATGCTAGAGACATTTTATGAATTATTATTGAATAAAAATGTCTTTGGAGACATACCCTAATTTCTTACGTGCAAAAGCCTCCCGGTAGAAACAAAGGAAAAAATCACTAGTAATAATAGTTGAGTTAATACGTAATTCAAGTAAACTAAGGTTGTATTAAAATTAAGCAATAATGAATAAAGCACGCTAAGTTTACTAACTTAGTTTATGATTCTTATCACCCTATTTTATTTATCTTACCTTCTTTGATTTCACTTGTTACAATAAAAAATGTTCACATTATAAGGCTAACTAGTGAATTTCTCTATTTTAATTTGTTGAATATAATCAATAATAACTTATTTTATTGGAAAAAAACAATGACTTATTTTTACCATTATTTTGACTCAACATGTACTAAAAGGTAAGAATACATTAGAATGTATTAAACAATGCAACATTTCATTCAAATTAACTCGTATAAACAAAACATACTAATTTTAATACCAATGTTTATGTTTCTGTTTATTATTACTTTGGTTTCTTAATCATACCAAACTTGTTATCACTTGCTGCGATGACAGTTTCTTACCATTGAAACTTCCTAAACTAATAAGTGGGTTTTATTATTTTTATATGTTTAATGTGATATAAAATGAATTTGTTGTTTCTTTATTTTATTTTTTCCGTTTTCCATATTAAGATCAAAAGGACTTTTCTCTACCCTTTTACATTAGTTGTGTATATGATAAAAGGTGAAGATGATGGAAGATTCAAATATAAGCAACAATACCATGAGTACAATTTTATCCTAAAAGATGACAAGAATTATAGAGATTATGAGTAGTAATAAGTTTTGAGAAGGTAAACAAATTTTAAAAGATATTGTGATTAAAATATAAATATAATAAATTATTTTAAAATAGTATTTATGTAAAATATCTTTATATTTTATTAATATATTAACATAATGATTGTATATTTAGTTTTATATTGGTTCAAAGTAATTTTTTTTTCAAAAGTAAGGATATAAACTTTGAAAATGTTTCAAACGAATGAGATGTTGCCTAGTTAATGTTGTTTGGATTAAGTCGATGATTGTATACTAAAATATTGAAATTGAAAAAATGATCCCAAATATTTTATATTTATGTTTTAGCTTCTAATTTTTTAAGAAACTTTCATTTATTATCTCAACTCTCTCAAATTATAAAATTCACAACTTCATCTCTATACTTTATTTATTTTACTGTTAACCTAAAATTATTCTCTAATAGAAACTTATGAAAATTATAAAAATATAGATATAAAATTATTTAGGATCATTTTTTAATGTTAACATTTTATTGTGCAGTCATCACTACTGTTATGTTGACTCGGCAAGTTTGCGTTTCTCGATAAGAGTTTCGAGTCAGCTCGAACCCATGACCTCCGAATAGCAAAACCACACCTCTCTATTGAGCCAACGTTATCTTTCAATATATATATGGGTTGTATTATACATATTTGTACTTTGTTTTCTTAGTTTCAAAATTTACATCTCCATATACTTGAATCCAAACACTTAAAATAACTTCATCACCCATTACCACATAATCAATAAGAACTTCATGTTCATCATTTGTAATGTATTATATATATTTATTATTGGTTTTTTTTATAGAAATTTTATTTTGAATTTTTCATTAGTCATGACTTGAAAAGTTATCTATTATTATCTTTTGACTTGTTTTGACAAAGTAATAATTATATTTATTACTCTATAAATTATTTTAATTCAAATTTAAAATTACTAGTATTTGATTATTAGTAGTTATTATATTTAGATTTAAATATATAAAATTTAAAAAAATATCTATATTTAATTATCACTTATTCAACTATAATCAAACTAATAAACTATTAATCATTGCATTCAGTAATTTTAATTATTAGTCTAAATTTAAAAATATTGATTTTAACTATGTAATTGCATATTTTAATAATTATTTTTTATTATAGTTAAATTCTTATGATTTTACGATACAAATTTACCTTCTTCAAACGATTTTACTTAGACTCACAAGTTTGACAACCTTGGTCATCACATTGATCCCATCAATATTGAGTTGACAACATTTTTTTTGTCCACTTGTCAATGACCATTGGTGCCTTCAATAAGAAGGTAAATTCTTTAGCGCCCTACACTACATAGATTAATATATGGAAGCCACGCATCCAATGCAGTAAAAGAAATAAATGATAAAATTAGAAAATACTCCTAAACTATGAGATAATATTTTTGTAATTAAATTATAATGCCACTTGAATAATAGATATATATTAAGTACCAATAGATATAAAATTCACTACTTTGCCATATGTATTAACTTTTAACCCAAAAAATGGATGTAAATAATAGTTAAATATAAGATTGAACTCTTATCACTAGGTCAAAAGTTATAATGGTAAGAACAAGCACAAGCACTCAGCCCCACACCTATGCCTTCGTCATTGGATAATTGTTGTCACACACATTGGATAACAATCTCTCCCTCAACAATTGCCCTGAATCGAACACGTGATCTCAATTCTTATATCAATTGCAGAATCAAACACTTATCACTAAATTAAAAGTTATAACTGTTAGTTAAAGCGCAACTCTATTTCATTAACCACGACCTAATACAAACGTCACGTTTCGACTTGTCTTGGTCCCACATTTAAACCTCCGCCATAGGACAATTGTTACCACATACCTTAGTTAATGTTAAATACAAAAGAGAGCTGAAAAGCTTGCAAACATTGAGAGTGAAGAAACATTGGACAACGATTGAAGCAGAGCAAATATTGAAAGAGAGAAAACTAGGAGAATAATAAGTATGGATAGATGTTAAGAGCGAGAAGCACATAAATTGCATAAAGTCACTAAATTCCTAAGTTGCAAAAAGGCGAGGAAAAGGGTGGAGGATGAAAAGATTTTCCGACAAGAATATTGGTTGGAATTTCCAGACTAGTAGGAAATTCCAACTGAAATCTAGTTGGAATTTCGGAACAATTTTTTGTCAGATGGTTGTTTTTCTTTTAATTTCTACCGCATTAAAATGGAGTATAAGCCTCCAATGCAAATAAAGAAAACTAAAAATTCATAGGGAGGGGTCAAACTTCTTTTATTGGAAAAATCTTATATCTTATATTGTACAACAAAATTAAAACTAAATCTAAATATAAAACTATATAATTACTAAATAGAAAAATATATAATTAATATAATAATATAATCTATAATATAAGCTATATAATAGTATATAATATAATATAACATAAATATAAATATATTATAAATAAATAAGAGAGAGATATATAATTTATTCCATTTTTTTATATTTAAATTAATCAATCAATTTATATTATTCTTATCTTTAATTTTATGCATAAATTACATTATATTAGAAGTAATTATGTTGCTTACTCATTTTTCCACTTAATATTTCAATAAAGGCGGGTGGGTGGAGAAGTAATGAAGTGCTACATTTCCACTTAATATTTTAATAAAAAACGGTCTGGAATTTTTCTGATAAAATTTTGGTTGGATTTTTCCGACCTCTTTACCCATCAACTGGATAATTTTCTTTGTCATTGAGCATCCATTTTTTTTTTTTTTTTGAGAAATTTTTATGTGTATGAAAATTTTAAAATATTTTTCTATCTTTCACCTCCAAACTTTAATCTATTTATTTTATTATTTGTTCTAAGCTTTAATCTATGTTTTATTATTTATTTTTAAACCACCTCTACTCTTTTCAATTGTAAAATCTCTAGGAAGTATTTATTAATTCTACAAGGGTATATATAAAAAAAGACAAAAAAATATATTTAGTTGATATTCAAATGTAAAATAAATAAACTATATTGATACTATGTAAATCTTATCAATCTTAAACAATAATATAAATAAAAAATAATAGATCATATTATAAACCCTCAGACACTTGAGGTTACGAAAAAATTTACTCAAGAAGAATCTACCCAAGTTTTAAATAAATTTCAGACACTTAGATTACGTTTCTGATAACGTATTATCTTATATGGCATTTAACCTGGCACTTTTATATCTTTGCGAAATCGTGTTAAATCCTGAAAAGGTTGAAGTTAATAAAGATAATATTAAATATTTTGGTTTAGAATTCACAAAGTATGAAATAAACAGTTTAAAAATAAATTTTTTTGATGAATTAATTAATTGGTAAAAAATTACAAAGTATTTTCGAAAATTTTTAATCATTTTGTTCCAAATTTTTATATTAAATCCATATATTACATAACTTCAAGGAGAATAAATCATTCTTTTGGATAAAGGAATCTACCAAAATAATTAAAAAAAATAAAAGAAGAAATTAATAATCTGTCCACTAATTTTTTTTAAAAAATAAACCTAAAATATTCAGAGAAATAGTTGTCAATAATAACAATTGCGTTGTTTTTGGCCAAAAATAAATAGAAACAATTAATATGTAGATATAATTCTAAAAAAATTAAACACAATGTTTTTATTACTTATATAAAAGAACTTTTAGCCATAAAAGAATGAAATAAAACGGTTTTCGCATCTGACAAATTTAATATCAGAAGTGATAACCAAGCATGCAATGATGTTATTAAAAATAAAAAAAATGAAGAAAATTCAAGAAGACTCAGATAGTTTTATTTGTCAATTCAGGTTTAAAATTGCACATATTAAAGGAAATAGCAAATTTTTTGTTCGCAGATTATGTAAGTAGAAATCTTGATCATAAATAGGAGAAAAACCCTAGTTAGAATATGGATATAAGTAAAAAAATATCTTATAAAGGAGTGCTACAAGCAATAAAACCTATTTAGATACCAAGTGTCAACCCTTCATTGATTTCTTCTCAACAATGTTATGTTCCTTTAGCTTTCAAATATTTCTTAAGTTCTATTTAAGAAATATGGACTCTTTTTTTCTCAAAATTTTTTTAGAAACATAGAAAAATTCACAATCTTCTAACCAAATGCACACTCTTTTTTTGTTTTTTTAAGAAAACAAAAGAGGGAGCGGCGTCTTAGACCAGAAAAAATGACAAATGTAAGTAGGTGAAGAAGAGAAGGAACCATAAGCATTTTAAAGAAAAATTTGAAGGATAGAAGGGTATATTTGTAATTCCACAAATCTTATCTTATTTCCTTGAGACTCATATCATCTATAGTAATATAGATTCTGCAGTAAAATTTGAGTCATTAAATTTTGATCAAAGGACTCACATTTTTTATATTAAAAAATATTAAAAAAATATGAACTATTAGATCCAAATCTAATGGCTCACATTTCACTGCAGGATTAATGTAGATGATCTGCAACCATTTCCTTGAATCAATCAACTCTGGTGTAATCTTCATGTCCACTCACTACATGCCACATCACTTAATATAATTAGTCAAAATTGACCAACCAATCAAAATTGACCAACCCTATTGACAGTGGAGAAAACGAAGTCGCCACCATTAGGAGCGAGTCCGAATTAGCGACCGATAAATTTGTTGTACGGTTGTTACACATACAAATTTTAATTTTAATTTTTAATTATTAATTTTTTAAAAAACTAATTCACCACTGTACAATAATATATTCGCTTTCCATTAGGAGCAAGTTAAACCTAGTCTAATTTGTCCTGACATGGACTGTATCACATATTAATTAAAAAAAATTAATTCTCCATGATAATTGGTTCATCAAATATTCACCACCTTAAAGGACGAATCCTATTCAAATAAAATACTTAAATTAAATATTTGGGTATAAAATCTTGTCAGACCAGTAAATCCAAAAATGATATTTTATTTTATAATATTAAACTCAATTTTCCGTGCCCTAACATGCAAAAAACTTTAGTTACTCCTCTCTAGAATGAAACACTATTGAAGGAACTTATTTTAAGAGATATTATAAACATAATAATGATTATACAAATTTTGATCATATTGACTTCACCATGGATTAAAACTAATTTTTTGGATGGAAAATAAAATCCAATAATTGATAAAATCAAAGATTTTATCTTATGAAAAAGTAAAAAAAGAAAAACGAAATATCTGTCCAAACTATGAGACACATTGAATATAATTGATTTGAGTAACTTAGTAAAAGGTATAACAAAACATATCACAAATTATTATTTCTAGTTATAACATTCTCAATATATATATATATATTCTATTAATCATGACATATGCCATATATCAGATATTGAATGTTAAATTTCAAAATCTACAAGAGTGAAGAAGGTTGGTTAGGAACTAGCTTAGCACTTACCATGGATTTCCAAAATTGATGAAACTCAGGCCCATTACTTTAAAATCAAGCTTCCCCAATATTAATATTTAATTTTAATTTCTAATATATTTATTTAGATTGCTTAACTATTTAGATTATCTAATATTTATGAGAATATTATATATATATATATATATATAAAATATTTATATTTTATAGAATGTATTTATATAGTATTCTAATATTTTAATATTATTAATATTACGACTAATATTGTTCATCTTTTTTATTAATTATGATTCATTGTTATTATTATATCTTATTATAGATTTTTCAATGGAAATGCATATTCAAAATTTTATTCGTGTATTTTAAAATTTATTTATTATATTTATAGTTAGAGTATTTATTCAGTCTACCTGGTAAATTGACTATTATTGGGACTTCATATCACTGAACACGTTGTATTAAGGAGGTTGGTCTCCTAACTTCTTCCAATCAATGAATCTTTTTTTTTTTAGTCAAAAGGAAAAAAGGGAAAAAACATAATTGGATATTTGACAAAACCTTTTCAAATGTTATAATTTTATTAAATAAACTAATAAAAAATACTTTAAAAACTTTACGTAAGTCCTAAATGCAAAGAACCTCAATCATCCTTTGAATCATTTACAAGTAACCTCTCCATAAATCCAAATTTGCTACAGTTTTTAAAAAGAATTATTTATTATTGAATTGTACAATTTTTTAAATTTAAATCTTTGAATAAAAACTTAGTGACCCCGCATAATTACCAATATTAATTTAAACTGTTTGATTGTACTGTTCCCTTAATTTTAATTATTAAATTCATACATTTCTTGCAAATTCAAATTAACCTTTCTATGCTTTAAAATTCCAATAAAATAATGTTATGTGGAAAGACGGGGCATGTTTTGATTGATTAATACTTCCAACATAGTACATTTAGAGGATTTTCTTATCTTATCTTTTTCTTTATGAATATTATAATAATGGCTTTACTAGTTATTTACAGATTATAAGTATAAATGACATGTTAGAATATAGCCAAAAAAAAATATATCAGAGCATTACATATGATATCTCCATTAAATATTTAACAGAAGATAAACACGTGCTTTCAAGTATGCGAAAGTGCAAAAGTTTATTATCTAAATTTCAAAAAACATGAATTATATTTGCAAATGAATTTAAGAGTCTCCGCCTTTTTTGAAATATAAAATACTCTATATACAAGTCACTATAAATATCTAAAACTACAAAATTAGATATTATAAGATTAGAGGGTGTTTTTAAATTTGGCAAAAAAAAAAAAAAAAAACAGTATTTTACATCATTAACAACAACAACCTCAACACTTCAGGCTCTTCCCCTACGCAATTTGCCAAAACCAAAAGCCACTAGGGAAAATAACAAATAACAATGAAAGCATTGCCATGTCAAACTTGCATAGGGAATTGACAACATCTAGGAAAACAAAAGAGCAGATTTTGGCCGGCATAGGAAAACAACATGAAGTATAGTGTGATTGTGAAGCCGCACAACTTGCCAAATGTATTACTGACGCTAAAAAATATAAACCAAAAACCTCACTCATTTTTTGTTTTTTGTTTTCCCATTAAACAAGAAGACAGATGGTAGTTGATTTGCCGGATCTCCCACAACCTGCCAAATGTTTTGTAGCAATGCATTGTTCTTTCCAATAATGTTGTTTTGCTGGTTCGGTATTTTGCATAACTCGTAATTGGTAATAAGGCCATGAAAGGAACTTCCACCTTCAGTGTTGTGTCCTTTAGATTACTGAACTCAAATTGACATGAGATTAGCTTGATGACTTGAACTGTACAGGGAATTCAAACTTAATCTACATAAAGCATATATTTTATCTTGATTTCATATTGTAGAATTCAGAAAGAAAAACAAAAAAGGCTCCCCGCTCCTTCCCCTTTCCAATTTATTACGGATAAAACTTAGGTGATTGTCATTAGATTTTTCAATGAAAATAAAATATAAGCACTTTTTTCCCTAATCCAACACTACATTGTTAACTTCTTCAAAATAAACAAATTCCTCCATATGCCATAATTTTATTTTAAAAACTTGTTAGGAAACATTTAACAAACTGCGTCTAATTTTTTTTCTATTCTAAAAGAAAAAATCAATAATACCGAAAGCTGAGTGGATTGGTTAGCCTTTTCTTACATGGAATTTATTGTTTATTATTACAATTAGAAGATCATATAGTCACATCAGCTACTTAAAGTCAGGTCAAATGCACAGCAACCAGAGTTGAGCAGGACTTGTATATACATGATAATATTGGCTACGCATTAAGGAATTTTCCTCTTTTACCCACATTCATATGAGAAGGAAATCACTCATCAACCAATCCACGCGAGAAAAGAATGGCCTCTTTCGCAGTGGAGGACTTCATAGGAAGTGGAATTTTGAAGGGGTTGCTTCCAAAGTTGTTGGAAGAAGGTTGGGATGATGTACCGACAATGAAGATTATGAACTCGGAGGATATGGATGCAATACACATGACACAACAGCAAAAGGTCAGTTTTCCATATCCTTCGTCATCCTCCACAAAAACCTAAATGTCAGCTATCATTTTATCGTTTAAGTATTATTGCTATTATAATAGGGATTTATCATTTATCAGCTTTCATCCACTACAAAACTAGCCTAGTTATGACATCTGCTTGATCAGTGTAACTAATTAACAATTATGTATAGTAATCAGTTGTGTACTTCTAAGTCTTTTCCTTCTTACACCATAGGATGCACTGAGATTGAGGTCATACCTGCATGATCGTGGGTTGATGCAATACGCAGATAAGATGGAGGCGTCTGGAAAATGTCTCTCTGAACTCCTTAACTTAAGCAGCATAGATCTTTCAACCCAGTTTGTCATGAAAAGAGGCCATATTGCCCGTTTTATAGACAGAACCCGATGTGATGATTCATTTAAATTACACACAATTCCTGCTAGGAGAAGAGCCAGCATAGTTTACAGAGATGATAGTATGGCCAAGAATCTGACATCTTACGGCTCCAATAGTATGACAAGATCTTATGTAAGGAGTAATGCAACTTCTGATAAATCACTTGAGCAATCATTGGCAGATCTGAAGATTAAAGATGGATATGTCTTTAAAGGGATAGTGGCTGCAGCGCCAGCTGAGCCTAGAGCATGTGGCTGTGTGCAACCTCCTCCTGTCATTGACCAAGTAGCTCCATATGCTGCTATTGAAAATATATCAGTTCAGAAACTAACTCCAGAATATAAGATTGGGATGGAACCATTAGTGAAAATAAATACACCCCCTATGAAGGCTTCAGAACTGTGGCGAGACAAACCCGCTGTTATCCTCTGTCTCCGACGACCAGGGTAAATTCAACAACTAAAGCAATAGACTAAAATATGAACAATCTGCTCTTAATAAAGTACATGAAATCCATTTATAAAATTTTTTGTGTATAGTATGTATAATATTATTAAACAGAAGAAAGGAAGTTGATCAGATTAGGTGTTGGTTTTCCTAAGTGGAGGACTGACAAGTGAACCAAACCAATCGATTCTACAAAATTCCCATCCAAAGTAATACAATCAGAATGTCAGTTTTGGTTGGATTTGATTAGATTGGATTGGTCCAATTTATTGGAATTGGTTTTGAATGCTTCCTAGGTTTCTGTATATTGATATGAAAGTGAATTCTGCTGACAATTATGCCCCTTATACGTGGAAACAGGTGCATCATGTGTAGAGCAGAGGCACACCAGCTTTTTTCCAGAAAACCTATATTTGACACACTCGGGGTTGAACTATTTGCAGTTGTTCATGAGTACATTGAGTCAGAGGTATTAGTAGACTTCAAACATTGGTTACTGGAATCAAATCTTCCTTGCTTGACTTATTATTGTGGTGGAGCAGGTAAAAGATTTCTGGCCCAGATACTGGGGTGGCGTTGTACTTTTTGATCGTGGTAGGGATTTCTTTAAAGCTCTTGGAGGGGGCAAATTGCTCAAGGAAAAGTTCCTAACAGGATTTTTACTAAATCCCAGAGCACTTGCCAATTACAAGCGTGCAAAAGCTATAGGTATTGACCAAAACTTTAAAGGAGAAGGTGAGATAAAGGGTGGACTTTTTATAGTTGGGAGAGGAAAGACAGGCATTGCTTACCAGTTTATAGAGAGAAACTTTGGTGATTGGGCACCTCTAGCTGAAGTCATCGAGATCTGTACTCAGTTGTAGTTTATAGTTATTTGGTGTCTCTTGTACCATATCATTGTTGCTCCTCTTGTAAGATTCTCTTTTACCAAATCTTATGAACCTGATGCAGCACCAACAACAGCAAGGTCAAAAGGAATCCATGCAACCTTGGAAGGATTACAATGTTTACAATATTTTGCATTAACTGAAAGTCAGGTCCTTGTATCATCTCCAGCACAAGCAGAATTCAACTTCATTTCGAGAGACAGAAGAGTAGTAGCTCATGTAGCCTATATTAACAAATATTATCTTATACTCCAACATAAATGTTACCACTACCAGTTAGACGCATCTTTTTCCCTAATATTACAGCTCTAGCTATGTGCTCTGCGTTGGAAAATATCTACTAATTTAATGAAAATATCAACAAGCAAGAGTAACTTTAATCTGCTTTAAGACTCAACTGCATTTCATCCAACAATTTATTGTATGGGAGATTGTTCTATTAAAGGTGCCTTTGGGAGTTGTGTTGAATCCAAATGGCATCCGCATTACTTTTTCACATATTATGCTTGAGAGAACCCACAAATGCTACTTACATCTAAAGTTTCTAAAATCCTTCAGGTTAATAATTTTCAGCCAGATTCCAATGCCAAAAAAACATGCAAATCTACATGATTGACTTATAAGAATTTTTAAAAGAAAAGCATAATCATAATGTTCCAGCATGATAAAGTCTCAGTAATGATGAATCAGTCAGTTGCCATCTACTAAGGAAAAGCTTTCAGAAAATAGTATGATAAGAATTAAAAGATGACAAATAAACCATTCATATTTCAATTTAAGGGAAAAAGTCCTTTGAACGAAAAAAAATTAAGAAGGGAGGGGGCCGGAAGGGTTACAATCAACAAATTAAAGAACTATTAATTATGCAGAAAGATTGGAGAAATTAGAATTTTTGAACATTTTAAATTTTGGTGATTGATGAAATTGATATCAGACCAAACTGTAAAGAATACCTCATGAGGTAACCAGAGCAAAGCATATTTCTCTATTTTAATCGGTTGTATACATAAATATCTTTGTCCACCTGAAGTAATTATTAGCATACCAAAACAACTATTATTACTTTTTCTAGATTATCAATCATGAAAGGCACCCAAGTATTTTGTAGCATTGTCCAAGCTCAGTATGGTTACAGCTAAGTTATATGCATAGAAATAGATGAGAACTGTACAGCTTGTGAAAAACAAGGTATTTATTGTTATCTTACCATTACTATAGATACCTGACCTTTGTTTGCAGTTAAAGATATCTTTTTTAAGTAATTTTCTTCTTGTGTGGTCCAGAAACAGGACAATTATGAAGTCTCAGTTTTAACCAAACCTGTGCTTGCATGCTGAGCTCACAAACATGAGAGAAAAGGGAGGAGATGAGAGAGAGAAGTCGATGATGGCTTACCAAATTATAAATAAGATAAAGAGGAATAAACATTGATTAACCATGTGGCCCTTCTCAAGTCTGCATTGCTTGCCTTTTCTGGTTGAATTGTTAGCAATTGAGCAGCTGCTACAACAAATGCCTCCAATGACTTCTGTAAGTGGCCTTACATTCAGCATTTGTTTTGAGTCTCTTTTCAAATCAAGACAGCAAACAGCTCCAAATCAGTAATAGGGAATCTAGCTGCGATTTGGCAGCCTAAACAAAGCTTACATGATAATCGCGTTCATCTACTTAAAGAAGGTGATCTCATATACCTATTCAAAATGAGTCCTGCATTTTTCATCACTCTTCCAAATAAAGTCATCTCAAACTTAGCTTTAGAGAAAGTAAGAATCAGACCTGTCACCAGAAATCTCCACATGAACAGGTTCCATCTTTAAACAAGTGGAACCGGGCAGCATCTCGTACAAGAATCTCCCGCTGGGTGATCTTAGATATATACTTGGTGGCATTATGGCAATCCCCACAAACCCTCAGATTTTTAACTACACGTATGGGATGATCAGGAGGAATAAATATCAACCCAAAGGCAATTGCAAGCTTTTCACTATGGTGATTAAGCATCTTTATTTTCTCAGAATCATCAACGTCATGAAGAACAGAATTCATATCAGGCACATATCCCTCTTTCAACATTTTGTAGTTCAGCTTCTCAAGCTCAGAATATATCTGATCTGAAAATGGATTTGACCTATCATCAGCAGAGAAAACGTGCACTCTATTCTTATGTTTGATCCAGCTACATCCAGGTTCCTTTCTCAGTCCCTTGTCCCTCATTCCCTTTCTTAATTTGGCCACTTCTTCCCAATTTCCTTTACCAGCATAGATGCTTGAAAGCAAGATATAGCTAGCAGTGTTATGTGGCTCCAACTCCAGAAGTGACTCAGCAGCCCATTTGCCAATTTCCATGTTCCCATAGAATCTACATGAGCTCAATAAGGTTGCCCAACCAATTGCGTCAGGACAGAAAGGCATATTGTTTATAAAATTCTGTGCTTCTTCTAACTTCCCAGCTCGACTGAAGAGGTCAATCATGCATGTGTAATGATCAAGAATTGGTACAATCCTGTGTTCTTTAATCATTGATTGGAATATCTGATGTCCTTTCTCTACTAATCCTGCTCTACTGCAAGCAGAAAGAACCCCAATAAAGGTAACTTCATCAGGTTTTAAACCATGGGCCAACATGCTTTCAAATAACCTAATTGTTTCATTGGCTTTACCAAATTTGGCATATCCAGAAACCAGGGCAGTCCAAGAGACTTCATCACTGATGCTCATTTCACTAAAAAGTCGGTGGGAATCTTCAATGCTTCCACACTTGCCATATAATGTAACAAGAGCATTGGAAACAGTAATAAAGGAAAGTAAGCCTGTAACCAGAGCTCTAGCATGAAATTGGGAACCCTCTTCTAAGCTTGCAAGGTTGGCACATGAACTAATCACACTTCCAAGAGTGAAATCATCAGGTTTAATTCCATATTTCTGCATATCACAGAAGACTTTAACAGCTTCTTCGCTGTAACCATTTTGCCCATAACCCACCAACATTGCGGTCCAGGATACAACATTCTTCCGGGCCATCCTCTTGAAAACTGTTTCTGCTGATTTTATACTTTTACACTTGCAATACATGTCAACAAGAGCGCTACCCACAAATATATTATCCTTATAGTCCGTCCTAATTATATAAGCATGAACTTGCTTGCCTTCTTGCAAGGCTAGAAGACCTCCGCAAGCAGTTAATACACTTCCAAATGTGTACTGATCCATCTCTAAATTTTCCAATCTCATCTCTCTGAACAAATCAATTGCCTCTTTATCCAAACCATTTTGGGCAAAGCCTGTGATCATTGTCGTCCAAGAAATTGAATCCTTTTGCTGCATATCATAAAATAATCGCATCGAATCTTTAATCATACCACATCGTAGCAGTCCTGTGATCATAGTATTATACATAACCACATTCTTCTCAGGCATCTCATCAAAAGCCTGCCTTGCATCAGAAATAAAGCCTGTTTTCGTGTACATATCCACCAACGGACTTCCAACAAAAACGTACGACTGAAAACCAAATTTCAGTATATGCCCATGAATCTGCCGACCCAAATGAACACACCCCTGACTCGATGCAAGTATAAGCATTGTAGAGAACGTAATCCGATTCAAATTATTAGACCTGTCCTTTAACATCAAATTATAAGCCTTCACTGACTCAACAACAGAGACAGAACCAGCATACCCGGAAAGAAGCGAATTCCATGACACCACATCTCGGCTTGGCATTCTATCGAAAACATCTTGCATCTCAGCGATTTTACCTGATTTCGAATAAACAGACAGGATGGAGTTCCAAGAGTAGAGATTTGGTTCATGCATTTGATCGAACACTCGCCGCGCATAAGTAATATTGCCTAGTTTACCATATGTACTCATGAGATTGTTGGACAGAAAGGTTTCTGGGGTTTTCAAGGTTTTGATAATGTGGCAATGGAGCCTCTTTGCCTGGGCGTGATTCCCAGCTTCACAGCAAAGTTTCAGCAATGCGCAGTAGTAGTTAGAAGAAGACAACGACATTTTTTTTTTGGAACAATTCTGGCGCGAAATGAGGCTTAAGATTAAGACTTACTGACTGTCCAAGCGCGGAAAAACAAACCCGCTCCAAACCAAATCATTATTTAACATCAAAGTGACGGTGGTTCGCTTCTGATATACGAACTTGGCTACACTACCATGAACAAGACCAGTTCATGAGTGCGTAGCTCCAAGAAAGCTAGCACTGTCTTTAACGTTCAGACCACTATAACAAAACTACAAGGAAAGTCGAAAATCTACGGACATATTATTTGCACAACATATTAATTTTTCTTCGTTGGATAGCAGTGACTAGACTTTGATTATTGGATTAGATATTTAAAAAACTTAGACTTAAATTTGGTTAAAAAAGTGTGAGTATCCTGTAGAATTTTTTATTTATTTTTATTTATATTTTTTGGGTCGAGTTTATTGAGTTAAGTAAACATTTTTAAATTATGATTTACATTATTTGCTACTTAAAATTTAAAATAAGTAATATAATTAATTCTTATTATTATTTGTAATATTATATATAAAAAAATTGTAAAAATAAATGAGTTGTTATATTGGTATAAATTTTTTAGATAAATTTTTTAAAGTTATGATTAAGATTATTTGTTATTTAGAACTTAAAATAAATAATATAGTTAATTATTATTATTATTATTTGTAAGATTATATACAAGAAAATTGCAAAAACAAATTAGTTGGTATATAGGTATAAATCCTTTAGATAATGAATATTAGTTTTTATTTATTTACTAAAATATTAAATTATACTAAGTTTTTTTTAAATAATAAATTTTAAAGGTTATCTTTGGTGCATTCCCAATTTTAAATGTACCAAAGATTTTACCTAAATTTTTTTTGATTTTAAAAGTGTTGATTCAAGCTTTTAAGTTTGGGCCATACATTGAAAAAAACCCCAAGTGAAGTTTGTTATTTAAAAATAGGTTTTTATAATATATTATTTTTTTAAGGTAAGACTTATTAGACTAGACAGACATTTTAAATTATGATAATAATAACTAGATTTTGAAAATATATATATGTGTGTGTGTGATCGCGCTTGCACGCATGAGTGCATGTATATGTGTGTGTGTGTTGAATTAACAAGTAATTTATTAATTTATTATAATTAAGATTTGCATTATTTATAAATCACATTTACCTTAATTACTAAATAATTTTGCATTTCTTATCATGTAATTTTTATTTTTAACTGATTGGACTAACAAGTAACTTATAAATTTATTATTACTATAATTTGTGTTGCTTACATCATGATTACCCTAGTTACTAAATAATTTTGCATTTATTACCATATAGTTTTTATTCTTAACTAGTTAAACAAATAAATAACTTATGGATTTATTACTATGATATGTTGCATTATTTACAAATCATGTTCGCCACAATTATCAAATGATTTTGCATTTCTTACCATGTAATTTTTATTTTTAACTAGTTGGACTAACAAGTTACTTATGGATACGCAAACCATGAAAATAATAAGTTCATAAGTTATTTGTTAATCCAACAAGTTAAGATATGTAATAAAAAATATAAAAATATTTGACAATTAGGGCAAACATGATTTATAAGTAACACAAACTATGGTGATAATAAATCTATAAATTACTTGTTAATCCAACCAGTTAAAAATAAAACATATTTGATAAGAAATGTAAAAACATTTGATAATTAGAGCAAACATGATTTGTAATTAATGCAAATCATAGTAGTAATAAGTTTATAAAATACTTATTAGTCTAACAAGTTAAAAATAAAACTTACGTAATAATAAATGCAAACACATTTGATAATTAAGACAAATGTGATTTGTAAATAATACAAATCCAGATAATAATAAATTTATAAGTTACTTATTAGTCCTATCAATTAAGAATAAAAATGGCATTGTCAAAAATGCAAAAATATTTAGTAATTAGAGCTAAAGTGATTTGTAAGTAACAAAAATCATATTAATAATAAATCCTTAAGTTTGTGAGTAATTTTGTCAATTGAAATGTCATAAAATGATATTAAGTTCTTTAGAATAATTTCAAAATTTAAGATCTTTTTTAATAATTAATTGCATCTACTAATCTAAACAGAAAATTTTCTTTATTTTAATATTGCAAGCAAAATTAATTGCACACTTAAAAGATGCAGTAGTAGAAATATATAATAGATTCTTTGCTAGGTAATAAGGTGCATTAGAGAAACACTGAGTAGTGAAGTGTGTATGTAATTTATTTATTTTGTATTTTATTTTCACTATTTTCCTCCCTTTTTCTCTATCTTTCTTAATAAGTGAGAATGAAAGTTATAGTTAAGTGATGACTGATGAGGTTATTATCAACAATATATTTGTTTTTAAAATTTTGATGGGATATCTTTTATTATTATTATTTGAAGTTAAAATATGATTAATGGCATTGCCATAACATAACTTGAGATCAAAGCAATTTCATGTTTAAAGATTTTGAACAGGAAAAGACAAATTGCACGTACATCCATGTTGCTAACAAAAATAATCATATTCAGTATTAGATGTGTTTAATAGTTATAAAATGGGCTTCTAAAATATAGTCATTTTAAAAATATTTGATAAAAGGTCAATTTAAATATCAGAGAATACACTCAAAATATTTTTTTAAAAATAATCAATTAAAAATAATATTTAATCTCACATCGACATGTATATAAAATATAAATTAATTAACATAAACACTATCATAAACCTCTCAATTTTTGAAAAGTTGACAAATCATCATAACCCACTTTATCATAGGTAGTGTGTTATAGGCCCAACTCCACTCTTATTTAGAGGGCAAAACTTTTTCTATCCCCATTAAATTCTTGAATTTTTCAAGTTGAAATTTTATGATATAAAATTTGTTTATATAAAATTATAACAAGGAATAAAATGCCTAGAACAACTTATGTTATAATAAAAAAACATATGATGCTTTTTGAGCCGTATTTTTCACTTTTTTATAATATTTATAGGTACATTAATATCAATCATAAATTATATACCTAAGCCCAAAAGTGTAAAATTTACAAAATACGCATACTGTATAAATATGGTTTTTGATCCATATATAACCGAAAGAAAAAGCGCAACATCAAATTGTATATTGTAAATACTATTACATTGAAATGCATTTTAGGGACTCAAACTGAATGAGTCTAAGTTCTTCTAATTTTTTTATGAAATTTATAAATGAATGAATCCACATTCTCAATAATTTTTAAAGAAAAAGAGATAACAAGCTAGGGAGATCGTGTTAAGTCAACATAACTTGCAGGGTACACATAATCCGATGATCCGACCCACCCAATTATATTAAATTAAATTAGGCTGAGCTATAAAATTTAAAAAGATATTTTTTTAACAGAACTAAGCGAGGAGTAGTAACCAAAGTGTCGAGTTCATTAGTAACTGACTCGATTTTAATTTTATAAAAATATTTTTAATTATTTATTTCTATTTTATTTGAAATAAATTTTATTCATAATAAAATTTTAAGATATTAATTCCCTTTAAATTTTAATATTCTCCATTTTAAATCTTAATTTTTTTTATTCTATTTCCTTTCCGTTTTGACATTTTCATTTTTTAAGAAAATTTTATTAATAAAAACCTTACTTTTTGTGAATTCTTACAAAATAAACGAGACTCATTCCGCCTAAGCAAGCCATAGCCTAACTTCATCACTAAGTGGGTCAGCTTGGCTAGCAAATCTTGAAAAGATACTCCAATCATAAATTGGCCCAGAACCAGGTTTCCTTTATGGGGGAACAGGGTAACAGTACATGATGCTGAAAGCTGGGCAAGGTAACAGTACATTACGATGAGGGAGCATGGAGCTGCTAGCATTGATCAAAATAAACCCAAAAACAGGTTTCCATTCTTCTTTTCCAAATTCTTCAATCCCGCTAAATTGGTAAAAAAAACAAGCCATTTGCCTTTGCATTTTTAAGTGAATAGACTTCATATACATATATATCTTCATGCTAGGAAGCAAAGAAACATTCATCAATACTGCTCTACTTCCTCTAACCTAGAGTTAGTCCCTGCTATGGCCGTGACTAGCCTTTGAAACCTTGACATGAGGGTATTACACGGTAGAACATCATCTAGAAGGTATAATATGAGGCCTGTGACTTCAGTATATTGCCTTTCAGTTGGATAAGTCGTAAGGTTAGTCCATTCCCATCGGACTCCAGAGAACACTCGAAGTAGTGGGAAAGAAGAAGCATGGCATGAACACTGAACAATTACGCTTCAACTTTCATCTGCCCTGCTGGTACAGAACCTGAAAGATAACAGAACAAGAAAGTTAGTTTTGAAATATGTTAAAAAGAGTTATTTGTTGGTAAGGAGCAGAACATACCATCCGCATCTTGGCTACTCAGGGAAGCAGTTGTTGGAAAACTCATCTGTACTACATTGTGAAGCTCATCCTCCCATACATCAGGTAACTATTGTAAAATCACACAAGAAGATTGTAAATCAGGGTTGGGCAAATTGCTGTGGTTGCATAAGAAGGCGGATGTAGAACGTATTTGATTATGGTCCATTTAAGTTCTTCAGTTCAGTGTCACTCTCATAGTCTCATGCAACAGTCTATTGTGCATGTTGTCCTTGAATCAATTGTTTTTACTACTCTTACGGGGAGATTCTTATGTAGACTTGGTCAGTTAAATATAGATTGATCAAACTAATTATGAAATGATATGTAAGCATATCAGAGATGGTTTTCACTACAAAGTTGGCCTAAAATATTTATGTATTTTCATAATTGACTTGGTCTACATATCTTCTGTAGAATAGGTCTACCTAAGGATTTTTCATCAATATGCTATAGTATCCAAATATAAAGTATTTAAATGGTTTAAACGAAGTAACAAGGTGCTTAGGAAATAGCAGTAAATCAATACCTGACTAGGCTCTTTGAATCCTCCAGTCAAGGGTGCCAACTGTGGTGGATGAAGGGGTCTCCGAAGTATGTCAGATGAATTTGCAATTCCAGGAAGATTTGGCTGAACAAGTCCTGGTTGGGATGGGTGTAACGCAGGAAACGAAACAGGTAATTCTGGTGAAAAGCCCAGTGCAGATGACAGTCCAGGCCGTTGATGAAGAATCTGATGAAATGTTTAGATTGAATATAAAGTCAGTCCAGGCTCAAGAACATTTTACCAAGTATAAACTTCTATCCCACTGACATAGTAAAAACTTACATCTTTAGTAAGAAGTCCTTCAACATTGAAATCTAACCGTGGATTCACTGTTGCAAGTTTCATAGACAAAAACTGCACAGAGGGAAAAAAAATATAGGGTCATATTTAACTTTGATAAATGCCTTATGCAAATCATCAACTATATACAAAGGATTCTGAGATTATTTTAGATATGGTTGGCAGAGTTCATCTTGTTCCATTCATCTTCATCCAAAATGCAATAGATATACTACCAAGAAATTTTGAATTGACATAAAGGTGTATTGATACTACACAGCAAGACCAAAATATGAAGTGAACATTTTTTAGATGCATTAAGAGTCACTGGCTTAGCAAAAAGGGAGAGATACCTCAACTTGTTGCTGAAGAGATTGTACATAGTTGATGATTTCATCTAGCATCACCGCCTTGCCAGTGACCTATAAACAGCAACCAAATTCCATGTTAAAGAAAGTAATACTATGAAGTCCTTATAAGGATACAACTTAGTAAATTGTTCTAGTTTCATGTATTAGAAGCCACCTTGCTGCATCCAGGTACAAGGTCTTGAAGAAACTTCATTCTTTCACTGATCTTTTCCCTCCTTACCTGCAGTTAAAATCTATCCAATGTAAATTCTTCATCCAAAAAGTTTCCTATTTTAAATCTCAACAAACTATGTCTTCTTATATCTCACTCTCTCTGCAAGGCTATGGCTATTTGTTGCTTGACCTCGGCGAGCTCGAACATGTATGTATTCCTCCTTTGGTAGATCAGAAGTTTGAGACCCCTGTTTGGCATTCTTCCCGGAGGCCTTGGTTGTTGAAGTTGGTAGGTGGTCTCCCTTCGGTCGACTATCTGAGTTGTCCTTAGCTTCACTCAGTGGTTCAGGAGATCCATTGGCTTTATTATTTTCAGCGTCCTACCACACCCCAATAAAAAAAAAACACATGATAAGTGAGGATATAGAAGCATACACACACACAGAGATTGAAAATAGCTTACAATTACAATCATACCTGCCCATTTCTTTTCCTTTTCTTTGGGTTTACACCTTTAGTAGAAGGCTCTCCACATGTACCCTCCAACATCAGGGAATCATCTTGACCACCGGCACCATCATCACCACTAGATTGAGCTACATCAGACTCAATAGCAGACTTACCAAGAGCTTGTTTTGATTCATCTTGAGATTTCACATGCCTTTCACTTCTTTTGTCATTATTATGACCCGGGTTCCTTTTAGAAGCCTGATTCTCTTTAGCAGCCTGATTCTCCGCAGGAGACACATTTCTTGCAGCTTCACCTACTACATTCAGATCTCTATCTTGAGATTGTCCTCCAGGAACCCCACTCCTACCATTCAAACCCATTACAGATTGAGGAATCCCACATGAGTTTACCATATCACCAAAATTCCCTCCACTGAAGCTTGAGAATCTCGCAGCACGTTGAATAAAACCAGAATCAGTTGGAAACTGATGAGATAAGCTGTGGGGAAGTAGCATTCCAGGTCCATTTGGTAAGAAAGCATCCCCTTTTAACATAAAATTTGCAGGATTCCAACCCATTTCTCTTGAGAAGTCTAGGCCATCTTTTTTTATCCCAATTGTGTTTGACGGGCTACCACCATTGTTCAGGACATTAATGTCACAAAATCCCAAGTTCTGGGAGTTGCTGGCGTGGGCCCAAAAGTTTGGACCATAAGAAGAGTCCCCCATTGAAGCAGGAGAACAGGAAGAGGAACTAATAAGATCTCCTCTGCTAATATTCATCGAATTTCCAATGGGAACCAAACCCGCAGATGTATTTGCAAGATTGGCACCCCCAAATCGCCAATCAGAGGGCATACTAGTTGAATAACTCATAGGATCCTCGTTTCTATCAGGCTCAAAGTTTTCCTTGTCACCCATATCCAATAACCACAACGAGATAATTTACTACGATTCCTTTGGAACAGCTAGCAACAAAATCTGACAAAGGAACCTCAACAGAGCCCAAATTGTAGGTTATACAGCGAAAAAACAAAAAATTCAAAGAAGGGGATCACCAAAAATTCATACAAATGAACCCACAAATAAAATCTTTATACTAAATTGAGCAAGACTCTATCACAAGCTTCGACCTAGGAACTCATTTAAAATGAGATGGAAAAAAAGTTGGAAGTCTATATCTATGCAGCCAAGCAGCTAGTTTAGAAAGTAACTAAACAGACCGACCAACTTCACTAATTGAGCTAGAAGATTGCAAAAGAGCCGAAACAAAACCCAAGTACCCAAAAGATGGTACTTGAGCAACTCACACGAGTATAGCGGCTACCATTTCCAAAGCTACTCCTGAACTTGGAAGTACCCAATTTCATAAAGAAGCCCCCACAAGAGAGAGAAGCTAGAAAAAGGGTGTTCAAAGAAGAGCTGAAAAAAGTCCAAGGATGCAGTCAATTATGCAAAGAACATTGATTTCAGTATAATAAATACCCATTCAAACCCTAGTCAGAGCTTGCAGAACCCAACTCTGAAAGAGAGAGAGAGAGAGAGAGAGAGAGAGAGAAACCCAACTAAAAGTGGGAAGAGAAAAAGATACCCATTCTTGATTCTGTGCTACTTTTGGTACTCTGGCCTTCCATCCAAGCCTTTTTACTCAGCAACTTTATTAAATTTGGGCTTCTGTGTTCAAACCCTTCCTGTTTTCTTGCTAACAAACCTGATATTCACTGTCCAGAGCCAGGGAGAGAAATCCAAAGCTTAGGCTCTAAGAGAGAGAAGGACGAGTTAGAAGAAGGATTTATAACAATACAGCTCACAAAACCACTGTGTATTATGAAAGGAGATTGCAAAGAAAAAGAGGAATGGCAAAGGCCCTGCATTTATACCCACGCTTCCATCAAAAAGAGCGCTCTTGATGATTAACCACCGCCACTGCTACTGTGAAATATTAACTTTTATTGGAAAAAAAGAAATAGTTTGATCATTATTATTTTGCTTTATTTTTGTTTATCAATTTCGAAAAACTTGCTTTTGTTTTGTGGACTCATTGAATGTTCAATTTTTTTATTGATAATCATAACAGTTTGAGGAGGTTTTTCTTTTATCTTATTGCGTTGTCCTTTAATTACACCTTGAAAGAAGAGCCTAAGATGTTTAATAAGTGGTTTGCTCAAGGTCCAAAATCTAGCTGGTTACTTGTAGCATTAAATAATTAAGGCAATAAATCAAGGCTACATAGGCTTGCAATAAAGATTGTAAGAAAATTTCTAAGTAAACTGTTGATTAAACTAATTTAAATAGGTATATAATTATATTTGACAAACCATTTTGAAAAAAATTCTTAGGAAAATAGGGTCACACATAATTTATAAATAATAAACATTTGCACATATTTTGAAGTCTGTTCTACATTTGTGACTAGTATAATTTACATATTTTTGTGAGACTGAATTACATGATTTTGCTTTAAAGTTTGGCCAAATTACACTTAGCAGACTTTTTTTTACTTCAAAAATATGATTTGACCTCTCTAACAATTGTCATATAATACAATAATCTTAAACACCATATACATACGTTATGCCAATAAAATTATTTTTATGCAAAAAATGAGTTCTTTCCAAAACATGAAATTACTTTCTAATTACATTGTTTGTTATATTTATGTCTATACGATTCGTGTTACATGTTTATTAAAATAATTTCTAGCCAAAGTAGTGCATAACTATGATGTTAGACTCTAACTTGATGTTGTAATCTAATTAAAACCAGTTAAGTAATTTCACTTCTAAAAGGAACACATATTATGTAAAAATAATAATCTTATTTATAGAAAATCAATAATATAAAAAATTTATAATATATATAAGAATAACTTAATGATATTTTGAAATAACTTAATCAAATGTTTTAAAACACCCAATATAACTTACTTTTTGTAAAAAAAAAATAAAATTGCATATTAATATAGCGATATGAAAACGACTATTTGCTTAAATATGTATATGAGATGTACGTCAGAATCTGTGGAAATATTTGGGGTTAGATGCATTGTCTGAGGTTTAGACATAAGAATAATAAAAGAAAAACATGCAATGTCTAAGGTATATGCCATGGTGACAACCTCCCCATCTTATTCATCATACTCTCTTGTTTGTTTGTATGGTCTCCCCAGACAAAGAAAGGCAATAGTTTCACGTCTTAATGTCCATTGAAAATAATTGAAAATATCTTTTCTTTGTTCTCTGAACAGTGGACAAACTATAGTGCTTGGTTGGTTCATGCATGAAAGCTCCATCCCCAGAAGATTTCAAAGACTTTAATTGGTATATGTCTTTTTTTAAAAAAGGCATGCATGCATGTATGACGATCTATGAGAGTTCAAGGTGGATTGTAATTAAAAGGAAACACTACCTAATTCCTCTGTTTCTTTTTGTCATATTTTTATTTTATGTTTAAATTGTTGTAGCCAAGCCTGGTTATGATGTGCCTAGACAGTATTTTACTTTTTTTTTTTTAATTTTGATTATTTAGGAATTATTTGATTGGAACCAAAATACTTAGGATCAAATCGACACTGAGATAAAAGGAATTGCCATGTAAGAACAATGACAGATACGAAAATTTAGATAATTCAACTTTTTTTTATTTCTTAAAATAAGAGACATATTCTCTCAATTTATATATCCCATAAAAATTACGAAGTGATAATGAAATTATATATATATATATATATATATATCACAAGACAATTAAATAAAATAAAAAATAAAAGTACAATTCTTGTCTTTATATCTTTAAATCATAATCAATAATATTTAATGTGTTTGGATTAGAATTGTATAAATTAAATTTTTAGATCAATATGAAATATTACAAACTTGATTTTAATTAAAAGCGAGTTTTATGTTTGTGATTTTTATTTAAATTTTTTACATAAAAGATGATTTTTTTTCATTTATCCAAAGTAAAAGTAATATTTTTATTTTTATATAAATGCGGATTTCAAAGACAAAAATAATTTGAAAAGAAATCAAACTCCAAACTAAATAAGATTATTTGTAATATAAACTTATGTCTTGATTAAAAATTAAACCTCCTAAACGCCAACTACAAAGTGCTTGTGAGAATATCCATGGGAAAAAGAGAATATATATTATCCTTATCTACTTCCATAATCCTGGAGTGCCCACTATACAAAACATTAAACATTTTTCTTTTGGCCTGAATATCAGGCATTAATATAACATCATAACTACAACTTGCAAGTTTTCAAGTTTTTAAGTTTTGTTTTCTAAGAAAAGTCTATTGTTTTGGAACGAGGAGCTGAAAAATAGATTGTCCATGAAAGGAGAAGTAGAGGTCAAAAAAAGATTAAAAAAAGAAGGGATAGGGAGAGTCAAGAAGACAGCATTTTCAAGTAAGGTTGTTGCTCATTTCTACAGAGTGTCTCTTCTCTTTCCTTCACGTCATTATTTGTTGGCTTTGGGACTTGCATTTGCAAAGCCCTAAGCTTTAGAATAATGGAAGCTCTTTTTACACGGCCATCCATTGTAATAAAAAAATAATAACTAAAGAAGCATTTTTTTTTTTATTTGTTGTCGTACATATAAATGTTTAATAATTGAATTAGATAGAAGAGTCTAAAACATAGCTAGAAAGTCATAACATTTATGTTTAATATAATTTAAATATTTTTTTACAAATATTGTATAGTTGCAAATGACATAGAAATTAGAAAATTTTATTTAATAATAATTATTATATTAGTTAGGATATTTTGAATATGATCATGATGAATTCATTCCAATATTTTGTAATCTCTTGGTTTATTGATAAATGAATATGATATCTTATATTTCATTTGCATTATTCAAATTTCTTGTCAAATCCAAATATAGTTTAATTATGATAAAAAAAATCAAATGTTCCACTTCAACTATGACCAATTTGTAACCTAACCCTGCTAACTATAAAATGCTAAATTAATACCCCCTTCAATTATAACTCATATACCTTCATTGCATTATCATATATCTTCATATAAATCAATTTTCCTCTATTAAGTTAACAAACTTTTCGTGTTAAACTCCACTTGTGATTTGGTACTATTTTGCTAGCAGGAAATGACACTTGACACAGTTAATTCCTTTTTAAAAAAATTCATAATTTTCCATATGAAGACTGTTTCAGCCTCCCTTCCGCTGGATTTTTCTTCTTTCCTTCAAAATAAATGCCTAAATATGTTGTTTCTAAATCAGAAAAATAATATTTGTTAACAAGAAAATAAGCAGGTGAATTTAAATACAAACATGTAGAAGTGCAAAATAATATTTGTCAGCTGTTATAGTTCAAAGATATATACACATAGATGATAATTAGGAGAGTACTTACATTTTAATTTCACCCTTTCTTGTTTGTAACTTGCTAATATAATATCACACCGAATACAAATTGTTGCATTAAAAAAATATTCTTAGAAAAGCCTGTTTTTCTTTATTAATAATATATGCAATCTTGTACATGAGTGCATAGTATGTGAAACCATGGACAAACATGGTGAAGGATAGAATCCCAGGGAGAAAAGATTATAATAAATCTCCACACCCATAAAGAAAAGGGGAAAAGGGATTAGATTCCTTGACTACTGCAACTCCTCCAAAGTTTTGTACTTTTATTTGTACAATATTTAGTTATTATTTTAAATATTATGATAATTTATGTAAGGGAAAATTATACTTTTGTTCTTATAGTTTTAGCTAATTTTTAATTTGTTTCATACAGTTTAAGAACTTTTAATTAGCTACTTAAAGTTTATAAATGTTGATTTAGTCCTTGTTTTGTTAATTTGATTAATTGTATTTTACTCTGAATATATATATATATATATATATATATATATGATTTAGGCTAACTGAAGAAATAAAAATAGATGATGAAATAAAATTAACTCATATATATATGAAAAGTATTGCTGAAATATAATCATAGGGACTAAATTAAAAATTATTTAAAATTTTAAACTGTAAGAACCAAATTCAAAATTAAATGAAACTACAAAAGAACCAAAAGTAAAATTTTCCCTTTATTTAATTTTATACAACATGAGAGCTTCGTAATGCAATGTTTATTTGGTAGAAAAGATGACAGCATTTGTTATATATATAAAGCTAAAAGGCGAATTGAGTTAGTCAATGAAGTCTTTTATTTAATTAATAAATATACTTTAAAGTTTTTATATTTAATTTTTTTTAACCTGAAATGTCCTTGTTTCCACACTTAGGTTGATCTAAGCGATAAATTTATCAAAAAAATTATTTTATTTAACCTTTTATTGCTAATATGCGAATAAGAACAACTCTTACCAAAGATAAAAAAGAGGGCAACTCTGTTTTGTAGAATAGTATAGGAGTTTCTGAACACACACACACACACACACATATATATATATATGTGACTAATAGTGAATGAAATTTTCACAAAAGAG
Organism: Delonix regia; assembly: GCA_037074485.1. Taxonomy (NCBI): domain Eukaryota; kingdom Viridiplantae; phylum Streptophyta; class Magnoliopsida; order Fabales; family Fabaceae; genus Delonix; species Delonix regia. Next base: position 24,832,421 of record CM073457.1, read on the forward strand.
CTAATAATTGGATGTTTTACAAATTAAATTATAGACACATTGGAGTGACTCTTATATAAAATTATATATATGTCGATCACACAAACTAATTATAACTTTATCAATTTTAAAAAATAAAATTTTTATCTTTTTATGAAATTTTTTAAAATTATTTTCTAAATATGACCATCCTAAATATTATATCTTGTATCCTGGTATTTTATACGTACGTAATGTTGAATATACTACATATCAAATGTGAAATAAAGTAAAGCAAACGCCTATAACGAATTTCTATGGTATACTAATATATAATTAAGTTAAATTAAATTAAATTAAATTAAATTACTAATTTTTTAATTAGATGGAATCTACATGGCTAATTATTTTAATGATTCATCATATTTTATAATTAAAGAAGCCCTATTGGTTGGTGCCATACATCTAAGTAAACAATATATAAGTGGTAAAGAACTTTAGAAATAAAATATTAAGTATACTTAAATTAATAGTGTAATTAGTGAGAGTTGGTTCATGGTTGGCATGGCTCTTCTTTTGGGAAAGTTAAAAATTAAGCAACCAATTCCATCCAAATCCAAGGTGATATAGCAGTTTGAGGAATCGAGATCTCTTAAGCAGAGCTTTTCCAATTCTTTAAGCTCAACCTAACACTTGCATAATTGATCCCCCAAATTAATTTGTATATATTATATATATAGTAATAATTATAGTATTCATCATGTCCTTAAAAATATTATTCTATGTCTTGGGCTTTTATTTGACCAATGGAAGCATGTTTGGAACTTTTCAATTACGTAATTTAAATATGACAGCATGTATGTCAAAATTTATCATAAATAAATAAATAATTGAATGTAAGTATATGTCCTGAATTTTAAATGAAATTGTTTATGTAAGGAAAATAGGAAAAAAGTCTTTAGGTGTAATATAATGATTAAAAAGATGCTTGTAATTAATTTAAAAAAAGTCTTAAATTTAGTATGTCTCTTGTAACAGTAAAAACTTGAACACTTTTTTTTTCTTTCTCTAGAGATGATTTATTTATATGGTCCTCTCCTCTATTATGAAAATATAGACAAATTTTCTTGAAGCTAAAATATTAATAAAATAATCTTAAAAAAATATTAGTTATATCTTATCAAAATTACTTTTCGACTTTTATTTCATTGTTATTTATTTTGTATTAAAAAATATAAAATTAAAATTATTCTAAATTTAGAAATCTGACTACTTTCATATTGATAAAAAAATATTTAACTTTCACTAAATTATATAAATAATATATATAAATGTATTTTAGTTAAAATGAGCATTATTATAATGCACCTTTTGTTACAGGAGAGTTTAATATAACTAATGTATTTTTTATTTTAAAAATAGAAAATGCAATTTTTTATATTAAAATGGGCCTGTCATTTGAACAATTTTAAAAGGGAGAATCATAATACCCTTGAATAAAGGAAGCTTCCTTTTTTCCCCTTCTTAAATCTCTTTTTTCCTCTAGTAAAAATATGATTGATTGCAAATGCTCTTGCAGGAGGCAAGAGGATTATTCAATAATTCGTCAGATGGAAATTTCATTGTGAATCAAAGGTTGATTAATTGGGCATTTTTTAAAATAAAAAGCCTCAATTAGGCTCTTCTTAATGATTCATCTTTAGGTCCCCTCATATTCAGGTGTTCATTACTTGAATATGGCCAAAGCTGATTGCTTATTGATTATTATTTTCCATATCCATCTCTTAATTATTGAACAAAAATGAAACTGAACGCCATTGAAGGATACCATATTAAATCAACAAGAAAGCTTGTTGTTGAGAGTATCTTGCTGCAAAATGGTATGATGCATATTCCTAAAAAAAGTTGTATGAATTTCATGCAAGCATGCATGATTGCACACAATGATGAGACTTGTATTATTACTCAAACTTTTCTGAGCTCCCTTTTGGATCACTTCTGGCTATATGCTGATTCCTGAGAAAAAAGGAAGAAAGAAAAACTAACCTTTTCAATTTTGCAGATGCACTATTGAAAATGCAATGATCATCCCTGTACTTTCTTCCTTTTCCATTTTCACCTCTTCCTCTATTACTCTCGTGTGAAAGTAGAAATGGATTTTGCATTTGAAAATTTAATATAAGTAAATTTAATAAAATGTAGATTATTATATGAAAATTCAATGATTTAAATTTTAAGAAATTATTAAAGACTATTGAATATTTACTAAAATCTGAGCTATTTAATAAAAAATTCAAATATTGCGAAAGTAACGTAAGATATGGGACCCTCCCCTTAGCTTTCAACAATTTTCTGCTCTTCTCAGCTCCGAGTGCCTTGCAAGTGTCTCAAGATATTTATAGGTGGACAAATTAAATAATAGATGGATATTTCATACAATAATATTACATAAATTGAAAATATCTAAGTAATTATTTGTAAGTGAGTATGTCAAATTTTGATTTATATAAGATAATTTAGTGCCAGATGAATAAGAAATTCATAAACTTATATATACAAAATTTCCTATAACGTCACACTGGTGTTATAGAGCTTAGCAACCCCCATGCACATTTGCATATTGGAGTGATAAGCTCTTACCTTTTTTTAAAAAAAAAAAATTAAAAGACCAAAGATACATCGACATTAGATTATTCCCTCATATATCATGTATTTTATGAGAGAAATGACATAAATACTTTTACATAAAAAATTATGAGTCAACTTGATTTTGTCATGCATAAAAAAATTTACCTATCTCTTGTCTTAAAAATAATATTAGCTAAATTTATTAAATACTAGCTGCTGGTTTAAAGGCATTTTTAATATTTTGATTATAACAAACATTTTTGAATCAAGTGATTTATGAAAAGGGTAATTTCGTTATTTTACAAATCATAGTCAAAATCAAATTATTGAAAAATATTTTACTTGGGCAAATAATAATTTAATATGAAAGTTTAATGGGCTGAAACTATATTTTAAAATAAGCTTTTAGTAAGTCATAAGTTATTTAAAGAAATATTTAAAGGAACTTGATCTAAAAGGACTTGGTATTTAATGTAAGATCCTGCTTTGAAGAGATTGTATAAAGGATTCCAATTTCAAACACACTTCAAATTGAAGCACGTTAATAAATGTTTATTAACGTATTAATTTCGATTATTTATATAAATTTACTTCATTAATCACTGTAAACGTGTGTTCTAATGTTTTGAAAGTGAAGAAGGAAAATGCTTCCCTGTTAGGAAACAAAAAAGAGAAGTTTTTGATAGAGATATTGAATTTTTGGCCTTCAAATCAACTTAAAGAGCATATTAAACATGCGATGAAAAGCTTATTTTGGCAAGGTGTTACTTCATTCATGAGCATGATTTAAGCCTTATCAAGTTTATTTTCCCTTGCTTCATTCATGAGGATGATTTAAGCCTTAACTAGTTTATTTTGCTGTGCTTCATTCATGAGGATGATTTAAGACTTAACTAGTTTATTTGTTGCACAGGTCTTAAAGAAAATTAATTTGTTTTATTATATATTAATACATTTTAAATTAAGTGTTTATAAATGTTAGTAATAAATTAAATTTAGTAATATATTATAATATAAAAAAGAAATGACAATAATTGATTCATTAAGAGAGCATCATCATAAATCATTCAATTATATATTATTTTTTTTTATTTTAATTTTGAATCATATCAAGTTATATTTATAGTTCATTATTAAAAAATTTAAGATACAGTTAATTAATTAATTTATTATTTTTCTCATTGACTGAAAAAATTTTTAAATTTCAAAAAGTTCATAATATAAGAGGTGATTAATTAATTTATTAATTTTCATGTTCATCTAAAGAATTTTTTGACTTCAAAGAATAATTAATTAATATTTTTCATTCATTACAAAATATTCTTCAATTTGAAAAATTTTCATTTTAAGTGGCAGTTGATTAATTAATTAATTATTTTATTATTTTTTCATTGACTACAAAAAACTTATGTAAACTAATTATTTTATTTTATTTTTGTTGATTACAAAGAAGTTACATACTTAAAAAAATTCTTGATATATATATGAAAAAGATAAAAATGTTATCGTATGAAGAGTTAAAAGTTTGATTAATAAAATTTTTTTATAAGTCAAAACAAAATTTCCAAATTAAATAGAGCCTAATTATATATAACATATATAGATTGCATATTCCTACTCATTTCAATTACAATAGTTATATACTTACATATGAAGCTGCATCATAAAGAAGAGAATAGATGAAGAAAAAACGCAGAACTATTAAGTCAGTTTAGGCCTCTTCACATTGGACTTGGGCTTCCTTTAGGTTGCTACCTGATGTGGATTGGACCTTCGTGTTGCGCCTTGGGCTTTATCCTTAGAGTGTGGCCTCATCTTACCTTCGACAATCAACTACTAAACTTGCCGGCAAAGGAGCTTTTTTTATTTCTTTTTTACTTTCTCCTTTTCAATTTATGTGTTAGGTAAACCAAATAATTTTTTAAAAATTAATTTAATAATTAATTGCTTCCCCTTCACAAATTATATATCCCCTAACCTGTTTTTAATAGAAAATTCAATCAATTAGTTCTTATAATTTATCTCAATTTATAAATTGGTTCCTCTATTTTTTTTTTTTTTTTTACATTACTCCTTACACTCTCAATCATTTGCAAATTCAGTTGTTGTTGTTGTTGTTACACCCACCTCTAACATCGTTTGGTTTGACTAATGTGGCTGACACGGATTGCAAACATGGAAGAGGCCACTTCGTTGGATGATGGGTTTTGGCTAACGTGGTTGTTGCTACTACTTCTTCTTCCTAGTCTTATCCTTCCATTGGATATGAAAGGGTAGTTGGCCCTTTAATTTCTTATCTTAACTCTCAACTCTAAAAAAATATTAATTAATTTTAACATACTTATTTATGTGGTAGTTAATTTCATATTTTAATCCTAATAAAACATTCTTTAACCGATTTTTATTTTAAAATAATTTTATTAAAATTGAAACACTAAATTAAATTACTATATATATGTGTTAGAGAATTTTTTTGAGTGACCCTTTCCATTGGATATGGTAGCCTTAACTAGTGGCCAGTTGCCTATGCAATTTTTTTTAATCTCAGTCCCATTAAAAAAGCACAGTTTCAATATACTTACGCCATTCCTCTATATCCCTATGCTAGTCATCCTCGTTCTTACATTCCCGAGTCATTTGCTTGTGAAAAACCAAAATCAGAAGTCAAAGAAATAGCTAAGTGTTGTGGAAAACAGGGGGGCGGGGGCGGGGGGTGGGGAGGACACCATGTTATTAGAAGAAGAAGAATCAATGGAGTACCATTTTCAGCTCAGAAAGAAACAAAAAACGGGGGGGACAATGTAGAAGAAGGCAACACTGGAAAGTGAACCGAAGAACAGGGCGGACCATGGAACCGAAGAAAAACTGGAGAGCTGAGAAGGCGCAGTGAACAGAAATCAGGGACTTCAAATTTTCTTTTGTTAATGGGTTACAGTTTTTTTTAAGCAGAAAAGAAGAAGAAAAAAAAAAAAAACTCGTCCTTATCTAATTGGCAGCTTACATGGTATCTTGAGTCCTCATCGCTATCTGCTTCACAATACATTAAAAAAGAGTTGGGAATTCAAGGACCGTATTGAAAAAATATAAAAAATATAAGGCGTGATTTGGAAAAAAACTAAAGCGTAAGGACCAATTCACAAATTCAGGTGAAGTGTGAAAGTTGAATAATTAACTTTTTCTATTATTATTATTATTATTATATACACACATATGTCAACAAACAATTATTAGATACCTTATAAATAATTCAAAATGATTAATTATGAGTGAAATCCGACTAATTTTAATTTACACCTATTTTTTTGCTCAAATATTTTTTTCTCCATATTTTTAGATTAATGATATGATTTCAAATTAAGTTAAGCAATTTTTTTCTTTTCTTTTATTTTATTGTAAATTCATATGCTTCATTTTTTTTTTTTTCCATTTTCAACTATGATAGGGCCTTAAGCCAAAAAAAAAAAAAAAAAGCAAAAAAACGAAGTAGAAGAAATCGACATGGATTTCGTACAGTAAGGCAAAATACTATAGATTCTCATGTAACAAAATCTTAGCCATTCGCTTGATCGAATTGCCATCCACATGCTACGTCTCCCTTAGCCTTAAAACGCATTGTTTTGAGTAAGTGAAACAATACTTTTTGAGGCATTTATTTTTTAGAAAATCGATGCCTCAAAATGATGTAGTTTCACTTACTTGAAAAGGTGTGTTTTGAGGCAGCAGTTTTGAATAATGCTAAGACGCGAAACTCATCGTTTTGACGATGTTCACCAGTTTATGTTGTGCTCCAATGTATGCTTCCACCATGAAGAATAAGGCAAAATGATCAATGAAGCATCGAGTGATGATTTTGCACCAAAAGTTTTAGCATTTGGAGAGACCTAAAACTCAAAAAATGGTGAAAGAGATATGTAGAAGGGACATCTATCATTTCAGAGGCAAAGAGTGTATGCATCTACAAGCCTCTTGCAGTGATTCACTGAGCACCTTGTTTTTTGTCATAAGAGGTTGACATTGTCGACAGTTGAGTTTGACAATAGAGGAGGAAGGAAAAATGTGCAATTTCAAACTACATTGATAGGTTTGATTTCCATGAACTGGTTTGTAAACTGTAGACAATGAAGAATCATGAATGAAAATCAAATAATAAAGAATAGCATGGAATATGGGTTTATTGATTTGTGTTTATACGTAATATGAAATTGAATGATTAATTTGTTGTCTGGGTTGATTTGTTTTTTGTATTGATAACTAGCCATAGGAATGTATATAGGTTGATATATAATGAACCCAATGACCCACGTTGATGGTAAAATTTATTGGTTTAACTTGTGTTTAAGATAGGGTAAAAATATTTATATTAATACAATTTATTGATTTAGCTTGTGTTTAATAGAAATAGACCTAATCATAATTTAAAAAGCCGCTTGGCTTGAAAAGCTCGAATGAATTTTTTTTAATTATTAAAAACTTATTATATATGTAAAAAAAAACTTAGTATAATGTGACATTTTTTTATAAAGAAATAAAAACTAATGCCTTTTATTTAAAGGATTTATATCAATGTAACAACTCATTTATATTTACAACTTCTTTATATATAATCTTACATGTAATAGTAAAAATTATTTATGTTATTTATCTAAAATCTTAAGTAATAAATTGATTTGACTTTTTTTTTAAAAAAGCTAGATTGTCCTGGCCTGAAAAATATGGATAAAAGTATGAATACGAAAACTTAATTAAAATACAAGCTTGAGCTTTTTTTTGAGCCCGAATTCGCGCCCAATTTTTAAAGCCTGACTAAATGATCAAGTCTAAATAGAAGCCTCTTTTCTATGGTGTTTAATTGAAGCCTCTTTTTTGGGTTAATGGTTTAGTTAAACATTGCTTCATATTACAATGATAAGCCACATTTTACTACTTGTTTTGATGTTATATTTGCCTGTTTGATTTAGGCATGTCCAGAATTTGGATCCAAATGTTTCTATTGGAGTGAAACATCTAGGGTCACTCATTCAAAGAAGGGAATTGGAGCTCAAAGAGTAAAAAGCTTTCTCTTTTATCATTTGAGTATATTATATAGTATATAGAGGCAGGAGGACTTGGAAAAGTGATAATGGATCATGATAGGTTAGTGTTATAATCTTGAGTGATGGTTTATCCATATGTATCTATTATTATACGATGTTTTTAACTATTCTTTCTTGGTGGATTGTAGAGAATCATGAGTATCTACTACTGACTTAACTGATGCTTAGAATAATGAATTTGAATAGAAGCCAAGAGTTAGAATGAAGTTTGACAATGTAGATGTAGCTTGGCAATTCTGGACTGAATATGATTCACGAGTGGGATTTGGAGTGAGGAAGCAATACCTGAATAAAAAGAAGAACAATGGATGTGCGACTTTATGCAAATTTCTTTGTTATAAGCAAAGAACTCGGAGGGCAGACAAACGAGACACTCTGGCTACTAATCATCGGCTTGATATTAGAACTAATTGTCAAGTAAGGGTTAATCTTGTAACAAAGAGGGGAAATTGGCGGTAAATGATTTTATAGATAGCCATAATCACCTACTCTACCTATTGGATACAACACATATATTGACATCCTTTCATAAGATATTTGAAGTTTAAACACATAAGATTAAACTAGCAGAGGACTCAAGATTGCAATAGAAATTGACATTTCAATTGATGAGCACACTCTCAGGTGATAGAACCAATCTTGGGTTGCCCTGTGTGGATGCGAAAAATTATTTGGGATCAAGAAGACAATGTAGCATGGCTTATGGGGAGGTAGGGTGTTTGATGCAGTATAACGACAGTTGTTGGATAACCTTTTATTCTTTCATGCCTATCAAGTGGATACTGAAAAACAAATAACAAATGTTTTTTGGGTCGATGCACAAATAATAATTGACTATGAATATTTTGGTGATATGATCTGCCTTGACACCATTTATTGTATTGATTATGCATATAGACCACTCGCATTGTTTTCCGGCTTCAACCATTACAGGCAAACAATTGTCTTTGGAGTGGCACTCATGTATGATGAAATTGCAAAATCATTCAAGTGGTTGTTTGAAACCTTTTTGGAACCCCATGACAAAAACAAAAAAAACCACATACCATTTTTACTGATCAGGACCAGGCTATGGCTAAAGCTTTAGGTAAGCTTTTTACTTTCAATTATTACATATATGCAATGATGTTGAAAGTGCTTGTTTGAGACCTTTGTAATTGTTGTTGTAGGTTTGGTAATGCCAAATACTTACCATGGACTATGTACATAACACTTAACCATTAAACACTTAGGCAATTTGATGAAAGATGACTCTCATGTCATAACTGACTTAAAAAAGTTAGTGTACAAGTATGATGAAGAAGACCAGTTTAAGGCAGCTTGGGAGATAATATTCCACAAATACAATGTCCTCGATAACACTTAGTTAAAGTCCATGTACGCCATTCGGAAAAAATGGGTAGCATGTTTTATAAAGCATGCTTTTACATTAGGCATACGAAAGCACACAACTGAGTGAGAGCTCAAACTCCAACTTTAAAACCTGTATGAAACCAGATGTGAGAATTGCACAGTTCTTTAAACTATTTAAATGAGTGGTCAAGGATAATGGTACAACGAACTAAAGAGTGAATTTGATGCTTGACATAAGATTCCAAGGTTGAATTGTCAGTATTCTTCCATTTTGAAGCAACTTGCAGAAGTATACATATTACTGATGTCTGACTTATTCCAAAAGGAATTTGACATGTTATTTGCTATCACAGTAAGACATCAAAATGAAACTCAACTCATATTTGAGTATGTCTTATCTGTGACTAACCAAGACGAGGAATGGCGAGTCATATTTGATCTACTTAAAAAAAAATGTATATTGCAATTGTAAGAAGTTTGAAACCCTTATAATATTGTGTAGCCATGTTTTAAAAGCTTACATTGTCTTAGATGTTGAACAAGTGCCAGACAAGTATGTTTTAAAAAGATGGACAAAGAATGCATGAAATGGCGTTGTTCATGATGTGTGGGGGAAGGAGATTGAAGGAGACCTAAAGTTGGCTAGTACACGACGATATAGGCAATTATGCTCTAAGATGATTATAGTAGCCGCTGAGGTTGCTACATGTGAGGAGTTGCACTCCTTTATTGATAAATGTATGGATGATGTATACAGGCAAGTGATGGACCTTTGTTTGAATGAACGAATTGTTAATAAAGGTTTGCATGATGTCAATCCAGACACAATCCCAATACTTGACAGTGTAGTTCAATCGCGAGGATTAAAGGTGCGAATTGGGTCCAACAGACATAGTTGAATGAAGAGTTGGGTTGAGGTTCAGGCCAATAAGAAAAGGAAGGCTTCAGTTGATGTCAGAAAAATAAATAGCATGGGGTATATGAGCCATGGTTTCCATGCATTATGTCACATATGATCATTATGTACTGTTACTAACTTGCGATCATTTTGTCTTTGTTGGAAAATCAACCATCTAGCTCACAGTTATGTAGAGTCTTATGTTCAGCTCCTCTAGTATCATATGACAATTGTCAAACAGATGGGAATGAATTTAGTTTCACCCAAGTTTTATTGGTAGGTGTTATTCACGAGTTTTTAAAGTGTATTTAAGGTTAGTGCTCTAATTTAATTGTGTTTACTTACTATGTTATACAGGAATCGATGGAGGTTGCCACACAGTCACTCTTAGATTAAGACATATAGGGTGATTTGAGCACTTTTGGTTTTTTGTCTGTGCTCACCACCTTGATTTTTTTTGGGTAGGACAACACTTGTATTTAGTAGGGTTATCTATCAATTGTATTTTGTTGGGGCACTGATCACTTTGATTTGAGTACTTGATGTTTTATGTCCGTGCTCATTACTTTGATTTTTTCGGATAGGTAACAATTATATTTAGTTGGGGTACACATTACATGTATTTAGAAGGGATAATTATCACCTATAATTTTTTGTGCAATGATGTAAGTAATTAAAAAGATTGATATGTATTCCTTCAAAATTCTCAAATACATGATTATTATCTGTTACAATATTACATTCTAGCATGTTCGCTCCTAATCTGGAAGTAATTTCAAACATTACAGCTCTTTAGCACAACCTATTACAATTTACATCATGCCTATTCCTACTTAGTACAATACATTCAAGTTTACATCACAACATGTTCACTGCTTCATATGCACTTTCTCTTCAAATTTGAATATAGCACTACTTTTCCAGTTATATTTGTCATGACAATTTGCATCACAGTGAAGCAATCCAGTGTGGGAGACTCTTTTGTTAAAGTAGGAGAAGTCAATCATTTAATGCTCTATAAATCATTAACCCAGTACGAAGTGCAGCTCCAATACAACAATGGTATGCTCATTCACTCATTCACCTGGTTATAAAGATATGTTCAAATATGTTCAAGTATGATCAATGTCAGACTTGGGGCATTTGTTTAGATATGTTCAAATATGATCAATGTCAGACTTAGGGCATTTATTTAGATATGCTCAAATATGATCAGTTTTAGAAATGTTCAAGTCGGAAGTAATTTTAGGAAAGTTTAAATACGATCAGTTTCAGATTTGGGAACTTGTTTAGATATGACCATATATGATCAGTTTCAGCATTGTATATGTTCTGCAGCCAATACATGTATGGATGTACCAAGATACATTTCAAGCAAACTCAGTCAATGAAAATTGAAAAACAAATAAGACCAAAATTACTTAATCTATGGCAGTTTTATGTTTAGCTTGAGCAATAAGTTTGTTATAGACAATCCATAGAAACCAAAATTTTCAATCCTTTGAAATTTAAATCTATATATCAGACTATTAGGTAAGAAAAATATGAGTTAGACGCTGATTTGACTAGCACATGTTAAATATCGCTATGTACAATTTAAACTGAAATTTCACCCAGTGTCCTTGCTATTTTTAAAACTTCCAAGAATTTTCATAAGTAGCAAATAACTAAACCAATGCTCATCTTATACTTTGCATTACAAACAAAGTAAAGGAAAATAAAATAAAATTATATGCTGGCCAAAAAAGAAAAATAAGATTATCCGTGGTGTTGAGATAAGAAAGTAGCATGGAATGATTTGTTTCATTGTAAGTAATTATGCATATACAGTATGTACATCTAACAAATAAACAGAACTAACAAAACAAAAATGCATATACTTCATAAATAGAATTGCAGCAATAATATCGAATTACATAACAGATAAAGGTATGAGATTAAAAAGCTAATTCTCATGGAAGGTTAGTCCTTGATACTCAGATACTCTACATAATCAATTATTAAATACAATGCAAAGCATCAAGAAGTAACACAATAGTATCCCAAGTTTTACTTCCACTTAAATTTAGTGCAAAACCATTGGTAACAGATAACAAGATCTATCAACCAATGAAAGTTAACTTGATTAAAAATAAAGCCCAATATTAATATTAGAGCCTAGTTCTCAAGACCAGTTTTGTTCAATCATGCATACTATGTTCTAATTTTCTATAAGCTCATTCTTATCATTCCAACCAAATCTCCAAGAAATCAATAGTAAGGATAAATAACATTATAAACATGGCTAGCACAAGACTTCAAGATTGGACCTTAAAGCCTTTCAGGTAGAAAAATGACATATGAGGAACTAAGAATGTAAAATTAAATAAATAACTAAATAAAAAAGAATGAATAAGAAACAAGCATAAAGATACAAAAAAAAATTGTAAATTTAGGAAAAGGAATTGTCCAGGCAATCAATTTAAAGTATAATAAATACCCAATACCCAGGCAGTCATTTTCATTTGAACCCCAGGTATAAAGCTCTCCAAAATCTATAGAAAAACAAATAAATAAAATGAAACTATAAACAAAATATGATCACTTCATCAACACAAAATTACACTAAGAAACTAATGAATTACTTGTCAGCACACAAGTGTGATAGCCACCATATGCAACTTGAAGTTCACTAATCGACAATGGCTTTGTTGCATTATTTTTTCCCCCAAGAGAGCTAAATATTATGAATAAGACTCATTACTACTTGCATAAGATAAAATAAGTGATAAAAAGATGCAAACCAATCAACAACAAAAAAATAATCATCACTTCTTAAACATACCAATTTGTCAATCCCTTTTTCACCAAATATACAAACATAACCATTCTTTACAAAATTTACATGAATGAAGATATAAACAAAGGGTAAATGGAGGATAAAACTAACAGGTATGCAAAGAGTATAAAAAATAATATTTTCTTTTAATAAGAGAAAATATGATCATTATCAAGTACCATCTATACAAGATGAAGTCTGCAACCCAGTAGCTATATGTTTAACCTAAGCATATATAAACAATGAAACCAAATCAATAGAGATAATAATTTATGTCATGAGGCCAATATATCCATCTCAGAAATATAAACAACATTGAGGCATTGATTCACAGCGTACCTTGATTCCGAATGACATTTTCCTGGATTCCTTCATGTCTTGCCTGATAACTCACTCACTTGCGACATGGAATTATAATTTGGTGAACTTTGTTTCAAGTCACCGCAACACAGATAAGGAAATCCTCTGGTGTAGCCCCTTTTTGTCCTGACATTTTAAAAAAATAAAAATGCAATGAAACAACGTTGTTTTAAGGAGCCGATGTTAAAAAAAAAAAATAAATGCCTCAAAATGAACCATTTCACTTACTTGAAATAGTGCGTTTTGAGGCTGGGGGAGATGTGGTGAGAGGATGGCGGTTTGATCAGGCAAACGACTGAGATTTCATTACATGAGAATCTGTAGTATTTTGCCTTATTGCGAGAAATCCATGTCAAGAAGAAACACTACGAAATAGATGTGGTAAGAATAGGGTGAGATGCTGAATTATGTAAGAGGAAGACTATGAGTTAAAGGATGGACTCATATCTCAAACTCTATCTAAATCTCCCTTCTTTGTTGGAGAGATAATAGAATAGTGGAGGAAAGCTAAAGAAAATGGGAGAATAGTGACAATCTACATATACCAAAAGTAAAATAAGACATTATTATCCCCCATGTGCGCATATATATGGAGAATTGTGAGTTTGGCCTCTCATTTTTTTGTCAAAATATTAATTTGATTTTCAAAAAATAAGAAGTATTAAAATGGTCCTCTAAAGATAAGAAAGAACTACTTTGGTCCCTATGGATGACTAAAATGATCTTTAAAAGACTTTTAAGGCTTGTTTGGTTGACAGAATTATGTGTGATGGAAAGCGAATATAAATAGAAGTGGGAATAGGAGAGGGAGAGGGAGAGGAAGAGATGAAATAAGTATATATGTCTGGTTGCATATGAAATTAAATGAAAAGGAGAGTGTTATGCTTTGTTTGATTTGATGAACTAGTGAGAAAATGGAAATAAGTGAAATTAAAGTTACCATATTATCATTGAACAAAAAAATTATTATATATATATATATATACACACACACATTCAAAAATATAATAATTATTAAATTTTAAAAGTAGAAAAATATATTCTATAAAATTAAAGAATATAAAATAAATAAAATTATAATAAAAAAATATAGTTTTAACAATTATTATTATTATAATATATATACAATAATATAATAATTATTAAATTCTAAAAATAGAAAAAATATATTCTATACAAATTAAAGAATATAAAATAAATAAAAATATATAATTTTTTAGATTTATATATATATATTTGATAGAATTTTCTATTTTTATTGTATATTATATATTAGAATATTTAGAATTTTCAAAATTAGCATATTAAACGCAATAGAAGAGAGAGACAGGTGGGTGGAGGGCTTTTACTCAGCTACCAATTTGTTCTGACGGGTTGGTGTCATATTAAATTTAAACAAGACATGTTGTACACTGAGAGATTATTTTCAACCTTTAGCTTCACATCTGGCCAAAAAAAAAATCATTTAGCTTCATATTCCCTCCACTCCCATCCAAATACCCCTATTTTTGGAGGAAGAGCCCTCTGCCTCACGCGCAGGAGACATCTATCCCATGGGAGACCGACTCCATCCGTATTCATGCAACCAAGTGAGGTACCTGTACCTCTTCGTCGGCCAAAAAACATAAACCTAATGGAGCCTTAGTTTTTAAAAAGTTTTATTTTTAAAGAATTATTTTGATGCTTTTTATTTTTGAAGACCAAATTGATCATTAGGTCAAAAGTGAAAAACCTATATGAAATTATGTTCTCTTCTCTGACATGCTGCCAACCAAACAAGCATTAAAAGTCTTACCGAGAGAAATGGGTTCTCTCAAAACGGATTCCTAAATAACCTAACTTATTACAATGATCTTTAAAAGACTTTTAAGCCTATAAATCAGGTTCTCTTCTCAAAATAAGTTCCTAGATAACTCAACTTATTACAAACTATCTAATTTTATAACCCAATTCATTTTAGAGAGTATTAGACAAGAACTGATTATTTAATATAATTAAACATAACCATGTTAATTAGTCAAAACAATTAACTAATGCTAATTCACACTAATTCATATAAATCATCTAAATGAGATGGGTATGTGAGGTTCAAACTTTCAAACGTACTAGGAAAAAATCGGAATAGAAGGGAGAAAAAATCAATTTAAAAGACTTTTCATTTAATAGCTGTTGGAAAATTTCGTGTGTCCACAAAACTCTATAGAAATTGCAATGAAGTTTCAAAGAAAAGAACTATATTGGATTTCAACGTCAAACTTGAAAACTACGGCTGTAGAACAATTTACCTTTCATTTTCGTAATCATGCTCTTCTCGGACAGGGGCCGATGAGGATTTGTAAAATAATTTCATTATTTTGAAATGTCATACTTAACTTCTATCAAAATTTTAATTTATACATTTTAAACTATAATAAGGGAAAAAAAATATTATTTTAGCCCTTCACTTTTTACTTTAAGTGTCAATTTAATCCTTTAAAAATTTGTAGTGTTAAATAATTCCTCAAAATTTTAATAGTAATTAAAAGTAGTATTTCATTACGTCAATGGTGAGTCACTCATAATCATTTTGAGCGGTTAATTTTTTTTTTCATAGTTTTTAATTCCTAATGAAATAATTTGCTACACAAATTTGTGGAGCACTAAATTGATATTGGAGTAAAAAATGATGAATCAAATTAATTATTTTCTCTTATAATAAGACAGTAATTTATGTTTAAAATTTTTTATTTAAAAGTAAATTTAATTATCAATGTATTGAGGAGTTGTATTTCTCACGTTTTTACATCAGAATTAATTTATATTATAAAACACACACACACACACATACATATATATATATATATATATATATATATTGTTTAACAAATTGCATCAAATTTTTACATCAATATAACATTGTTTGATACTTTATCAATATATAAAAATTAATATACAATATATTTTTCATAAATAAAGAGGTTATTAACTATTTGATTACATACTTATTGTTATTAATTTTATATACGTGATCAATATGATAATTATATATTATTCAACTATTGAATAAATACAAGTAACTTTTCATGATAATATATCTAAGTATATTATATAATCAATCAATTGGAAAGTAAAAAAAAAAAAAAATACTTGAGATAATCTTTTTCAAATCTTTGGAAGAAGGGATCACGGGAAGTAATGTTAGAAAGTTTGCAGCGCTTGGGAACTATTATCCTTATTTCGCTTTAAGTGCACAACAAATAAATATAATTAATTAATACACTTGAGACAGGTCACCATCCTGGCGCATCTGGTGTAGTGGTATCATAGTACCCTCCCACGGTACTGACCGGGGTTCGATTCCCCGGATGCGCATTTGTGTTACTTTGCTTTTAATTATTATTTTGCTTTCAATTATGATTATTCATGTTTGCTTTTGCTTTGGATCCCTTCATTATGTAGTAGATAATATTAATTATTAATATAATTAAATCATAATAGTGAGAAAAGTTACATAATTTACTCTATATGGTATTCCTTTCATTTCAAGTCATATAATTGTTCCAATGAAAAGAAATATGCATAAAATTAGATCACACTAGAGTCCTAACCAAAGGGTCTAACTTAGCAAAGTCCAGTCTAGATAGTGAAGAATTAGGTATACTAGTTGCCCCTATGGTGCATTTAAATATTTTTGTAATTAATTAATTTTAGTTTTTGTTTGAAATTATAATAATTCCATATTTTAAAAAATAATAAAGAAAATTGATAGGAAATTAGATAATATCTCACCATCTTTTACATATATTTTAATATTATATTATCCTTAAAAAGTTACTATTTATTTTGTGTATATTACGTTAATAATGTTTGAACTTTAACTAAATTACACTTGATATTGCTCTTGTTTCAAAAATTAAACTTGGAAAATTCGATATTTATTGCAAAAATATATCTAATTCATTTTTTGTAAAATATGTTAACTTTTTGAACAGTATAATATTATTATTATTTATTTAATATAACTGTAAATGCAGTTCAGTAATTTTATTATAATTGTATATTGTGTAAAAAAAATTAAATTTACTAATTTAAAAAATAAATTAAAAGAGATTTGACTGTCATTTTTAAAAGCAGACTATTAAATATAATTGTACAATACCTTAGACCAAAGTTCTCAAACACATACAGAAGTATTTATTAATTTAATGAAAATTTTAAATTTTTAAATAAAATTAAATTATAAATTTAAAAATAAGAAAGAGAACTAGGATGTCTTTCAGATGCATTTCTAATTTTTAATTATAATTTAAAATTATATTTTAATTATTTTATCATCCGTTAGATGTATGCTATGTGTTCCTTTCAAATGACCTGCATTTTGAATCACAAAACGTGAACCAATTTTTACCGCCAAATGTTAAAACCATAGTACATGATATCGTGGATGAGAAGCTCGAAGATTTTCAGATAGCAAAACACAAGTGGTTTACGAGTTTGGATCTTGTTGAGTCATTGAATTTAGATTTAATAGTCTTAAAATTTTTATAAAATATATATATATTTAAAATAATTTATAAATAAATATATATTATTTTATATTTTTTTATATAAAGAATGATATTTAGTTGAAGAAATAAAAAAATAAAATTTTTTAATATTTTATAATTTATTTTATATATCTTAAAGTTTATTATTTTTTAACTAAATATCATTTTGTATGAAAAAATAATTTATAATATTGATATGTTTTTATTCATAAAAATAATTATTTTTTAATTTTTAAAAAATGTATTTTATAAAAAATTTGTTAAATTACTAAACTATCCTTTTCAAAATAGCATCAAGAGGCATTCATTTTTGTAATCGGCGACAATGTCGTCGGTCAAAATATCTTTATTTAATACGTTCGCTTTGATTGGACCTCTTTTGTCGTACTTTCCTCCCTCTGTCCCCTCTGTCTCTCGCCATTTCCTGGAAATTTCAATCCTTAAAGAAATTTCCAGCACAAAATTTCCAGGAAGCATCACTCGTACCCACCACGAAGAAACTCATCAAAACCCTTTAAATAACCCTAATGAACAAATCGATACACATACGCATGGTTCAGTCTCTTCAAATATAAACCCCATTCCACTATTCGATTCCTCTGTTTCGCTCTCCGCTCAATGACTTACCATGAGCACATCTTCTACGAAACCCCTTTCGGCACAATCGCGCACTACACTGTCCTCGAGTGCGTCATCGGACTCTGCTTCACAGTCATCACCGTCCTCCTGCAGCTTCCGTACGAGTACATTGGGGAAAACCCTGTTCCGACGGTCATCTTCAAGGATCGTCCGTCGACCTTCCATGCCTTCGTGATTTGCGTACTCCTTGCCTTCACTGGTTCCATTAGGGCCATTTTGTCACCATCCTCCTGCAGAATCGGAAGATTCTGTGGCTACTTTTCCGTAGCTTCCATTGCTTCTGCTTTCCTTATTCTTTCCTGGGCTCTACTGCTCTGGTCCTGCGATTGTTAGGAGACTAAATTGCTATAACTCATGGGGCGGCTTGTCTTGTGGTAATTTTATACTGGATAAATCGTATTGTTAAGTTCTATCAAAAATAAGTTTTATAATAAAACATATGTAATGGATTATTAAACATATGTAATCAATGCACAACTTTGTCACATTGAAATGGCATTCTATGTTAATTGGCTTTTGCAAATTCTCCAGGAGAGCCAAAGCACGAACACCATCCCAAAACATCATGTAACTACTAGTTACTCCTATTTCATATAGAGTGAAACTTTTTTTATGCATGTCTAGTCGAGACTTAATTATAATTTGAAAGATTGAATTTTTGTAAATTGGATTGGGTTTTTCAAAAAATCTGGTCGAGCCTGAAAATGTGAATTAATTTTCTTAAATAGTAAAAAAATTTATAATTTAAAAAATTGATTTGATTATTAGAAAAAGAATATAACTTAAAATTTAAGATATTAAAAGTAAAATTATCTTAATATTAAAAATGTAAAATATAAATTTAATAATGTGTTTAACTTAACTTTAATTTGATATGGTTATATATAAAATCATATATTAATAATGTGACATGATAGAGAAATAGAAATGAGTTCCATTTGTCTAAGGATAGCTTAGGCAGGAGGTAGGGAGAGACAAGAGAGAATAAAATGGGAGAGAGAGTCAAATGGAGAGAGAAAATATATTAAGTGTGTTTGATATGTTGGAGCAAGGATGTATGAAAATGAGTACGGATTTTTCCTGTAACAAAAGATTCTGTAATAAATAAAAAATAATAATATTTTATTAATATTAAATTAATAAAAATTATATTTTATCCATCTACAGTAACTAAAGAATCTGGAATGATCAATTCCGGAATGAAAATGCAATTTCCCATCATGTTGGAAGAGCACTTTCCAACCTCAAATTGAAGGGAGGAGATGTGATTCTAGAAAAAATTACAAAATTATCTTAAGTTGAACGAAGGAAAGGGACTAGGTTCCAAACTTCAAATTGAAAAACAGGGGATGTCGTTTTCTTTTAAAAAGATGCACTGAGGAGCGTGTTGAGTTTGTGCAATTCCAATTTCATTTGCATCATTCTTTATGCATTTTCTTTTACTTTCACTTATCCCAATTTAAAAATAACAAATAAATATTTTACTTAAAATCATATCAATATTTTAATAATTTTTGAAATATATATACATAATAAAGTATGGAATATCATTTATTAATATTTGTTATAAATAATTTAATATTTTTATTATAAATACCCAAAAATAATTTTTAAAATATTAATTTAATATTTTTGGCATAAGGACATTTTGGTCTTTTTGCCTATTATTATTTACATTCCATTATTCTTTTTACCATACTAAACAAATTTTATAACTCTATTATCTTTTTCATTTTTAACATATGAAATAAATTTTAGCATTAAAATTTTTCATTCCATTCAACTTCATTTATTTTTCATTCTCTTTCCAATTTCTTTTCCCATTTACTTTCTTTTTACATACCAAATGAGGCCTAAAAAATTTATGCTCATATAACAATTCATTAATATTTATGACTATTCTATATACAAATGTACAAATAATAATAATCATTACTCACATTATCAATCTCATAATCTAAAATAACAAATAAACTTCATCATCATTTGAAAATAATTGAAATTTGAGGTATTTCATTCCATGCTATGAGATTGGAGCTACCAAGTAATGGATCAGAAACTGCCATTTGGTGTACAGATGTGACGTTGACAAATGATAAGAGGCAAATGAGCAGTTCGGATTTTCTTTAAAAAAAAAAATTTATAATATTTTATTAATATTAAATTAATAAAAAATATTTTTTTATTTACCCTAGTAACTAAAGGTGATCCATTCACGGCGAATGAGTCTTTAGCGTGACATCACTTACAATGATGTCACAATGGAAGGAAAACAATGGCAAAACACAATTCCATTCCAAGGAGACAACCAAACAAAGGCAAACCAGAGTTCCATTTCTGATATCGCATTGATATTTATACTTACATGGCAAACATAAAAGCAAACAAAGGGGTAGACACAATGTCATTCCATGAAGTCAACTAATTGGAGACAATCACACCTCAATTCCTGTTATCTCGGTGCTTGTAGTTCAAGCATGGAAAACAAAGCCAATTGCATAATTCCATTCTTGACTTCATGACATTTGAATACATGCCCCAATTCACATGAGCAACGTCAAGAGTACGTTTGGTAGAAGGCAGTACGAGAAAAAAGTGAGGGAATAGGCTG
Organism: Delonix regia; assembly: GCA_037074485.1. Classification (NCBI taxonomy): domain Eukaryota; kingdom Viridiplantae; phylum Streptophyta; class Magnoliopsida; order Fabales; family Fabaceae; genus Delonix; species Delonix regia. The sequence continues at coordinate 24,853,305 of CM073457.1, forward strand.
CATAATTACAAAAATGCCGTCAATTGATAGTATTTTGACATTTTGAAATATTTATTGAAATATTTGAAAGAATAAAAAAGTTTTATCATTTTTTGAAATATTTATTACAAAATAAAATCTATATAAATTTTTTATCAATATTTTTTATTTCCCAATTAAATAATTAAAAAATAAATATTTCACTTAAAATGATATAGATATTTTAATATTTTAAAAATATTTATTACATAATAAAAAATTAGAATATAATTTAGTAATATTTATTATAAATAATTTAATATTTTTATTACAATTACGGTAAAAATAAATTTAAAAGTATTAATTTAATGTTTTTGATATAAGGATATTTCAGTCATTTTATCCATTATCATTTTCAATCTATGATTATTTTTATCATACCAAACAAACTTTATAATTTCATTCCCCTTTCCATTTACAACATATCAAATAAATTTTGATTTCAAAATTTTTCATTCCATTCTCATTCTCTCTCATATTCATTTTCTCATTCATTTTCCTTTTGCATGTCAAACATACCCTGATATCAAAGTGGTAGAATAGAATTTCATTCCCAGAAGACCATTAATTTTCAAACAACCCCAAGCCCCAATTCACATGAGCAACAATTTTTGAAGATGACCATCAACAAAAAAAAATTTTACAGGTTGAAGCACAAAACCAGATGCTGGCTCCTTCGAACGAAGCACGAAATCAAGCAATAGTGGATTTAGTTTTCAATCGGAGAGCAGTTCCTCCTTTAGGCAGTCGTGCAAGATGGTGGACGATGGTGACTTCTTGGAGTTTGTTCACCAAGGCATCAGCATGATCAGCCTTATGATTTGCATGAGTTGCTACATGATTTGTTCAGCATGTTTCTTCTTATGTTAGGTTTGAGTGACAAATGCTAGTTTCCATTATATTTGTTCATCACTAAAAAAAGCTTGTCCAACTCAATAAGTATGACATAAAAGAATAAAGTTTGAATGAGAAAAATCAAATTAAAAAAACTTATTTTGTAAAACAGTCGGACTCGGGTTTTTTAAAGTCTAAAAAGCTTGAATCAATATTATTTCAATAAGGAAAACTTAGAGTGTGTTTGATATGCAAGAAAAGAGTTTATGTAAATAGAATGAAAGAGAGGATTCTTTTAAATGAGATGTTTGATATGCGGAACGGAATCCCTAAATATTTCCTTTAGGAGATTAGACTTCCACAAATATGATAATCAATATCCTTCATTAAACCTATGAAATAGGAGAACTTTTTATGGAATAGATGCTTTAAGGACAAATATAACATAAATTTTTTTCCTTTATTCATTAATGATGTTATTGGGGGTATTTAAGATATTAACCTCATTTTGTTTTTCAAACTCTTTCATACCAAACATAATTTTTTTCTTTTCAAAACTCATTCTATTCCTTTGCATACCAAGCATATATATTTTTTTCATTACTCCTTTCTATTCCATTTCTCATTCTCTTTTCTATTCTTACAAAATTCATTCCTATCTACCAAACGTGGCTTTATTATTTAAAAAAAAATTAGTGTAACGTAACATATTAATAAATAAATAAAAACTAATGTCCTTTATCCAAAGAGTTTATGCCAATATAATAATTCATTTGTATTTATAACTTCCTTATATATAATTTTATAAGTAATAATAACAATTAGTTTTGTTATTTATCTTAAAGTTTTAAATAGTAAATAGACTTTATGACTTAAAAAAATTTACTTGGCTCATTCAGTCTGGCCCAAATAATACATATAAAAGTTAAAATAAAAAGGTCAATTAACTAAAAATTGGGCTCCAGTATTCTTTTAAACCTAACTTCAAGTCTGATTTATAAAAGCTTGTTTGATGATTAGGTTTAGTTTCCATGTGCAAAGGCCACCTTAGCTTTGTCAACCACTCATCAGCATTTGGACAGTGTTACCATGGGATTGAATGGAAGGGACTAATATTCAAACATATTTGATAAGTGTGAGAAGTGATCTAAGAAAAAAGCAAAGTGTGAGGACTAGATGGAAAATATGTGCAAAGTACAGGGACCAAATGTTAATTTTCGCATTACAGAATATAAAATTTAAAAGTAGCATTGTCAACGTATTCTTATCAAATATAAATTTATAATTTTATGAGCTTTGAATATTGATTGACAATTTATTCTGGAAAAATGGTAGTTTACTTGTAAAGGTTATGTCAAACGAAGTTCAAATATTTAGTTTCAGGAAAAATACAGGTTGAAAAAATAAATGTTCTTTTTCAAAATATACTTCTAATTTTTAAAATATCAACAAATACCCTTAATTTTTTATTAAACGGAAATGTATACTTTCATTGTATAAAAAAAAAAAAAAAAAAAGCAAAGGTCACAGCGTTTTTAAACGAAAATAGTATTATATAACTTTAAATTGTGCGCGCGTATATATCATAATTTCAAATAAGGTTGGTGGATTTTGTCATAATAAAATTAGATTCTGCTTCTATCAAATTGGATTCTTGAACGGATTGCACTTTAATATTTTTTCCTTTATTAAATTTTTGGCAATCTGAGGACCTCCCCTCCATAATTATAAATTAGGATTTGGTAGGCTCAAACATCTCACAAAAGAAAAAAAGAAAACAACAACAACGAAAAATCTCAGAATGAAGGGTCCTGTTAAATTGTTTTCCATGGTTCTGACGTTCACCATAGCAGCAGCACGTAAGAATTATTCTCACTCTTTTCTTATCTATTTCTCCTTTCTCCTCTCTTAATCAGATCTTATGCAACGAAGATTCCTTGTTGTCCAAAACTAGACGACAGGTTGCTGTTTACATCTTAGACCGTTGAATGACATTGACATCACAAGCGATCTCTAATAATAAAACGACTTAAGATATACACACACATACACATGTTTATATTGTAATAGCATTTGATTCATTTTAGTTTATATACTAATTTATGATAGATGTGCAGAAATTTTTAATGATGAAATTTGCTATATATGAAGCACCAAGATAACATTATTACTGAGTTTAATCCTTGGTGAAATGAACAATATTACGCAGTGGTATCATCACTCTCAAGTGTTGAAGGAGCTGAAGAAAGAGTGAGGAGCGAAGATGGATGCCAGCATAATGAGCACTGTACATTGGAGTGTGGGAAAGCAGTTGGTCTTTGTGTCAAAGGTTCCTGTGTCTGCCTGGGAGACAACAATGGTGTCGACCTTCTTCAACAATGTGTTACTGAAAAAGACTGCACAATCCTCTGTACTGAACAACCATTTTGTACCAGAGAATGTGTGCACGGAAGGTGTACTTGTGTCTGTTCAAAATAAGCTTAAACTGCATACTTCATGCAGGTCAAATAATTCATGTTGTATTAAGCCCATGGTTTCACAAAATTTTGACAACCAATATTATAGTAATAAATAAATAATAATGGCTCAAAGTGCATTAGTATAATTTGGTTCCTGTGTTCTTGTTAATAGTTTAGTTACTTAATGGGAATTAGATTCCTAGTTTATCCACACTGTCGATTTCATATTTATTTAGAGTGGTGATTGTATATTCTTAGAATAACATTTTCTTAATTATAATTAATTAATAATTATATATTAAATAATATTTTATTAAAAAATTTTATGTACAATAATTAATAAATTTGATTATAATAATAACTCTATTAATATAGATATAATATTAATCTATATTTTGTAATGTTCAATAATTAATTACGTTATAAATAAAATACATAATATTTCCTAAAATATATAATCATTACTCTTTTAATTAAATTGGTTCCTTTATCTTTCAAACGTCTAAGCTTTAATTTGTGTTATCCAAATTTGTCATAATAGTCATTTTAGATGCTTAATATATTAGACGCTCTAGCTAGGGAAATAAATATGAAATTTTTAAGAAAATTATATATTTCATCTTTATAATATATCTAATGTTTTGTTATAAATTATACAATTGTGTGGATGTCCGTAAACTCCCTAAAAATGACTCTTTAGGTTCATATATCCTATAACTCCCAAATTATTATTATACTATTGTGTAATTGAATTTATATTTATATACATTAAGTTTTCCTTTATGATGAAAGGTCTTTAAATGTGAATGAGAGTTATTATGTATTTTCTCTCAAATTTCCTCTTTTTATCCTTCTTATATTTTTAGTAGTTTCATAATATGTTACTGACATGAATTTCATGTTCTTCCTTCAAAACAAATTTGTTCCTTTCTCATTTGATTTGAGGTAATCCTTTTTTTCCCACCATTTTATCAAGATATTATATAGTTGAAATTATCTTATAATAATTGAAGTCATTTTAGTATTTAATTTTATAAATATATATATGTTCAAACATAAATTTTTTATGATCAATTTTCTAAATATATACATGATCATACATTCATTTGATAATATTTATTGAAAGATTATTAAAAATATTTTGGTGAAACATCAATCTCCTAGAGTTTATTATCAATCTACAGTATGATTATCAATTTGGTATTGAAAAATCTCTTAAAAGTCAAAAAACTATGCATGATTAGATGTTTAGAAACCACATTATTGTGACTATTTTATAGTCAACAACTTCATTTTTAGATAGGTATTGCTAAAAGATAATTGTGTCTCATATTTTGATCGCAGGAAGTTAAGTGATTATAAAATTTTATAAACTATATCCTTGTAGGGTATATTTTATGCCACCAAATAGTATTAAAATTTTTTTATTTAAATGTGTTTATAAATAAATTATTGATCAGTTATGATTCATGAATTAAACAGGTATAAACGATAATAATCACACACCGTGAATATTAATATAGCTTATACTACCAAAAAAAAAATTGTTTCCCGGAGGTTTATTCGCCTTCAAGCGCCGCTAAATGTTAAATGTGGCGGATGAAAAACTGCCAATAATACATGCGTCGAGAGGCATTTCTTGGTGGTCGGGGTCCAGCCGCGGGAATAATTGCCTGGAAAGGACCAATTTATTTGTGGCAGTCAAATAGTAGTGATCGTAATCACCGCTAAATAAAATTTTTTTCCCCAATCAGGTCACTATTTCCTCTTCCTGTATATACAATATCCAAATTTGAATTAATATTAAAATATACCCCATTGGTAAAACATGAAATCACATATATACATTCATTGTAGTAAAGATTGGCATTGATACAAAAATTATTAAGTATTATGCATAAATATCTAATCATGTGCAAAAATGAGAAAAGGTGCAATTTAAAATCATTCCCTAAGGAAGAAGATGAAGAATGTGAATCACGAACATCTCCCTAAAAGAAAAAAAAAAAAAAAAAAGAGAGGATAAAACAGTTGTTAGCCTTTGGTATAAGTTAAGGGAATACATATTCAGTACATAATTTATTTGACCAGCAACTAAACAACAAATAAAATAGATCATCAAACATTTTAAGATATGAGTACTTCAACTAATTCAATTTCTAATTCCCAAGTAATAAATATAATATGGGAAAAATTTGTGAAAAGGAATCATTAGTCTTAAATTATTTTATTATCTATATATGATTTATTTGTGAAGTTAATAAATATTCTTGGAATATTTCATCACCAAATATGTACAAAATATAAGATTATGTAATTATAGATGAACTTAGGAATAACATATTTCAATAGACAAATAATTCTAACTAAAGAAATATATAGGAGATGTTTTATGGGTTAAGATTTTAAAATGGACCAAACAAATTTTACCATTTTGCAGTCTGGGTTAAAAAGGTGGAATGAAGCTTGGTGAGTACTGAGTAGAAGAAAGGCTATTTAGTTAACTAATCAGAAGTATCAAGAAGTGGCATCTTTAATAACAAGATCGAGAGAATAGTATTAAGGAATGGCATAAGGTGGCCTGAAGGGACTAGCATAGGATATTAAATAAATATTTCTAAAGTATAAGGAACAAGTAGCACTCCTAATAGAGTAACTCCATACGTGGTGCCTTGGTGGACTTTTAATAAATACAATAGAGATGAAGTGGCAGCAAATGATATGATTTAAAACACACATGGCTGAAGAACAAGCAAGAAGTAGTGTGATGGCAGTAGACTAATGAAGACTTCCAAGGAAAGAAAACTAGGAGAAAGAAAATAAGAACAACAAGAAAAATAAGGTGGCAATTAGATGGGAAGCTTCACGCAAAAACTGAAAACAAACTAATAAAGTGAAAATGGAGGATTTAGGTGGCAGCAATTAGAACACATGGCAAGGAAATACGAAAGCATAGTTCAATCATCAATAGCCACGCAACATCTTTGCATCATATATATATATATATATATAGATATATATATATATGTGTGTGTGTGTGTGTGTGTGTGTGTATATATATATATATATGTATATCTTCAAGATGTTCATCTTTTCTAATTTTTCAATATATAATTAAAGTAGGTGTAGAGTTAGCTTCCTTTCATCACTTAAAGGAAGTAGCTAATATGTTCAGACAACTTCAGCAAAACAATATTGTTGTATGGTATTTTTAAAAAATAAATGATGCGTGCATCACCTAAAGAGTGGAGCAATAGCTTAAAATAATGCAGAAAACCTGAAATTAACAATCACCTGGATAGCCCAAACTTAACTTCTCCCAAATCATCACGATTAAAAAATCACCTCCTTTTATAAGCAACTGGTATGCGTGACACGCATCTGCCTCCACTTTTATATATCTTCAACTAATTAAATTCATGACGGAGCTCCTCCGTTTCTCTAAAATCGATTTGTTCATACAAATAAAGCAAAACAATGATTAAGTTAGAAATTAAAAACCAAAAACCTCTTGATGCCTGTAATTTCCATAGCCAGATGAAGCGAACACCAGAACCGCCCATCAAGTGCCCACTTGTCTGTTGACATCTGCTGGTCTCAGAAGAATGCATCAGATCTCAGAAAATTACACTTGAAGCTCAAACCCAAGATGGACAAAGAAGTTTCATCACATACAATGGTCATCAAAGAGATTAGCAATAGTATCGAGATTCGCCAGGAAATCAACTTTTTGGGATTCAACAATAGCATAGCAGCGGAGATTCAGCGGGAGATTAAACGGACGAAAATCAACTTTACGCAACGTAGCAACAGACAAGACAACTGATTTCGAAATTTAATGAATGCGAGAAGGAATAAAAGGGCTTACCAGAAATACAAGGGCTTCACTGAGAGAGAAGCGAGGGTTCTGCGCTGGAATGGCCGGAGAAGAAACGCGACACCAGACCTTCATTGTTCAGGGGTTCTGCGAGAGTGAATTGCGCGGACGTGAGAGCGAAAGCCTTGGAGAAAAAAAATGCCTGGAATAAAAACACCACCAGGTATAAAAGACAGGAAAATGAAAAAGAAAATTACACCAGTTTTTCTGCGATTATAACCTTCAAAATTTCTACACAACCGCCAGAAATTGGATTCAACTTCCGGCGGCTGCTCATTCCTCTTGAAGTTCGCCGGAAAAATATATAGTCCCTGGCGACTTTTGATGACCGCCAGAAATGGATCATGGGCAAAATGCACATTTCTACAGTAATAAAATTATTGTTCGCACCGTGGTTATAATTTATAATATGATTAGAAGTCATATGAAAAAATTATTATTTTAAAGTTTAGAAGGCTACTAAAGATTGAAGGGTGGTATTGTAATTGTAATATATTTTATTATGACAATCTATATAGTTTATGAGAATTTTATTTTAATTACATTTCTAACATATTATTCATTAATAAATAATTGATTACTTATAATAAATTTTTTACGATTATAAACAGAAATGTCAATTGCAATTTTTTTTCTATCTATAATACATATTTATATGTAATACTTGAAAAGAAAAGTATCTTAGTTGCATGTTTATGAAACTTGTATTAAGAAAAAGAGAGTTTTTGTTACTTATTTTTAAGCTATTTTATTTCTTATTCAATTTTTAATATCAAATATGTTTAAGAGAAGTTGAGCAATATGGAAACAATTTTGATTTACCAAAATAATGATACATTTATTGGATTTATTTATATATGTCTCATATAATATTGCATAGTATGGATATGTCGAAAGAAATTAATAATGAAAGTTTGGTATACATATTTCTTAAAATGAATAATGTAATATATTATGAGACTATTCATTGTTTGTGTTATATCAATTTTTAGAAGTAAATTGGTTAATAGATTTTTGTTTGAATATTCCATGTAGTGAATATGCATGTAGTAAGCAAGAGTGAATCATTTTGTATTTCCCTTTATTTATAAAGTAAATGATTTCAAATACCATATATCATATCTACATATTTCCCGTAAAAAATGTCAAAATTTCATAATATTTGACAATGAATGACGACAAAGTGATAAATTGTCATAATTTTTTACCTAAAGTAGAATAATGAGAAATATTGATGAGATTAGTATGAGAAGATATCATAGTTTGTGGATGTAAGCATGAAGAAACAACTATTGCATAACAAATTTATTGATATTTTTTAAATTCAAGAAATGGAGGAAACAAAATTATTCTAACAAAATTGAAATTGTGATATATGATATTAAAATAAAATGTTATTAAACCTATTGTGATGAGTTTTTATGTTTCTATGATGCGAATGATCTACCAATGTATTAGTCAATTGTTTAAAAATAAAGAGAGAAATTATCTTTATGCTTAAAATGGTTGTTAGTAATTCAATAGTTATCATCCATGAAGTATAATAAAAGCACAATATTGTGAGATAAATAATAATGTTGAAGAGTTCTTATGTCACTATATGTAACATAATATTACACAAATATTTTAATATTTTATTATAACAATTCATAGTGAAAAACGTGAATGTGGATATTAAAAGGGATATATATCTTCCCCCAAGGATGATATAATTTAAATTTGATGAAATCATATAAAAAAAAAATGAACCAAAAGTTCACAAATATTTGGCTAGACTAGTTAGATCATCCCGAGTCAATAATGTAAAAGAAATTAATAATTCACATGAATTTTTACCAAAGAGTTTGTAGATTTTATTTAATGAATACTTGCATGTTACTTAATCTCAGGCCAAATTGGTTATGAGACTATCATCAGACAAAGTTGTGATTATATCTTTTGTATCTCTGGAATATATTTAATTGATAAATGGCTAATTCATTCAATGTTAACAATTGAAATATTATGAATATATGCATCTTTAGAATGGTAATGACATTATTATCAATTTGCAATATGAAGTTTGCAAGTTTGTATGTATACAATTTTCATATTATACAACGAGTAAATATTTTGTTACAGTAGAAATGAAGTTATATCCAAAATTTAATGAATAAAATTTTGTCAGGATAGTTGTTGAAAAGTATAAATTACTCATGTTTTCAAACTTTTATGGTTTATAGAATATTTATTAAATGTCTTCTCTAAACCATTATTTACAAAAACAATGCTCTATATTAAGAGTATATTGTACGCATCAAGCTAATAAATTCTATCCAAAAGGTCTCCCTAAATAAAATTAAGTTTTGGGTTATTTATCAAATATTACCCATCTTAGATATTTTGAAATTGTAATTGATAATTATGTTTGTCCACCATAATGCATAAAGATGGATCCTTGTTTAAGGCCAAGAAAATGCTAGAATAAATATCCAGAAGAGACATATTTATGGCATTGCTTTGCTTATTACCATTTGGTTATATAATTATCTCAAAATTAGGGGGGAAAATATACAATTGAAGAAAAATATTATGTAGTATGCATTAATATTTTATTTTGTGAATATTAAGAAAGTTCATGATGGAATTTGATTAAAAATTCCATATTATTCTTACTATATATATATAGTTTTTTTTTTTTTTTAAATTTTAGTTACATCACACAACCAATGTAATCCACATCATAGCATTTGTGAACACCCCATCTCGAAATAAAATAAGAATAAAAATTAATAATGACCTAATTGATCAATTGGTTAATCCTATAATTAAACAAATACAAAATGGGTGTCACAAAATAAAAAATAAATCTAAATATGAAAAAATAATAATAAAAAAGATCAAATATGGAATAATAAAAGCTAAATATGTAAGAAAAAAAAAAAAGATAAATGAGAATAAAAAAAATCAGAAATATGAAAACAAAATAAAAAAAAATAAAATATGAAAAACAAAATCAAAAATAAAAAATAAGAAAAACATAAAAAAAATACTAATATAATATTATGAGGAAAAACAAAAATGGGTATCATAGAGAGAAAGTAGAATGGGTGTCACAGAACTCAGAAAGTGCAACAACGTAAATAAAGACTGCCATGTTGAGACCTAGCACTGCCTATGGAAACATTTTTTAAGATGACGACAAGCCAAACTGCATTTTCTCTGCTAGAGAGTAAAACAGAGGAAAGTAAAGGGGGAGAGGCTTTCTAGATAGTGACAACATGACAAGGTTGGGGTATAGCGGAAAGCATAGAATGAAGCAATGGATACATGATAGAGAAAGCAGAGAGGCTGAGGCAGGGGCTAGTTCTCTTTTTGATGTTAAAAATAAAGTGCAATGAGGATTGAGGGAGGAGGTTTTATGCATGGTTTTGGTCATTTGTTTACGTTAAAAACGGAGGCCTAAGAGGCGAAAGGAAAAAAGTAAGGGAGAAGGCTAAGAAAGTTGAGCTCGAGAGGGGAAGAAAATAGGAGAGGAAGGTTGACCGAGAGGGAGGAGAGAGTAGCAGAGAGAAAAGGCTTAAGAGACAGAGAGAAAGAGTGAGAGGCTAGAGAAGAAAGAGGAGTAAGCCAGAGAGGAAGAGTGGGAGGCTGAGGAAGAAAGGGAGAAACTGAAAAAGAGAGGGGAGGAAGGATACATTAAGGCATTGAGGAGAAAGCGCAAAATAAGAAGGCATCGGGAAGAACCGAGAGGGAGGAGAGATAGCAGAGAGAGAAGGCAAAAGGGAGAGAGTAGCAGAGGGAGAAGGCAAAGGGGAGAGAGTAGCGGAGGGAGAAAGCAGCAAGGAGAGAGGAGTAGAAAGAGTAGGCAGCGTAGAGAAAGGAGCCAAAAGAGGTAGTAGCATAGAAGATAAGCAATTTCATTTTTACATTAAGAATGGAGAAGGAAACGAGAAAAGGAAGAAACCGAGCAATGGGAGAAGGGACTGAGGAAAGAGAAGAAGAGACCAAGGAGAGGAAGAAATCAAATAAGGGAGAAAGGAGTGGCTATGTTAAGAAGAGCGAGGCAGAAGAGATCGAAAAGAGGGAGAGGAAGGCTAGTGGCGCTTTTGATTTCCTCACCAGAAACAAGGGCAAATAGAGGAGCGAACTTACATGTGGCACGAGTGGAATGAGTGACAACCAAAAAGAAAAAGAGCCAAGGAAAAGGGAGGGCTGAGAAGAAAGAGGAAAGATACTAAGAAGGAAGGGAGAAGAGCTGACGAGAAACAACCATCGAAGAAGGAGAGAGAGAGATCAAGAAGCAACCACCGAAGAAGGAGAGAGATAAGCCAAGAAGCAACCACTAGAGGAAGAGAGAGAGAGGCCGAGAGGGGGGGATCAACCAGCAAGGAATAGGGAACACGAGAAAGGTAACCCAATCTTACTCTGCCTTTGCATGACATAAATAGGGACGAACGCAGCATGCCTAGCACTGAACAACTCTGTCATGTTGCTTATTCATGTTTTCTCTCGACATCAGTTAGTTTAAGTTTTAATGACCTAAAGATTCATATGTGTTCCCTAGTCAAAAATCTATTACGGTTCAGGTTATGGTAGTTTGCCGTCAACTATGGGGTTACACTGGGGTTGGGAAGATATAGGCTTTTGTTGAAGTTAGAAGGATACTTGAGGTAAAATTTAATCTTGAAAATATTCGAAGTATCCTCAATGTGCTGCACTTGCTTTAATTGATACAAGCATGTGGTTTTTTTAATTTTTTTTATTATTTTATTTTATTTTTTTATTTCATCATGTTTTATATATATACATATTTTATATATATATATGTGTGTGTGTGTGTGTGTGTGTGTATTAAAGGGACATTTTGCCATATATGTATGATAAATGCATGGAAAGGGTGTTGCTGTACGTGCATGGAAAAGTGCATGGCAGTGATGTGGGTTGGTCTCTTGCTTTCTTCTATTTTTGATTTTTTTTTAAATTAATTAATTAATTTTACTTTATTTTATTGTTTATTTTGTTCTTTTTACCACTAGTATTATTATCATTATTACTATTCTTATTATTATCTTATCCTAATTTTTAACTGTGCCACTTAAGAACACTAGTCTTCTTAGGCACTTAGATAGAAGTCATGTGAGATTTTTTTTAATCTCATTAGGCTTTAAAGGATAATATCTAATTTGGAAAACCTTCAAAACAAAAATTTCTGGGTCATTGAAATAATCTACCTTCACGCTTTTTAATTTAATAATCGTTGCATAAGGTTTTTCTCTTTTGGTACCTAGGGTATAGATCGGTGGAGCCATGTGAGACCTTTAATCTCTTTAGGCTTTAAAAGTTAACATATAATCCGAAATCAAGAATCATAAAAATTAAAAATCCCATGAAATTCTAAATAATTTCTTCCATACCTTAGGTTACCACGTGAGATTGTTGATCTCCTCAGATACTCAAAAGTTAACTAGTAAAGGCCACGTGAGATTCCAAGTCTCCTCAGGTTTGAACGTTAAGATCCATTTTCCAAATACAAAGATGGAGCAACTCCAAGATAAAAAAGGGGCATTTTACCTGTTATTTGTAATAAAAATATAAGAAGTAAATACTTTTCCATTATAATCTCACCCCTATTTTAAAAATAAAATTCTAACAAAAAAAATCCAGAAAATCTTTTGTCATTATCATTTCATTTAAATTTCAAGATGAAGGCTAAAATTCCAAAAATTAAAAAAAAGAAAGAGATAAAACGAAAGGAGAAAGGAAGTGATATTAGATCAATCTCGGAAATTAAACACACCAATCAAATTCCAGTCTTGTTTGGTTTGCAAAAATCTATTCAATTTCAACTATCATGGTCTTTTCACAAAAATATAAAAACACCTAACAGATACGCCCTTTTAGTCGAACTACATGGACTTTGATCCCTATTATAGGGTATGTAGGTTCTAATCTTTCATCCTAGGTCAAGTCTGCCTTTTTGTAAATATCTATTTGTTTGCTTGCAGTTTTGTTGTTTTTGTCTTCTCTGCTTAACATGCATCTGTGTAAAAAAAAAAAATGGTAATTGAGATAATTTTAAGGTCATATTCTATTTTAGTTTACTAGTTTAAGGTAATTGTCTTCATGGATAGGTGTTGTAGGGTACCTAACACTTTCCCCACACTCAAATAGATTCCTGAACCCATCTCTTTTTTTTGTAGACCACTTTGCCTTTTCTTTTGTTTTAAATTGGTTTCCCATAATTTTCTGTTAAAAATTTTGGTGGCTACTCCAGTAAATTGATTTTCAAGATTCATTTTAAGAATCAAAGTAAACTCTTTTTTTCCTTTCTGCCAAAAGGTCGGTTACGACAACATTCAAACATCATTGCAAAGAGTTATTTCCTTCTTGTTGCCTAATATTCCATGTTCAATGTATTCAAAATCTTATAAAAACTAAAGGTTTCATCTTTGGTATATTCCTAATTTTGAGTGTACCAATATATCTATTTATAATGTAAGCATATAATTATAATTATATCAATTAAAAATAATAATAATATTACAATTATGTTCTAACATTATAACTGGTTGCATTGATACACTCAAAATTGTGAGTACACTAAAATTTTATCAAAAGTAAATCATTTTAAAACTTTCAAGTTGTGAACAATTAAAATGAAATTAAGTTCAAAATTAAATTATTAAATGATGTTTTTTTCAATATTTATTTAATCATGTCAAATTGTTAGCTAAATATCCAATTTATTAGGTAAATTTTCTTCAAATTATATTATTTATAAAGAATATCAGATAGCAGTAAATTTTATTATGTTATTATTTTTTGGATAATGAAGACATGTGGCTCTGAATCCATGTACACTTGCATGTTACATTTGGTGTGTGGCTTAACAGTCATAACGATATCACGAGGTAAGCACTGAGACTAGCAATCAGTATGTTTCCAACATTTTTGGGATCTTGTTGCTTTGATTCCATGGAATTCAACTTCACTTATCATCCTTTCCTTTCTTCTTGGGGGAGGCTTGTAAATTTCATATGAAATTTTTGTTTAATTAGTCACTTCATAAGATGAATAAGGGGTACGTGTGTCACAATTTTATGCACTTCAATAAATGATTAATTATGATTAATTAATTGTAAAATCTTTAGTGTAATTTTACAAGTGGATGCGCTCATAAAATTAGATACTAATAATGATGTGTCAAAATATATTGATTGTATGCTAGCTTAAGATCATTTGTATTTATATATTGAACTCTAATATTTTTTATATTTTATTTATGAACCCATAATTTTTTTTTGAAATGTAAAATTTACCCTCTCTATTTTTTATTTTTTACTAACTCCATAAAACATTAGATTATAAATTAAAAATAAGGATAAATTAGAGACTTAGGGAGTTATTAGAAAAAAAGAAAAGAAAATATATATACGAATGAGTAAAAAAAATTACAAACTAATGTTTTTGTGAGGGTTACTAACAGGAAAGAGTAGAGGGGGTAAATTGAAATTTTATAATGAATATTAAGTTTATAAATAAAATCCAACAAATATTAGAATGGAAACATAAATACAATAAATTATTTAATGTTGTCATACAGTCGACACATATTATTGCCATGTGTGTCTTCTTCATGTGTCACCTAGTTATTACACTTACAATCATTTTAAAACCTTATTAGTGAGCATACATTATTGTTGTGTGTCTTTTTTTTTTTTTGTGTGCCACCTAGTGATTACAACTACAATCATTTTAACCTAAATTAATGATCAAATATATTGAGTTTTAATATTAACGATCATAATCTAAACTTGCAACTCATCCAATTTATGATTGAAACAACGAAGATCATTAAAAACTTAATCAACTTATAAAAGGTTTTAAATTCAATTTTTATGGTTATTTTTCACAAAATAATGCGCAATTTTATGTACTAATAAGATATAATTAAATACTCTCACCATAAATAAAATAAGATACTCATATTCATATTGTAATACCCATAAAAATTTATACTAAAAAATAAAAAAAGGAAACTCAGCCAGAACAAATATAGATGCAGATAAAATTTTATCAAATAATGTAACCAAAGTTAGTACTTAAACCTTACCCTGTGTATTTTTATCACTTATAACTTAACTAAGTATGATAACTAAGTATCTATTAGAAAAATTTTGATATGATAAAATATATGTAATAATAATTTTTCATTTTAAAAAAATCCTTAATTATTTTTAATAATTCTACCTAACCCTCAATTATACAACTAACCTAAAATTATATCAAACATCAACTCAAGCATTTCATCGTGCTAAAATGTCCTAAAACACTCCTTCATGCTGCAACTTCGTTCTTCACACTGTGTTCACTATTTCGTCAACTTCTTGCCACTGTCACCACCGTCCAACCACTGTCGGAGGTTGATCGGCATCCTAGCATCTCCACCAGCCCATTTTTTATGACCGACAAAAATTGTCGAAAAATCACATCAAAGACTCCTTACGATGTGATTTTTTTTCCAACAAACTAGAGCTTCGCCCGACCTCTTTCAACCTTGCTGGTGACTCCTCTCTGCCACGTCGCCCCTATTGACTTCCTAGCCACCTCCATCAACTGCCATACTATCAAAATTTCATCAAATTTTCGACAACCCGGTATACTCGAAAATAACCCAAAATTCAAAGCTTTAATTTGTGATTTTGGTGCGTTTTTAATCCAATTAAACATATTGCTTCATTTTTTGCATTGATTTTGCACCTTTCTCCCTCATTTACATTGATTAATTCAGTCCAATTTGCTCAGAATCGAAGAAAAACCAATTCAGGAACTGTTCATATGCGAAAATCACTGTTTATGCAAGAAAGTAACAAAATTGATCTCAATTCAGGTTGTTTGCTTCAAATTAAGTTAGGATTACACTTCTAAGGTGAATTTCGTATCTTTTTCCCTTGAAATCATTGATCAAATGTGAATTTTGACTTCTGTATTGAAAAACCCTAATTTATGAGTCTAGAGGCAATTTGGAAATTTAGTGAAAATTGTGTTCTTAAGACTTCTTAAATTTTTTATGCATCTAGGGAGCAATTTAGAATTTTTAGAAATTTTAAAACAAAATTCAAATTTTTAATAATTTTTCTAGATTTTTCATGAAGAAAAAGGACGAAAATTAAAACGAAAAATATGAATGGCTTGATTGTATAAATTTGTGTTATGGTAAGTGTTAGAAATTTAACAAGTGCATAAGGAAATAATTGAATAAAATAATAATAACAATAGTAATGATAATAATATTAGTAATAATAATAATAACAATGATAATAATAATAGTAATGATAATAATAATAATAATGATAGTAAGGATAATAAAATGAAATATAGGTTATAAGTATTTAAAGTATTCTTTAAGTGGCCCATAAATTAGTTTCCCACATTTAGAAAAGAAAGAGGTGAATTGGATAAAATTGAATGAGAGATAATTAATTAGGTATGTGATAGAATTAAAATAAATAAATTTATTTGTAATGATTGGATGATAAGAGTATTTTATTTAATATTTTTTTTAGGTGACTAGAATATTTTCAACAAAGAAATTATAATTAAGGATAAAAGAAGGTTGGTATACTCCTCTCAGGTGAGTAGATAATCCTAATTATGCATAATATTATTTTAAATTATTCATGATGATTTTGAATATTGAATTATTAGAAATATTAAAATCTAAATTTTGAAGTGGTACGATTTTGAAATTTTTGATATCTGTACATGGATAATTATTTGTCTTTGCAATATTGGGAATATGTCCATAACAGAACCTTGTAGCTAACGGCAGTTGACGTTAGCCGTAGTACATTGCGATTGATATTCTAATATGGTTGGGTATGATACCCTTAACTCCATATTCTATTTGAGGTCGATGGCCATTATGATTTTTGTTCTGATATGTTATCACTAGCCTTGGGCTAGCTTTATACTCTATAATTATGACTAGTTCTGTAGGAGATTCTTATTGCATTTTGTTGATGAATTTTCTTTGTTTAATATCACTGAATTATGTCTGTATGATATCTGGTCTTAAATTTTGAAAAATGTACCATTGTAAGTTTGCCTTAATTTCTGCAATATTAGAATTACCTACTCACTGAGTTTCTACTCACCCCATTATTTAACATTTTTTAGATCTCAACATTAATCCAAAATGTCCACCTTCAAAATTTTAATCTTGGTAATTAATTCTTTGGTGAGCCTAGTTTACTGCTAGAGCTATGTTTTTTTAGTATTTTGATGATTCAGTTTAGTTGCTCCCTTGTATACAAGCTAAATGTTTAATGTATTACTATAGTGTGTCAGAAACTATATGTATGAAAAGTTATGTGATCTATGTTTGTTTAATATGTATTTATATAAGTTCTACCATTATGAGGGTTCTGACAGGTTTGCGAGGATGAATGATACCTCATCCCCATGTCGGTTACACCCTACTAGCTCAGGTAGTAACACATATAGTAGAATTGAAATATCATTGCTAGCTAATAAGATCAGAAGGGCAACAATGAATGCCAACTTGAAAGAAGTGTTTTCCATTTTTCTTTTTGGGTTGAAAGTAAGTTTGGAAAGTAAGAAAACTCTTATTCAATCAAAGAAATCTGAATGATCAATTTGTCCTAGCTTAAATATGCAAATTTATAGTTAGGGTGGGGGTTATTTTACATTTACTAGGGAGTTTTTTTGGGTTGTTCCCTGGTGGAGCGGGTGGGTAGATTTTCTTTGATGCAAAGATTTTGTACTACAATAGGATAACGCAAGTAGTTAATGACAGATATAATTTTTTTTTTTCTTTGTGTTGATAACTATTACATTTGAAGGAGTCTCTTTTAAGGAAGAGAATTTGTAAGTCTTAAAAATTGATCTCTCACATAATATATTAATTTTTTGAGATATATTCTCTAGTTATGATATATTAATTATTAAATATAAAATAATATTTTATCAAATAATCACTTAAAACATTATATTATTTAATTATCAAAATTTCTTGAAAAGTTTAACTTTATTTTTATGTCATTAACACATATGATTATAAAAATAAGCTTAGTAAAATAAAAAGAATACTATTCTATATTTATTAATATAAAATAATTATGATGAAAATCAATATTCTCATAATTATAATATCAATATTAAAAAAATTTTTGATGGATAATTATATGAGACTTGTTTCTTTGAGATTCATTTACACCTCGTTTTTTTGTTGAAAATACTGGGAATGGAAATGGATATGAGCTTAGGAATAAGAATGAGTTTCGATGAAGTAGAATATAAGGCCTGTGTATTGTGTTTGGTAGGATATTGATAAAGGAGTGGAAACGAGAATGAAGATTAATCAAATGACCATATTACCCTTATGAAAAATTTAATTATAATTTACTATGAAAAATTTATTATTGTAAAAAAAAATTAAAAAATTAATACTTTTTTAAAGTATTCATTTTTGTTATTATTGATGACTAATTACTGTTATGAAAATTTAAAAATTATCATTAAAAATTAATTAATTTTTAATTTCATAATTTAAAAATTGTTTTCGTTTGCCTGTTTTCTTATTCCTGCGATTCATTTTCTCTATCACCAAAAAAACCTAAACAACGTAACACAAGTCATTGTGTGAAGTAGATAAATTGATGACATTCTGAAGGTATGAAGATAGCAAGATTCCTATGGCAAGATGCTATAAGTAGAGGCAAGCTTGGGTTTTTAGAATAGTAAAGGAAAGCAGTTCACAGTGACATAAATCGAAGATCGACAATGGGGGAGAATAGATAAGGGATTGATAACTTAATAGGGTTAGTGAGAGTGGATTCTCATACCAAATCGAACATTTAGTGTCTGGCCTTAGAGTTAGGTTCGACAATGAACTTTTCAATGATTCCAGTGCCTTAAATGATGGATGAACTCAATGGACACCTCTGTTGTCAAACTTATGAAGGGACACAATGAGATGAGCTGAACGTACACCTATTTTATTAGACCGATAAAGGGTGATGACGAGACAAACTGAATAGATGACCAAAGATTGTGAGAGTGAAAAGGATGAAAGTGAGTGAATGAAGAAAAAATGGAAGGCATAATGGTCATTTCGTTATCTATTCCTAGGAATGTTGGCCATTCCCTTAAGATGCAGAGGGATTGGTCATTCCCATACTAATGGTAGTCTCATTCCCTTGCCATTCCTACAACTAAATATGAGAATGAGCTAACAACCTTTTGAGTAAAAGAAGGGTATCTGAGAAAGGGATTACATAAAATCTTATTGTATTTGTTTAGATGATGAAGGAAAAGAATATCAACTTATCTTTGGATTTGGTTCAAGAATGAATTCAAGAAGGTGTGAGGTCAAGTTTCACCTTTGGATTTTTAAAATTACAACATTTACATGTAATTTTATCATATATTCTTCACTTCATTATTTATTTTAATGAGAGCTTGCCCTCTTTGGATGTAAGTATTTGCCTTTTTTGGGTTCTAATCTTTGATTCGAAATCTTTTATTTCCATAAAGTTTAATCCTAGATCTATCTCTATTTTTATCCCTATCGTATACTCTTGTTGGTATTAAGTGTAAGGTTGAATACAAAGTAATAATCTTTTGTAATTCCTATATTTTTAAGAAATATCTCTAACATATATGATACACATGTTTGTTTCTTTTATTTTTGGGGCATTAATTAAGCAAGCGCATATCGTTGTGTAAATTTCTACTATATTTAAGATACAATGAACATTTTAGTTTGGGTTTAATCCAATATTATAATAGTGAATATGTAACAATTTCTTCAAACTTGTAATTATAGGTAAAGTACAATTTCTCTAAACTCATAATTATAAGTAAAGTTTCAGTGCCATTTTAGGGTGTAACGGTCTAATGAAACTTTGGTGAGGTGTTGTAACTGGTAAGAGAGTGGATCCTGACTGCAAAAAGGAATTCTCTCCATTCTCATGCCCATTGTTGTTAAACTCGCAATTCAACTCGGTTGACTTGCTGAGTCTACGTTTATAGGTGATCAAAATGATTTAACTTAGAGTTTAAACTCACCTGATGTGCCGAGTTTAAGAGTTCCCATCGAGTTGAGTGGTAAGCCCAAATCATGCAACCTAAACTTGCTTTTTTCTTTTTTAAAAAGCTTGAAACACTTAAAACCCAGCCCATTAGATTAACCCAAAAAAAGATACTGAGCTTGATAGGCTGAGACCCAAAATGCACTGACGGTTGAAGTGTTGAACCATATTCGACTAAATGAAATGCACATGCAGGCAGCACATCGACAGCAGTACAGTGAGAAGCCGAGAAAGGTATCTGCATCAAGTCATTAACATCTTCCTCAAATCCTCATCCTTCAATGAACTCAAACCTTATGCCTTACTGCACAATAGTAGAGCAGCAAGCCAATAACGATCAATTAGAAGAGCAGCAGCGGTGGCCAGAGCTTCTTGATTTGCAGTCATGAAGTTTATGATTTAAGTTCGCAATTTACAGTCACAGAGTCACCTTGCCGAAGCTTCTTACTATTTGAGTTCATGATTTGGCCTTGAAGTCTCACTGCCTCGCCGCCTTGTCGAAGGTTGTTCTGCTTTCGTCTTCTATCACTGACTCACTGGAGACTTGGAGTCATGATTTACAGTCACCTCGTCAGAGCTTCTTGCTGTTTGAGTTCACGATTTAGACTTGGAGTCTCACTGGCTCGCTAGAGATTATTCCACTTCCGTCTTCTGTTACTGACTCATTAGAGATTGCAACTGTAAGTCCTTATATTGACATTTGACAGAGTTAAAAAGTGAAAACAAAGATTTGTTGATTTGTTCTTCCACATTATATGGTTTTCAAATTTGCCTATGATTACTATTTTTTCTGTTCCACCATATCTGATGAGGTTTCTAGCTTCAATGTGATAAGTGAAGATCATATATATATATATATATATATATGGGTGTTTGATTTTCTTCATTGTTATATATAACAATATAGAATGTAGAGAAAGGAGTTGTAGGCTTTGATTTGCTTATCATAAATGAACCATGTGTCGGAAAATGAATCAACTGGTACTATTGTATGAGGTATTTTATAATCCCTTTCATGCTTCTAGAACTGAAACCTCAGGATTAATCCATTTATAGTATTAATATTTGATATAGAACTCACAATCTAGAAAGCCATGCCTTCTTCCTTGTATGTATTTGAATCTATTCAATAGAAGATAGCATTTTCATATTTGTCTATTCTTGTCTAATCAATTTGATTTTTCATATATAGATTTTTCTCAATTTGATATAATCATTATCAATAATATCCTTAATAATTGTTTACTTAACAAATTTATTAATTTGCCATTTACGTAATTTGAAATTTTGAATTCTAAAACATGTTTTAGTTAGTACAAGAAAATATGTCTTCAAATGCAAGTAGGAGTGGCCCTACTCCTATTGAAAAAAATGTAGTTGCTGGAAGGAAGAATTTTCCCGGTAATAGGACTAATATAGGTGGAAACATGGAATGGATATTAGTGGGGATGGTAAGAAGGTTCAATGTAATTTTGTTGCAAAGTTATGAGTTGAGGGATCTATAAGTTTAAACATCACTTGGCTAGCATTAAAATTGATGTTAAAGCTTGTGTAAGTGTCAGAGATGATGTAAGGGCAACAATGTTACAACATGTGATTGAGGCTAAAACTTTATCATCTAAAAGAAAGAAACAATAGTTAGATATTGGTGATGAGGAAGCTCAAAGTACCCAAGCCCAAGCTAACTCTAAAGAGTTAAGAAATTTATTGAGAGGTTCAAGAAAAAATAGTAGTGAGGTTAGTAGCTCACAATTGACCATTAGTAACATGTTTAAGAAAGATCTGTGGGAGGAAGCTTGCCAACAGGTGGTAAGGTTTTTATACACAAGTGTCTTTCCCTTTAATTGTGTAAAAAATCCTGAGTTTATCAAGATGTGTGAGATTATAGGAAAATATGGCTATGGGTTTAAGCCTTTTATCTATCATGAGATCCGAGAAAAGTACTTAAATATAGAGAAGAAAAACACGTAAGCTATGCTTGACGAGTTCAAGGAAGAGTGGGATAAAGTGGGTTGTTCCATTATGTCTGATCGGTAGACTAATAAGAAAAGACGTTTCATTTGCAATTTCTTGATCAATAGTCCTAAAGGGACGGTGTTTTTATATTAACTAGATACATCTTATATATCTAAAACTACTGATAAAGTGTTTGCCATACTTGATGAAGTTGTTGAAAAGGTGGTAGAGAAGAATGTTGTGTAAATAATAACAGGCAATGCTGCAAATTACAAAGCAGCTGGACAAAAGTTAATGGAAAAGAGGAAACACTTATATTGGACTCCATGTGTAGCTTATTGTAGTGACTTGATGTTGGAAGACTTTGAAAAAAAATGGAGTTGCACAAAGAAACCATAAGTAGGGGAAGAAAAATCACAACTTACATTTACACAAGAACAATGCTCATTAGCATGTTGAAAAATTTCACAAAAGGGAGGGACTTGATTAGGTTAGGTGTGACTCGATTTGCCATAGTTTATTTGACAATAAGTTGTCTTTATGAGTATAAAGCAGCATTGATAAATATATTTAATTTTAATGAATGGAAAGATAGTAGATTTTCCTCTACCAAAGATGGAAAAGAAGTGGCAAAAAGTATTATGGATAATATGTTCTGGAAGAACATTGTGACTTGCCTCAGGGCTGCTACTCCTCTCATTAAAATTCTTTGCTTGGTGGATTCTGATGAAAAGCCAGCAATATGATTCATATTTGAAGCAATGGAAAGTGCAAAGGTGAAGATTAAAATGAACTTCAATAATGTTTTAAAATGGTAAATAGAATACCTTATATTTGTACTCATTAATTTTGTATATATATGTTTCACTTTATAATTGATCATTGCAAACAACAACTTGTATTGAATATCATTGATGAGAGGTGGGAAGCTCAATTACATAGGCCTCTACATGCTGCTGCATACTACCTCAATCCCCATTTTCACTACAATTATGACTTCCAAGCTGATTATGGGATTAAGCAAGGATTGTGTGATTGCTTAGCAAGATTAGTTGAAGATGTTGAGGGGAGAAACAAAATTAAGTTCCAACTCACTAACTTCTACTATGCAAAAGACATGTTTGGCTGTGAAAGGGCAAAGTCATTAAAAATAAAAATACCGCCAACGGAATGGTGGGATGCCTATGGAGATGGATGCCCAGAACTTCAAAAATTTGCAATTTGAATTCTCAGCTTATGTTGTAGCTCTTCTGGGTGTGAATGTAATTGGAGTGCTTTTGAGATGGTGAGTAATTATATTTGATTTGATATAATACTGTAATTTACTTTGCTTTTTCATTTTCTTAAGGATTAGAATACGTCACTTGAGAATTTTTATTTTTTTTAGATTCATATTAAGAGAAGAAATCACTTGCTCCAAAAAAAGATAAATGATTTGACATTTGTAATGTGAAATTTGAAGTTAAAAGGCAAGCAATCAAGGAGAACTCATGAATATAACTTTGATGATATTCATTATGATGATGAATGGATAGCTGAAGGGAGGAGAAGTGATGTTAATGTTGAGGATAAGGAAGATGATGATGATGAGGTTCTTCAACCTTTTGTGCCCATGGCAGGCATGTGTGATGATTTTGTGGTTGACTTGAATCCTAACATAAATGGTGAACCTTCTAAAAATTTGGCATTGGTTGATGACTTTGAGGATGAAGAAGAAGAAAATGATGGTTGTGGGGTAGGTAATAGAGATGATGAAGATGAAGACTCTGGAAATGATGACAATATAGTAGAATTTGAAGAATTATGGTGAAATTTTATTGTTGATTTTGAGACTTAATGATGTTACATGAGAATTAATGTATGGAGTTTATTGAAATATATTTGTAGACTTGAATGACAAGTATGAAACTATGGATTGTGGATTATGTATGAATGTTATTTTTTATTTTTTGATATGGTTATGTTCAACTTGTATTCGATAACTGGTATATGTAAACTCTTACGATTCTACGTTACAAGTTCACCCCCCCTAAAACAAGTCTACCTAGAATCACAATTTTGACAACCTTGCTCATGCCCACTAGCCTCTCAGATATATAAAATCTAGATTTTTGGATGAGACTTGCCGATTTTGATAACTAAAAGTTACTAAAATTAGTAACTTATTTTTAAATACCAATCGTTAGATTTATATAATTGCTTTAATATGAACTTTGAAATCTCTCTTAATTAGAGAGAATTAGCATTGCAAATTTTCTTTTGCAGTGGAGTGTTATGCTAAAGGGAGGAACGAAGTTGAGTTAGAGATTTAAGCATTAGTAATTAATTGCAGTCAAGTTAATTATGGGTAATAAATTGAACTATTTATTGAACGAAGGTGAGGCATGGTGAGAGGGGACTGCAAAACAGGATTCTTTTCATTCTCATGCCCGCTACACTCTCTTGTTCATAAAATTTGGATAGATTTATTGATTTTAGAAGTTAAAAGTCATAAATATTGGTAACTTATGTTAAATTCAGAACATTAGATCTATATGGTTGCTTTAATGTAGAATGTCAGATCTTTTTCAAGTAGAGAGAATCAAAATTAGTGGGATTGCAATTTTTCTTTTGCAATGGACTGCTTTTGGGAGGAAAAATGTTGAGTTAGGGATTTAACCATTAGTAATTAATTACAGTTGATTTAACTCTGGGTAAAAAATAAAAAAATTAATGCCAATCTCTACTTTTTTTATAGTGCATAAATTTATTGAGATAAATACTATTTTGGTCCCCACGTTATGACTTTGTCTTAATTTAGTCATCCACATTTGCTTTGTCTCAAAATGGTTATCCCCATTTTCAAATTTTTAAAAAATTGGTCCATTCGTCAGCAATTAGAAACATATTGCAATTATTCTTTATCTTTTATCACATCCCATAAATATTCAAAATTGTTAGCCTTACTAAGTTAAGGCTACAAAAAATCCTGGCTTGGCCAGGTTCATTATGGACCTGAGACCAAATATAAGAATCACCTTGTGTCTGATTTGGCAACCCGTTACCTGACCCATCTGGACAAACCTAGCCGCATATCTAGTTTGCCTGGGTCAGACCAGGTAAAAACAAGTCTTGAAGTTTATATATATATATATGTGTGTGTGTGTATACACAGAGACCAGGTAAAAACAAGTCTTGAAGTTTATATATATATATATGTGTGTGTGTGTGTGTGTGTATGTATATGTTTATAAGTATGGTCATATGAGTTAGGGTTTATTTTGTTAGGAATGAAAACGGCGCTTGATTGAGAAAAGAAAAATTTGGCACAAAGTAGATAGAGGAGTGTGAAAGGGATCAAAGATGAAAGCAACAGAGGAAATGGAAGAAGGAGAAAGAGATTGAAGATGCAAAGAAGAGAGAACGGACGAAGCAGAGAGGTAGATTGAAAACAAAGATGCAAAGAATAGACCGATAATGCACAAGCAGCAGCGAGAATCAAGATTGAAGATAAGAAGCACTATCTGGGTAGCAATAACAATAGAGAGAGATCGAAGATGAAGAAGTTGGGAAGTGGAAGATGAAGTAGAGAGAGATCAAAGATGCAAACTCAAGAAATCTAAGGTGCAAATTGAAGAAGGGAGGTAGGGGTTTTATAATGAACAAGTAAAAAAAAATGAAAATTATATATATTTATATGTACCGCCGAGTCTGGGCTGAGAAAAATAGCCAAATGGGATACCTTTGGGACATGACCTAGCCCGATGAACAACCTGGTATGCATTCTCATTGCTCAACTTGTGCATACTTCTCCAGGTTAGTCAGGTTGTTAAGCAGCCCTAAGCCAAGTTATCGTCGAGATAGCTCTAGTTGTGTCAAAACAATGTCTCTAACTTTGAAATGTAGACAACAATGTGCTCCAAAATTAGTGTCCCATGCATCATAACCCATTCACCTCGTGTTCTCAATATTGTAATTTACTAATATATCCTCAATCAACGAATGATGGTTGTTTCAAGGATTTCTCTTGTTTTGTTTGATTGTATTATATATTTGAAGAATATTATGGACATTATAGCCATATTTTGACTGTCAACTATAATTTTTTTTAATTTATTTCATTTTACAGGATATTATAGATATAATTGTCACGTTATTTCTAGAATTGAGTTCACAATTAATCTTTTGATGGTCAGTTTGGTGTATGTATGCATTTTAGTTTTAATAAAAAGTTCATGAAATACATATTTTTTGAATTATTTTTCTCTTATTTACTTTATTTATCATATATTTTCCATAAATTGTTTAGTAGGCCCTGTATAACCTACTCACTCTATCCCCCAATATGAGTCAAGTTGGATAATAATTAGTTTCCTACCAAGCCAAACCAACCCAACGTGCCATACTGAAGGGTGTCCGAATTGCCTGATGCATTTGAGAAAAACATGCGCGAATCTAACGATTATTATTGAAACAATTGTGCTGATATATTGATGGCTTGAATTAAAAATAAAAACATTTAATATTAATTGAAATTAAATAAACTGCGCAATTCAATTTCTTGGAAGGAACTCATTGTAAACCAGCTTGAATATGTCTAATTAGCTCACTATAACATGTCATGAAATTTATTTAATTAATTTGCTGCACATACTAATTTTTTGCCCAGTATATAAATAAATCCCCTTTCAGACAACAATATATATATACACACACACACACTAAACCACACAATATTAAACCAAAACAGGATGTCAAGGATATATAGTTTGAATTGAAGCTGGCATAATTATCTGGCCAAAAGGTAAATTTCATTATTATTATTATTAAGACATTATTACTTGTTCGGGTAACATAGTCATAGAGCCCTCAGTCCAGAAATAGTTGCATATCTCATAGTTTGATGTGTATTTGTGGCTTAACATCCACAAATACATGTTCCATTGCTAGAGAGAGGGATAGAGCAAGGAGGGATACACCGAGGCGCACAATCAGATGCGTTATGGCATGTTTCCGCTCCATTTGCTTCCGTTCCATGGAATTCTCCTTCACTCGTCATCCTTCCCTTTCCCGCCACCCTCGCTGATGAGACGCCTGTGAATTAATTTCATACAAAATCTCAGTCTAATTGATCACTTTATATATAATAAGATGATCAAAGGGTTGGTTTAATTTGGATCCTCTCATTTTTGGGTCATGACAGGGATAGAGAGATACATAGTGAGTAGAACCCATTACTTAAGTATGTTTTGCATCTTTAAAAGAGATTCACTATTGATCAAATGACTGGCTCACTCATTATGTGTCTATCTCTCTCTTATTATCAAAAAAAAAAAAGAGAGAAGAGCATATGAGAACACACACACACACACACACATATATATATATATATATATATTAATGATAATTAACAATCTTTATTTTGAAATTTTGATTTTGTTGTTATCATACTATTGAAAAGTGACCTAACTTAACAAAAATTTTGAATGCCTCACACCAAATACGAAAATATTGAATATGATAATTATATACCCAGACCTATGTTATGTTTAGCTTCTAAGATACTGTAAAATGTAAATTCCAGTATACCAAACTAGTAACTTTACAAACAAACAAAGCCACACACACACAAAAACACACAGAATTGAGAGAGAATACCATCACATGATGCTATAATTGCAAGAAGGAGAAGGAAGACACAACTTGAAGGAAGCTTTCTCCATAATTTCTTGGGCTCAAACAGAAAATATTGGGTATATCAAATTTTGATAGATCACTAGAAAACTTGTTTCTTTGGGATTCATTGAGGCTTTTCTTGTAGATTTTATAGTACAGAGTGGTATAATTTAGGGATGCACACTTTAATTACAAAGATTTCAACGTAATTAGAGAAGATGCACCTCAATAATGAGCAAAATAAAAGTCTTAACGTAAATACAATGGATTAGTACAGACAATTAAATAATTACTAATTAGTATTTAGAGAATATAAAAAAAAAAAAAAAACTTGCCATCAATATGGATTTTATTCCTAACGTATTTCTTGCGGATTTCAGGTGTAGTGTAAGGTTGAATTATATGAAGAAAGAATCTTGTGTAATTTCTACGGTTTTTTTGGCCTGTTTGTAATTTCAGTGTTTTAAAACTAAATCTCTAAAATAATACACGCTTGTTTGTTTTTTTGGACCATTAATTACGCAAGCGCATATCTTTATGTCGATTTTTTTTATCATATTTAGAGATACTATGGATATTTTTTCTGCTTTTCTGCACAATATGATTGAATTAGTGTTAACCTACATATACTGAAATTTAATTTAAGGAAATTATTATAATTTACTTGATTTTTCAATTTATTCTTCCTTAAATTAGTCCTACATTTAAGTTACTGTCCCATAGCATTCTTTTTTTTTTTTTTTTGGAATCAAATGTGTCTTAATATTGGAAAATTGTGGGGGACTGATATAATAGTATAAAACTATTAAAAATGTAAGAAGGATAGGAAGAGCAAGAGGAAATTTGGGAGAAAATACAAGGTAATTCACATTTACATATATCCTTCATCTTTGTTTCATAGCTCTATTTATAGGTTTTTTATCATAAAAGAAAACTTGATGTACATAAATATAAATTAAATTACATACTCGTACAATAATTTGGGGGTTGTAGGGTACATGAACCTAAAGAGTTATTCTTAGAGAGTTTATCTCATCTACACAATTGTATAATTTATAATACTCACCTTGAATGTCCATTAACAAATAATGTGTTTTATTAAAACCTTATTAGAGAAAAACTTAATGGGATAAAAACCTAATAAAAGAATGCTTATAATTTTGCCACTCACCCATTGTTGTTGTATAAGCATCAAATTGGGGATTTCAAAATAATTAGGTCTTGATTGCCACACTAAAATATTTAATTTTTAGCTCTATATGGTACAATTTGAGCTCAATTTGCATATGATAAGGATAGGAAACTTAAACAAAAATTGGGGCTTTTGATGCTAATTAAATTGATAATTATAGGTGCAATTGAAATGCTTAGTTGTATGTTAATAATGAAAAATATTCAGGTGGAGTAATTTAGCAAGCAAGTTCAAGGGTGATCAGATACATGAAGAATCAACTTTGAGATAAGTCATCATAACTATAGTAAATTAATTATTTTGGAGATAAATTAATATGTGGCCAATAGTATCAAATATAACAATAAGTTGGTGAAAAGAAATATTCAGGAGAATAACTAAGCATATGACTATCAATTGAATATATGATATTTATGTGACAAAATAAAATTTAATAATTTATTCTGGTGTTTAAGTGAAATATTGTATAAATAAGAATATTTATATACTAAAGGAATTTTAGGAAATAAGTTGGATTTTGGTTGATCCTGTCAACATATTTCCTTACAATTGTAGTGATAATTAAGTAGTGCGCTGGGCACATATTAGCCAACTGACCCCTTCTTTTTTCATTTAAACCATGGTAGTTTAATTGTTATAAGTATTGGGAGTTAGGAGGTAATCATTTTGTGGGGATTATCTCTGAGACTTACAATATTAAGGTTGTTTTACCGTGCATTATAGGGTATTAGAGATTACCTTTGCATATCCAACAGTCCGTGAAGGACACGGCAAGAGATAAACCTTGGTGTCCGTTTGTCAAGTGAGTAGACAGCATTAATCATATGTATATTTCTAAATTATGTATTTTCCTTGCAAAAGTGAGTCATAATGAATATTCAAGTACTCTGAGAAGATTTTCTGAAATTTATATTTCTCACTAGTACTACGTATTCTGAATACTTAGATATTTCAGATATTGATGAGATTACCTTAGGTTGTGAATGGTATTAAATTTTCTAATGGGTCAAATTATTCTATATGACTTGAGTATTAGATTATGTTGTTGTGATTGGTGATAACTTTATTATATTTACATGATATTGGTTCAAAAAAAAATTGATAGAAAAAATTAAAGTAAAATATTTTTTTTAAAAAAGACTATCAGTAGTTATTTAAACTGCTACCATAAAGAATATAGACCATTAAGAACAATTTAACTAAACTGTTGCAAAGACGGGCTATTACGAAAGTTTTTATTGCTTGTCACAATGACATATGATTGCGACGATAAAAAAAATTATCACAAAACCATGACCACTGCAACACTTTTTTTGACCATCGCAGTGATATGTTATTGCAACGGAAAAACAAATCTGTTGCAAAACTATGATATTGCATAACTTTTCTTTACTATCACAATAATATGTTTTTGCAATGACTTTAACAAATGTTTTTTTTACTATCACAAGAATATGTCATCGTGGCAACTTTTATAAGTGTTAATGAAAAATATTGTTTCATTTGTAATGATGGTTTCCACTATGTTTTTATTGACCATCGTAGAATGATTTTACGATGGTCAAAACTTTTACAAATGTCTTTTTTACTTTTATTGATCACAACAATAAACACGTAATTTTTTTTTATGATTACTCCTTAATTATTTCTTATGCAAACATTTTAATTATATAACTAAGACCAAGTCAAATTACTAGTTAAATTTTTATAAAATATCATTTTATTGGATAAGAAAATATGGATACTAGTTAGTACCCGGCAATTTATATATATATATAGAGGGAGAGAAAGAGTCCATGTCAATAAGGCGTTTACATTTATTTATTTATTTATTTTTTTGGATATCCATTCGTAGCTTACAACAACTAAATGATGCGTTTTACATTAAAGAACAAGCAATTGACTTGAACATTGCCTTAAAAAACGACCACATTAAAAATAAATAAAAATGGTAAAAGAACTAACACGCAAATAGTTTTCTATAGTCTAGAATTAACGCGTATATTTATTTGGTTTGAAGTTAAAAATAATGCATCATAGTTCAATTCTCCTAGGTAATTTAGTCAGGGATGAAAGCACTATATTACATTAATTTAGTCATTAATATAATATTTAAAATTTTAATATTGTAAACAATTTAAAATATATTTTAACTTGAAATTTAAGACACTCAAAAACTCATATACACACTAAAACAAAATATTTCTTTATAAATAATTGCGTTTAATTTGCTATTTAATTTTCTTTAAAGTTACTTTGTCTTTCAAACCTCCATCTATACGTACCCCTGCTTCTCCAATGGTCAGAAGGAAGAGTAAACAAAGCAGCAGCCATTCCAACAAGCTCCATGACTTCCATAAATCCACTCACATGTAGTGATCAACGTGTTTGATAGTCCGTTCAAATGAAGTGGTCAACACGTTCTTGGAAAGAAAAGTCTGCGGAAGTATGTTCGAAGTATCATACTCTCCTCCGTGCTCTGTATTGACAGATTTTATGATAGGTAACTCATTTTACATCAAATTTAAAATTCAAATGGAATATTAATTTTAAATTATATCTTATAATTTTTATTAAAAAATTTAAATTGCATGACAAAATGCAGTAACAGTGTATTTGGTTCCGTGTTTGAGGGATTTAAAATTCTGTTTGACACCAAAATAGAGATTTGCCTAATAAATAATCTTGTTTGGGTTGACATTAGAAATTCTTCTGAAATCATTTTTATTCTTCACACTCTTATTTGCACAAAAATTTTTAAAAAATCTGCCTGGGATGAACTACATTGATGGCAGAACTCACTTTTCGAATAGAAGTTTCTAAATATAAATCACAATTGTGTAAATTTAGTTTGACCATAATCAAATTTGCAAATCGTATTGATCTAGAATCAACTTTGTAAAGCTCCAATCTAAACAAACACTCGTTCTAATGCCTCAGTATTACATAAAATACTAAAATTAAATTCAATTGGAAATCACTAATCAGGTATCCCCTCAATGATTCAGATCTTGCATTCAAAATATGACACTATATAGAGTATCATGCAATAAAATAATGAGTACAAGGGTATTTAATATCAGACTATAAGATGTGTAAAAAAGGCTTAAGATATTAGAAACAGTTTAATTTTTTCAATAAAATATTGTTTTATATAAAAATTTAAAATATTAATATATCTTATTTTAAAAAATAATTAATTTTTTTATTTAAAAATTTTTTTAAATATTTTAAATCTAAAATCATTGAATCTAGATCTAATAGTTTTAGATGCTGTTGTAGAAAAAGATCTCCTCCTGTTACTCATATATTAGTTACTCATTGCTCACCATTTATAAGAGAGATAAATTGCTATGTTTTCAGCATTTTTTTTAATGGTATTGTTTCATTTTCATTTCGTGATCTCAATACTAGATTAGATTATAACTTAAAAAATTAGCTCAGTTCGAAAAGCCTAAAAAAAAAGCCTTATTAAAAATAAGCTCGTCTTATAAAACAGGACGGGCTTGATCTTTTTTTAAATCCAACCTGAACCCTCTAATAGAAAAAAACTTATTATTTAAAAAAAATTATGCAATATGACATTTTGATACAAAAAATAAAAACTAATACTTTAAATATAATGGATTTATGTCATTGTAACAACTTTATTTATATTTATAACTTTTTAATACATAATTTTATAAGTAATAATAATTATTAGTTATATTATTTATTTTAAATCCTAAACAGTAAATACAATTGATCGTGACTTGAGAAAGTCCACTTGGCCTGATAGAGCCCGCTTAAAAATATGGATTAAAGCCTAAATAAAAAGTTGGATCGAAAAATGGGCTCAGATTCCTTTAAAAAGCTGAATTCCAACCTAATTTTTATAAGCAAAACCCGGTGATCATATTTACTCGTTACTCTGCGGTAAATGTCTATTTTATTTTTAATTAAACTCTGATGAAAGTCGCTGCACTGGAAAAATGATGAGAATGATAAAACTCTATTTCTGCTGCAAAATCTACAATGAACATTATGTAGCTGACAGGGATGTATTTAGGAGGGTCTTCTCTAAACTTTTTGAAATTTTAAATTTTTTTTATATATAATTGTATTTTATATTATAAATCTGATCCCTTAATTAATAATTTTTTTTACTCTATAAAAATTTGCATTCCTTGATTTATACAGTACTGTTTTGTAATATTGACCTAAATGTAATAACATTTTGAAAATTTTAAGCAGCGATTATATAAGGTTTTAAAACAAAAAATTTCTAAGGCTGTTATTGGATATCTGTCCGAAAAACTCATCCTGCTGAAATGGAGGCAAACATTGGGCAATAGTAATCCCATAAAGCAAGGAAAATAGAGCAATGGAATATAGCTCCATTTTGATGAAGTATATATAAAATTTGAAATTTAAATTTAGGATAACGTTTTAAATTATAGTACTAAGGTCATTTGCTCTTCTGATTCTCTAAAGACATAGCTCGTATAATTAATTTGATTCTTTAAAAATTAAGTGCCTTACTTTAGTTCTCTGAAAGTTATTTTTGTTTAAAATGATCCTTACATTAAAATTATTAACAACTTGTTAAAAGAAGTGGTGTAGCTGGAACGCATGAATGTAGCCTTTTTATCCCAAAAAAAAAAAGAAATTCAACTTCGATTTTTTTATCATTATTTCAAGTGTTTGAAATTAAAATATTCGTGTACCAATGTTATCTTACGAGAACTAACTGATACTAGAGTCATTTCTCACTAAAATAAAATTTTAATTTATTATTAACTGTAAGACAAATTTAATTGTTATTATGTAATAGTTAACATTATTATTATATTATGGTATTAAAATATTTATTTAATAATATATTCTTACAAATTATTTTATATTATATTTGATTCCTATTTTTTAATTCTAAGTTTTATATACATAAAAAGAAAGCAGGTAGAAGAAGGCAAATTAGCTTGTTGACTACAGCATTCCACAAAGTTATAGGCTGCATTGTTTAGCAACTTGGAAATTATTATAAATAACGTTATTGGCGTCGGCAAAAAATTAATATAAAGACTGACTCAGTTCAACTCAATTATAGTAGATTACATGGCTTTGATAATAAGATAAAAATGTTTAAAATTATTTATGCAACAATATATCAATGATAATAAAGAGAGGGACATCTATCAATTTTGTTTAGAAATTATAAAAAAATAAATGAAATGAAATGACTCATTAATTTTTTTTTCTAATATTACTCCTTATAACATAAACACATGACTAATAATGTTGTCATTGTTCAATACATGATATTTTGTTATTCTCTTGTCCATATTTTTTTATTTTATTTACTAATTATCTTGTCCATATTTTTTGTCTAATACATTTATTACAAAATATCTATGTTGCTTCAAAAAATTTTAAAAGACAAACTTATGAAGCCAAAAAGAAAAATTATTGATAAAAAAATAGACGAAACTAATACACATTTTAGATTATTTCATTCTCTCTTTTTTATTTTGAAATTTAAAGTAAAAAAAAAAAAGCTAAAAGAGAGGTCATGACCATAATAATAAAAATTAGATAAAGTTGTAATAATTAAAATGATCCTTCGTATATGATGGGTATATTAGTAATAAGATATAAGAGTATTAGTAATTTAATTTATTAAGCCACTATATTCTATTCTTAACTCTCCAATTTGGAGGGACAACAAAATTGGGGTTTTAGATAGCAAGAAGGGTTCTTGGTGCCCCTCCCTTGCCATCATATTCCACATTAAAAAAAAACATTCAAACATGAGTCCAATCCATTTTGGTTATTTCATTCCTTGCCACTATTTCCGCAACTATCCATCCAAATATAGCCTTAGTTCTCTTACTATATGATTTCAATATACTTTAGAAAATAAAAATGAAATGAAATGAAAATTTATTATACTATATATTTGTTAATTGTTCATAATGCCTTTGCCATTGGCCTTTTTTTCTTGTAATGGAATTGAAGTATTTCAACAATGTCCCCTTCCTATAGGATTTTAATCCATGAGTTCATAATGTTTGCAGGGAGGATTGTTGTGCTAGCAAAAGCCAAGTATAGATCCTATGCTAGCTAAAATATTTTTGATCTCATATATCTTTCATGTTTTCCTTCAATATCTCTCACTACAACATTATTACTGTACAGCAAGAGATTTGATCTTGCAAAAGCCCAAGTTATTCTAGTCCCATTTGACAATGGCATAAAAAGCCCTCCTTGTTAAAAAAAGCATCAATTCTTTAAAATTGTTATCATTTTATTATGTGAATGTCTATAAACCACCAAGAGTGACCTTTTGGGTTCATATTCCCAATAAACCCTAAATTATTGCCAATTATGCAGATTTATTCGTAATTTTGTTAATGTAACCTATAGGTTTACCCTTATGGACTAAAGGCCTATAAAAAGGACCACGTACTAAGGATGATGTACAAAAGAAGTAAATGAGAATACTCCTCCCATTTCTCATCTTAATTTCCTCTCTTATTCTTTCCTTTATTTTTCATTAGTTTCATAACACGTTATTAGCATGATTTCTCTTCAAATTCTTGCTTCATATCAAATTTTTCCTTTCTCATTTGATTTGAGGGCCCAATGGTTGATCCAAATTCTCCATTTAAATCAAATTCATGCTTTTTGATTTGAGGTAATATCTTTACCCCTTTTACTTTATTAAGATATTGTTGAATGATCTTATCATAATCAAAATCATTTTAGTAATTAGTCTTATAAATATCATGTAACAAACATGTTGGGAAAGAATTTTTTTATAATAACATGTCATGCATCTATTTGATTATATTCACTAAAAAATTATTAAAAAATATTTTGGTGGAATATCAATCCATTAAAGTTTCTTGTCATCACAATAAGGTAAGGAACTTTTGCTTTTATATTATATTATCTATTGATTCAATATTTTTTTGTATATTTATATGATTAACTATTTGATATTGTAAAATACCTTGAAAGGCTACACATGATTGAATGGCCAGAAACCACACTATTATCAGTTATGTTAAAGTCAATAACTCCATCTTCAAATGGATATTGTTCATAGATAATTGTGTATCATCTTTTGATGACTTGAGAGGAAGCCAAGTAGTTGTTAAATTTTTTTACTATAGCCCTAAAGGCTATATGCTTTATGCCATCAACTAGTATTGAAAACTCTCTATTTTAACATGTTTATAAGCAAATTGTTGACCAGCTTTTAGAATATGGCTATTAATCACTTATGATCCATGATCCTAGAGGGTGTTAAAGGTTAAAATAACCCACCATGGATATTAATATATCATAGAATATGACTAAAGGTCATACATAAAAAGTCTAAAAATGATTTTGAAGACCAAAAGGCTATAAACGGTTGAGTGGACATGTTATTATCACAATGCATTTGAAATGAATAATGACCATGAATGACAATACAATGAAGACTTGTCATAATTTCCACCTGAAGTGGAATAATGAGACATATTAACAAGATTTCACATTAATGAAATCTATCTATGTGGACATAAGCATGAAGAAACAAGTATTGTGAGTCAAATTTTTTTGGTATTTGTGAATACCAAAATGGAAGGAAAGAACATTATTATAACAAAATTGAAATTTTGATATATGATAATAAAATTGAATGTTCAAATCACAAACTTTATTTAGTCTTATTGTGATGAATTTGTGTTTCTATGATAGAATTGATCCACCCCAAGCATTAGTTTAATGGTTAAGTCCAAATATGAAGGAGAAATTATCACTTTGCTTAAAATAGATTTTACTAATCTAATGGTAATCATCAAAGTGCAATAAAAGCACAATTTCACAAGAAAAAATAAAGCTCCTAAAGAGTGATTATGTTTAGCATGTATTACACAAACATAGTTCTAATTTAGATTCAAATGTAATCTATTAAGAAATTTATTTCATACCAATTTATTGTGAAAAACATGGATGGCAATGTTGAAAAATATATAAATCTTCCTCCAAAGATATCATACATGAGAAAGTGAACTAAAAGTTCATGGATATTTGGCATGACCGGTTAGGCCATCCCAAGTCAATGATGCAAAAAAAATTGAATATTTTTCAAGAATTTTTACTAAAGAATGTGAAAATTCTTTATTTAATGATTTTCCTATATTACTTGTTTTAAGGGCAAATTAGTCATTTGACCATCACCAGTCAATGTTGTGATTATATCTCTTGTATATCTGAAATATATTTGATTGATAATGAGCTCATTCATTCAATATTGAGTATTGAATTATTCTAAATAGATGCTTTTTTAGAATGTTTATATCATTGTTATCAATTTGCAAGAAATATATGCACAAATTTCATATTATACAATGAGAAAATTATTCATTGACAGTACTAGTGAAGTTATATCACAATTTATGATTAAAAGTTTATTGAGATATTTTTTGGAAAGTCTAAATTGCCCATCTTTTCATACTTTTATTGTCTAATAGAATATTTATTTGATGCCTCCAGTTATTCATTTAGATCCATTCTTATATAAACATAAAGCTCTATAATTGTTTTGAGAGCATACTATGCGTATCAAGCCAACAAATTATATTTGAAAAATCTCTCCAATAAAATTGAGTTTTGGGGTTATTTTCCAAAATATTACCCATCTCCACCGCAATGCTCAAAGATGAGTCTTCATTTGATTGTAAAAGAAAATGTTAGAATGAATATCCAATGGAACTATATTTATGACATTGTTTGACCATTAGGGGGAGAAAATAGGCAGTTGAAGTAAAATATTATGTAGCATGCATTAGTATTTTGTTTTGTAATCCTCACATAGTACAAGTGAATATAAAAAGTTTCACTAAAAAGTTAACAAATGATTTGCCATATGCATTTGTTAACCCAAATAGGGTGATGGAAGTGCTTATCAGCTATAAATGCTCTAATTATATTGATGACCAGTTCCATGAAAATTTGGAAAATGAAAAGGAGTAAGTAATTATGATGGCTAAATTAAGGAGGTAAATACTCTTGAAGAGACCTTGATGTAACCAAACCTCTAGAAGAGATTTAGGTACTAGAAAGTAGTAATGTGAAGAGATTTCAATAAGTTATGTGATTACAAGAAAATATGGAACTTAGAAAGATACAATTGTCGACAACATAATAATATAATGCATATTTTATGGAATTAAGTAAAGATTATGAATTATTGAGAAGTATTGATATAAAAGTACTTGACCAAAGTAAAAGGACACAATAATATTAATATGTGAAATTTATTTAGACCTGCAATCTAATACATGAAGGTGTTAAGCCAGTGGGGTACAAATGATATCATGAGAAAATAAATGAGAATGATATACCATGAATTATTACACAAAGTTTTTAGAAAACCTAGCATTTAATTATGAGAATATATTATTTTGTCGTGGATATAATTACTTAGTCTAGCACTACATGAATTATATATTATGCGTCTGACAAATGTGATTACAAGTTACTTATATGAATTATTACATGATATTATGTAGATGAAAATCCTTGAAGGATTTGAGATGCCTGAAGCATGAAATTCAAGCTCTTGATACACTTATGAAAGGCATTTATAGATGCAAGAAGTAAAATTTTTGAAAGAAAATCATAAATGATTGCATTTGTCCATGCTTTTCATTAATTGAAAAGAGACTTTACATAGATGAAGCACATCCATTGAGTACCCCAATGGCTTTGAGATTTTTTTATATAAATAATGATTCATTACAATCTTAAAAAGATGATAAAGAATTTATTGATCCTTAAATATCATATTTTTGTGCTGTTGGTGTTAATTTGTTTTGTTTAAATTTTCTAGATCTCCACTAACTGACTATGCATATGTAGATGTTTGTTTGATATATATAAAGCATAATCCCAAACAAGTTATATTTATATATATATATATATATATATATATATTTGTATGGGAATACAGCTATGTCATGAAGCTTTAGAAAATAAATTTTAGCTACTATTTCGTTATATCATACTAAATTGATACATGAGGTAATTTGAGTATATGAAAGGCCTAAGTTAGTGACCCAACATATCCAGAAAATGTGTGGTTTTTCTTATAGAAAATTTTTCAATAATATTATATGGAAATAATGCAATAGGTAGAGATCAATTAAAAGGAGGGTACATTAAAGGAGATAGGACAACAAATTTCAATAAAAATTCTTATTTACTGATAATCTTCAAAAGAATGACAATGTACAATAGATTCGTGCATGTGATAATCTAGCATATTTGTTCACTATGACATCACCAACAATCATATTTAAGAAGTTGGTCAACAGTATTAGGAAGCAATGATTCAAAGACATTAAATGATGCTGTCATCAGGGGGAGTAAAAGATGTAATGTACTTTTTTTTCTTGATCAAGGTTTTATCCCACTGGGTTTTCCTTGATAAGGTTTTTTTAACGAGGTAACTTACTATAAGCGTTATAAGTATTGTGTACTCTTTTTCCTTCACTAAGTTTTACCCCATTGGGTTTTTCCTAGTAAGGTTTTAATTAGGCACATTATTTGTTAATAAACATCTAAGAGGGAGTGTTATAAATCATTTTATTATGTGAATATTTATAAACCCCCAAGAGTGACCCTGTGGGTTCATATTCTCAATAACCCCTATATTATTGCCAATTATGTAGATTAATTTGTAATTATGTTAATATAACCTATAAGTATACCCTTATGGACTAAAGGCCTATAAATAAGACTAAGAACTATGGATGATGTACAAAATAAGTGAATGAGAATACTCCTCTCATTTCTCATCTCAATTTCCTCTTTTACTCTCTCCTTTATTTTTCATTAGTTTCATAACAAAAATAGTCATATCATATCTTGTATCATATATATGTCCAAATGTATTATATATGTCAATGTTTGTCACAACTTTATAGTCTTACTCTTGCCATTACTCATTTTAGTGGCATAAAAATTTATTTTTTAAAATTTTTGTGGATAATCACTGAGGAGTTAAATGATGACCTTTTAAATTGTACACACATGATGAACTTTAAATTGTATGTAGGGAATTTTAACATATTTCTAGCAAAATCAAATAGGTTAAATATAATTTACCTATAATAAAATGCCATAGTGTAGGTTGCTAATTCTAAAGTTGCACATAACTATTCATTGTAACATATAAATGGCCGACATATTAAAATTGTACCAATAAACTAAAGATGCATCTAATCAATTATGTCAAAAGAAACTAAAAAATATATAGGAGGAAACCCTTCATCTTTTTTCTCTACTGATGTAATATTCTTGAACTTTATATGCTAAATACCTTATTTAAAGTGAAAAAATAACAAATAAAACAACAAAAAACCGAAACATAGAACAAGATACTATATTAAATGAAGTAACATTGTACTTTAAGCTAGAGATTAGCACAAGTGTCTAAGTCTCCTTCCATGCATTCAAGTGTGCCTAGGTTTGAATCTCCTTATGCCATTTTGAACAAAATCTATTCTTTTTTTTATTGTGTCGTGTGTCTCATAAGGAAATGACTAAAATACCCTTATTCATTTCTTCTTCCTAATCATACTTTTTTTCCCCTTCATGCATCAACATGGAAATGGCAGCCATTGTTCTTAAACTCTTATACTCTAATTTGAGCACAACACTACAACACTGGTGTTTCAGCTTCGTCATTGGCCAACATCCGTCTAAAGCCATCGTTGTTTGGCTAGAAATGCAAGCTATTGATTCGTAAAGAACATTCACAATTTTAGCACAATTTTTTGCTCATATTAGTGTGTTTTCTTTGAATTTCTTTGGGACTTCATCTTTAACATGTTTTTCGAACCTTTCTCCCTTAATTACACCAATCAATTTCAAGTAACAAGCTCAAAATCGTGAATCCCCTTCCTGTTGTGTATAAACAATGCAAATTTCAAGTTTAAGCATGATTTAGGTTTGGTTTCATCAAATTAAGATGGGGCTTCACTGTTAAGTTGATTTTCAACCCTTTCTCTCTAGTTTTCATCAATCAATTTTGTTAATTTTGTTTTGATTTGGAAAGCCCTTTTTGTTGTGCGAGAAAGAACGTGAAGAATGCTTTAACTTGCAATTTAGGGCACGATTGGAGTTATTTTGTTAAATTTCTTTGGGGGATTTTTGGTATTAGGTAAGAGTCTAAAGTTTCTCCTTTACAAATTTGATGTTTCAATCACTAAATTGAAAACCCCCTTTTTATTGCAATAAGCTGAAGTGTGTTGGGTAGTGAAATCTAAAAATTTCTCATTTCCATTGCACTTATGGACATCAGGGAGAAGGATTTAGGTTGATTGGAGTTTTTTTGTTTTGAATGGTAAGTTTTATTGAGAATTTTTCTCAAATTTTTTAAATTCCATTGTTGTAGAGAAAAGCTTGATTAAGGAAATTTTGATTACAAATAATTATTAGCTTGGTATAATTGCTTTGAATTGTTTGGGTATAGTTTTCAAGCCATTGATAATGTGGGACAACACAAAGGTTATGACAAGTAATAATTTGATCTAATTGGGCTAGTAAAAATTTTGAATTATTTATACAGATGATAATGATAATAATATTTAAGAAGCCCCAAAAATTCAAATTTCACCTTCTTCCAAGATCATACCTGGACCTATAATTTGGAATTTTTCAATTCGAAAGCCAAAACTCATAATTGATCAATGATTTCAAAGGAGAAATGTGCGAAATTCACCTATGATATGTAATTCTAGCTCAATTTGAAGAACCATCCCAAATGGAGCTTAAATTTGCTTATTTTCAAGTGAACAGTGTCATTGATTAGGGTCCTTCAATCTGAAGCAAATTGGACCAAATTGATCAATGATTTGGAAAGAGAACCGACCAAAAAAATAGAGGAACTGAAAACCTAAGCTAAATTAGAGTAAAACACACTAATTTCATGAAATTTTGAACTATGAGTTGAACCATTCAA
Source organism: Delonix regia (assembly GCA_037074485.1). NCBI lineage: Eukaryota > Viridiplantae > Streptophyta > Magnoliopsida > Fabales > Fabaceae > Delonix > Delonix regia. The sequence continues at coordinate 24,895,390 of CM073457.1, forward strand.
GCTGCTAGAAACTACGTCATTTTTTGGCCATCTAGAGGTCGACAGCGTTGGTTCACGGGCCTGGGGTGATGTTATGACCTAGAGGGAGTGCCGACAAACCTTCATGGTAGCGGAGGAAGCCTTGGTTGCCAGAGGAAGAAGATGCACAATGACAACTGCGGGAAAGGATGATGTGCAAGGAAAAATGAGAGTATAATGGGATAATATGTTAGAATTAGGTCATTATAATAATATAAAGGGCCATTATAATAACGTATGTAAGGGTATTTCACTTTATCATATCAATTTTTTTTTAACAGATACTTGGTTACCATACTCTGTTGAGTTATAAGTGCTAGGAATACACAAGATAAGGCTTAAGTACACACATTGGTTACCATCTCAGATAAATTGTATCTACATATATATTTAGTACTGCTTAAGTTCCCTTTAGAGTATTCTACTATCATGTAAATTTTACCCCTATCCTAAGTGAATTTCTCTTCCCTTCTTTAGCTCTTAAAATAAATTAAACTATCTATTATTATTATTATTATTATTATTATTATATTTTGGATTTTAATTTACATTGATTATGATATTTTGAATTAGTCTGATTCAATTTTTAGAATAAACCTAGTTTTGGATTCTTTGAATTATTATGATTTTCGGTACTTTGAAAACTTTGGTTTTACAAAGTACTTTGATTTGTGTTTGTGAAGGAATTTAATTTTATATTTATGAAGACTTTAGCTTTATATTTCTAAAGTTTCTATAATTCTAAATTTATGAAAATTTTTCGAATTAGAATTTTGAAATTTTTTGATTATGTTTCTCTAAATAAATCTAATTCTGGATATTCTGAATCACCTCAGTTTTTGGATATTCTGGAAACTATGGGTTTAAGAAATACTCTGTCTCTGAACTAATGAAGATTCATTAGATACTTTAATTTTGTATTTATAAAATACTCTAATTTTATATTGACGAAATACTCTAATTATGGAATTATGAATTTATCAAGTTCTGAAATTTTTCTGAAAAGTTTGGTTATGTTATAATTTTTGTAAAAGAATTTTTAGGAATTCATCCAACTTAGAGTCCTATAGCTAACGACAGTAGACATTAGCCATGGTGCACCGTGATTTTAGACCCCAGCTAGTAAGGGAGATAATAAGCCTATGTGTTGGGCAATACACGTGGATCTAATGGGTTCTCCTAATATTCTAATTATTCTAAGCTTGATGCTCTCTGATATATGTTCTAATCTGATAGCACTTCAGCTAGTAGGGGAGATACTAGCCTTATGTGTAGGCCAACACATGTGGATTTGATTTGATTCTGAATATCTGACTGTGGCCTTCAACCTGTGTTCTGATTATTTTGAACTTGATGCTTGCATCTAATTTCTATTTTGTTTTAATAGCACTAGTCTTGAGCAAGCTCTGATGTTCTTAGATTCTATAAGTTTTGTTGGATGTTCCCTACTATACTGATTTGCATGAGTTTCATTTATGTTGTATTATAGAATTTAATTCATTTTTCCATATCATATTTCATGTTTCTGGATTGTGTTTCAAGTGAATATTGATAAGTTCTCACTACTCATATGTTCTGAATAAGTACTTATTCAAGTGAAGATTTCAAAGATAAATATCTTATTTATGAAAATTCTTCCTCTTCTGTATATTCCCTTCCTATGATGGTTAGTAAAATTTAGCTTACTGAGTGTTTTCACTCACTCTTTTATATTCCATGGTTTTCAAAGTGCAATGTTAATCATGGACCCTTATACTACATAGTGAAAGTTAAATATCCTTGGTGAGCCACGTATTGTTCACATTGGTATAGTATATACCATGTGTTATTGAACATTGTAAATTTTGTAATCTAGTAGCTCCGATTGTCACAAGCATTAAATTAGATACTATATTGTATATATGTGATTGTCAAGCTATGTAATTTATGAGAGCGGAACTCTTTTACTTTCTGATTCATAGACCTTAATTGTGAAAATTTTACAGGGTTTATATTTTAGAAGAAACTCTGCTAAAATTTCCACACAAAAGCCAATTGGTCAAGATTACGTTTATGGCTTGGCATAATTTGGTAATCATTATTTAGTAGGTATGTTGTCAAATTATTTAAGTTTCCTAACTTTTTTGATTCACAGAGGCAGATATTATCTCGTTCTTTGTGCCAGTCACACTCCCTTAATTAAGGGTGTGAAAACTGATATGACAAAAAGCTTTTATCGATTAGTCACATCCTGCTTGTGACTTTCCACATTGGAAAAGGTATGAGAAAAGTTAAGGTTTGTGCGTGTATTCTTGTAACTTATTTTTATGCATAAAATAAACGTGGTGAGATATAAAAAAAACAATTCACAAAATTAAAGATTTTTGTGTTGAAAGTTTACATAAAAGCAAAAAAAGAGTGACAATAGGGAGAAGGCACTAAGGATGTAGGCTGAGCTAATGTAGAAGGTTCATCAGCAAATGATGACATTTCCATAAGCGGAGCTTTTTCATGGACATATTATAGTCACTCACTCATGGCTACACCGGAGTTCAAATCTATGTCATGGCCTTTATTCTTGAGCGTAGCATTTTGAGGCTTATAGGTTTTGTTTAACTGCCCTAAACTATGAAAAATATAGCAGAAATGGGGTAAAACCATAGAAACTAAAGAGCATTTACAACATTGATGGAAGATAGTGCAAGGGAAAAGGAAGCTGGAGCTTCGTGCAAGTGAGGCAGGGAGGGACTTTGGGAGAGAAAGAGGAGGCTGACGAGGAAGAGAGAAGCATCTAAAATGAAGGGATATAAGAAAACTTGTGAAAGAATGGAGGAGGATTATTGCACATTTATGATGCATAGAGACAACTTAAAGAACTTGTTGTGCCCAATATCTTGTCATCACGTGAACCTCCATCAATTCTTTCACAAAAATGAAAGTTGCAAGATTTGAAATCATATATGCCAATTACAGGTCTGGTCCAATATGGAGATGTCGCGTACTCTTGTTAGTCTTTATGAATGTACAAAGGAGGTAAAAATACAAATTTGGCCAATCATGTTGTAAAAGATGTAAAAAGAGCATTTCTATGAACAAAATACATGAAAAAGATAGAGGGGAAAGAGTGTTTCTTTACTCAACTAATGAATATTATGAATATCATCACATAAATGCTTCTATTTATAGGTTAAGGGACGTTAAGGTTAGAATGCCAAAGGTTTTCTACACATTTATAGAGAATATCAAATGTTAGAATGCTAAAGGTTGTATACATTTATGTTGAATACCAAAGATTGGAATTCTAAAGGTTGTGCATGAGGATATTAAAAGGTAGTGGACATTCACATATAATGTTTTATGACAAATCATTTTTAGTCAAAATTATTAATTTAATCCTATAGAAAGCATCCAATTGATTCTTTAAAGATAAATAAACTAAATTGGTGACTAAATTAATTTTTGGAGAATTTTTATTTTGTAAAAGATTTTAATTTTAAAGAACTATCTTAATACTTTTATATTTCAAAAACTAAATTACTCTTAGACAAACAAACAGGGACCTCTCTTCCCTCTCTCTCCTTCTTCTTCTACTTTTGTTCTTTTTGAGACGCTTCCCTCTAATTATCATTTTAGTGTTTTGTTCATTTTATTATTTAAAATAATCTCTCATTAATTAAAAATTATTACTTTTAATCTTTTAGTTTTAAAAATATTATTATATATAGTCCCTCCAACTAAAGCATATTCACATAAAAAGATCAAAAGTACAATTTAATAAGTGGAGTATTATTTTAGTTAATAAAATGATATGGGTTTAAATTTTGTAATTTCCCTAGAGCATTTGTAATTGGCTCACCTCTCAGTTTTTGTTCTCTCTCTTCTCTCTCTCTCATCCTCTTGTGCTTCTCTACCAATGTGGTCCCTCCTCTTTTCCCATTCTGGTATCTCACATATTTGGATTCAGTGTATTTAGAGAGAAATATACAAATTTAACCATTGAGATTAAAGGAAATGCACAATCTAACAACTAAAATTAATCTCGGAGATGTAACAGTACATATGAAAGAACCGCGTGTTCCAATGATGCACGGTTCCTTTAATGCACTGTAGACAATCAGGACCTGTATCTCACTCCTATTTAGCTAATTTTGTATCTCTCTTCCTTCAATTCTTTAGCTTTTCATCCAAAAGAAGTGGTTCCCCTCATTCTAGCGTGCAATTTTATGACAAGTAAAATATAATTTTTAGTGATTCATTTATTACAAAGTTATCAATTTGGTCTCTAACTCATTATAATATTTAAAAGAATCTTTAATTTATTAAAAAATATTATATTTGGTCTCACACTTTTAAAAATTATTAAATTTAGCCGATTTAATTTAAAGTTTAAAATTTAATAAAAGAATTAAATCTAATTAATTTTTTAAAATATTGGAGATGTCCAAGTAATATTTTTTAATGAATGGACATTATAATAAATGAGGGAACCAAGTGATGGAACAAAAAATTACTTTTCTCATTTATTATTTTCCTTTTTGTTTTTGTTTCTTCTTTCTTTTTTCTTTTAGAAATTTCTCTCGCTTTAACCGAAATGGGTCGTGTGAGAATTTTGAAGTGAGGTCCCTGGTCCAAGCCCTCTCTTGCATTTACGTGGGTGTGTTTTTTTTTATTCATTCTTTTTCTTCTTTTATTTTTTATTTTTCTAAATTATAAAAATGATTTTGTTTTGATTGTTTTTGATAGAACAATTTTTGTTTAGATCACTTTTAATTTTGTTAGTATACATAGGGATAAGTGTTGCTAATAATTCTTGTTTAGATCTTTTTTATTTTGTTTGTATACGTACGGAGGGGAGAGGTTTACGAAAATCTTCACTCATTAAACTATTGATAATAATAATTTTTTAAAAAATATGGTAACTTCAAAAATATAAATAATATTTTAATAATAATTTTATTTGTTAGAGATCAAATTAAAAAATATTTTATCAATGAAATTAAATTAAATAATTTTATAAAAAAATTAAATTATAAAAATATGTTGTTTGTGAGAAACTAATATAAAGTTGTACTCTTTTTACTGGTATAATTATTTTATGAGAGAGGAGAGAGAGTGAAAAGAAGAGGAAATGATGCGCCTGGGTTCGTGTGAAATGTTGCTACAATAAGAGACTGACATATTGAGATGAGGTGGTTCCTTGTTTGCCCATCTAATTCATATATATTTAATTGGTGTATTTAAGTATTCCACGCGCATTCCCTCGTCTTTTTCCTGAATCCGAATTACGTATAACTAGCAAAAATGGAAAATAGAACTGCATTCTTTAGAAATCCCTTCCCTACATTTGTTTTAAAAGGCCACATGTAAAAATGCATATATTTTTAGAAAAAATTACAAAAATAATTGTTCGTTGATTTTGGGAGTATTTAGGATAAATCATCGGGTTAATTTGCTATATACCATGCAATAAATATAGTAAAAATAAATATACTTTAAAGACTACGTGATAAACATGTTTTTAAACACAATTTTTATTTTTCTTATTTTTTACATTTTTTTATCTAACATTTTTACGTGGTCAATGTATTTTATATAGTGTTAAAATTCTCATTATTAATGTGATCTTTCTCTTGTTAGACTTAATAACTTTTATCAATTAATTTTTTCCAATTATTTATAGTTAAAATTTAAGGTTTAAGATATAGAACTTATAAGGTTCGGTTATTATATTTAATTGATATATCCTACACACTAAATCAATTATTTCTGTATGAATTTATTACTAAGCAAACTTGTGCATCGGCATAAGCACAAAATGCTAATAGATACACAAGTATATATATAAACTCACAAAAGTGATGACGAGTTAAGTTATAGTAAATATGGTGACCGTGGCTAATATGCCATTATTTATCAGCCATATTTAAATTTTCTTGTACGAATATTCCAATTTGATTTCGTGGGATATAAATGCCTTTGACAGATACATTAATTTAAGAGTTCTTCTTCAAGCGTGTTATTTTGAGTATACACATTAATTATACATTTATTGTGGGTTAAATCACATGGAGTCAAGTTGGATTGGGTCAACGTAAAAAAAGTACAAATTTTATTTAGCTAGGGTGAGTCACATAATCAGTTGGACAGAGTCAAGGCTTCACACAGACTTGGTCCAAATATTATCTTTATTGTTTTTATTTTTTTATATTATTTATATAAAATTTTTACAATATTAATTTTTTAAAACTAATCACTTTTTATTTTAAATCATATAATTTTTCATTTCATTATTTTTATTCATTTCAAATCTTACATTTTATTTTTTTTATTTTTTTATTAGTAAAAATTTGTTTTTATAAAATAAAAATTTAAAAACAATATATGAACCTGACGCAAACTCAATGTAGGTTAGTCTGACCTGTTCACTCATTGGGTCAAAATCGAATTGGACTAAGTCCTAAGTCTAATGAAAGAGACTCGGTGTAAAATTCAACGCATCCTTGGTCTTAAAAGAACCTAGCTCGGTCAAATTGTGTTCAGTCCTAAAATGATCCATTCAATTTAGATTAATATGAATGCAAAAAATATAAAATTTTAAAACAAAAAAATGCAAAAATAAAAAAGGGGGCCTTTGTAACAGTGATTTTCTTTGCTCATGGGGTGCTTTCAAGCTTTTTTTTTTTTCTTTAAATTAAGTCATAGCTCCTACATGGTATGTTTGATTAACATAGCATGTATATTTGTTAATTAAGGAGTCAAAAATGCATCGTTTCACATGAGTGGCATGTTAAAAAAAATAATTTATTTATAGATTAATATTAATTAATTATTGGGCTAATTAATAAATTATACTTCAAAAATATGATCAAATAATTAATTATTGAAATTTGGCTTTACTTAAATAGATTGAATCATGTGATTAAATAGCTTATTATAAATTGGGCTTTCCATAAACTCACATTAGTAAAGGCCCTAACTCATAACTCATTACTAGAGCTACTTAACTTATATGTACTAGCTAGAGTTTCATTTGTATGCAGAACCCTTTTGCCTCCACTAGGTATTATGAGTAGTAGTCATTTTCCCAATGTGAGGCTACACATGGTTCAATGAATTCCAACACAGATCAGATATAATTATTTTATTTCTAATCTCCCTCTTGTAATTTTTAATAATTGGTAACAAAGCCTGGTTGTAATTTGTCTGTTTAATGTATAATTTTTTTTTTTTTGGCAACTGTTCTTATGATTTTTCAATACATAGTTCATCCTTGCCGTGGACTTGTACTCCTAAGTGATCTGAGTCTTTGTTATCAAAAAGAAAAAACCACATCTCCTCATACTAGTTGGTTTTGTGTTTGCCGTGTTCTGGATTGGTAATTAAAAAAACAAGGGGGGAATCTTTTTTCATGTTTTCTCCTTGTTTTAACGAATATGGAATTATTGAGATCAAAATATTGTGGGAATATGTATCGGATTGATGCATGCTTCATAGTTTTAAATGGATTTGGAATTTCAATGGGTGAAATGCCTAAAATCCCTTTGTTCCAGAGCTAAAATCTGGAGCGTGTTCGCGAGTTGGAGCATATTTTTTATGATTTGGGTAAACTTTATTCTTACCCTTAAAATATATAGACTATTTTAACTTAATCCCTGTAATATTATGTTTCGACCTTGGCAGAATTTAACATCTTGCAAATCAGCCTTATATTTCACTTAATGTTTTGGGCTCAATTTTGTCCAAGTTTTGAGCTTCCATATTTTTTTAGCTTTCTTTTTAATGATAATTTTCCCAAACTGTTTGGTTACTAGAAATACAAAATTTTAATTTTTTGTAATAATTCACACAACATTCAAATAACATCCTTTTTGTTTTTGGGTCAAAACTTTTGTCCATAATTTTTTTAGGTAATTTTACATAAAAAATATTGGACATTCTTGTATGTGATGCTTTTTATGTGTTAATAAATTTTGTCAATTTTAAGGACATCAATATTATTTATTATGTTAGATATTGAATTTTTGACCCAAGTTAATGTGAAATTGTGGAATTTGGCCATGTTAATAATATCCATAAGATGTTCAACACTTTTTTATTATGAACTCACCTATTGTGAGACCAATAATAAAAGTGTTTGGGATCATTGTAATAGATTGCCTAACGTATTTATGAAATGAAATGTATATATATTTATAAAATGATTAATTGTAGTACAAATTTCTACCTAAATGGAGTTATGTGATAGGTGTTCTATGATATGACTTTCCATAAGATCATGAAATTTTGCAAAGAGGCATATTAGTCATCTACTTGCATTATTTTGATATTTTTTATTGAGATATATATTTTTCAATTATAGTGGCATAAATGTTTGAGCCGCACTAAAGAGATTGATGAAGTGCGAAGTTTCTCTTTCGTTATTTTTTTATGGACATTGGACTTCTATTGATTGTTCTAGCAATAATTATGCAAAACTAAGAAAGACTATCCAAAGACACAAAGTAATTGGTAACATTCTATGGGTGAATTTACTTTTGGATTATTACATGTCGCTTGCATAGGAGGATGGTTATGTCATTATATGGTAATCCAATTTTATAAAAAAAAAAAAATTGGTTATAGTAGCTATGCATCCACTTACATTGGAGCTAGTCATAAAAATTTGTTATCTAAAGTATAATATTTATTTTAGTTATTGGATTACTTTAGATAGACAATACAAATAATAGACGTACTCTATTTGTGTGACATGATTTGTTATAGTCATATTGATTGATTTATAACATTGTTAACTTATTCCATTGGCATTTTTGGATATGTCACTTAATGTCTTAATATTTCTTGTACCCTATCGGTGCATAAGAATTAGAGATATCAATTTTGTTATCCTTGATATATCATTTAAGTTTTCTTGGTTTATTATATTCTGGGACCCTTAGGTGAGATTATTGTAAATGATTTTGTATTCATAATTATAGTAGTTGGATCTTAAAGGGAACTATCATTTATGATTATGTTGTATAGATAATTCATGTATTTCTTTGTGTTATTGTTATTCCAACTACCATGCTCCTACAATTGTCATTCATGAAAGCTCTTAATTAGACCAATAGTAAAGACATAAAATGAATTTCTAGTTAAATATCTATTTAGTGTCTTACTTGAGATATTGATTGAAACATGTTAAGACTTATGAGATTAAAAAAATATATATTATTGTGATTTGTGTATTAAAGGACCTCATTTAAAGATAAACAAGGTGTTTGAGTTCGAAATTTTATTTTCTTACTGTCTTGATATATTTCTTTTAGTTAATTTGATTAAGGTATACATTTCAATAAAAATTGTATAGTTATTGTTGGATTAATTGTATTAATAGTGGATACAACTTATTGGTATAGGACTAACAATGTAATATGATATTACTGAGATATAATTAAATTGATGTCTTAACATTTTTGTACCCTATCGGTATGGAGATTTTAGAGACATTTATTTATATGGGCTTTTGGTATGTAATGAGTTTTCTTAATTTATTATAATTCGGGACCCTTAAGTGAGATTATGATAAACAATCTAATAAATACAGTCGCATAAGCTAGGTCAGTTGGTGGAAACTTTGTTTAATAATTATATGTGTACACATAATTAATGTTTTCTAAATTTTATTACCTAACCTCTTATATTCCAACAACTATTAGCAATGAAAACTCTTAGTGGAACAAACTATAATAACTTGAAAAGTCCCCAAAAAATTAAAAAAAAATTAGGAAACTTAGTTGATGGTCATGGCCCTAAGAAAGATACCTTAATAGGCTTAGGCAATATTATCTTAAGTTTAACGAAATTATTATTGGCATTATGAGTATTTGAAATCAATATAAATTTGAGAAAATGGATGGAGCCACTTATATTATTTAACATTAACCCTTTTTTATAGTGTTAAATTAAAATGAAATACATTGGTAAGACCTTTTGTATTCCTAGAACATAGTTTCATCTTGAAAAGTCTCATGTTTTTCAAGGAACTCTTTGTTGAAATAATATCTTTATTATTTTTTTATTTAATGATTATGTCAAAATATTATCTAACCAGACTATTGTGTGTGTGTGTTTGGCAACTTCATACAAGTAGCCCAACCTAAACAAAGGTAACTCAGCAAGTCCCAAGACCTTGAAAACCTAATTCAACAAAAACATCTTCTTTCTTAATCACTACCAAATTTAAAGAATTGTTGTCAATAATTGTTGGTGATTTATGTAATAATATGACTCCATAATCATTAAATGTACCATAATCGGTGGCATTGTTGTAAAGCTTCCCAGATTGAAGAACTAGTCGTTACAGAGTTGTTGATCATCCTTAATATAAATACTCCATGTTTTGCAAAAGACAAGTAGAACTTGAACGATTAATCTTGCTCAAATGTTCCCACCTGTATGCTTTTATCAGTGTGACATGGGTTTCATCCTTACATTTCTTTTTGAATGAGAGTGTGTGTTATGCGAGAAAATGAGTATATTGCTCATTCCATTACTTCTTGTATTCGGGAATTCAGGAAATTCCAGTTATAGTTGTTATGGTATTGTAAAAGTTAGTGTGACTACTCCTTAGTTGAGAGTTGTCAGTGTGTCAGCATAAAAACTTAGTGGTTGCGCCCCGTATTGTAAAGTTAATCATTGTATATGTTAAATTGTTTGCATAGTGAAATGCTTAGCTATGTAAGCTAAGGAGTAGATTTAGGATCAACATTGATCCAAACCACTATAAATCTCTATGTATTTAGTTCTCCTTACCTTATCCTTTAATATTTGTGCATTGATATATCCTAAAGAAGTACATGAGCCATTGTCTCCCTAAGAATCAAACGTTTCAAAAAGTTAATTGGATTTAAACTTATTATTGCAATTACTTTCCATTATAGCAATTCACCCTTTCTTCCTATATTTGTGCTAACAAGTGGTAACAAAGCTCAATCTTTGTATTTTTTAGGTAAAACTACCTATATGAAAGATCCTGCATAGATTGACAACTCATATGCCTATTAAAGGACACTTAATAACCATACTACCCCACTTCAATGGAACAAACTACACTTATTGGAGGACTAAGATGGAAATTTTCATTTAATTAAATGGTCATGATGCTTGGGCTGTAATTTAGTATGGAGCATACACACTTACAAAGGAAATGGATGGAAAAAAGTTGATAAAATAATTCTAAAACTAAGCAACACTAAGAAAAGAAAATATTAGGTAAATTGCAAAGCTAAAATTTTCATATTTTGTGCTATGAATGTAGATAAATTCAAGGAGCTTAATAGATGTTCCTCATCCAAATAAATGTGGGAAAAGATGATGATAACCAATGAAAGCACATTTGATTGACAAAGAAAGCATAACAAAAATGTTTAATAGATTTGAAAGAATAATAAATGATCTTGATGCACTTGGAAAATGCTATCCTATTGAAGATCTGATAAAAAAAACATTGAGGAGCCATAACTCATCCTGAAAAGCTATAGTTATCGCAATAATCATAAGTATAAAACCTGAAACTATGAAATTTAATGAGTTTAATAGAAATCCCATTGCTTATGAAGGAAGCAATCTAAATAAGAATAAATTAAATAGAGGAATTGCACTAAAATCCTCATCAAAACTATTTGAGGATGATCTTAAGGAATCTACTAAAGATAAAGAAATGACACTTCTTTCCAAAAGAATATACACATTTTACAAAAGAAGATACCTAAACAATAATGTTCAAAGAGAAAACTAGAACAAGAAAAAAGTTGAAAGAAATGAATTCACTTGTTATGGTTAGAAGAAAACCGGCCACATTAGAGCTTACTATCCACTGAACAAAGACAAAAGGAAAGAAATGATGGCAAATTCCTCTTGGAGTGATGATAATCTGGCCTCAGACTTCAATGACAATGAAAAGAACAACCTAGCCAACCTATGCCTATTAGTAACCAAAGATGTAGAGTACTACTGATAATTGTATAAATGATCTATGTCTTATGACAAGTAATCATCTTGAGGAAAGTGTTGAATATGAGGCAACTTAATAATTTACATAAAATGAACTTTTAAATTTTTTTAATGAAGTACTGAATGATTATAATACAATAATGTTAAAATACATAAAACTCAAGAGTGATCATTTGAAAGTTTTGAAAATCTTTGGCTCTTTAAAGGAAGAAAATGAGCTTCTTGCAAACAAAGAAAAAAAAGATTTTCAATGAATAAACTAAAATTAGAAAATGAAGAACTAAAAACATAAGTAGAAAATCTTATAAATGCCTTGGCTTGATTTATTAAAGGTCATAAAATCTAATAACTCTTCATAGAAGTCAAAAGAAATATCTGTATAAAACTATACTAGGTTATAAGTAGAACATACAAACTAATAAGAAGAAATTTGTGAAATCTTATAAATTTTGCTATGCATGATAAAATAAAGGTCATCTGGCCAAAGATTGCTCCCTAGCTTAGCAATCATTGATGTCCAATGCACTAGCCTTTTTTGGACCTAAGAAATGTTAAGTACCCAAGACCAACTAAATTGTTTTACAGGTTTCACTAAAATCCAAAAAAGAGGAAAAGGTCAATGGTATTTGGATTTTGGTTGTTCAAACATATGACTGGAAATGAAAGCCACTTTGTTTCTCTCACAAAAGGAATCATGGGATGTTAACTTTTAGTGATAACAAAAAAAAGAAGAATTATAGGTTTTGGTAAAGCTTTTATAAATTATTTTGTAACCATTAACAATGTTTACCATGTTAATGGTTTGAAACATAATCTAATTAGTGTTAGCCAACTGTGTGACGAAGGTTATGATGTTATATTTAACTCTTCCTCCTGCATGATATCTAAGGAAAGGGTCTGTCTTAATTAAAGAAAGAAGAAATGAAAATGTTTATATCTTACATACTGACAAAATAGAGTCCTATAAATGTTTCTTTTCTTTTCAAGATCTAGGCCTGAACACGGGCCAAGTTGGGGCTGTGTTTTTAGCCAACTTGGGACTTGACCTAACAATGGTATCATGTCTCATATTCAGTCCTGAGACCCAAAGTAGCCTGAATGAATTCAATATATGACCGAGTCTGATTGGGCCAATCCATATCAGTTCTGGGTCCATCAACTCCAACACATCTATTATTGGGAAAAAGAAGAACGTGGGAGTGGGAAAAAACTAAGAACTAATTGATCTGGAAAAATATTTTTTGGATCATCATTTCTTTTAAATCAAACTTGTTCTTCTCTTTGGATATGCTCTTCTAAGTTGGTCAAATTTGTTCATCATCATTCATCTACTCTTCTTTTTGTTCTTCTATTTGTCTTCTTCTTCATCGATTTGTTCTCCTTCATCAAATGGGATCGAATAGACATAAGAGAGAAAGAGAGAGAGAGAGAGAAAGAGGGAGTGAAGAAAAGAGGGAAGATGATGAAGGTTTAAAAGATTTAATATGAAAGTTAAATGTGTGTTGAAACTGGTAAAAGAAAAAGATGAAAAAGGATATGAAAAGTTGATATCTAAGATGGAGATGAAGAAGGATATAAAAAGCTTAGATCGAAGATAGAGATGACTAGAATAAGACATAGGGCAAGCTGGTAAGGTGATGTATTGTCAATGTCTTTGTTTTTCTATTGGGTTAATGGGTTTTATTTTTTGTTAATAAAAAGATTCAAAAATAAAAAATAAAAAATATATATGTTATCTGGGGTTCGGTCAAGGTAAATTGGAAACATAGGACGCCCTGAAACCCGACCCAACTTAGTGTTCTAACTCAACTTATCCCTTTTTTTTTTCTTTTTTCTTTTTTTGACCTAGCCCTATTTGTCTGGATTTGGTTGGGTTCCTTGGATTTATCGAGCTATAGTTCAGCCTTAGCAAGATCTTTATTGGCTCTAGCAAAAAATATTAGGGCATATAAACGTACAATTAATTTCAAAGCTTTTTTCCAAGGAACTGGTATCTGGTTTGCCAAAACTAAAATATAAAAAATATCACATTTGTGATAGTTGTGTACAAGGTAAAAAGGGTCTTGCATTACCTTACTAAGAAGTGATATTGGTAGAGAATTTGAAAATAACATATTTGATGAATTTTGCACCAAATTAGGGATCACTCAGAACTTTTCAGCTCAAAGAACACTACAACAAAATAGTGCTCTAAAAAGAATAATAAAAGTCCCTTTGATATGGCTAGGACTTTTCTATATGAAAATAACCTACCCAAGAAAAGGTGGGCTCAGGCAATAAATACTTCTTACTATATTTTGAACAAATGTACAATTAGACTTATCATGGATAAAACTCTTTATGATCTTTGAAAAGTAAGAAACCAAATATAAGTTATTTTCATGCTTTTGGAAGTAAATGTTATATTTTAAACAATAACAAAGAAAATTTGGGAAAATTTAACTTTAAAACAACTAAAAGAATTTTCATTGGATACTCTACATCTAGTAAAGCTTTACAGTATTTAATAAAAATTATTGCATCGTGGAAGAAACTATATGTTGTTTTTAGTTAAGATAATGTGCTTTCTCAAGTGACTCGTAGGAAAGATGATAATGATGATGGCATTCTTAAGTCACATTAGAAGTCCATTCAAGATGATGAGGTTCCTTCTTGCATAATTAATCTTGAAAATGCTAGTACTAGTATTGATAAACACATTATAAAAAGAGAACCTAACAAAACTATCAATCCTATTTCTGAAGAAAAAGTAGTTATACCAGACAAACATAAAGTTCCCAGAGAATGAAGACATTCAACCTTATAATCAAATGAATTCATCATTGGAGATCCTTCGAAAGAAATGAAAACATGTTCATTATATCAAGTTATGAATCAGTAGCATTTGTGTCTCAGATTGAACCTAAGAATGCAATTAAAGCACTCACAGTTGACTACTAAATTGTAGCTATGTAAGAAAAGCTAAATTAATTTAAATGCAATCAAGTACTGTCTTTAGTTCTTGCTCCTAAAAGAAAAACCATTATTGGCCCTAAATGGGTAATGAATCTAGCAACATCACCAGAAGTAAAGCCAAATTAGTTGCTTAAGGATACAATTAGGATGAGGGAATTAACTTTAAAGAAACATATGCACCTATAGGCAGACTTGAAGCCATAAGAATGCTTTTGGCATATGCATGTCGCAAAGGTTTTAAACTTTATCGGATGGATACGAAAAATGCTTTTTTAAGTGGATATCTAAAAGAGGAATTGTATGTTAAATAGCCTCCTAGGTTTAAAATGGATGACAAGCCTCATTCTGTCAAAAAATTGAGCAAGATATTATATGGTCTTAATCAAGCTCCTCAAGCTTGGTATGAATATCTCGTAAATATCTTATAGACAACAGCTTTACATAAGGTAAGGTAAACATGACTTTTTTTATCAAATATTCAGAAGGATTGATACTTATCATACAGGTATACATTGATGATATAATCTTTGGATCCATTGATGAAAACATGTGCAAAAACTTTTCTATCCTTATGATAAAAGAATTTGAAATGAGCATAATAGGAGAAATGACCTTCTTCTTGGGGTTACAAGTGAAACAACTTAAGGAAGGAACATTCATTTTTCAGACAAAGTATACAAAAAAGCTACTAAATGGCTTTTGAATAAAGTTGGCAAAACCTATAAGAACTCCAATGAGCATATCCCTTAAGCTTGATAAGGATGAACATAGGACCTTAATGGACCAAAAGAAATACAAAGGGATGATAGGTTCACTACTATATCTAAATGCTAGCAGATCAGATATAATGTTCAATGTGTGTTTGTGTGGTAGGTTCCAATTAGATCCTATGGAGTCACATCCGATAATTGTCAAGTGAATCCTTTGATATTTGGTTGAACCTCAAAATGTAGATCTTTAGTATCCTAAATACTCCTCTTGTAATCTCTACAATGTCTTTACTATAATTTTAAAGGTTGCAAAATTGATCAAAAAAGTACAAGTAGGGACATGTCAATATATGGGACTCAATCCAGTGTCCTACCATAGTAAGAAATAAAATTTTATAGCACTGTCTACAACAGAAGCTGAATATGTGGTTGCAAGAAGCCTATGTTTAGATTCTCTACATGATGCAACAACTCAATGACTATGGACTCATAAAAAGTTGTACCTATTAAACTTGACAATAACAATGCCATTAACATCTCCAGGAATCCAATTCACATCCAAGCACATTGATATCAAACATCTTTTTCTCAGAGATCAGTGGCTAAAGGAAACATTGTGATTGAATTAGTTTTAACAGTAGACCAACTTGCATATATTTTTACCAAACCTCTTAGTAAAGAGCACTTTTACAAGATTAAATGTGAACTGGGTATAATGGAAAATTAATTATCTGCATACATATAAAACTAAGCTAAAAATAACCCAAAAGGTTCATCTAATATCGCATATGGACTTAAATTCTCACAAGAGTCTTCCAAACCCAAATCCACAACCCAGTTGACACTATTCTTTTATGAGCAAAATTCAAAATCACTCACGTTCCAAATTTCATCATCCACGTCCTTAGGCCATCAATCAAATTCCTTTCTAATTATACACATCTTCCACAATTAACAACCACCTTGCCATCATTACATTCCATTAATACAATTTTAAAAAATATCCTTCTGACACCTATCTCCATACTCTTCGTCACCTCCTACTCTACACCATGGCATCCCTTAAGCATAAGACCTTTGTAGTTTCCTCCCCTAGAAACAATATCAAAATTCTCAACAGATCTAATGCCAAAGCTCAGTTCGAAAATGACTACAAAAAGCGTTATGTTGTACCTATAAATTAAGTAAATATTGATTTCTTTCACCAAAATAACCTCAAGTGTTTTGACTTAGATTGCAAGTTTGGATAGCAGCCTTTCTTCTTGTTCCTACTCTTATTGCTTCTATTACTACTCTTACTTAAATCGTGGGTTAAACGGGTTGGCTTAGTGGATTGGCAAGTTAACCCACTTAAGTGATTTTATATAGTTTTTCGTAAAATGTTTAATATTCCATAGTTTCAAGTAGATTGTGTCTTTAATCAATAATAGACAAAATGAATGAATTTTTAATATTAAAATGAGATATTTGGCTTGATGGTTGAATTATTTTTGTTTTGAATTCTTTTCTTCTTTTACAAAATTTTTATTATATTTTTTTAGTGGGTTAAATGAGTTGCTTATTTAACTCACCTGATAAGCCAGGTATAACGCCTTGACATACCCAAATAAGGTGGGTTAAATGGGTTTAGGGACCCACCAACCTACATGAGCCAATCTACTTAACCCCTTTGGCTTATTTTAACACCTCTATCTGCTTCTTTCAAACTCAATGCCATTAATTAGCCTTTATTTTGAACTTTTAACTTTTGATAACTCGTTTTACATTCTAATTCTTGTGTGGTTTATCCTTTCATGGCTATTCCTGTATGCAATATGTCCATATGTGTCGTTTGTTTATGTAAAAAAGGGGAAGAATAGCTCAATATACTCAAATTGAAAGGCAGCAATTCAAAAAGACTGACAAAAACTAGTGAATCCAACTAAACAAGAGCAAATTAAAAAAGTTCAACAAATTAAATTGAGGAAGAGCTATTGATGCTTTGACTTAGAGCTAAATAATATCTTTATTATTTTATTATTTATCAATCATTTCAAAATATTATCTAACCAAACTACTGTATATATGTTTAGCAAATTAACACAAGTGGCCTAGCCCAAAAATGATAACTCAGTAAGGACCCAAAACATGAAATCCTAAGTTAACATAAACATCTTCTTTCGTAACTGTTGCCAACTCCAAATAATCATTGTCAATAATTGCCAGTGATTTTTGCAATTTCATAACTCCACAATCACTAAACTTACTGTAACTGGTGGCATTGTTAAAAACTTCTCAAAATGAAGAATTACCTATTAAAGAGCTGTTGATCATCCTCAATATAGATACTTTACGATTTGCAAAAGACAAAGCAGAACTTGAACGAATAATCTTGCTCAAATATTCCCAATTGTGTGCTATGTGACTTGGTTTTCATTTTTTCATTTCTTTCTGTGTGAGAGAGTATGTTTTGTGTGAGAAAGTAAGCATATTGCTCATTTTATTGCTTCTTACATTCTGGAATTTAAGGAAATTCCAGTTGTATTGTTTTAGTGTTATAAAGGTCAGTGTGACTGATATATAGTTAAAGGTTGCCAGTATGTTAGCATAAAAGCTTAGTGGTTGTGCCCTGTATTATAAAGTTGACCATTGTATGTGTTGAATTGTTTGCATAGCAAAATTCCTAGCTACATAAGCTAGGAATGGATGTAAGATCAATGGTGATATAAACCACTATAAATCTTTGTGTGTTCAATTCTCACCTTATCCTTTTATATATGCACACTAATATATCCTAAGGAAGTATAAGAGCCTTTGTCTCCTTAGGAATTAAACGTTATGAAAAGTAAATAGGATTTATACTCATTACTGTAATTACTTTCCATCATAGCAATTCACCCCCTTTTGCTATATTTGTGCTAACATTCTGGTTGACCGAGTGTTCATGGAATTTAGAAGGCATTGTTGTTCCTTTTACGGTGCCCCTATTTGGTCATTCAAGTCTTTTGTGTCTTTAATATAACATGGAAAGGACTAAAATAGAATTAATTTAATTAGCTTTCACTCTTGGCAACTCATTGTATACTCAAGAATGTACTTCTAAATATAGCCATCACTATAATGTGCTTGGTATATACTTGACTAATCATATTTTATACCATTGGGTAGCTGGTTTAAAATTCATTTAATGCTTACAAAGGCATTGTTAATTGCATATTTTTCCATAGTAAACTTGTAAGCATTGATTATTTGGATTTAGTTCTTGCGGTTTGTGTAAATGATTTAAAATATACTTTTGTACACATTTTATGATGTTTTGGTGAAGCTATTTTGTAGTGAAGTTTTAAATTGACACTTATAGCTACTTTGACTTGTGTATAAATCTTTATGATATTTTGGAGGACCTGTCTTGGCAGAAAGTGTTATGAAAAAACACTTACAATCACTTCAATGTTTGTATACATCTTAATAATATTTGGAAGAGTTATTTTGCTGAGAAGTGTCAAATGGACATTTATAGCTACCTCATCTATGAGTGAAGAGTATGTTGCTTCTTTTGCAATGGTCATTTGTCAAGGAAGTGATCAAAGAAATAAAATGTTATTGTGCACATGTTTTGAGCCTTGACTATGTTGTTGCAACATTTACTCTATTAAGGGCTTCTCTCAAGATTACAAGACTCAAGTGATGTTAAAATTTTGATATTAAGTTCCTATTTGTTTGCAAGAAGATTTGATAATCTTTGACCTATATTGAATATTTTGGATGATATGTTAACCAATGACTTACCAATTGGAGTTTTGGAAATTTGTCACTCTTGGGTATTTTAAATTTTGATGTGTTAATTTAATGGAAGTTTGAGCTATGTTCTTAAGAGACACTTTGGTGTATTTGGGCATTTATAGCTTTTTTTTTCCTATGAAATTCAATATTCTTAGTTGTGCCAAATTTTAGATATAATTCATAATTGAAATTTTATTGGCATTTATAACATTGTATTCTTTATTAGATTCAATATTCTTGATTCATTGTTTCATTTAAGAAATTTTTTTCCCTATTTCAAACCTGTGTGGTTCACATATCTGGTAAACATATGCTTGTGAATTTATTGACCAAAACTCTACCCATAAGAGTATTTCAAAATCATATAACTCATATAGGCATTGTCAAATCATTGATGTTACCTTGATTTAGTATGAGTTAGAGTTTAATCCTTAAAGGGACTTTTGTGATGTAATATAACATCTTACTTGCAATTCAATTTAATCATAATTGAAACTTCATTGACATCCATAACATTGTTTTTCCTATCAAATTCAATATTCTTGATTCGCCATATCAATTATGAGTTTTCCTATTATAATGTCTATTGATTATTGGATATTCTTGGAATATTATGTTAATTTATTCTTATTTTGTCTAATAATTAATTAAAGTTATCCAAATGAAAAATTATTATAATAATTAATTAATTATCAAGTTAATTAATAGATTATACTTTGAATATGATCAAATGATTATTGTTAGTATTTGACATTATTTAAATAGTTTGAGTCATATGATTTGATACCTCAAATGGGTCATATTAGGAGCCTCAACTTACAACTTATTACTAGAACTAGTAACCTATATACTAACGAGTTTCACTTGTAGATGCAGAACCTTTGTACCTCAATTGGGTATTCTAAGTTCTAATTCTTTCTCCATTGCAAGAAGACCACACACCTGTCAATGAATTTCAACACTATTATTGGTCAAATCTAATTACTTTAGTTTTAATCTCCCTCTTGCAATTTTTAACATAGCACACACCATCATTATGTAAAAATTAGAGTTAAGTACAATTTCTTATATCGTTACTATTAAGTTTTTCAATTAACACATTAAAGTGAATTGTTAATAAATAATAAAATAAAAAGTATATAGTTTAATTTTAAAATATTACAATTATTTATAAAAACTATACAATGTCGCGATATTAATGAAAAATTGTAATTTATCATTTTAACCGAAAACAACATAGTAAAAATTTTAAGAATAGCATATAATTTTTTTCTTTCTTTACTTCATTGTTTTCGGGGATGGCTATTTTCTAGATGTTTGGGTTTTTGGTCATTTTCTATGCATTAGCTAGGTCACGACCGCTATTTTAAGAATAGTGACAAAAATGTAAGCATCAAATTAAAACTTCAAATAAAATATAAAGACCAAATAAAAAAAATAAAGTATAAATAATGACCCACACTTTTTTAAAAGTTTTGGCTACTAATTCAACACGCGTGTCTGCAGAAGTTGAAAATTCAATCTCTTGGCGTGGGGGTTGGTGTCGGAAAGCAATGTTCCATCTAGAATGGCGGGAAAGGAGGATGAACCTGCTATTAAAATATTAATATAGAGTGTTAAAAATCAAAGTTTAAATGCGCACGCAACTACGAACAATTTAAAATTTAATTTTATATTGTAAGCTTTTTCAAATTTTCTATGACAAAATTATAAAGTAGCCCTTGCGTGGTTCGACTTTATTGTCTTTTGGCTTAATTTCGTATATTCCTCTACGAAATCTGTTTGGCTTAATTATGTATATTCCTCCTTTTTAACTTTAATTTTGTTCTTTCACACAACTTTAGTAGTTGTTAGTTACTAACCTCTCTACCAAAAGCATACAAGAATGGTCTCTTTAGCTTAAATTATGCATATTTCTCCTTTTTAACTTTAATTTCTTCCACACAGCTTTAGGTAGTTTTTAACAACCTCCTAACAAAATGATAACAGTGGTGATCATACGTGGTTTAAACGAAAATGAAAAGAAATGACTAATAATAAAATGTAGTCAAGTAGAACAAAGTAAAATGATAAGATATATATTATTTAATTGTTTAAAAATTTAATAAAAATAATTATTAATAAAATGAAATATATATTATTTTTATAATAATATTCTTGTAAAGAGAATGATTGATATTATAATAAATGTTTAATCAAAGAAAATAATTATCATAGTAATTATTCCACTTGATTCATTCTATTCCAAACCTCAATTTGGAGAGAGAAAAGTCAAATATTTTGGATAATAAAAAAAGAGTCTCAAAATAACTCATTTGTCATTTGATTTTATTAAAAAAATAATTCTAAACTTTGATGTATATAGTTTAATCGTTTCATTTTATATCATTCTATCTCTCACCATTCGTCAATATACCATATATCTTTTATTTATAATTTAATTAATTATTAGATATTAAATTATATTTTTAAAAAAATATTTTGTTTGCAATAATTAATGAGTTTAATTATAGCAATAAATTTGTTAAAATAGACAACTTATTATGCTCTATTTAATAATATTTAGTCCTTAATTCTATTATAACTAGAGAATATGATTTTTCGAAGAATATAATATCATCACTCAAAACATAATAAATTGATATATCATTATGTCATGTATTTATTAAACAATTAGATAAAGAATACTCAAAATTTTACACCTTATAAATAGTGATCGTGGTGCAAAATTTTAAATGGTGATCATGGTTCAGTGTAAAGGCTCTTCACAGCAATAGACTCGTTAATTTCCTTATCATTACTCCTTAATTATTTCTTTTGCAAACAATTTAATCATTTAACTAAGACCAAGTTATTCAATTTTTTTTTAAAAAAATGATTTTATTGGCTAAGAAAATAGTGATATTAATTAACCCCGACAATATTTTTTTTATTTTTTATTTTTTGGATATCCATTCAAGGCTTACAATAACTGTATGACGTCTTTTAAATTAAAGAACAAGCAACTGACGAGAATATTCCTTAAAAACATGACGCCAGACCATGAATATTTAAATGATAAAAATAACAAATAGAATAAATTACACTAATTTTTTAAAAGATATTTTATTTATTTATATTTCAAAATTTAATTTATTTCCTTAATATTAAATTTATACTGTTAAAAAAATTTTTATTTCAATTTTTGTAATAAAAATTATGATGCATTCATGGAAATATAAAATTATTTAACTATCACCATGGTATGCTGAGTTGGGATCCGCTTTAATTACTGGAGCGGTCCTATAATTTTATATTATTAAAATAATATTATTTTATTAATTTAATATATTTTTATTAATATTAATTTAATAAAATATTATTATTTTAATATAATAAATGACTGGATCCGCTCCAGTTAGGAGCATGGCATGCTATAAAATTGTAACAAACTTACACCTCGCTTGGATAGTCCGTTTCAGGATGGGAGGGAAACACAGAAAGAAAAAAACCCCAATCGAGCTCACAATCTTATTCGCCTCAGTACTGGCGGTGGTTTCCCTCGCTCGATTGCCATTCAAACAGGTGAAAGGAAACCTAATTCCATCGATCATCTTCTCAGAGGACAATCCTTCTCTGTTCCATGCTTTTGTGCTGTCCCTGAATTTCTCTTTCTTTGGGGCTTTCAATTCCTTAATCCTTCGTCCAGCATATCCCAGGCTTGCCCAGTGTTGCCTCGTTCTTGCTCTTCTTTCTGCTGCGTCAGCCTCTGGCATACTGCTATGGCTTACTGTGCCTACCACCTTCGGACAAGCATGGAACATCCTCAATTTTAGTCACTAGTATGTTTATCAAGTTGTACCTACGACGCATTGACACTTCACGGGACAGACACGGTTCATATAGTTAAAGATAAGAACGGATTCTTTCAATTTCTTTTTCCTCAATTTTTACTCATATACGAGGTCGAAAACATAGAATAAGTGGAGTTCACCTATGATGAGCCCCTTTTTCTGTGTTATTGAAGGTGAAAGAAATTGAGAGACTTCTGTCTAGTTTAGGAAGTGTCTTCTGCGATAGGTTAACTTGGATTCTTTTCGTTTCTTTTCTTTCATATTTCTTTTATGTTAGTGAGATACATATACAGAGTAAATGGATTTCGAATTCACTGGAATGATGAGTTTTTTATCTACTCTGTATTTCTATCTCCAAAACATAACAAGAATATGAAATAAAAAATAAAAAAATAAAAAATAAAAAAGAATCTAGGCACCGTATGTTGTGTGTGGCTAAATAAACAATTAAGTCTAATTAGGCCTATATAATTTGTAATTTTAAAAATTTAAGAAATATACGAATTAATTTTTATATATAATAAACTCTTTGCGCGTTAGCTTTTAATGTGTTTTGGAAATGCTAGGAGGACTAACGCGCAAATGGTTTTTTATATTAAAAAATTAACTCGTATATTTATTCAGATTTAAGTTAAAAATAAATAGGCCTAATTCTGGAATTATAATCTTGTTTGGAATGTGTCTGTTGTAACAGTAGTACTGTTAACTTGCACGTCATTAATGTGTTGGTGGAAGATTTTCGAAGTTGAGTGTTTTTTCGTGTGTTTTAGAAATTTGTTTCAGTGTGCTGCCACGTATATTGCAAATAAAAATGCTCAATTTTATTGTTTATTACTGAAGTCTAATGTTTCCTTATCGTTACCTATAATGGCGTTTAAGCCCACGCCTATTTCTCTAAAGGCATCTCAATTCAACTCTCCTGGGTAATTTAGTCAGGGATGAAATCACTATATTACATTAATTGTACGAAAATACAATTGTCATTGATATAATATTTAAAAGTTTACTGTAAACAATTTATAATTTATATTGATTTGAGATTTAAGAGGTTTAAAAATTTGTTTACACAGAGATGAAAGTTTGCCTTATAAATAGTTGCATCCTGTTTAATTTTCTTTAAAATTGTTTTTGCACTTCATATTTTTATTTGCATATAAGTAAAAAAAATTTATTTAAATATTAAGTTGATACAAATTCGTTTCATAGTACTTCTATACAATCTTTATAATTCATAAAACATGAACTTTCTCAACTATTAGAACACAAACCAAAGGGAAAACCTATTCTAACATACTAGTCTACTTAGCAAGAGAACTCCTTAAACTTATAAATCACATTTCTTTGGAGAGGCTCCCAAAGTAAGATTCATACAAATAGAAAAAAATACAATTTTGGTTCATCACTTTTAGCTTTATAATCAATTTGATCATTCTAAAATTAAAAGTATTAAAATGATCCTTCAAAGATGAAATTCTTTATAAAAATATAGGTCTTCTAAAGATTATTTTAGTTCTCTATAAAGATAAAATCTATTTATTTTTTCATTTTTAGATAACCAAATTAATACTTTAACTAAAAATAAAAGACAAAATTGTATTTTTCTCCATAAAAATGCATCCCCTTTTGATAGTTGATATTCACAACAGTCAATTTTATCGACACTAATGCATGAGTACTTCTTTTTTTTTTAAGCAATTACACTCAACTTTTAGTATTCAACTCGGTCATAACACATTTTAATTCAACTTATAAATCACCCCTTCTACATATTCATCTTCTCGATGAAAGTACTAATATCATAAATATAACTATAAAGAGAGTTTATCCACAATAAAAAATAGTTCATTACGTGGGACAACTCTATAAACTTACGAGCTTTGTCCCAAAACACAATTATGTGCTGATGTGGCTGATTAATATTCATATGAAGAGAAAAGAAAGGAAACGGAGATCATAGGTACAGCTTTAGGATAAAAAAAATAAAATGATATATTTTCGAAAATATTATGATTAAATTTTAATGGCTTAATTGATAAGATAGTATTTTTTTTTTATGCATATATATATATATATATACAAGTTTGATAACTTAACTGAATATAAAAGCTTGAACCAGAAGGAACAAAAACAGAGTAAAATAAGCTTATAATCAAAACTCTGTTTTTCCAATGGACAAAGAAGGTGTAAACAGAGCAGCGGACATTCCAACAAGCTCCATGACTTCCATGGTTCCATTCACATGTAGTGATCAACACGTTTGATAGTCCATTCAAACGAAGTGATCAACACGTTCTTGGAAAGAAAAGTCTGAGGAAATACTCCAGATGTTTCCTGTTGATTAAACCCTAGACAACCTAGGATGTTCGAAATATCATACTCTGCCGCGTGCTCTGTGCAAAGTCTTGTTCTAGATGCTCCACCATGATTGTGGTGACCAGAAAATATTGATCCGTTATAATAAGGCGGTATGTTTGTTCAACTAAATTATGAAAAAATAATATTAGTTTAATTAAATTATTAGACTTTTTTTGTTATGATTTTATTATATTAATATATTATTATTATTTGTTTTATAAATATGTTATTACTAATCAATATTTTTTTATTACGACAGCCTACAGCCCCTCCATTTGTCAACATAGGGTTAGCGGTTTGCTTTGGCTTCTAACTTACTTTATTTTGCTTTTCCTAACACTTTTCTTTCGTTGTAAAAGAAATGAAATATTTATTATAATGTTGTAGTATTAAAAATTTTAATATCATCATTTTAATTTTTTGATAGATAAGTGATTTTATGTCAAATTAAAATTCAAGTGAGTTATTAATTTTAAATTATATTATAATTTTTACTATAAAATTTAAATTACATGACAAAATACAATAATAATATATTTGGTTCAATATTTGAAAGTTTTAAAAGCCTAAATCCTAAATCTTAAACCCTATTAAACACCAAAACAAAGATTTTCCTCATAAATAATTATGTTTAGTTTGGTATTAATTTTTTTTTCAAAATTACTTTTATCATCTAAAACTTCATTTGTATAAAAATAAAAAAATTTACTTTTATATGAAATAAACTATATTACTGATTGAATTCACTTTTCAAATAAAAATTTTAAATATAAATTACAGTCACACAATTTTATTTTTAACCAAAATTAAATTAATAAATTATATTGATCTAAAATAAAATTTGTTACAAATCCTATTTAAACAAGCACCGTTGGGTATTACATAAAATACAAAAAATAAATTCAATTTGAAATCACTACTAAGAGATCCCCTCAAGGTAAAGGCGACCCATATTGGAATTAGAAAACATTTTATCTCTCTTGGTATTATATATTTATATATAAAAACCTTTCATTGTGCATGATTCAGATCTTTGATACAAAATATGACACTATACAGAGAATATCATACAATAAAATAAAAAGAGTACAAGAGTATTTAATATTATCACACCCTCCTATCTGATAAGAATACCATACATCAGTTAATCACAGCTCATCATTCGCAAGAGTATTTTCTAAAAGTTATTCTTGTTTAAATTGATCCTTACATTAAAATTATTAACAACTTGTTAATAAAAAAAAACGGTATAGCTGGAACGCATGAATATTTTCTTTTTTTCTTGAAGTCAACTTCAATTTTCTTTTAAAATATTTTTTCAAGTGTATGAGAAATTAAATATCCGGGTTCCAGTGTCATCTCCAAAAAGACTAATTGATACTAGAGTCATTACGGATCAAAATAAAATTTGGCTCTATTATAGCTAGAATACAAATTTAATTATTAGGTAATAGTTAACATTATTATTATATTATGGTATTAAAATATACAATATAAATACTATAAATTTTTATTTATTTAATAATTTACACTAAGAATTATTTTATATTATTTTCCTTTTCTAATTTTTAATACTAAGGTTTATATCCATATAAAAAGGCAGGTAGATGAGGACAAAAATTATCTTGTTGACTACAGCATTCTGCAAAGTTCTACACTGCTTCGTTAAGCAACTTGGAAATTATAATAAATAACTTTCCACGCGTCTGCAAAAAGGAAGACCGACTCAGTTCAACTCAATTATAATAGATTGGTCCGGGTTTGGATTGATATTAAAATAATATTATCTTAGATGAATTTAATTTTTTAAATTAATTCTGGTCAAATATAATATTATGTGACAGTGATTTATGTTTAAAATTTTTTGTTTGAAAATTGAGTTTTGTTATTTATATATAACTTTGACAATAAAGATAAAATGTGTAAAATTATTTATGCAACAATATATGAATGATAATAATACTGAATACTTACAACAATACATTTTATGAGAAATTCACTTTGTCTTGTTCTTTGTCATGAAAACCAATAACCTAGTGGCTGTGTAGATGGTCGATCATGGAATTTTAAGTATAAACTTTTCTTCGATATGAGGAGCCAATCACTGAATAAATTTGTGTTTGTGTACATAATTTCGTTAAAGACGTTTTATTTTTCTCTACGGTGACCAATCTACAAACAGTGATGAGTTTACTGGGATGATCCTGGAAGATACAGTTTTCGTTGTTGGAGTACTCAAATCGCAAGACTAAGCCCAATGGTTCAGCCCAATAGCCAGCCCAAAATACGAGCAGAGAAAGGAAGAAACAGCGTTTGACCAAGATGGTGCTAGGATATAGGGTTATTTTGTTGGCTGAATGAAAATTTTATAATTTAAATTTATAAACTGTAAATATGGCGATAATTTTTTATTTAATAAAATCTAAAGTATTAAATTTTTATCTAATCATACAAATTACTCAAATATAACTCTTATGTTTATGTTTGGAAGTTTGGAAATAAATAGAATAAAATGACTA
This sequence comes from Delonix regia, assembly GCA_037074485.1. NCBI lineage: Eukaryota > Viridiplantae > Streptophyta > Magnoliopsida > Fabales > Fabaceae > Delonix > Delonix regia. The sequence continues at coordinate 24,923,518 of CM073457.1, forward strand.
ATAATAAATTATATTAAAATATTATTTTAGTCTTTTATTTATAAATTGATTTTTAATTTGGTCACTAACTTATTTCTATTCTCAATTTGATTTCTCACTCATTATTTTATTCTTCATCTAATTCTTTACTAATTTAAAAGTTAGCAAATTTAGTTTTCTAGTCTTAATTAAATTTAGACTAAACATACTAACATTTTAATTAGTAAGAAATTAAATTAAAAATTAATTAATAGTGAGAGAGACAAAATTGATAATCAACTAATTAATTATATGAATTGAAAATTATCTATACTTGCTTTTGTTATTGAATTGCTATAAATATGTTAAATTATGCTAAAGCAAAACTTCAAAGTCCACCCAAAATTTCTCAAAAGGCAATTATCAATGATATGAATTTGAAAAGTAATTCATTGTGTCTCTCAATAAAGTGAATATATAATTCTAGAAAAGCACATCAATTTGACATTAACTATTTCTAAGAAACAAGTTTGTTCTTTTGCTAAAAACTTTCCTCGTAATATTACTTAAAAGAACATTTATTGTATCAATTGATATTAATAATTAATAATTTTTATGGTATCTAATTAATGATTTATATAGATTTATTGTTCTAATAATATTACCTTTCATCATTTTCAACAAGCATACTCAACATATTTTATTTTTAAGAATTTATAATCAATTTCTAATGAATTTTTATATCCTGATACATATAAGTAATATCTCCATATTACTCTTAATATTTCATGAAACTTCATTTAAAAGAATGATTTTAAAATAAAAAAAATCATTTTTTAAAAGAAAAATTAAGAGTAATGTAAAGATACTACTTAAATGTATGAAGACATAAAAATTGTCAAGAAATTGGTTAAAAATTTTTTAAAGATAAAAGAGATTCATTATGTTTCTTAAAAACATGAAAGATAATATTATCATAAAAATGAATTTAAATAAATCAGTAATTAGATGTTATAAAAAATAATAAAAAAACATTAATTAGTACTGTAAGTAACTACAATAAATGCTACTCAACTAGTAACTTAATCAAGAGAATTTATTAGCAAAACCCTTTGTTATGTGCCAATTTGATCAAGAGTGGGTTAAATTATGGGATTGGTGTCACCTGCTCTAGAACTTCACCCTCTTTCATTTTCTAGGTCTACTTTGAGCTAACTTAATGTCTCACAGAGTGATTGGCCAGCTTATTACCGAACATTTCATAAAAAAATTATATGGCTACAAAAGTCTTCAACAGGTTTAAATTCAACTATCATACTGAGCCACCTCAATCTCAATGCTTGTCTAATCTATACAATAGTCTGAAAACGCTTTTGGGGACAATTGGATGTGGTTCAAAAGACACCCAGAATATGGGTTTGATATATTGCAGTATAGAATCAAAATTGTTTAAAAATTAATTATAATTAAATTAACAATATTTTAAATATACTTTTTAATTAAATTTAATACATTTACAGTTAATTTGACATACACATATGTATATTTAATAGATAAAATTTATCTAACTTCTGTGATTGACCATATCGTAGTCTGATAGTTATTCCACTTGTCTTTTCATTGCTTTTTCCTGTTTGCTTTTCTTCTTTTGTTTTCCTCATTGAGGATTAGTGATGACCACACATTAACAAGACCAGTCTCCAATAAACTGTAGTAGAGATTGATTACGAGCCTCAGAACGCGGATATACTTTGTTGAAGGTTTTTGAGAAGTATAGTAGTGTCCAATCCCCAAAAGAAAGACACGAGCTAACTTCCAAGTGGATCCTCAGTAGTAACACTCATCTACTAAAATTTAACGGTTGAAATTAATTATTACAGAATATTTAAAAATTTATATTTGAAGTTAAATTACTAAAGTTAGTAAATTTTTATACCAAAATTAGAAAAAGTGTAAAGTTTTTAATTTAATAATTAAAATTCATTAGCAACTAAATCGAATAGATTGAATTCATTATTGCAAACTCTACAATAATGCTTGTTATCGTAAATCATCCACATGTCTCCAAATGCAGTTAAAAAAAGAATCTTCAGGTCGTTCAACTATAACTATGCTATTTATTAGTGCATATAACTCAAAAATGTTCTTACATTACGTTGCTTCTTAAATATTACGGTCAATAACTCACATTGATCACTATAAACTTATATATATTTTTAACTACATTTGTTTTGACACAAATTCAAATTGGATCATTTCAAGAATGGATTTAGAATTCGATTATAAGGGAAAGTAAATTTCTTTTTAAATTATCTTAAATCAAAATGATCAATATCACTCATAAATAAGGGGGCAAATTTATGCAAAACTGAAAAATGAGTTCTGATCAATTAATGAACTAAATTAAAAAAATAATATTATAAAAAATTGAAAGAAAATTTGACAAAAGACAACTACTCTGGCGTCCTCCTGACGCTATCCCTTGTTCATCCATCTTTGAGATTAAATACTAATAAACCAAAAGTTCATTGGCTAATTAGAGTAGACGGTTAGAGTTATAGTTCAATCATATTCAAACATTAAAGAAGTTGATACTTGATAGAAATATTTAACCTCTGATTTGTCAACAATTATGATGATGATAAACTCATAATACTTTGTTCTTAGTTAAATCATTGTGAACCCTTTGTACTCATGTTCTTGCTTCTCTCTTCCTGAATTTTATTTCTTCTAAAAAGGTGATTATTTCTGGGCAAGCTCGGAGTTTGGGAGGCAATTAAGCCAGTAAAGTAGAGGCCAAAAGCTTCGAAGTTGATATATTCAAAGAAAAGGAAGACAATCTTACCATTACTTTGTGCATTTACACATAAGAAGCGTGTCACTAATGAAATGGCTTATCCGCCTTTGTTTTGTTTTTTGTGAACATTTGGCCTATATGCTCTTTGAATGGACATTTTCAATATCTTGATGGTACGTGCCATTGAAGTTTGGATTAGATATTGTACAGTATCATCAACGGTGTGTCGTGAATTATTGAATCTATAGTAACATCATACAATTGTCATCAATAATTCCAATTCAATGATTCACTGTGCATAACAGATAGTGTTATATAGCATTTGATTCAAATTTTTGTCACTAAGATCGCAACTGCAAACTAATATTAAATGAACATAAAATTGTAGGTTTTTCCAACTAGGTTTAACTTCTTAATATATTCAACAAATTGTTTACCATTAATTTGTGGACAATGATTTTGCGCTTAAATTAATATTTCTCAAAAGAGGAAGAGAATTGATTGCTCAATGTGTGGCACGTCCATTGAAACTGGTTTCAAGTTTTGGCAACAGAGTGAGGCTTTGTGTGTTGTGCGTGTGTGTGTGTGTGATTTGTTTCTGACACAATAAAATGACAAATCAAAACCAAATACGTCATCCACTAATTAATAATATTTAAGCATCGGGTAAGTTGAGAATACTTTGTTGTTGAGCCAAACAGTGAATTGTTTTTCTTGCCACTTCCACCGGCAGTTTTCGAATATTTAATCCTTCTTTACTCCAAACCTAAATTCCCTAAATTTTTGTCCTTGAAGTTGAAACTGTTGAAATAATTTTAAATTTATTTATAGATTAGTATTAATTTATTATTAGTGCAATTTTGTTTTATTAATAATTAGACAATCAATCTTTTGCTTATTTATGTATGTATTTATTTATTTAAACAAAACTGCTGCAAGTATTGGTTTAGGGCTTCCTCCTCCTGTCTTTTTCTTCATGCTCTTTGTATGCAAAGTAATGCAGGTTGTCATCTCTATTATCATACTATATATGGCTACGTTTCAGATAAGTATTCTATCTTACTAAATCTCTCAAAATTTTCCAACACAACCAGTTAGTCATTATACATTTCCTTCTTAATTCAACTTTTGCCATATTTTCGGGCCAAATAATAACAGATCAACCTTCATGATTTGGCAGCCACACATGTTTTTTTTTCTTTCCCTCTGTTCAATTAAGAGTAATTTAACCCTGTAATTACTGATTTTTCTTACACATGTTAAAGGATTCGGGTTATCACTTCAAAAAATAATTTTATATTATATTTACCCAAATCACACAAAGTGTTATTACAACAAGTAGGTATAGACCAACTCTTCAAACAGGAGTTCCAAACCATATTGAAGAATAATGGAAGGCAGGCACACCAAACTGTTCTAGCAAAGACATCACGGAAAATAAAAACAAATGATTCCTTGGTTCTTCCTCATTGTGACAAAATGGAACACGAAGATTCAATAGACATATATATGACGTTTGATATATATATATATATATATATATATATATGACATCCAATTTGATTCCAAAACTAGCATATTTAATCCTTCCTGTCACAAATAGAAAATGATTACTTACAAATCATGTATATATAAAACTTGGGATTTCCAACTTTAGAATCCACATTGTAAGTGGATTATGACCTTAATAAATTAAGCATTGCGTGCAGGGGTAGTGTTATTCTAAAGGCACTACGCGATATTTTAAGTTGCAGCCTTTCATCATTATAGTGGAAACAAATAGTTCAATGCATGTGAGAAGATTTGGGTGACATCGAATATTAAATTCTCATCTCATTGAAATAATTATCCTAAATGGGGTCTCCCTTATGAAACATGCATGGTTGGGACTCACAATGTCGTTCAAGAGTCCAAAATAATGAGTAGAGAAGGAGAAGATAAAGCAATTTGAATCTCAATTTTCTTTTGTTAATTTTCTGTCAACTTTATAAAAAAAATATACAGAATAAATGGTAAGAATCACTCGAGTAAGTTTCACATGTTTAACTTAAACCTACACTCAATTAGACTCCACTTACTTAATATTTATCTTTCTCTGAAGTAGACAAAAGATTAGCAGAGTGCTCAAAATGTTGAAGGTGACCGTTGAGGGATGACAATAGTGCTTATCCTGTTGCAGCCAATCATCAAAATTTAGTGACCTAAGCGAGGAATTTGATCAAAAGAAAAAAAAAATTAAAAGAAATGAGAACATTAGGGAAAGGGCAAAGAAAAGTTGGGGTGGCTATAGTGGGGAGTAAAGTGGGGACAATGCACACATGGTAAAGGTTTGGTACCAAAAAAGTTTGAATGGCCACGCTTGTAAAATACATGGATGCTCGTGTGTGTGCCCTAATGGTCTCATCATGGAAATTTTGAAGAACTTTGTCCTAAAAAAGTGACGTGGAATTCTATTTACTATTAATTGTTGAAAAAAATACTTTTTTAATCCTTTACTTAATCGCAAAAATTTTGTTTTAGTTCTATACTCATTATAATGTCTAAATTAGTTCTCAATTTTTTTAAAAAAATACTAAATTTACTCCCTTGACTTAGAAATCCATGCCAACATAAATTTTAATGGAGTTTAGGTAAAATGACTAAATTTAGTATTTATCTTAAAATTGGATAACCAAGTATGATATTTTTCAATAAGTGAGGACTTTTTTATTTTATGATAAGTGAGATATTTGAAAAGTATTTTACACATTATATAGTACTCTAATGAGAAAAATACACTTTTGGTCCCTCACTTATTAAAATATTAAAAATAATTCTTCACTCATTGGAAAATGTCACACTTGTCATCCACTTTTAAAAAAATTATCAAATTCAGTCCCTTTACTAAACCGTAAATTCTAAATCAAAGAGATTAAATTTGGTATTTTTTTTTTTTAAATTAGAGGACCAAATATAATATTTTTCAACAAGTGAAGGACTGTTTTAGATATTTCAATAAGTAAGAGACCAAAATGTCAATTTTGTAAAAAGTAAGGGACCAAAAAGGTATTTTTCTACTACTCTAATTAATTAATCAGTTTCTCCAATAATATCCCAAAATGCTGAGGCCGCACTATGATATAAATCTACTATATTTATATATAAAGCATGATGGACTTAACAAGGATCTTCCACATAAATTCGAACATATATAGTTTGGTTGACTTTTCACATGTTTTTTTCAGAATGTTCCTCAATTGTACGTCACCACTATCTACATCTTCTATTTTTTTATTTCACCAGTATCTTGTACTTCACCCTTATCTCATTATAGTTTTTCACTAGTGGGGAATCACCTAAATAAGTTCATTATGTTATATGCACTTAACTACTCCCAAAATAGAAAAGCAAAGAGCCTTAAGGGGATAGGTCATTCACGGTATAAACAAAAATCTTGGCGTTTACAAGTTTCTAAATGTAGCCTCTGAGATTAAATAATATTTTTAGGTGCATTCACTGTGCAATCAATTAGAGTATAAAAATCAAAGTACCCCACTCTGATAAAATTTCATTGACCTTTTTTGTTTTGTACAATTGGTTGATACATTATATATAGTCAAATTGTTTTATAAGATTTGCCATGAATTTTTGGATCTAATATTTTGTGCTTTACCTTTGTTCTTATAGTGCAAGGGGGCCTGACAGATATTAGCAAAACGGCAATTGCACTGATAGAAATCAAATTACCACTTAGAGTGAAGAACATAACAAATATATGGTAATTTAGGCAAAAAAAAGAAGATAAAGTTCACAAAACCATTTTCGTGAAGGAAACATATATGGAATTTCCTGATTGTGAACACCACGTTAGTGTTGAGTTAAGAAGAAGGAAAGGAGATTCTTTGGAATTTATGATGGTTTCAAATTTCAATAGTATTCTTGAAACTTCTGTGATATCCTAATCTAATATTCTGATGAAATAAAGTATTATCACTCAGTTCTTATCCAATTCTGATAACTTTTATAAGCTTAATAATAAGTGTTCGATTCTAACAAAAAAATCCTAACATAATCAGTTTTGAACAGAATGTATCTAGCTGCATAATGGGTTCTGAAGATTTAAATAATAAAATGGCAGGGATTTAGGTACAAGTTGCAACTTAAGCAAATTAATGATGCTCATATATATGGGTCCCTCCAATATTCCATGTTCGTATTGCATAGTGGGTCTTTAGTCATCAGAATTGTAATATAATATGACCATAAAATTAAAAAAAAAAAAAAAAAAGTCTATCTAATTACCCTTTAAAGTGGCCTTCATTGCGTCATCTGTCATAGGGGATTATTGGCTGCAAGAGTTTTCAATTTTCAAACTTGATTCTGAAAGTGGGTAGGGTCTCGAGGATAAACTCTTCACGATTTGACTTTAGCACCATTTTCTTTAGCTGTTTATTTTTGCTTCTTCTCTGCAACAATTTCCTGCTTCAAGTATGCTAAGCCATGTCTGTCCACCATGTCAAACTCTTTTCACTATTCATGAAAAGTTGCATCTGATTCAAAAAAAGTTTTCAAACCTTAAATTTCCAATATAATTTAAATACATATAGGTTGGATAAAGATGAATTCAATTTATCAAATTCGTCTATTGCTTGAACATTTTTTTAAAGAGTGACAGTTAATTCTAGACAAATATCTTTCGCCACGTTCATAGATGTAAATATATATTTGTTTGTTTCGATTTGGATGCTTACTTTTGGATGAGCACTAAAAATAAAATCCTAATTAATTGATGCATTAAGACCTTATGAGAGAGTGCACATCCTTAAATTCGTCATAAAACGATATTTAACTTTTGACTTCGTTGGAGATTACCCCTAACCATTATACAAGAGTTTGAAGAAAAAAAAATTTATAAACACTTTTGCTCATTCTAATTCAATTTAGCCATGAGACTCAAATTTTAGATGAAGTTGAATTATTAAAAATTCCAAAATTTTTCAATACGTAAACATTATTTTAAAGTGTGATAATTCTTAATATAAATATCTTTTACCACATTCATAGATTAAGATACTTTCTCAGATGAGTTAAGCTTAATTATTAAGAAGAAATAATATTGTTAGTAGAGAAAGAAAAAAAGCCGAGTACGCCTAGTCTGAACATGGTTTCTTCGAGTCCATACATTGTTGATCAAAGATTAGTCAAGAAATCTACCTAATAGAGGAAAATTGTCCGTCCAGTAAAGTAGGAAATTATATTAGCTGAGCCACCACCTTACGCACAGAAAAATTGGACACATGAAAATCTAGAAGCAATAGATTCAACTAGTCAGCAATTTTTGGGTTAGATACGAGTGTAGTCACCGCAATCTAGTCAAAAGCATGAACGTTGAGCCACCTTTCCACTCCTTGATGTGACTGTCGTTTATAGCCATGGGAGAACACATAAAAGAGCTAGTGGAAAACGAAGGAAAAAGGGACATTGAAACCTCATCTTGCCTTACAACTTCCTTTTTAATATTCGGCAATTTACTATCTTTTATTTATTGCTTTCATTTACAATTTCCATTTATAACTCTTCAAATATGTACGAAGTTTGTTAACCCTACGGTTTAATGTTATGTTTTGATGATAACAAATATGTAATAAATGAGTTAGACATATAGTATTATTATGTATTTAATTAATTAATCATTAACATATAATACTTTATATTTGAATCATCTCTTATATAAGATATATTTATTCATATTATATCCAATAGATTCTAATATTATAGACAATCAAAATTTTATATATATATATATATATATATAGGAATCTCATATACATGGTAAAAGTGTTTATATTTTACTAATTGTTATTAAAATATGTATATTGATATATATGAATTTAACAAAGTATTTAGCCTGTAATTTAGGCTAACTATCATGAGTTTATTATTATTTTATTAAATCCATTTGGACTTACATACATCTTGATCCTCAAAATATAGTTTAAACCAAAAAGATAAGAGAGATATGAATTTTAATAGAATTGTTTTTAGACCTTAGATTACTATTTTTGTCATATCTCACAAATCAAAAAGAATTTCGAATTGAAACATGTTGCATCTGAAAATAAACTTAAACATGTTTTAATTCATATATCATATGCTTAAAATGGAGTTGAAATTAAAAAGTTATGATTGTCAAAGTTATAGGTATGAATATTACACTTTTTTTTGACCTCTAGTCACAATTTCAACAATATCTCACTAACCGATAAAAATTTTGAAATGAGGTATATTTCATATGAAATTAAACTCACACAATTTTTCGGTCGTATATCACATTCTTAAAATTAATTTAAAATAAAAAAGTTATAAGCGTCTCAATTTGTTGTCATGTATATAAATGTGTTATTTAACATTTTGCCACTCTTTCAACAATATATCAAAGAATGAGAAATTACCATAAATTTTAGTAAGAGTCTCATTAGCAATCTAGATAAATAATTGATCATAAGTAAACTCATCAAGGAATGAGAAATTACCAGTCATATGATCTGTAGCCCTAGAGTCAGCAATCTAAGTATTAGGTTTCTTGGAAAGATCCAAGGAAGAATTACCTTTTTCTTTTTGCTATAACTCTAGTTCTAATCACATGCTTAGGCTATGAGGTTTGATTAGTGATCATCTGCGGCAAAATTTCCAACAACTCCTTATTAGACAAATTAGTCTCACAAGAGCCCAGGGACGTGTGAATTTTTTCTTCTTCAATAGTCAATAGTCCTCGAGACTCTTTTTGTTGTATTGGTTTCCAGTATGCAGGCTTTCCATGAATGTCCCAACATTCGTCCTTTGTGTGACCAGCTTTGTTGCAATGATCACACCATCCCTTCCCAGCATAATTCTCCCAGGAGTCATGGGGCATACTGCTTTTGGTAGCCATGGCTAAAGCCTCAAGTACAGGTTCAGAAGAAAGAGTACTACAAGTTGATTGCTTCCTACTTTCCTTCCATTTGACCTCTGAGAAAACTTTAGTTACTGATGGTAATGGTCACTTTGACATCAGTGTCACCCTGTCCTCTTTAAACATCGAATTAAGGCCAAGTAGGAAGGTGTAAAGTTGATCCCTAAGCAGCATAATCAATGCGCTTCGACGTATGGACTTCATATAAATCCAATTATTGCCAAAGTTTCACCAGTAAGTTGTAGTATTAGGTCACACTCAATTCTTCTTACTTCAAATCCCGAATCTGTCCTGTGATTTGGAAGAAGGCAGCTGTGTTTTCCACGAATGAATAGGAGTCTCTAATAGCATCCCATATTGCTTTGGCTGATTTACATAGAAAGAAATTTTCTCTAATTTCTGAGGTCATGGAATTCACTAACCAAGACATGATTATGTTGTTTTCAGCTCTCCGAAGTTTATACTTTGGATCTGAAACAGTAGGTTCACTTGCCTCCCCAATAATATAATATTCCTTGCCTCGACCAATAATAAATTTGAGGGTGCTTTAGGAGCATTGCAAGAAATAAAGGAGGTTGATCGTTGACCATAGACCCAAAACCAATGTTATAATGACTGTGAAGAGAGTTGGTTGGCTGCGACACGTTAGAGGACCTTGACGAAGAGTATTATGTAACTGTTTGGTAGGCTTGCATGTTTCCAAACTGAATCATCTGAGGTTGTTAGTGCTTATTAGGTGAGTTCTCATACGATGATGAATTGTTGAATAGTAAGCGACTGCCGCTACTTCTAATTATTTTATTCCAAGAGAAATGCATACATATATAGGTTAGAAAATAGAAAACCTAGACTCAGGAGGCCCACTGACTTAGGCCTATAAAGGAAAATTTAACCCTACTGTGCGGCTATATAGGAAAAAGACAAGAGAAAAAAAACAATATAAATCACACTTAAGCAATTAAATCAGGAAAAGAAAAAAAAAAAAAAAAGGAAAGAAACATGAACAGAGAAAGTCATGGGGAGGACGACTTCCTCCTACCAAATGGACGCAACAGTCTTCAACAAACTAATATCTAGGAGCAGAATCCCTTTTAAGAGATCTTGTTCCTATCCCTTGCAGTCTCTTGCACTTCACTACCAATTTCAATGGAATTTCCCTGCCTTGCCCCTTAACTCTTCACCTTGACTGCCTAGCTGATACCCTCATGGGAAAATTCGCCAAAACACCTTTCTCTTATTATCACGCCCCAATGGGACCTAAACTAGTCGTTATCTTGCAACAAACGATGTCACCTACACCAATAACTATTTCTTCGCATGCAAGGTAGAGCAACAGAAAATCCTTTGTCACGCATTAAAGGTCATACAAAAGTCACTCGATTAAAGGTGAATAATTTGAACCTACCACTCCAATGATCTACAATCCTTATCTTGAAAGAACATCAGGTGGAAGGCATGCAAGAATGCATACCATCTTTATTAGTAACTGCAACAAAAATATTAAAGTCAGTGGTAGTTAACAAGATGCACTTTGAGAAGGAGAGAGCCACCAGACAAGTTTGGGGCAATTGGACCAATTTAGAGAAATGGCATCACTGACTAGGGGATAATCTAGCTTTACACCAATGAACTTCCTAAGGTATGTCATTACAAACAGCTCTCAGGCAAACTGCATAACTCCTATTTAGTTTGGCTCTTTTCCCTTTAATGAAGCCAGTGGCGGAGACCCAAGCTCCCACTCTATGCAATATGGCCAAGTCCAAATGGACGAAAGAAGTGGCCCAGAAACTTCCCTACTTCAATGCATAATACTAGGGAACAATACAATGGCTAAGAGATTTTCTGGGGTTCCCCATGACACGAATGACCTTATCCTGATACGCTAATTTACACCCTGATTCTATGCAGAGTTGGCTGGATATAGAAAGGTTATTCCACAAGGCACAAAGCAAGGTTACTATTTATTGACCTCCTTGCTATTTCTTGATGTCCACTTATTTTTTTAAATGATCCAATATTTGTCCTTTTGTTTCATGATTCATACAAAACTTTATACAAAACTTTACAGTTTTCTGGCTAAAACACTTTATTTGTGTAATAGCGTTAAATTACACTTTATTTTGATGTTCAACTCAACCTCCTGCTACATTTGCCATTAAATTTTTGATGAATTATGGGACACAATAGTAAAATTTAATATATTTTTTTAAAAAATACAAAGACAATATTGTCTATTTTATATTATGAGATCAATTAAAATATTTATCAAATTAGAGGAACTAAAAAGTGTCTCTGAACAAAAACAATAATGGAAATGGAAACATTTTTTTAGTAGTTGTTCAAGTAAGTGCTCACGTAGTCCTTAAGACTTGTTTTCCTTCTCAAAGTGGCCCACTTCTCTGGCCCTCACACTCCTATAAATCCCACCCATTCCTCACACCACCTTCTCCAATCATCATCATATCAGGCTTCTCACACCAAATTAAATCCACAACACAAACACCCTTCTTCTTCAACCATCATCATCCTGCAAAATTGAAGCCATGATCCCAAGTGGGATCACAGGAATCCACTACCTTATCCAACATGACTTGAACACCTTCCTTCACAAAAACGAAAACCAGAACCTTCACGTAAACTCCTTCTTCACCGATTTATATGGAGCAAGCCATCACCATCATGAACTCAACGTGGTTCCTTCTTCCTCAACTTCCGACGAAGCCGACGACCACCAGACGAGCATGATCGACGAAAGGAAGCTGAGGCGAATGATATCCAACAGAGAGTCGGCTCGAAGGTCGAGGATGAGGAAGAAGAGGCACATGGACGAGCTAAGGTCGCAGGTGGTCAGACTCAGAACGGAGAACCACAACCTCGTTCATAGACTGAACCATATGTCGGAGTCCTATGACAGGGTTCTTCAGGAGAATGCTAAGCTCAAGGAAGAAGCTTCTGATCTTCGCCAAAGAGTAGCAGCTTTGCAGATTGGGTTTTCTCTTGATAACGCACTGACGGATTTTGATGAGCCTCTCTGCAATACAGGACAGTGTGCAGAGGCCTAGGAGGAGGATAAGAATCATCAGAATGTAGATTTTGATGCTGTCGTCTTCTTCGACTATGTCCATTTTGCAGGAGAAATTACGAAGATGAAGAGAGTATGATTTTATTAGTTAGGTATAGGTTTAACAAAATTATTGACTCAATATCTTTTCGGTTTATATAACTCACTCTTTAAGTTAATGGAGATCGAACTCTTAATATAATAAACTGATCTCAATTTTAAAGGTTGAGAAGAATGTACAATCACTTCAATGACTCTAAATATTCCTCAATATATAATTAATTTAGAAAACCAAATGTATAGCTTACTAATTGATAAACTTAAGAAGTTAATTATGATCAAATCAAAATGTTATCGCTAGCTTTAACATAATCTAATCAGTGCTGATCAGACCAAAAAAATAAATCTAGTCAGTCCATATATATATATGAACTCAATTCAAGAATGGGAGTGTAACTTAAAACCTGAAAGAGTTTATAGAAACCAGTGGCCTCCAATTTGTCTATAATTATGATGGGGACGATCTAATAACCTTGTGCTCAATTGGTTAAACCAGTGCTAAACATTCTTGCTTTAATGAGTATCCAACCAATTTTATTTTATTTTTATATGGAATGACTGAAAAATATTTAAACTTCGGAATAACTACAAAGTCCACTCAAAAAATAATTCAAAATGAAGCACTTGATCTTGAAGGTACCTGAATTTTCTAAAAGCCATCAATAATATATGTAGAAACAGCTTTATACTTGGAAATCCAATTAAATGCTCAAGATTTGAATCACAGAAACAAGGAACTTTCTAAGAACCCAGCATGGAGAAGAAAAAAAAAACTCTAAAATTATAGCTGAATGGAAGAATAAAGCGCCACTTTGCTTTTATCCTAGAAAAGGACACTTTGACATATTGAAAGTTTTTAAATCAAACACACTGAATTTGTTATTTTCAAATTAGATCAAGTGCGTTAAATGATGAGACTGGTTTCACCTGCTTAGCATTTTCCTTCTTTCATTTTCCAGACCTACTTTGAGCCAACTTGCTGTCTTACGGTGTGGTTGCCTATTGTCAACCATTTCTGGTCGCAACTAACAACTTCTAGTGGCACCTCCATTCCAGCTTCTGCCTCTGTTCTAAAAGCTCCTACACCCTTTCAAACGCTTTCACTCAGGGTTGCTCTGTCAAGCTCGACAGATGCAATTACCTCGTAGGGAAGTCTATTACTCTACCAGTGATTTGAAGCCATAAGCTTAATGGCTTCATCCTTGGTACGAAGCCTTGCCCTCCTTCTATTTTCATGGGTGATAATGCAAGTTAACCCAACTTGAGTATGATGAATGGGTCGCCAGTGACCAGTTGTTGTTGGGACGACTATTTAGTTCAGTTCAATTATGGTCAAAGTAGCATCTCAAATACTACACTGCAAAACGTCTTATGAACTATTGCAGGCTGCATCAGAACTCTCTTGAGCACAATCTCGTTCTCGAGTGATGATGTTCACAGTTGATCTCCAGCGTACTCGTGAGGGTGCCCTCAAGATGGAGGAGTACCTGTGGAAGATGAAGTCAATCTCTAATAATCTTGCCCTTATTGGTCAACCTCTATCTCTTGATGATCTCATTATGTACACCTTCGCTGGACTCGATGCAGATTATAATCCCATCATTGTTCAATTGACTGATAAGATGAATCTAACTTGGGTTGAGCTTCAAGCTGTTCTACCCACTATCGAAGCTCGATTCAAACAGCTCTTTACACAAACTACTTCAATATTCACTCATTCTTTCATTGCCCTGGCTGTTAACAACGATTCTGAAAAGAAGTCCATTAATAATTCTCAGCCATGAAACACTTGGTGTGGTTTAGGTCAATGTTCTCGTGGCCAAAATCCTGGTAAAGGTGGATGCAACTTTGGTAACTGTCCAGTGTGCCAGGTTTGTGGAAAAACTGGACATGCCATTGATGACTGCTTTTATTGCTTCGATAAAAGCTATATTGGTTCTTCGCCGACTGCTCAAGTTAATTCACTTGATTTAACCACCTCTGCTCTAGTCACCACTCCTGCTACAGTTAATGATGATGCCTGGTACATGGATAATGGGGAGAGTCATTATGTCACTGATGACTCCAACTTCGTGCAATGCTCGACCCCAAATTATCATAAGACAAAGTTAACAGTTGGTAATGGCCATAAGATTAACATTAAGGCAATAGGTACCATTAATATGCCTTGTTCCTCATGTTAATCTCTTGCTATGAATCAGTTGCTATTTGTGCCACATATGAGCTAAAATCTCCTTGATGTTTCCCAACTCACCTCTGATGAAAGCATTATTGTTGAATTTCACTTACATGTTTATGCTGTGAAGGACAAGGAATTAGGAATGGTGCTATTACAAAGGACATATGAGGATGGATTATGTCAAATGGAAGCAGCGAACACTGCTAACAGACTAAATAATCGTTCTCCTCAAGGTTTTCTTTTTGTTAAAAAGGAATGGCATAGGAAATTTGGCCATCCTTCACATCATGTATTAACCAAAGTTTTATAGCAGTGTAATCTAAAACTTAAAGATGATGAGTTTCAATTTTGTGATGTATGCCAATTTAGGAAATCTCATATTCTTCCGTTCTGATTGTCCTCGCCCACTAAACCTCATACATACTGATGTATGGGGTCCCTCACCAATAGTTTCAACAAATGGCTTTAGATACTATATATTATTCATAGATGATTTAGTCGCTGTACCTGGGTGTATCCTCTGAAAACCAAAAGAAATGCAATGTCAGCTTTTGTCCAGTTTCAAGCTCTAGTCAAAAACCAATTTGATCGTAAGATAAAAGTCTTACAAAGTGATGGAGGAGAAGAATTTCAAAGTTTTATTAAGATCACTCCACAGGTTAGAATACTGTTTCATGAAATCTCTGCTCATGTTGAAAGAAAGCACTGCCACATAGTCGAGTTGGGCTTAACGCTTCTTGCCCAAGCTAAAATGCCGCTGCGATATTGGTAGGAGGCTTTCTCCTCTGCAACTTCTATGATAAATCAACTTCCAACTATTGTGATGGGTGCACAAAGTCCTTATTGGATGGTTCATGAGGATCAACCTGACTATAAATGGTTTAAGACATTTGGTTGTGCCTGCTTCCCCTATCATAAACCTTACAATAAACATAAACTCCAATTTCACACTACGAAGTGTGTTTTCTTAGGCTGCAGCTCACTCTGGCAGAATTTTTATCTCCAGGCATGTTCTGTTTATTCTCAATTCAAGTCCCAATTGCCTGGTGTGACAAAACCAGTGCTCAATAAGCCTTGGCATCAAATCATGTGTTTCATGTCAGAACAAAGCATATAAAAGTAGAATGTTCATTTCATCCGCGATCAAATGCTAGCAGGCAACTTAGTAGTCAAACATGTTCCTTCGTTCGAGCAACTAGCTAGCTGATGGTTTAACTAAGGCACTAATACAAACTCAGTTTTGTTTAATGCGCAACAAACTAGGTGTAGTAGAACCCCCCTCAGTTTAAGAAGGGATGTTGTGGACTGAGGTCCTAACCTATCGTGTGCCTTAGTGTATTGTATAGATTCTAGTGAAGTCATGTTTATTCTTTTTGTAATATTGTTATCATTTTGTTATCCTTTATGTGCAGTGATCTAGTCTGGAGGCACGTGTATATAAGAGCCATATCTAGCAATATATAGATTCACTCAAAAATTGAAATTCATTCGTTCTTTTTTGCATTCTCTATCTCTTTCCATTTTGGAATTTTGATCTACATTAACAATATCTCAAAGTTAACTTGAATGTTCTGGAGGCCGTCTAGAATTTATCTTGTTCAAAACTTTCCTTTTCTTTTTCCTGACAGTTTGAACTATTGACTTATCTAGCATCTTAAAGTACAACACTTTCCTTCTTCACCTTCAGAGTAATAAAGCACTAATCAGAGTAATTAATGGAGCAAATCAGCATATATTATCTTGATTAATTCATAAACTAACATATGCTTCAATTCGAGTTGAATCTGAAAACTTTTCAAAATATAATCCTTTATAAATATGTAATCCTTCCAAAAATGATCTTACATTAATATGAATTCCTACCATAAATTTTCTTTTTCTAGCCTTTAATTAATGGATGTATTTTAGTAAAAATTTGAACTTTGACTAAAGTATAAGGTAATGTAATATTCCAAAAATTTTATATTTAAAATTTTTAACTTTGAGGGATAATTCTCTTGAATATTTATATAAATTAAAGAGGAAAAAGAAATTTAATTAAGGAAAGAAAAAATAAATAAATAATAAATATAATAATTACATTAGTTGTAGAAATGGAAGATTTAAGAGAGTTATGATATTAATTCAAATAACAAATTTCATGAATTCTATGTTGGTTTAAGCGGCTAAGTCTAACCCAAGCATCAATTAGGACTTGAGTTCAATTCCCGTCTCATGAATCAGAATATTATCTTTGCTTGGCTGCCACATGTCCTCCAACAGCCTTCCCCCCACTGATTCGCACCATCATCACAGTACCTATCCTTCATTGTTGATCTTAGTCACTTGGGGTGGTTGAAAACCTCCAAACTCTGACGGAACATGACGGTGACAATAAGGTTTTTTTTGTTTTGGAGCTAAAATCCATGATTCATGTGAGTTTATTTCGATTTTGATGAGGGTTTTGTTTCTAATAAGCATTTCAACTAATTCTTCCTTAATTCCAATTTTTTAATTTTGTGTTATTTGATCAGAAATCAAAGCTCCTCCCTCAACTGTTTGATGTACATGAACAGTGCATAAGAACTTGAAATTTGGCCTAATTCATGTAAAATTCTATTGTTTTGCATGAGCGTTTTTGTTTAGAAGTGACTTTCGTGTTGCTCTCTACCCATTTATACTCCCAATTTTGTAAATTAGTGTTTTAATTTGGAAATCCTCAATTTTGAATAAAGAACATGAATTGTAATGTGAATAGTACTTGAAACTCAAAATTGGAAATTGAGGTGTGACTTGAAGTTATTTTAGGGAATTTCTTTTATTAGACTTTCTGATTCCATATTTTTGAATTATCTTAATTATGTAAATATGAAAATTTTAAAGTGGTCTGATTATGAAATTTTGATTTTTTTTTAATATTGATCTTTTTGTATATTAAAGAAATTTTTAAGAATGCATCCAAAATAGGACCCTTAGCTAATGTTAGCAAACGTTAGCCGTAGTGTACTACGATTGGTATTCGGATATGATTGGGTATGATGCCCCTATCTCCATATTATGTTTGAGGCATAAGACCATTGTTATGATTATTTTGAGCTTATGGTTGATAACGGTTATTTGCTCTGATTTGATTATAATAGCCTTGGATTAGTTTTATATTCTATACATTAAATGGTTATGTAAGAAATTCTCAAATATTATGCTAAATTTGGATATTTTAAATTCTCATTATATGTTGATTTATTTGAGTTAAAGACATGTTTTAGATATTCAAAGTTGGACTTTATTGAAAATTAATGGTTTTATTCTGCTTTGGAAACTGTAGATTAAACTATGAAGGGTATTTAGTTTTAAGCAACGGATGTTTTAGTAATAAACTCTACCATTGTCAGTCTGTCTCCTCCTTTGTATATTTAGCATTATTTACTCACTAAGTTTTTACTCGCCTCGTTATTTAACATTTTTTAAATCTCAGCATCGATCCAGGACACCCACCTATAAAGTAGGATTTGCGGTGTTTCTATTTTTAGTGAGTCTTGTCTATTGCCAGAGCAATAGTCTCTTATTGTACATTTTGTAATTAAACTTAGTTGCTCCCTTGTATACATGCTGGTTGTTTTGATGTAGTTCTATGGTTTGTAGATTGTTTTGTATACATGTATTGGAGAGTGGAGCTCTCCATTCTATTGTATATCAGATTGTTCTATTATAAAAATTTTAGAAAGTCTATATTTTAGGAGAAACTCTGTTAAAATTTTTACATAGAAATTAAACTGATTCTTTTGATATTTATATACAAATCTATAAATCTTGGTTTTATCCAATGAGATTCTATGTATTAATTTAAGTTCTACTGTCTTTGAGGTATCTGATAAGCTTACGAGAATGAGAGATACTTATTTTTTTGTGTCAGTCACGTTTTATTGGCTAAAATCGTAACATCTAACTTTAATTTCATGAAAGGAATTTGCATATTTAAATAGAAAAATGAGATAACCATGTAATTTCACCCAAAATGAGAGTCATGCACATGTTGTCATACTGATATCCATGTAATTTCTCTGTTATTATCAATCAAAAAAACTTTAATGAACCTTAACATTCCTTAATATATAATTAATCTAGAAAACCAAACCTATGGCTCACTAAGAGAAATCCAGATTCTTTACGGTATGGCCAGTTGTAGCCTCCAATTTGTCGACCATGAAGATGATCTCCTAATCGTGTGCTCAATTAATTAAATCAGTGCGAACATTATATCCTAATATTTCTTTACTGGTGCTGACTCCTTTTTTTAAAAAATTATTTCTGATTGGGCAAGCATGGGTGTAGTAGGACAATTAAGCCACTAATGGAGACACCAAAAGCTTCGAAGTTGACATGCATACGCCACTTATTCTGTTAGATTCAAAGAAAACAATGATAATCTTACTAATCTTTTCCCATTTACACATAATGATGCGGTGTCATGTATTTGCAAATTGCTTTTCAATTGTGGTGTGTCACCAATGAATTTGCTTATTCTCCTGAGTTTTGAAAAATTTGACATCTAGATCGTCTAAAGTTTTAAAGTTTTTTTTTTTTTCTAGAGAAAGATAAAAGAAAAATAGAACGAGTGAAAAGAAAAAAAAAAATGGTTTATACACACTACCCCTCCTATGTTTCTTTCTTTCCATAATTTATAAAAGACAAATTTAGAATATCCATTCTAATACCTTCAAAAAAAATCTATCCATTAAACCGAACTCTCGACGGTGGTATCTAAATGTTTAGCGATTTCTTATATATGAAGCAGATCTGCCTAAATTTAGTTGAACAAAAATACTATTATAGTTTTTTATTTTTAAATTTAGTTTCATTTTGATCCTCTATAAATTAAAAATTTTAAAATGGTTCTTCATTTTAAATTTAGTCTCATTTTAGTCATACTTAATTTAAAAGTCCCAAACTAGTTTTCTTCTTTTCAAAATCTGACCTAAACTAATCACTATCTAAATGAGACTAAGAATAATTATTTTAAATCAAATCTTAAATATTAGAAGACCATTTTGAGATTTACAAGTTGTGAATGACAAAATTGAAACTAAATTTAAAAGTAAAAGATAATTTTGAGACTTTCATGGAGGATCAAAATAAAATTAAATTCAAAAGTAAATTATCAAAATAGTATTTTTCTCAATTTAGATGTAAAAATTTTAACTTTAAGAAATTTAAAAGTAATTATACAACCTGCTAAAAATGAGTTGTAATGAAAAAACTAACAAAAACACAAAAAGTGAGTAGAAAAATCATAAATGAAGGTTTTGAAATGTGTGATATATAAAGTGATATTTGTTTCCATTAATTTATATAAAGTCTCGAAATAATCAAAAACATTTTATAAAAGTTACACCCAGCAATTATAAAATTTTCTCATCAACAACAACTTACAAAGGTTGAGAAAATGTATTCAGAAGTAGGTATTGTCTTTCTCTCATTCTGTATATATATATATCTCCTTCTGGAAAACTGGAAAGATTATTTTAATCTTTATAAATGACGGTACGCGTCAATTAGGCTGCAAAACAATTATTAAACCACGGAGATCATAGATTTTTTCCAATTGGATTTAACTTCTTTTCAACTAGTTTTATACTATAAATTTGTGGACGTCCATTTTTCTTGTTAAATAAATGTCCATCAAAAGAGAAAGAGATTTACCATTGTGTCACATCTATTTAAACTAGTTTCAATGTTGCATATTTTGTCTTTGATGGTAATATAATATAAAATGATATTGACCAATATACTCTCTCATTTGATGCTTTTAGCTATTGACAACAATTGTCTATTACTACCAACGATAAAGGAGGATCAAATTGGGTACTAATAATTTTTTTTAAAAAAAAATTCTATTTCAATTCTTAACATCACAAATGTAACTATTTTTTTACTTTAGTATCATTTTGATTCAATTTTATAATTCATTTTAAATAATTGTGTCAGTATTGTTTAATAGTATTTCAAAAAATTAGAACTAAATTATTTTTTAAAAAAAATTATTTTGAATAGATAGAGAAATTCTTAGATACTTCTACCCAAAAAAATAAAAAGATTTTTATCCAAATGTTTATTTAAAGAAAAAAAATCGATAATCCCAAATAATTAAAAAAAATCCACATATTGCTAGTGGATTATGACCTTAACAAACTTAGCATTACGTGCAGGGCAGTTCTATTATTCTAAATTCACCATGCCCCATAGCTATATAGACTTTCATTATATTATAAATGGAAACAGAGAGTTCACTATTGACAAGGCAAGTATAAGAAGATAAATATATCAAATAAATATTATACTCTCAATAAAAAATCATATAGGGTTTCTCACATGAAACATGGGGTAGGACTCAATGTTATTGTGGAGTCCAAAATAATGAGTAGAGGTAGAAGATGAAGATGATGGCTATAGATCGAGCTTATCCTTTGTGAACCAATCACAACAAAATTAAGTTGGAGACCTCAGCGAACACAGAGAAATAGAAAGAAAAACTAGGGTTGCTATAGTGGGGAGTAAAGTGGAGACAATGTGTGTATGGTACAGGTTTTGGTACCAAAAGTATTGAAAGGCCATGATGGCTAAGCCTAAAAGGCGACCCTAAGAAAATATATAGATATATACATGTTCATGTTAATTTATTCCCTTATGGTCTGATCATGGAAGTTCATGAATCTCGTACTAGATTGTGACATTGGGTAATGATTCAACGTTTGGCTATTTTGATTTCAGAAATGATATATACTTGATATGTACGTAGTTTTTCATAAATTGATAATATTTTGACTCAAGAGGTACGTATAAGGAATGTACTGAAAGATCTGTGAAGTATGTGAATGATTTGTTATGGAAAGTTTTCAAATAAGAAATGCACTAAAGCACATATGTTGAAATTATTTTGTAAATACTTGAAGGAATTTAATATGGAAAGTTTTGAATAAGTCGAGTATTAATGCATATGTCAAAAGCATATATGTTCGTTCATTCTTAATTACGCTGATGAAGATTAAGGAAGTAATGTAAGAAAAGATTTCAAAGGTCCCATAGGAAGCAAAGCAAAAAAAAAAAAAAGGAAAGTCTCTTTTTGATTATTCAAGGGACTACAAAGGAAAATAATACTTTGGCATATCAATTATGTACTCTTAAATGCAAGACTTACAACAATGCAACATCCCTCAGTTTGTATAGAAATGTTGGTTAGATAATAATATATTTATGTGACAGTGTATTAGTCCAATCAAACTATATAATATATTTTTTCTTACATATTTACCAGCTTTATATTAAACTACTAATACTTCAAATAACTAATTCTCCCTATACTTAATAACCCATGATGGAAGCCCCTTGATTTCTATAACTGTGATAGATATTACTGAATCTATATATAAAGGCATGATGGACTTTAGGAGGATATGCTTTCAATATTAATGCCAACACATGTACATGGTTTAGTTGACCTTTTATATATGGTTTATCAAGAATATGTTGTTTTTTTTTTTATTTGAAAACAATCATAATATCATTGGAGAAGAGAAGAGTAGGAGTACATCTCCCAATGAATGAAATCAGAAAATATTAAGGAAGCCCTCGCTAGTCGATGGGCTTCGGAATTCTCACATCTCCTAATCCATGAGCAAGTGATGTGACCTCGCTGAGAAATAAGAGTCTTGCAATCTTCAATTATCCTTCCAAAATCAGAGAAGTCCTCAGAGTCTGAGGTGATCCCATGAGCCACGAGCCTTGAGTCGAGAGCCCAAAATAACCCCAATCCATACCATCATGAGCTTTACTCGCATCCGTTTTAATTGCAACATAACCTTTCTTCTCTCTAGTCTTTCGTTTCATCGAGTGAATTAGCTCAAAAGCCAGCAGAACATCGTCAGTGATGAGACGGCCCGGGACAAAGGCCGATTGGGACTCAACAATAAGGAATTTCTTTAGACGATTAGCCAGCATCTTCGATACAATCTTCTAGATGACATTACAAAGACCGATTGAAACTCAGCAATATGTTGTTAAATTGTATTTCACCACTATTAATTTGAGTTTTTCCTCTCAATTTTTATTTGCCTGGTCGTATCTTGTACCTCACACTTATCTTTTATTGACTTTTCTTATAATGGGGAATAACCCAAATCGAGGGGAAAATATATTTTTGTTTTTTATTTATTAGAAAATTATTATTTTAATTTTTTATTTATTGAAATATTTTAAATAATCTCTTACTTATTAAAAAATATTATATTTGATCACTCAAATTTAAAAAAATATATTAAAATTAGTTCCTTAGATTTAGAATTTAGGGTTTGATAGAAGAATTAAATTTAATAATTTTTTAAAAAGTAAAGGATCAAATATAATATTTTTCAATAAGTAGGGGACTATTTTAAATATTTTAATAAGTAAGAGATTAAAACAATAATTTTATAATAAATGAATTACCAAAAATACATTTTTCTCTCAAATCGATCCATAATGTTATAATGCACTTGGCCAATGGCCACTCCCACCTAAGAAACAAAAATATCCTTAATTAGGGGATAGGTCATTTGATTTTCGGAATGTCGAGCATTTGCAAATTGTTACCTTGCCTATTAGATATGCAAAATTTTTTTTGAATAAATTACCCTTAATTTCTTTCTTGAAAAATATCTCAATTACATAACTATCTCTTTTATTTTAAAATTTTTCAATGCCTTTTCAAGAAATCAAAAAATGTGCTACGCTACAACATTTCTTGCAACAAATAATGAGTTAATTATATCTATTTTAACCAAAATATCTATTTATTTATTTTTTTACATGACATTACAAGTATTAAATATGTGTATTTTCCCAATACAAAAGAGTTAATTTTTTAAATTTAAAAAATATATAACTTAAATTTTCAACAAAGGAATTCATAACAATAAAGTAAAATTTAAAATAAAAACATTTTACATAAGGTATAATTTCAATAAAATGAAAATAATATTATTCATAAGGGTATTTTAATCATATACTTTACTTTTAAAGGTTCATATATGTTGTTATAATAAAGGAGAGGGTTTTGTAATTTACGTATATCTTAAGAGAGAAAAAATAATAATTCATTTACTCAAATTTTCATGCACACTCTGCATGATCTCAACCTAGAGTAGAAAGTAGATAATTACTTGTTAAAAGTCATGCGTTATCATCTAAAATTTCTAGTTTGATAAAATCTCATTAGGTTAAATGTGTTAGTTTTCTTCTTAGATTTGCCAATAATTAGTGTTGAGTTAAGAAGAAGGGGATCGATAGAGGCCCTTTGGAACTATATATGATGGTTTTATTAGTGTTCTTTAGACATCTGGAATACCACAAACTGATTCTGATAGAACATATATTCAGTTCTCTTCCAATCAAAATTAACTTGTGGAACTAAAAGTGACAGTGAAGGGAAAAAGTATGTCGAAAGCAATCCATATATAGTATCTGGTTACTAGGTTAATTCAAAATATTATCATCCATATATTGTTTATTGGTGCTTTTTAGAATTGATATAAGGTTCAAGAAAAGAACATATAATTTTAGAGCTCAAAATGTTAGCGGATAAGAGGTTAATGGCATTAATCAACTTTTTGCTGTGATTGAATTGTAGCATGTTGAATTAAGTGGAATAGATTCTCGTCATGACTAGCTATACTACATTTTTTTGTTTAATGGTATGTACTTGATATCATAACTTTTAGTTTGATTTGTTGGAATATTTCATTTAATTGTGATTTATTATTAATTAATTAATTATTAGAATAATTGATATTATACTTAATAATATCAAATATTTTTCATGTCACTTATTCGTAATGAAGTTCAATTTCAACAATGAATTAAGAATTTTTCATACATAATAGTAGAATTTGTGAATTGACTTGTAAATTCGCAAGCCCAAACTCATGTATAAATTTAAGTTAATTCACAAGTTGATTTACCCACTAAGTTTATCAACTTTGTAATTTTACATTGCTTATCCTATATATAAAGTCAGAATCAATATAAACTTGAGTTCAATAAATATTTGTGAGACAAGTTAGGTGAGTTAATCCTAGGGAGAAACTAGAATATCAAAGAAGCATGGTTAGGTTTAAACATACATCCCTTTAATGTGTGTGACTAGCTTTCACCATTATTCTATTTTATCTTGTTTAATATGTGTATGTGCAACATACCCATAAATTTATCTAATTTTAAGCATTTCTTTGAATTTTTAAAAAATATAGAATCAGTATCGCCAAAATTTAAATCTAAGACGTGAAATATATGGGTAAGCATATTTTGCAAGAACTATTATAATCTACTTAATTATTAGTTGCAATATTTCATACAAATATGATAAAAATCATATTAAATATATACTTAATAAAAACATAAATAAAATAATTATATTACTTAATTAGTTATATTAAATGATTATTAATTTATAAAACTTTGTTGAAATTTTTATGTTGAGTAATTTGGATTATAAAATATGAATTTTTTGAAAAAATTAATATAATTAAATTGCATTTAAATAGATTTTTTTATTATATATTATATTGTAACTATATAATTATATATTCAACTATTTATAAATCAAAATAAATTCTTCCAATTTTATATTACAGATTCACAACTTCTTCATAAATTTGCTGATATCACAAATTTAACAATCTTATACTCTAATCCCATTTAATTATCTCTCTATGGCACATCTAGTAGCATAATAATGACCCCTTAGTCTTTACTCAAAAATCTTGCTAGTTTAGAAGAAAAAAATGTACTTAATTTAGATTTGTTATATTAAGAAGGAATATACGGATTTAACGATTAAAAAAATACATAATCTAACAATTTAAGTTAATCTTACTGTGCATAGTCTTTAATTTTTTATCCAATAATTTAAATATAAAAGACTATATAATCCAACTATAAACATTTCTTTAAAATAACAGTAAGAAATCCAAATTCGAATGATGCTCACATGGGTCCCTCCAAATTCCATATTCTGTATATGTAAGTCAGTGGGTCGAGAGTCATCAGATTTGTAATATAATATTACCATTAAACTGAACAAAAAAATTCAATTCTATCTCATAGATTACCTTTTAAACTGCCCTTCATTGCGTCATCTATCACGAGGGATTATTCGCTAGCTGCAAGAATTTTCAATTATGAAAAACTCTTCTCGCATTGGCTATGGCATTGGCACCATTTTCTTTCATATGTGCATCTGCTTTCTTGTGGTTCGTCTCTGCAATAATTTTTTCCTTAATTATGCTCAGAATTTCATTTCCAGTTTTGGCACTAGATACTATTGATTTATCTATTAACTCATATTTACAGACATATTTGATCTTCATTGCTCGAGTATTATTTTATAGGCGGATAACTCTCAGATAATACAATATTCACTAAAAACACTAACCAAAGGAGAAAGATCTCTTTGTTTAAACTAGAAAATTTTGTTTTTCTTAATCTGAATTTAATTCTTTTTAGGCACTCTAATATGAAATTTTAAATATACCATGTTAATATCCACACACAAAAAAAAAGGCACCTTTAAAATTGTTCTAGGAAAAAATTTAGTTTCTAACAATTGTTTAAATTGCTACTCAGGTAGGTCCTGACATTGATTTTGCTCAGGAATAAAATGTCTTAATTTTCTTTTCTATGAATTTCTTATCACATTAGAATGCAATAAATAAGACTCACTTAAATAATGCAATTCATATTTTTGTATAATATATTTATTTATTTACTACGTAAAATATTATTTTGATTACTTACTTATTAATTAAATTTTAATTTAATTCTTCATTAATTTTTAATTTTAATTTAGTCTCTCACTAATATAAAATTTTATATATTTAATTCTTCATTATCAATTAAATTAACACCAAATATATTAATATTTATATTAGTAAATGGTCAAATTAAGATTAGATTTATAATCGAGAGATAATATTTATATTAAAAATCAATAAAAAATTAAATTGATATTGACCTCATAAATAAAGAATTTAATTGATATTAAAAATGAATAAAAGATTAAATTAAAACCATAATCAAAGGTAAAACACTAAAATAATATTTTATTCTTTATCTATCTTTAGCAATAGAATAGATTAGAAGAAAAAAAAATTCATTATACTTTTTTTCTGGCCCATAATCTCCTATAAATCCCTCCCACTCCTCACGCTTCCTTCCACAATCATCATCATTTCAGGCTTCTCATACCAAATCAAATCCACAACCCAAACCCTCCTTCTTCAACTATCATCATCTTCCTGCAATACTGAAGCCATGATCTCAAGTGAGATTAGAGGAATCCACTACCTAACCCCACAAGGCTTGAACAAACTCCTTCCCAACAACGAATTCCAAAACCTTCATGTAAACACCCTGTTCACCAACTTCTCCGGAACAAGCCATCATCATCACGAACTCAACGTGGCTCCTTCATCTTCAACTTCTGACGAAGCCGACGACCACCAGACAGGCATGATCGACGAAAGGAAGCAGAGGCGAATGATATCCAACAGAGAGTCGGCTCGAAGGTCGAGGATGAGGAAGCAGAGGCACATGGACGAGCTGTGGTCGCAGGTGGTCAGACTCAGAACAGAGAACCACAACCTCGTTCATAGACTGAACCATATGTCGGAGTCCCATGATACGGTTCTTCAGGAGAATGCTAAGCTCAAGGAAGAAGCTTCTGATCTCCGCCAAATGGTTGCAGATTTGCAGATTGCGTCCTCTTTTGCTGACGCCCTAAGGGATTTTGATGAGCTCTGAGCCTACTAGGGAAAACAGAGTAGGAATATTGACATGGACGTCACACAATAAAATACATATATTGTAGTGTTCGTATCTAAATGGTTAATGCTTCTCGGCTATGAGATGAAGTCTCAAAGTGATGAATTAGTCATGTGAATTAGCTTCGAAAAATGAGGCTATTTTCCATTACTCTCTTTCTTAACCCTCACATGATGGATAATTACCCAATGTTTGCCTCCATTGGAGCTAGATGAGTCTTACAATTAGGAATCCAATAACAGCTCTAGATTTTTCTTTTTCTTTGTTTGTCTCTGTCTAAATGATGGCATCAAATTTTGGTCATGCAGTAAAACATAATTTTGGCAAGAAAAATGCTTTTTTAATCCTTCAATTTTTCAAAAATTGTTAATTTGTTATCGGAATATTATAAATAATCCTCACTTACTAAAAATTATTAACTTTAGTATTCTACTTTTAAGATAGTTAGGCAATATAATCTCTCAATTTAGAAAGTGAGGGACTCAAGTGGGATAATGATTTTAAAGTGGGGATTAAAGTTGACAATTTTAGATAAATAGAAAAGTATTTTTGTGTAGAGAATCAAATTGGCTTTTTTAAAACGGGAAGGAATAAAAAAATATTTTTTTTTATTTTGGCCCTTCACTTATTATTTAATTTTTAATTTAGTCATTCTATAATTAATTTATTCTCAATTTAATCTCATTAATTTAAAGATTCATACATTTAGTCATTTAATTTTAATTAAATAAGAGGAATGAAATTAAAAATAAACTTATAAATTAAATTAAATTAAACAAATCAATAATAAATTAAATTGCGAGCCCACTCATAATTAAAGAATTAAAATAAAAATAAAAGTTAATGATAGATTAAGTTAAAAGTCAAATTAAAAATTAGGATGAAAATGATATTGCACTCTTTTGGATATCTTTAACTGTCCAAAACATACAACGCTGTTTTGATTATCTAACATCTCGCCGCATATGATTTATGTGGATTATGCAGCAGAAGTGGCGTCTGGTATCATTTTCAAAGTCCACTAAGTTCTGTCAGTGATGAGACCACAAGAGGGAAATGAAACAGTATGAAAATAATTTTTTTAAAGAAAAACTTTTTATCTCTGCCATAAATTGTGAGCTATGTCATGTTGGGTTGGCCGGATATGTGTTTGACACTTTTATGTGATATGAAGCCAAATATTTTAAATTATAAATAAATATTTCATGATTTATTGTGTTATATCATAATGTGTAACTTTTAGTTTGTGAGAAATGAAGCATGCACGTGGAAAAGTTAAGGAAGCCATAGCCAATGCGAGAGAACGCACCAAAGGGTCGATAAGACAAATGCTGGTGGTAGTGCCTCATCATTTCAGGCAAAAAAAAACCCCAAAATCTATTCCCAGATTTTTTTTTTTTTGGGGACATCAAAGCCTTCTTGAACTTTCATTCCTGTCACCAATTTGGAGAATAACAAAATTGTGCATAATCTTTCAATGGAAATATGAGATTGGTTCAGTATAATCGGTCTGAGTTTTAAAATACATATGGTATTGGTTCTGTCAATGATAAACATGCTTTTACGGCATAAGATCTTCTTCTAACCTGATCAAAATAAAAACGAGAAGTTCCAGTTAGCAAAATTATTTTGTTTTAGGTGATGTTTTCCTAATCAGTCAGGCTTAGGGTACTTTCAAACAATCTGAAAGAAAAAAGTTATATAAAGTATTTTAAGATTTAACTGTAAATCTTAGAGAGTAAAATTTTGTTTTTATTTTGCACTTACAGGATATTTTTCAGTTTAGTTCCTCATAATTTGTTCAATTTTTTTTATAAATAAGATATTTTTTTAATTTGTTCCTTGTAGTATTTTTTTTTCGGCTTAGTTCTTTACATATAGACATTTCTAGAATTTTATCACTCAAAAATAAAATTGCTATCAATCATGTCCTCAAATAATATGTTAATAAAAAAAATAAAAAAAGAAGAAGAAGAAGAAGAACATTATTGATAGTGATTTTATTTATAAAGGGCCAAAATAAGAAATATCTATATATATGTAAGGATCAAAATGAATATGACAATTCCATGTGGGTCTAAAATGAGAAATATATTATTTATGAAAAATTGAATAAAAAAAATTCTATAAAAGACTAACTTGAAAAATAATCTATGGATGAAATACCAAAGTAGAATTTTACTCAAATCTTAAAACCCTTCCCAATCCCAATGTTGTCAAACAAGTGGATTAGCAAGCCCCAGAAGCATGTCTTTCCTCCCAATCCAAATTGTCTGAACATTCATTATTAGACACAGTGCAAGTATCTGCAGAAGGGATTTGCTTGTACTGATGAAAGGCAAAGCAGAGCAGACAAGAGAAGAACATGGCTTAATTTAGGTGGAAAAGTGGGCAAGGAGCATCATACTTGCATTGCTGACATACAGAATCAAGAATTCTTGATAGCATCAAAAGCTGCCTTCGTCAAATCTCAGTCTTTTTGACAAAATTGTCTAATTGGATCAGATTGCTTGCCCACCTTGAAGCCAAAGTCAAAACCCAACACCTTCAAGGAAGTTTTCATTGATGCATCATGTTTCCATGAACTGGAAGATTTGTTTGTTTCTGAAAGATCAATGCATATGTTATGACAATATTCCGACCTTGTATATTAGTTTTGACATGCTGTAATTAGTTCATTTTTCCCTTCTTCTCACTTTAACGCATGTGCATATTAAGAACATAGTCTAGGGATTGAGTTGCTTATTATTAGTTG
This sequence comes from Delonix regia, assembly GCA_037074485.1. Lineage (NCBI taxonomy): Eukaryota > Viridiplantae > Streptophyta > Magnoliopsida > Fabales > Fabaceae > Delonix > Delonix regia. The sequence continues at coordinate 24,954,090 of CM073457.1, forward strand.
TATTTTGAGATTCTCATTTTATTAGTTATTTGTTGAATCATAAATTACATATGATGTATCTGATAGTCAAATAATTGTTTTCCATGAAAACACTATCTCAATGTCCAAAATGTTTAAAAGGCTGCACTACAAGCAAGTCTGCTTCTGCATGTGCTCTGTGAATTTCCCAAGGGTTATATGCTAAATATAGAAAGTGTGGAAATACAGAAGTCGTATAGCCAAATTGAACTGAAACTGATGCACATAGGACAAAGTAGCTAAAATTCAATGAATGTGAATTTCTGAACAAGCAGTTGCCCTCAAAAATACAACTAAGAAAAGGATAATGACGACTTGTAGCCTCGTCATTTCAGGCTTGACAAGAAGGCTCTCTTCGGCAAATAAAAAATAAATGAAGCTGTTAACCAGGAAAAAGAAATTGTTAAAATATAAGCTACCATTTTCTTCTCCTTTTTTCCTTTGGTGAATTACACTTTTCGTAGGCAAATGAAACGAAATTAAGCAGCAGAAAAACTGTTCCGAGTTCCAACTTAAACTACTCTTGAAATAGTGTTATTGGCAGAGCTGCACATGACACTACTATAAATGTCATCAAAATGTTTGTTTGTGAAATTGCCCACCTCAGTTCATATGTCCACTACTATAAACCCCCTTTTGTGAAATTGCTCATGAATCTTCCTTGGATTTTCTGTATTGTGCTTTACGACTATTGCTTAGATGAACCAAGTGGAATCCAAAATTTATATTCAAAGAAAAGAAAGGGACATGTAATTTTACTTCTATGTTAGGAAAACAATTAAATAATTATTTTATATGAAATTTTGATCACATGGATCATATATCACTTTATCTTTGAAGGATTCACACATGAGTCACTCTTGATAGCGACATGGTTGCACTTCTTTTTTTGCTCTTTTGTTTTTAGGATTAAGTGTTTTCGCTTCTTTCCCCCCCCCCCCCCCCCCGAGGATCTCTCACAAAACCTCTTTCTGTATGAATCATTCCTTTCATCTGTCACAAAGAAAAAGAAGAGAAAAAGACTGCTTTAGGAAGTATATAGTGCTACGCTGTCTAGTATTCAGGATATGTAAATGTCAGACTTTGCTTTTGAGCCAAGTTAGAAAGCAGCAGTATCTATGCATAGCTGTTTACTAGACAAACAGTATCAAGGGGATGAAAACTAGTCAAATAGAACTTACCATGGGAACATCATTTGCCAATGAACAACTTACAAGAAGTTTGAGGTAGACAGGAATTTTCCAAAAGTAAAAGATCAAGTCAATATATATTTATATATTTATACAAATATCATAAGTTTAATATACTCATTTTTAATTGAATTTATCTAAAATTCTCTCAAACAACTTCAATCTTGAGCAGTTGGCTTGATCTACTTTTTAATGTATAAAGCTAGAAGTAAATCAGATGGAAGATGTTGGAATTTCACAGATAAGTTCAGATCATAAAGTAGGAACACAAACTTCCAAATTGATTTTTCATCTGATTCAAACTAGCCTGAGTCGTTGGTATGAAAATTCAACGCACTGTGGAAGCCAGCACATTCGTCAAAGAAGATAATACATAACATTTGTCAAAGAGGATAATACATTAGTCCATCCAATGGTTTTATCTCAACCATAGACTATACTTATTAATGGTCTCTCTTTCAAAGAATTCGTCAGTCTCATAAGTTCATGCATACTCAATTCTCCAGTTTTCTTCATTGCGTTAAAGCAATGGCGCATATTAACTCCTTGAAAAACTCGCAAACAACAAATCATGTTTACTTTCAATTTGTTTCTTGTAATACCTCTTGTCTGATAAGGCAAGCAATGATGAACATGGGGAGAATTTAGCCAAAGTCAGATAGGAAAATCATGATTTTATTTCTTCTCTTTTCTTCTTCCCTTCATATTCTTGACACTGAGATGTGGACTTGTGATTATTATCAAAGGATTGACCACGTATACCATTCTCAGATTACTGTTCAACACTTCAATCCATGATGTGACTTTCTTAAGGACCAAAAATCATCTCTAAAGAAAAAATTCTCAGGGAAATTCAATTTAAAAGATATAATTTGACCAAACCAAGCGTAAATAATATGTAAACATATCATACTTAATCTTGGTCTATCTATTTTTAAAAATTGAATCTACATGAGATGCATCAGTGAATAGTCAATGTTTCATATTTATATGCCTTTTGGCACCAAGGAATTTGATGGCCCTAAAATTCTATTTTGGGAGGATAGCAGCATGAAGTCATTGAACATTTGAAGTACAGTATGAGCATCAACTTCAAGCTTTAGGAACCCTAGTATTACTGGCTTTGTTACACCAGAGGTAGTTAATTTTCCCAAATGCCTTATTATGAAAGGATTCTGCTTTAAGGAACAAAGTCTTAAGCAGACCCGGTCAATCTATCAGTCTCATCAAAAAGAATAATTAAACAGCAGGTGCAGAAAAAGACACGTTTATTGCAAATTGTTGATGTCATATTCTAGAGTGGTTACACTTCTCTCGTCAACTCTATGCTGCTTAATGAAGAGTATGACGAAGAAGTGAAAAAGCAAAAATAAGAGCAGAAAAGTGCAAAATCATGGTCCATTAGTATCTTGCGTATAGATATAATCAGTATGAGCAGCCATAGTTTTTCTAACCAAACACTCATCCCTGTCAACTCCCTTGCAGTACTGACCGTCATCATAGTTGTGCCTTGAGTGCTCCTACACTCACAAAGTCATAGACAAAAGCACAAATAGGTACTGTGCATTAGCTTATACTTCAGAGTGGCAGAACAACAAAATCACATATTTCAGTATATGTAATTGAACAAAACAACCCATTAGACTTGAAAATGTATAACTATATACCCACTTACAGATGATGCTGTTAAATGGGAAGGGTTATGAACTGGTCTGTGAGAATTAGAATCTGGACTAATGGCTCTGCCTTCTGCAACATTGAGTATAATAAGAGAGATCACGACGATACTGACCCACTTTGGCATTTTGCTTAGCTCTTCCATAGGCATGTAGCTTTTAGCATATGGAAAGAGAATCAGGGAAGCTGAAAGTAGAGGAAGATGGTAGGCAATGGTATGATTTTAGAAGTGGGGGTTGTGGAGATTGAAGCTCTTTTGGGATGAAGAGTTATAAAGATACAATAATGGGCTTTGAAATGATGCGACCAAAAAGTCAAAACATATTCAATGTCCTCGATTAATATAAAGTCCAATACGTTTCTGGCTTCCTTGGAAACAGCACTGTTTAATGGGGAGACATTATTAAGAAGCGTTTTCGCTGTCTACGCTTTTTGTTTTCTTGGTTATTTTTATCGTTCAGTTTGTGAGCGTGATAATGAGAAACTAGCTGTACTGGCAAAGCTTATAATAAATTAACATTCTCACATGCATGTGGTGGACACCTGTTGATGTTGGAGGGTGTCTTTGGTGGTTTTCCTCTGATCCATTGATATTTCAATTTTGTTTTATAATTACAACATTAACTCAATAGTTTAGAACTTGCCAAATTTGAAATATTATAATATGAAACTTCTAATAGATAATAAGATTTTATTTTAAAAAGTATAAATATTAATTATGTTTTTATAAGAATATGACTTCAATGTCACTATGTTTATTTTGTCTTTTAAACAAATAAAAATATTTTAAATCAAAATACAAGCATACGAATAATTAACTAATCTCTAAAACACTAGTTTTTATTACGAGGGGCCCTCCTTGGCAGTGTAGATATGTCAAAAGTGTTTCATCAAGACACATTGACACACATTGATTGGCATGGGCAAAGGCTCAGGATATGAGAATGATAAGTAAGCTAGCTGAATTGTATTGTGCATATGAGTATTGGCCATAGTTATCAAATTTACGAATTTATTATTTGAATTTATGAGCTTATGATGATATATAAAATAAATGAAATTCATTGTAAACTCAGATTTAATATAAATTTGGATAAACTCACGAGTTGACTTATCAAATATACCGAATTTACGATTTTAACGTGTTTTGTAAAGTTAACAACATAATTTAAACTCAACATTAAATAAAATATAGATAAACTTTTTTTTTATAAAATTTTTATAATTTATTTTATTACACGTTTGAATACGTATAAAAAATAATAAAATTACATTTAATATAGACTTATTAAATAAAATAAAATAAATATTATTTAATTAGTTATATTGAATAATTATTTATGTATGACTATCTTAAAATATTTATTTTAAATATTACAAATTATGAAATATAAATAATTTTTATTTGATTAAGTATAATATGAATTACATTTGAATAAATTTTTAATGTATATAGCATTTAAATTATAAAATTATATATTTTAATAACCATTTATTAATCAAGACAAACTCTTACAAATTTATATTACAAATCTATATTATGAGTTTACCTTTTTCTTATAAATTTACTTAATATTACGAGTTAGTTTAACAACGTTGCTATTGACTACTTGTTCGGTTGGCAAGTGAGCGATCGAACTCGGATCATCCATGCTGTATAGTGGCTCTTTATTAATTTCTTTTGTTACAAAAAATTGTTTTATGTGTGTGATCAACTATTAAGTACGGTTAGACAGTCAATTATTCTATGACTAGGGATCACTTGAAGGCCCATATCATCTTTTAAAAGGGATCTGCTTATGTCCAAAACAGAGTTAAACATAGAGATTAGTCATGTCAATGGACATGGAATGCACTTGGGACTATTTGGGTTGACTTCTCATATAATTTTATTGAAAAATTTGTTTACATCAAATCAGTTAATTATTAAAAAAGATTTTAAATTTTAAAATTATTTTAAAATATTTAATTTTATTTTATAATTTTTAAGTAAACAAAATTATAATTTACATTTTGTATTACTTACTGATCATCGATTTCTTTAGTTATCAAATATTTTAGTATTTTTTATTATATAAATTTTATTTTTAATTGACTAGATTAACATGTAACTTTTAAATTTATTATTATTAAAATTTGTTTTGCTTATAAATCACATTCGTTATCAAATAATTTTTTATTTTTTATCATGTAAGTTTTATTTTTAACTAATTGGACTAACAGGTAACTTATAGATTTATTACCACTTTAATTTGTATTACTTACAAATCATATTCGTCTTAGTTGCTAAGTAATTTTATAATTCTTATCATGTAATTTGTATTTTTAATTATTAGACTAACAAATAATTTTACGTAGTAAAAAATATAAAAATATCTAATAATTAAAAGGAACATAATTTACAAGTAATGCAAATTATAAGAATGATAAATTCATTAGTTTGAAAATAATTTTATCTGTTAAAAAGTTATAAAATAAGATTAAATATTTTATAATAATTAAAATATTAAAGTTTTTTAAAATAATTAATCACATTTACATGTCCTAAATAATTTTTTTTACTAATTTTATTAGTTAAGCCATAGAAATATGAATTTGTTTTGGAATTTGAGCAGGGATAACAGAGGAATGATAAAAAAAAAAATTAGAAATGTATTTTTTTTATTTAATTTATCATTTGCCAAGACAAATTAAAATTCTAAACTCCTGAGAAAGAAAGAAATGGAGTGAGACGTGTAATTTCATCATAAAAAGATCTCAGGAGCTTGTAATGTAGCATCGGCGCCACCCTGCATCGAAATTCAGAATAATTCTCGTTTCCCCATAACCTGTTTGTAGTTTATAGCTTTTCTGCCTTCTGCAATCCACAATGGAGGCAATTTCGGGGCCTTTCTTTAAGCGGTTCTGACATTTACTGCTCCTTTGTCTCGATTCTCTCACCACCGAATCGTATATTGCGGACACCGATAAATCCACCGCATCTCTTCCTAAAGTTCATCCTCATCAAATCTGCTTCATCTTCTCCTTCATCTGTCGAAATTTCTTGCTTGACCCATCAAGTTATTCGAGTTCAAGAAGAAGAAGAATATGATGATGATGTTGATGAGATTCAGCGCGCAGGGCATGTTGGATCTGGTGGTGGCTGGGGTTTCCCTGATGATTGGTTTGGGGATTTTTGCTTTCATTGCTTCAATTCTATGCTCTGCTGCATTCTTGATCAATTCCAAGGACGTCTTCTAAATCCTGAAATTATAGGTATACAGCACCAAACACTCAATTTAATCCCTGCTTTGAATTTTGATATTGGTTTACAGGGTTTGAACTTTGATATTAACCGTTGGAGTATCCATATAAATCTTTTTTCATTGAAATGTTTGGAAGATTTATTTAAGGTCCACCGAACAACATGACTTACTTCTGTGTGACTTCTCGTATGCTTCGGCAAGGTGGACTGCTCTTGAGCGAATCATAAATCTGAAAAGTGTAGTAATCTTCATGACTTGTATAAAGTATAGTGACTTTATCACCCGTACTTCTGTTTGGACTTCGCATATGCTTAGGCAAAGTGCGCTAGCATGAAGCTAATCGTTTATGCTTAATTTGAAGAGTACAGTAATCTTCATGGTTAATATAGGAACCTGTGAATCTTTTACCATACTTCTGTGTGGACTTCTCTTATGCTTTAGGCAAAATGCTGTGGGATTAACCCGTTACCATACTCTTCAGATTAACCATGGCTACTACCGTCGGAATTTTCATATGCTTTGGCAAAGTGCTCTTCCATTCAGTTAATCATATAAGGTTAATCTGAAGAGTGTAGCAATCTTCAGGACATATTTGGGGTCCAGTGAATTTATTACCCGTGGTTAATTCTATGTGGAATTCTCGCATGCTTAGGCAAAGTGCAATGCCGTTGAGTTAATCAATATATGGTTAATCTGAACAGTGCAGTGATCTTCATGACTTATGAATGGATGTACCTTCCTCTTACAATATACTTGATAGGAATAGATATGATTACGAGAAGCTGAAAATTGGATAACTAGAGTTGTATTGTGGCTACAATCTAAATACGTTGTCAAATTTTACTCCTTCCTAAGACATTCTTAATGATTTTCATCATTCACATTCCACACCCCATGAACATACTTTTACTGCCGATGTGTGTGCACTATATCAGTCATCTGCATCACTGCAAGGACTGCTGCTTTGGAAATTTGTTTTGGACATTTCTGAACCTCAAGTTTTGTTTTAAATAGAACTATTTTTCCTTCTAGTGGCACATAGGGTAAAAGTTAAAAATAAGGAGATTTGCTGGAGGGCAGGGCAAGGGTTTTGACATTTCCATCATGGAAAAATTCCCTTTAGAAAGCACAAAGCGGATGGGGAAGACGACGAAAGGAAGGAAAACAACTACATCTTTAGAAGTAAAGACTTTTTCGAAACTTCAAATAAAATATTTAGTACATTAACACGTTAAGCCACCTCCTTAGCATTGCCATCTTCGTCCACCTTGAGCTTGAAATTGATGACTTAAAGCTAAGAGAGCCTGATATAGTCTACACAACTATGACTATGCGTTCATTTTCTCTCACACTGATCTGTCCATTCATGAGCTCATAGGTATTTCATATTTTATTTTCTGGTTTTCATAACTGAATCAGATTAATAGCTTTGAGAGCCTGATCTAATTTGAAGCTTAGTACGTTTCCTTTGTTATGTGTAGACATTGTGGACCTCATACAATTCCGTTGGGCCTTTTAATTTTATATGGCTTCAGAAATTCATGTATGTTCTTTTCCAAGGTCACTGGGGCAGTGACACTACCTAAAATAAACCTAATCGTTGAAGTCATGCTTTTGCACTTCCCTTTGTGGGTATTAGTTTTTTGGGAAAATAACATTGATGTTTTATTCATTAGTTTGTTCAGACACACTGTATTTTTTAGATCTTTCTTTTGTGCAGAATGTCTAACTTAGACAGCAAAGATAAAAGCTTTAAGGAGAATCTCTGATTACACATGCTTCCTCCTCCTGAGTGCAGGCCCATGGGAGTGGACTAACTTGCATGCAATGTTACTTTGATGGAGGAGTACTGAGGCGTGAACAAATTGTACAATGAAGAATATCATGTTCACAGAATTCTCTTCGTTTTTTCCTGAGCTTTGACCAACAAAAGTTGTAAATTACAACACATAACTAATGGGAGAAAGCCAGGTTTAGCAATAAGGCGTACGGGTAATCAGTAGGATATTTAGGATTAAGATATTTTCTCTATCATGTATAAAGTGTGACGTTATGAAAAATATCAAGATTGAATAATTTCTTATTCTGCTTCACTTTTATGTGGTTGTTCTTATTACTACATCGAGCTGTGATACTGCTGTACTATTCCATGGTTTCTCTAAAAGGTTTAGATCAGATATTAGCTTGTGTTTGGATGTCCTTGATCCATGTGTTCATTTTGGTTACAGGAGCTGCTTGCTCATGGAGATTCAATCATCAATTACGTGGCCTTGTTGTTCCTGTAAGATTCGACGTCTTTGAAAATGAAAATGTTTAGGATTCAAATATTGATTCAGTTAGTCAGAATCTACTATCTATTCAGTAGTCAATAAACTTCAGTGGTGAGATTCAATTTCTCTACCACTTTTGCAAGACCAATCTTCCATTATGGAATGTCTTTGTGCCCCTGTTTCCAAAGAAGCAACCACCCTCATTAGAGCAGAATCATCTAATATAACATCAAAGACAACTAAACAAGTTCTATATGCTGTTTTCAAAACGCTCATGAAATAGCAAATACTTTCAGAAGTGCATTTAAGTTTTACTCTTGCATTAGAATCGGCTGCATAAGTATGTGCAGGCATCCCAGTCTTTAATCCTGACTGTTCGATTAACATCATGTTTGTACATTTTATGGTATTTTCCCATAACACATTTTGAAGCCTCGAACCAAATACATAATACACTGATTTATATCGATTGGTTAGAATTTGTGTAAATAATGTTGCTGCAGTGTAATAATACTAGAACTTTGTAAACGCATTTGTAACTCGAAGAAAATTAGTCCTTTTAGTATTTCTAAATCATAGAGAGAGTATATTTACGTATACTACAAAAACAATTCGGTAAGTTTTTTGTCTTAATATTTTCCATTCTCCGCATAATTTATAAATACTAAAAGGACTAACCTAATTTAGAAGATGAGCATATTATTAAGAAATGAATAATATAAAAGAATGTGAGGGTATGATTGCCATTATTTTTTCTTTTTCTGTTTCCTAGAGTACACCATTCCTCGGATCCCATCCGGATCCGCGACGAAGCCCAATGGCCTGTAGAACCCGAGAACTCGGGGCTCCGAATACAGAGCGATGTTAGAAATCCCCTTCCCCAACAACTCCTCGATCAGCCTCTCCATCACCGCCTTCCCCAACCCGATCCCTTGGAACGACGGATCCACCACCACGTCCCATATGATCGCGTTGAACACACCGTCCCCCGTCGCTCTCGCAAACGCCACCGGCTTCTTCGTCTTCTTGTACTCCACCCACAGCAACGTGTCCGTGTTCTCCAGCGCAATCCGGATCTTCTCCGGGTCACGTCTCGGGAACCCGACCGCCACGAAGACGGCGTTGAGCTGATCGAGGTTGAGGTCGTCGGTGGTGCGCCGGAGTTGGAAGCCACGGGATTCTAGGGTTTCGTCGGAGACGGAGAAATTGGCGGCTGCGGCGGTCGAGAGTTGGGCTGAGACGGCGAGACTTCTCCGGGGAGGGTGAATTGAGGGCTGAATGCGAAGAGATGAAGGGAGAGGGGTGGAGAAGTTGGCGCGCAAATTCATGATAGAAGTCTCAGGAATTTGATTCTTGGTTCTGTGGACTCTGATAGTTGAGGAAGAAGTGTTAGTGTGCAAACTGTGGCTGTGAAGGAGCGTTTCTGAAGATAATACGGTAGCGTACGTGTTTACTCTGAGTGGCGGGAATTAGGTGGGCCCCCACTCATTTATTTATTTATTTATTTACTAAGAAAATAGTCATAATTTAATGAAAATTCTTTTCATTTGATAGTTATATTGAATTTTTCCGTTGATGATATTTAAATTTATCTAATGATTAATATTACACATTGTTTAGTCTTCTATGTAATTGATAGGGAAATTTATGAAAATTAATTTTTTTATTTTTAAATGTTGTGACAATTTAGACTTTTTGATAAATAATTGTAATAAATTAATTTTTTTTAAAATTTTATTTTATACAAAATTAGTTTTTAATTAATACAAATAAAATGATTAATTTTATATAAATTTAAATTTATAAAAAATGTCAAAATTAATTTATGAGAGTATCTAAGGCCAGGCTAGTAAAACCAAAAAACAAAAAAAGAATACGAGGCCCATTGTTAGATGCATATCTAAGTGGGCAACAAATTCAAACTCACAGGGATTGGATTTAGATAGCAAAATTTTATTTTTGAGTTATCCATAAAAGTCTTGACTCTTCCTATTCGTAAATGTCAGGATATCTTTATATACCTAAGCTCTATCTCCACCAATTCAGAATTTTATTTATTCATTAAAAATATAAATAATACTTGTTCTCAATATTTCAGAAGTATGGGGGTATAGTTGCAATTATTGGAACTTTTGCGACCACATGATGGAAACCTAGTCTTTCTTTCTGAACTAAACTTCTTGTTGATCCACATGCAAGGGAGAGACTTACTCTGGTAATGTCGTCTTCTACTCTTCTTTACCTTGAACACTTACAGAGAAGGTTTTATTGCATAGTTCAAGATTTGGGTTTCATGCTTATATCTAACTTTGACATAAGCTTTTTGCCAAACTTTGTGAATGTTCTACTCTTGTGAGTCGTGACCAGTCTAGGCAATTTGGAACAACCATTTCATGGTGATCCTTGCTTCAAAATGTCTTAAACTCTTAACCAAACTTGCTAAACTCTTTTGGACCTTTAAAATAGAAGAGTAAATTATTGGTTTTGTCCATAAACTATGACGAGTATAAATTACTTTTTGTTACAACAGGTTTTGAAACTTATTTTTTAGGTAATTTTTAATCGTGCATGATTATTATTTATACTTAACCATACTTGTTATAATAGCAAGGGATTCGAACTCAAAATATGACTAGTTTTTCAATTTGATCTTGTAAAATATAACTCTGTCAATTTAGTCATGTAGAGTTTTTTTTAATTATATTTGTTCTTTTCGTGAACCAAATTGAAAAAGTCCTTGTCCTTTTAATAGATGAAAGGATTTATCAAAAAATTACTGATAAACTAAATTAAAAGGATTACACTTTGTAAAACCAAATTGAGAAGTTAGTCCTAAGAACCAAAAGTTTAATCGTCGTTTTGTAAAGATTCCTTCAGTCCTTTCCTTTGAACTTATTTATTTATTTTTTTTTGCAAGCACACCCAAATGTGATTATTTCGGCCTTTAATTTTGTAAAATTTTCCTCCCCTCTTCATCATATATATGTGATTTATAATTCTGCTTTTTATGCTCCTTGTTTGAATTAGTAAAATGCATGTGTTTTTGTAATTATTCTGTTTAATTCACATCAAATAGAAGAAGCATATTTTAAACACACAGCATTTTATATGTGGCTGCCTGCTGATACAGGAAATGTCTCATAATGAGTCACTTTGACTTACTGTCTCACTGACCCTCATTTGCCATGGACGAGTAAATGCTTTTTGCTGCTTTCTGCAGATCCGAGTTTATAACACGTTTTGATTAGTCAAGAGTCATATCTTCAATGGTGAATTGTCCAGTGCCCTTGAGTTTTTTAAGGGATAAGTGTATCTCCTACGTGGCAAAATAAAATGGTGCCATGTGTCAGCCAGTTAAAAAAAATTAAATGAAAGAAATTAGAAAACGCACCCCTTTTTTGACCATATATCAGTTGGAAATGGAATACCTTAAATTCCAACCGTCTAAATCTTCTATTCGGTGTTCTCATTTTTACTCGCCCATCCTTGTTCTTTTTGTGTACACAATGGAAATTTTATCTTTTTTAATCTTTTTCTGTGCCATTCATAATCATATACATCGACACACAATTTTTTTGAGTCCTCGTTTTTGGCTGTCTTGTTCTTTTTCTGTTACACATTGGAGATACAAGACGAGCATTTATGATTTAAGACGAAAATGAGAATAATATATCACAAGCAGGGTGAAGAGACTAAACAAAAACATGAAGGACTTGGGTTTCGACGATTAAAAAACTGTGGCCAAAGTGTAAATTTTATTACTAATGGGCATTACTTAAGACTACATAATTATCATGGATTATATTACAAATATTAAAAAAATTACCCCAAAATTTGGGGTTTTTTTTTGTTTCTCAACCATCGAACATTCATCCTTGCTTTACAACCACATGGCACCATTATATTTGACCATTTAGGTGAGGCACCAGTACCCAGAAAATGTCAAGGGCATTGAAGAATTTACTTTAATGAAATTGACGAAAGGGCTTTTCAAGAAAACTGTTGAAAGAGTGAAGAGTGTTTATGCAGGAAATGCTTGCTTCATTATTGATGCAATATTCAACTTATATACACAATTCTGTTAAATGGTTACAAAAGTAAATTCTTCAGAACCTTTAAGTATGTGAGGGCACAGGTGCCTACATGAGGTAGACCAATAGTATAAGCAAGAGAAAATTGATAAAATCTAAAAGCACATCCCCAAAGTTTGAGATTTTTTTCTTGCATTTATAATATAATTCTAGTTAACTATCTTCATTTTTCCCTTATTATTTCCGTTTTTATCTTCATTCATTCTCCAAAATTGTTGGTTTTAATATTTTTTTCATTTTCATTAAATACCTGCTGCATATGTGTGGTGCGAAAATCTCTATCGCTCTTTGGTAAGACATTTTAGGTTGTTTTTTAGTTAAAATCCGCAAGGCTTTTAGAGGAAGAGAAAGATAAGGGAAAAAATAATAAAGTTTGCCTAGAAGCTTGAAAAAATAAAATATGGTGGTCAAAATATTATTAATATTTAGTATATATCATATAATCAACAGGGATCATAGTGTAAATACAAGAGAATTATCTCAAACTTTGGAGTGTTTTTTTATTTTATCATTTACTCTTCCATCCAATTTAGTTTACACATGGCACCAATCTACTGGACCACGTCATAAAATCTATCTCAGTACTTGCCATGCAAACTTACAAAGAGATTTATCAACATTACCGTATTCAATCTCTTACTTGAAGCACTTCTCAGTAGAACATTATAAAGATTTGACCTCTGAATTTGTCAGCATCGCAGAACTTTCTACAATGACTCTGTGAATTTCAGTCTCCAAATTTTCAAAGATGGTTTGCTTTAGAGATAGATTTTAGATATTAATGGGGTCAAGGTATAGTCAGCAATCATGATAATAAACCCATTCACTATATTTGGAAAAAATGCCCTTCCTTTACTAGGAAGTCATTCAATACAATTTTAATACATTTTTATGAACGAACCGATAATATATCTTTTTGTTTTAAAAAATATCCAAATATTATGTTTTATTGAAAACTTATTAGAAAAGAATAAAATAATTGCACCCAAGATTTTTTTTTTCCTTTTAATGATTACAATCAAGGATATCTTTTCACTGTGTCTGAAGCAAGTCTTCTTCCCAAACTGAAATCTATTTTGCAAAACACCATTATTTTAGCCAGCTTGTTCTGCCTTTCTTTCACCATGCTATGTAATTCTTGACTGGTATATGTTTAGTTTACTTGCTTGCAACGATGTTGTTATTCTTTCTACCTTCTGCTAGTTTCTGCTGCTATTAATAGTTTGAAAAAAAAGATCCACATAAATTCTTGATATTGCCTGTCTAGCCAATGAGTGGTCTGGTTTTTGCGATTCAGCACAATTAGAATAGGAAAGTGGTCTGATCTGAAAGAAACATACAACAACCATTCTAGTGACAATTATAGGTTGTGTTGCATTATACAGCCTATCTTGAGTAGGCCTGGCAATTACTGCACAATTTAACAATGTACTTTTTGTTTGCTACCTTTTATCACATCTTAATATGATTCCAAAACTACTCTTCTGAAGCTTTCGCAAGTCCCGTTTATCCACATTAGTCCTGATCAGAATCCAAAGTTTGAGGCCGAGATTGTAATGGAGAAGGGAAAAAAAACAAACAAGGGTCTACCACATCTTGAATAGTATTACCAAAGCTTGATGATACACAGCCTGTGATCAAAGAATCACACACAAACTTATTTCCTCTCCCCGCTTCATCTTCTTTTTAGAAAGTTTGAGTCAACGATTTGAGTCTGTCAATGCAGGAACTGAATTTTTATCTTAAACCCAAAAACAAAAATTGATGCCAGAGTCAGAATCTATGCACATTTTTTCCTTTTACTCTTTTAAAGAATGAAAAGGTATAGAACAATAATACATAAGCAATTTTAGGACTACGGTGTTCTGGTGACATGGATGGGTGTCGAGTATATTGCAGATAAGGTTAAAGTCCTTGCATGTCTTTCCCTTTCAAAGCCTAATATAAGCCAGAATAGATAAATATATATATATATATATATATAAGAAAAAAAAAACGGCCTTTTTTTTTGGTCTAAATTATGTAATAAACATTGTTAATATGACCAGCTCCGAAGAGAAAGGAACTTTCTTCTTACCATTAAACATGACTGCCAGCACTATCTGCATCTACCAGCAGTTCTTCATCTTCTTCTTCCTCTTCTTTTACTTCAACATTCCTTCTGTATCTTCTCTTCCTTTCCTGCTTGCTAGTTCTCTTGGCTGAGAAGAGGCTTTTATGATTACTATCCTTATGCTTTATAAACTGATCAGAGCCATGACTTCCCTCACTGTTTATGCCTAAATTTTGAAAGCGACTTGGACCAGAGGATGCATCAGAAGCCATTGAATCATCACTCTCTTCATTATCATCTTTATCACCATCATCATCTTCTACACTTTCCTCAGCTTCATCATCGTCGTCATCATCATTATAGCATGTCTCTGTGCGTAGGTGAGAACCAAAATATGTAGTCCATCCAGACTCATTATTGCCACTAAATTCCCCTGAAGCTTGGGAAGGCTCCATTGATAAGGCCCAGGAATAAGAGCTCAATAAAAGCGAACAGGTAATAGGGACTTTTTATGTCATCGTCAAAACTTGATACTGTGATTTCTTTTTCCATCTCTCTCCCCTGCCACTTGAACTAATTTTTTATCCTCTTTCTTTCACCCTTCTTCCAAATCCAACGTTTAGTCTTCTTTTTTTTTTTCTAAGAACAAATTACCAAAAAGAAATCATAGGATTTTATCCAAATTAAGCCTCTTCTTGGTGTCATTTTAAGAGTTATTTCATGTTTTCAACTTGATATATTTAGATTTTCTTAAAATGTTTTTTTAGAAAATTGATATTATTTTCTTTGTTAACTTGTACAACTTTTAGTTCGAAGACAGGACAAGAGGCCTATCTCAACAGTAGTGGACGTTTAACCTTCATTATTGAGTTGCCAGTGTACGTTTTGGCTACCTGGCAATCCTACCACCATGTCTTGCTTCCTCTGCTTCTGTCACTACAAGACAGGATTTTTGGTGACAAATAAAGCAAATATTGCACCCTATATATTATTTGGTAACTTAATTTTAGGGTTTACTTAATTTGGTTCTTTAAAATGTTAGATCTTTTTAATTTTAGTTTTCAGAAAAAAGTTGGAACATGAATTAGTTCACCAAAGAAAATCAAGTTTGTTTGTTGAATTTTTGGTGAAATGATACAAAGTTATTGAAAAATATATAACTTATTACTAAATTAACGTTGTTATCTTTCACTTATTTTATTATTTATAATAATTTGTTATTAATTAAAACTATTATTTTTAGTTTCTTCATCTAAATTAATTGATTTTAGCTTAAAAAAGTATATAGGGTTATGATGTTAAAATTGAAAAACCAAAAGTGATAATATTTAATCAATAAAATTTTATTTTAAATGATAAAATAAATAAAAAAATTAAAATAGTAATTTAGTAATATATTGAAGACCAAAATACTATTTTTTCAAAAATATTAAAAAGAATAAAATGAAATGAAATTATTATTTAAAAATCTAGCACCTAGATGTGGAGATTAAATGATTAAAGCAGTATTTCATTAACCCTTGTCGAAAGCTGTCAACCATTTATTTATATGTCTATTTCATGAATGGAGGATCACATTTATTAAGATTGAAAACAGAGGTGCTACTCCCCCACATAAACAGAAAGAATTTAAAAAGCACAATTTACACGACAAATATCGACTATTAGAGCAAAGATGAAATTAACCTAGAATGCTGAACCATACAAAAGAAGAGGTTATGTGCTGTGAATATGAACATGTTTTGTCATTTAGCACAGCTTCAAATCTCAGTCATGTCATCAACAAAGGACAGCTTTTTCCTGGCATGAAAACAGCGAAGCCAACTGGGTTATTTGGCGTGTAGCTCCAGGGTCTGTGAGATGAGAAGGCCATTTTGCTGCTGTTTCTATGTCCTTTGTTTTGCTGTTTTGGTATTCCCCATATGGCACTTTGTCTTTTTTCCCTTTCATTGGCCACAGTTAATGCAATATTTAAGAAACTACTGGTCACGCACCAATCTTATATTTTATCCTGCTTCTGTAGTTGAGAGAGATTAAGAGCGAGTAAGGTTGCCTGGATCCCACCACCTATGTGAACTCTGTCCTTTCAGTCTCTTTCCTACAAAATCTTTCTGGTATGGAGGAGAATTATAATTCTTTGCTCTTACCCACTGCTTCAACATGGGAAGTGAGTGTAAATTTTAGGTTAAATTGTACATAATTTTCTTAAATTTCAGGTATTTTTATAATCTTCTCAGCTTTAAAACTTGATAATGAACCATTTAAATTTAAAGAGTATATGCATATAATCTTTAACATTAGTTAAACAATTATTTTAAAAATAAAGTATGGTAGATGAGGGAAATATTTGAACATGACCCCACAAATCAAGAGTTATTTATCCTTAAGTCAAAGTTAAAGAAAGTTATTTGTATAATATGTTAAACTTGAAGGGAAGCTTATTAATGTGATTATTTGCATATATTTAAAAGTTTAAGAAGTTAATTGTTTTGAAACTCACGAGAGATTATTTGTACATCATTAAAAAAAAAAAACAAAGTATGTAATTTAGCCTAAATTTTATAGCTCCTTACTTTCCCTCCTGTCTTGATGCTAGCCTCTCTTTAATTACCTCTAAACCCTAGTGAAAATATCAACCAATCCCTTGATAAAACACTTTTGATTCCTTAAATTTTAATGAAAAAAATATTATTTTATTCTCTAACTCATTATTTTATTATTTAAAATAATCTTTTATTTATAAAAATTTTATTAATTTTTATTTTTCATTTTTTATATCGGTATTATATTTAGTACTTAAATTAAATCCAGATAACTTACATAAATAAATTAAAAATAATAATTTTCAGTAAGTGAAAATTATTACATAACAATAATGAGAAAGTAACCTAAATAATAAGTTCTGAACCAACAATAGTTTTTTTCTAATTGTATTACGTTCATAGGAGGTTAGGCCTCATGACTTGGATCAGATTCCTTCAGAAAGAAAAGTAAATCTACTTAATTGATGAATTGCTTATCAATTTAAATGATTGTGAAATGACTCGATGCCAAATAGTTTGCCTCGCAAGAATTGATGAATGTACCTACTCTTTTAGGATACCAATTTCAGAATTCAACATTTACTATTAGGTCAAAAAGTATAGTTAATAGTCAAGGTGTTCCTTTTTCTGTTCCTTTTTTTCTTTTCTTTTTGGCTAAATAACAAACGATGATATCCAATCTGCCAACATCTATATCTCTATATACTGACTTTTGTGTGGGGATCTCACCGTTGTTACTTCAAGTGAACATATCTAAAAAGAAAGAAAAAAGGGTAGAGCAGAGATGATTTTGAGTTTTACAACATCAATGGAAAAGGAAGAGAAGCAGACACTTCCAAGAATTATTGTGAATGGAACTTTAAAGCATTAGGAGGCAGATGTGGACCCTGGAATTTTGTAGGGGTGATTCCTCAGTCCTTTGCTTCTGCTGGCCACCACACAATTCAGATTTTCATGTGCCTAGTGTGTCTCACCTAATACTCTGTCCCCTTTTCTTCTACCAACTTAATCTCAGTCTGTCAATTTTGCATTGTCTACCTCATCTATAGTTCCTTTTCTCTTTTACCAAGTGAACCAGGACAACACTTAAATTATCATTTCGATAAAATTAAAATATTTGGACATATTTTAAAGTTAACTATTATTTTAATTTTCACTTATCAATTATTTTTTAATGTGATCCATTATTTATGAGTTTAGTCTCAATTTGATTTTTCACTTATCAATTTAATTTCAATTGGGTTTCTTATTAATATAAAGTTAATGTAATTAGTTTCTTATTTTCAACTACATGTGGATTAGACATGCTATAATTATATTAGTGAGGGACTAAATTAAAATTAAAATCATAAATAAGGGATCAAATTAAGACTAAAATCATCATGGAGGGATTAAAATAGTGTTTTATTACATATTTTATGACTTTGTATAGCATAAAAGGAGTTTTTTAAAAGGAAATTTTTTAGGTTTTATAATCCTATTAAAGAATTTGATGACAAGTACCTAAAAACATAGTTTAATTATTTTTTTCTTTCATTGAATAAATTAAAGAGGGAACAGCCTCAGTCCTAATGCCAAAATGGTTCAAATTTGTAGTAAAAAGATGGATATTGGAACAGGATGAGAAACAAGACAACAGAAAGAGCCAATTGCCAGAAAAATGGACCCCAAGAACCAAACATGATAGGCTAAGAACCAAAAGCTATATATCTAACGGGAAAATGCAAAGCTGTAAGATCTTGAATTTGGGGTCCATTTCCAATCATCCAGGGCCTATTTAATTAATGGCCAATTCCCCAATCCATGTTCTTGGATTCCAAAGAATGTTGAGGTCTATAAATCTCATGCTCCTTGCCCAAAATAGGTACGTACGTGAGCTAATTGTTCCTTCTCACCCGCGACCATTTATAATATTTTGCATTATTTATACTCTTGAACACTCTAACGTCTTAATGTTTTTCCCTACGAAAATTTTCAATATTGGACTGTTATGATCTACTTGTAAAGTATGAAATTTAGTTCAACGCTAAAAGTACATGATTCTATTTGAGCTCTCAAATTTAATAATCTAACTTTTAAGGTATGATGTTTAAAAAAATTGATATCACCACCATCAAAATCTTTCACTATCTGTAGAGGTGGCAAGAGAACTCCAACTCTTGGATTGGTTCATTTAATCTACTACTTTTGAAACATTGATTTTAGACCTGATCATCGATTTGGGTTTATAAAAGTTGGCTAAAAGAAAAGTTCGAACTCATATTTTAATTAAATTTTTTTATTCGAACATTTATATATATTTTCTAAACCTAGCTAAGCAGGCTTTTTTAAATCATGACCAAGCATATTTGCTACTTAGGATTTGTAATAAATAACATAGTTAATGATTTAGGAAGACAAAATTACATTAGGGCTCTCATGAATGATAATGAAGACTAATCCTATACTATTTTCAGCAACTTCTATTGAGTTCCCAAGGTGGACTATGATCATGTCACGTGACATGGGTAATTTCTTAAGAACAAAATGATGTGCTTATGCGTCTTTCACTACGAGTGCATTTAAGAAATCTGTGTTTTAAATGCACCCAGATAAGTCACCAGGTCTAAACAGCTTCAGGCTAACATTATTTAGGCCAATATCGCTTGGTAATGTCCTTTTTAAGATCATCTCGAAAGTATTGGCTAATAGGTTAAAAACTATCTTTCCCAAAGTGGTCTCTAAAGTCCAATCTATATTCATCCCTGGGCATTTGATCACAAATAATGTATTAGCAGTTTTTGAACTAATCCATTGCATGAAACATAATACTAAAGGCAAGAAGGGGTGGATCGTAATCAAAACTAAAGTTAGTAAAGCATATGATAAGATGGATTGGCGTTATCTAAAAGTAGTTATGAGAAAAATAGACTTTACTAAGAAATGGGTAACTTGGATGATGATGAATATGACGACTGTCAGGTATTATTTCCTTATCAATAGTGAAGAAGTGGATCTTATTACCCCTACAGAAAGTTAAGACAAAGGGATCCCCTTTTCCCTTATCTTTTTATTCTATGTGCTCAAGGGCACACTGCTCTTATACAATACAATGAAATATATGGATGTATTTATGGCTACTAGGCCAATATGAAAGGACCCAATATTTCTCACCACTTCAATGATGATGCTTTCTTCTTTTATAGGGCTAAAGAAAGGGATCATTGTAACCTGAAAGCCCTTTTAAGCTCTTATGAGTCTGCATTTAGGTAATCTATTAATTTCCATAAGTCTATAACTTTTTTCCAACTTAAACGTACGTGAAGATACTAGGGTGCCACTAAGCAATATATTGGAAATTACATTAGCCATTGATCATGGCCGTTATCTCAGGCTCCTCTCCTTGACACGGAGAAGTAAAAAAGTGATGTTTTCTCTCCTTAAAGACAAACTCTAAAGAAAGTTACACAATTAGGGAACCAAGTTGTTGTCAAAGGAAAGGAAGGAAATCTTACTCAAATATGTTGCTTAGGTTATTCATACTTACTGCACGAGTATCTTCCTTTTACTAGTCTCACTTTGTGAAAAGTTTTAGAAAATGATAAATTCGTTTTGGTGGGGTAATAAAACACAAAGGAAAGGAGTGAAATGGTTATCTTGGAACAAGATGTGCACAAAAAGAGAGTTTGGAGGTCTGGGTTTTAAAAACCTTCATTGCTTTAATCTAACTATACTAGGAAATAAGGTTGGAGATTAGGTATAATGTCCAACACTCTTTCCTAAAGGATCCTTAAAGCAAAATACTTCCAAAGGGGACTTTTGGTTAGCAAGATTAGGCTTTAACCCAAGCTTCACATGGAAGAGTATTGTGGCTTCTCAGAATCTGTTAAAGAAGGGCATTAGATGGAGAGTAAGAGATGGTGACACCATTAGAGTTTAGAATCATCCATGGGTATTTAGGAACTCAAATTTCACCTCTAAGGATACTAGAAGACTTAAGAATAATAAGATGAAAGTTTTTGAACTTCTCATGGAAGGAAGAAAAGAATAGGAATGAAAGGTATAATATTCCATAATCTCAAGTAGCTTTTCTCATTATTTTGTCTTTTATTATTCAATATTTGATCACAAATGGGCAACATAAAAAAAATTTAGTATTAGAATTAAATACTTAGTTTAATGGTATGATATTTTTGTTTTGAACTCTTAATTTCTTTTTTTTTCTTTTCTTTTTTATGCAAATTTTTTGTAATACTTCTAGTGGATTAAACAGGAAAACTCTCTTAACCTACCTAATAGGTCATATTCAATATTCTAACCTAACAAACTAAGATGGGTTAAACAATTCAGCATGTTTTACCCATTAACTCACACGAGATATTCTATATGGGTCACACTAGCCCATTTTAACTATTATATATATAATGTATAAGCTATGTATAAAATGTGATATACTATTATGGCTCAATTGTAAAATGTGAGACTTAAATCTTTGTTAGAAATAGAATATTCTCATTTAACGCTAATCTAAACTTTGGATTATTTAATTTTGTATAAATTTTCAAAGGTTTAGGTCAGTCACCTTGTTGCCTAATAATCATTCACCATTCCTTTCAGGCCTGGAAGCCCTCACATTGTGAAAGCACCAAACTTCCAGCACATTGGAGTCAAGTTCATGGATCTTGAGGAATTTATGAAATGAAAGGTTGGAACTTAGAAATGCAAATTTGGTGCGAACTTGTTTCACGTCAAAAATTGGATTTAGAATTTGGATATGGAATATTAGATTTAAAAATTCCAATTACTTTTTTGTTGATCTTATAGAATTATATTTCCAATTTCATGCACAAATTCTATAAAATTAAAAAAATAATAATAAAGGTCATTTCTAATTCTTACCCCTACATCAAAAATTATAATTTCAAAACTCAAAAGTGAACTATAACTTTTTTACTTCTAATATAATACTTTTTTTAATAATCAAGTCACTTTTTCAAAACTCGAAACCCAACTAAGACTTGACTGTATCACATTGGGATATATCATATTTAATTTTTTTAAAATTAAAATATGTAACAAAAATACTTTTTTAAAGAAAAATAGAAAAATTAAGATTTAAAATGAAAAAGAAATTAAATAAAAAATTAAGATTTAGAATGTAAAACTAATATTTTAAAATTAATCATAACTTAAATTTAATTTAAATGAAATAAAAAATAATTAATTAAGATAATATAACATATATATATATAATGAATATGCAATGTTTATGCCTCCATATAATATCACATTATTTCGTGTATACATGTATATGTAAATCTATATACATTTGTGCTACGCAACTTCAAAAAATTATATATAATATAAACGCATGATATTGCACGTATGCATAAAAATACATAACATAATATTATATACATAAACACATGTTAAATATAATAGTACATACACTTATAGAAACACATATGAACATTTTATATATGCTTACAAATAAAAAATACAAAAATTGCATATGCATATACATTTTATGCAACGCAATGATATTGTACATGTAAATATGCATCATGTAACATATACATACATTTGTATGTGAGTGCATAGACACAATATTGCATGCGCATAATAACATTATATTGTATATACTTACATACATGCATACATGTTAATTAAAATCAAATAATTTTTTGAAAATATAATTTTATATATTGAATGTGTGGTGTTATAATCACTATGAAAAATATTTTATCTCATCTAAACTAGATTAAGAGGAAATTTTTTCTTAAAAATAAAAATTTATTAATTGTATATGTGTGTGTGCATATATATATATATATATATATATATATATATCCATCCATGCTAATGTTTTTTATATTACTTATCACTCATTTACATAGTTGAATTGGAATTCAATAAGAAATTGCAATTTTATATTTGTATTCTTTATATGATCCAAACATGAATTTTAAAATTTCAAATTAATTCCAATTATAATAAAATTAGAATTAGAATTATGATTTTATATTCTAATTTCAATTTCTTGTATTGTTAATAGAGATGTGACAATTCTATAAAAACTATTCTCACCTATGAAGTGGTTAATAATTTGAGTTCAAATCATTTAAAATTTTGTAGGTAATATTCTTTGTAAAATTAGAGATAGAGATAAAGAATGACTTGGTGAAAAGAGAGATAATGGATCACTTGCATAGTCTCCATAAGTATCTTTATGTAACATATAGAAGGAAAAAAAAAATAGAGCATTTATTCTCTAATATTTCTATCTTTTATCATTCATGTATCATTATAAGTGTTGGGGTTAAAGATATAGCAAAATATAAAAGAGAAAATTTTGTCTAGCAAGCAGAAAAGATAAATAGTCTAAAGTGAAGCTGCCAATGCACAGTGATATTTTTAGCAATGACAACGGAAAAAAAAATTATATGCACTTTCATATATTTTTGTAATGCTGTATTTTATTTAAAATATAACTTTTATATAATTTTTTTAATTAAATTATGATAAGTATATAATTATTGTAAATAAATTTATTTTAAATTAAATTACATATTATTAGTAATTAATCATACACATATTATATATTATATAAAAACAATTACATATAAATCTAGTCCTAATAAAACCTACCAAAACCCTTGGCCGAATTAAACCTTATTTTTTTTATATTTAAATATTAATTAGGGTCAGTTATTGTCGGCCTTGTGGTTATGTGTGTATTGTCTTGGGCCTCGACAATACAAACTACATCGCGGTGGACTTCCAAGAATTTTGGACCTGTAAAGCATCCATAACAAAAAAAAAAATCGAATGAAATGCATTCGTCATAATAAATAAACTAAATTAATTAAAGTGGTTTGGCCAAAATTACTTTGTTCTTCAAAGCTTGTCATTTACATTTTTTTGGTCCTTGCAATTTGTTAAATTTTACTTAGCCATCTTGTAAAATTTTATATTGAGTTTTTTTAGAAATAATTACATAACTAAAAAAAAAATTATTATAGACTTATACTTGTTCAACTTATATAATGAATTTACACAATTATAAATTAATTGTAGGAATAGGGAACAATTCTAATGTCAAAATATCTATGAATTCTAAATATGAAGGTGTGGCACATGTGCGATGCACGGAGCATTTGTTATACATAATTTATAATATGAAAAAATATTACTAAACATGGATAGTATTGATCATGAATATACAATTACATATTTCATTGATTCTAGCTTTGGAAGAAAATAATTACTAATCCAAATTAAAAAAGAATAATAGAATAATACAAACTTTGTTCTTAAAATGCTGAAATATGCTAAAATACCTGAGATAAAAAGAAAACGGAGCATATATGTTACCTGATAAAAATCTACTTGCAGGTTAGTGCCATATGAACAATATATGCAAGCGTATTATTAAAAAGGGAAAGTTAAAAATGACAGGTGGAAAAAACATTTTGAGAAGTTTTTGAAAAAAAGGACCGAACTAAAATAAAATAAAATTAAAAGATTAAAATAAATTCTAAGATAAAATTTATTTTGTTACTAAAATTTAAAATAAAGTTAAAAGATTAAATTGAAATGAAATGAATCTAAGGGATGGGTATGAAATTTAGAGTAAAATTAAGGAACTTAATTAGAACTACATAAAATTAAAGGACGAAATTGAAGTTTAGTGTAAAATTAAGGAATTAAATCAAAATTAAATAAAAATAAAAGATTAAATTAAAAGTAAATAATACATTTTTATAAAAATTGAATTTGAGCACTGTTATCCTTGGAATTTTCGCCGACGAGCCGAGAAAGTAATAGCAAAAAGGCGGCCAAATGTCTTGAGAAAAACGACCAACGGTCAAAGTGTTTGACTTCAAAACTCAATAAATTTCGATGAATAATGGTTTATTATTTCTTTCTTGATTGACAAGTACAACTAAAATAAATTACCTTTAAAATATGGAAAAATTTTATGATATATGTTTGATAATGATTTTATATTTTAAAATAAAAATTCATTATTTAGTCTTCATGTTTACATAAATTTATAAATTAGTCCCTATATATATATATATATATTAAATTAATTCTTATAATTTTAGAATTTTTTAAATTATTTTTCGCCATTAGTCACTTAACACTATTTCTAAAATGTTAATGTGGACAAGTAAGATATCAAATGAGCCTCCAAATTAATAACGTAATATTTTTTAATATTATAAAATTTTGAAATAAGAAAAAACGGTAAGCGTGCCTACTTTCAACCTTATCATGGCCATCAGCATGTGGCAACCACCTCAGAAGCCCCACTTTGGATTCGTCTAATTTGAACGCATTCTAATCATTCAACCAGTTCTTATTTATCTCATATATATATATATGGCAGCAAATAAAAAGGGTCACTGTTAAACTTATTTTAGTTTAAATTTAAATAAATTTAAATTTCTTACATTTATTAGAAAATATAAGGATTAAACA
Source organism: Delonix regia (assembly GCA_037074485.1). NCBI lineage: Eukaryota > Viridiplantae > Streptophyta > Magnoliopsida > Fabales > Fabaceae > Delonix > Delonix regia. The sequence goes on from CM073457.1 coordinate 24,979,643, forward strand.
GTTAATATTAAAAAAAATACATGCGTTAATAATTTATATTAATATTGATAATTGTGTATAATAAAATTTTAAATTTTAATTACATAAAAATTTAAATTTTGATTTAATGATATAAATATTCAAAAATAGAAAAAATACATCATCCGACAACTTAAAAAAATACAAAAAATTCAATTCAAATTTAAACTTCAATGCTTCAGTTTTAAAAGACGACTTTATAGTGAGTCTCTCAAAACTTACCAAAGCGTTAACTTAGTGGAAAGAAAACGCAATGAGAGAGATCAGAGATATAATAGAGCATAAATATATATATATATATATATATATATAGTTTATTAATGAGACATGCGCATGTGAGGCACTAATCTGGGCTGTTGAAGACTTGAAACTCTAATTCTTTTATCACATGCTTGAATATTAGGTGATTTAGAGTCAGGCCAAATTTTTTCAAAATTTTGTTCTTAAAATTAATTTAAAATATAAATTATTTTTAACTATCTAAAAATAAAAAATATCAAAATAAATTTTTAAAAATAAGACTCTTAAAAAAAATAGTCATTCAACAATCAAAATAATTTTTTCGAGGATCAAATCAGTTTAATTTCGTATTTTTTGAAGACTATTTAAATATTTGATCAGAATTGTTAAAAGTAAAGTCCTTAAATTATAATTTTTAAAAATTTTTTTATCTAAATATATTTAAAGCCATAAAATGTAAATTATTTTGAAATAAAGTGGGGAGGAAATTTGAAACACATGGCATGAACTCAACTGTGGTGGTCCCATGCTTTTGGTACGCCGAATGCGACTGGGCTCCTCACATGTTGGATGGTAGTATGGTACAATGAACCATTAAACACCGTTTTCATACAAGGACGGAATCTTAGATTTATCTTTATATTTTAAGTACAAGGACAGATTTATCATTAATAATTTAACTTTGTAACGAGATTTAAAAAAAAAAGAATGTCTTTAGTTCTTCCATTAAAAAAATTTATCGTTAAATTCTTAAAAATAATTATGAAATTTAACATTATTATTATAAATATTCTGAAGTTATAATCTTTATAAAAAATTTTCCCATTCCTATACTATTATAAAATGTAATTGGAATCAAATTCAAACGTATTTTCCTTTAATAATTAAAGAATAAAATAGATGAATTATTTTTTATTATACAAATAATATTTCAATTTTTTTATTTAAATTATAATAATAAAAAAATTAATTTTTTTAATTTAACCTTTTAAAAAGGTATAAATGTTTTAAAAAATTAAGTATGTAAATTAAAAAATCAACCTTATTTAAAGATAAAAATAATAACTTGTTTACGATATACATGAACTTCTCTTAAGATAGCAAGTAGCGCTATATTTTAGTTTAATTTTAATTTTTTTACTAACATACTTTTATTAATTTAAATATATATTTAAATTAAAATACTATTTATATTAATTAAGAAAAAAGTTAGTCAACACATTTACAATCAAACCAAATGTATATTTTAGAAATTAAAAAATTGTATTATTTCAATAAAAAGAATTAAAATCTGTAAAATTTTGCTCTATCTTTAATCAACTCCAATTTGTTTATCAAAAAAAAAAAACATTTATAATCACATTTTATTTGTCCCATGTCTTTTAAAATTCCACGGAAAGAAAATTAATATAAAAAGGCATATCTAGTTAACTAACTAAATAATTAATGGACAAGCGATTCAACGGGTTTTTGTTTTTAATAATTTTCATAAAAAATTTAATTATTTGCCTTTCACCCTCGGTTCTCCTGGTTGGGTTTTTGGGTCCCTTGAATGGAATTCAACTTGCATTTGCAGTCGTCTAGGTGGTTGATTTCATGAATATTTGGAACGATCCACGAAATGAACGCACGAGCATGTACGTGACCAAGTAATTCTGTGACATCCGTTCGATCTCCGTTTGCCAACCCGACAAGAATTGGGCTCTCTGCATGTTTCCCGAAGCTTTTTCATTGCAATTTCTTGTTTGTTTCCCGGGATAATCGCTGGACGTCCCGCGAGATTCTGCCATGGCTTTGATTCAACAACTCCCTTCTCTCGACTGGCAGCAAGAATTGGACCCCGCATTCCGGGATTTCGCCGCTATCCCCTTCTTCGCACTTTTCTTCCTCTCCGTTCGATATTTTCTCGATAGATATGTTTTCGAGGTACTGTATCAACGAGGGACATTTTTGTCAGCGATTCTTTGTTTCACTTCCTTTCCTGTGTGTTTGATTGATAATGAGCTGATTAAGATAAAATATTAGTTATCTTTTGTGCTGGTAAATTGGGTTTTCAGTTATTGTTTAGTATTTTACTAGTAATTTGGTTGGTCATTGAGTATCATGTAAAAACTGAGACACATTTAGTGGTTCGTTATCTCTGGTCCTTTCCTGCGTATTTTTATCGCCAATGAACTAATTAAGAGAAAATATCTGTTGCTTTCTGTGCTGGTGAACTGGGTTTGCAGTCGTTGTTCTGTATTCTATTAGTATTTTTATTGGTCATTGAGTATCCAATGGAATGTAGACACATGCTTTGAAATTCAAGAATGGCACTGGCTTCAGCTAATAAATTGATGCATTGCTCTATTTTAAACTATTCAAAGAGTGTCTTTTTGAAGCTTTCATTTTGAATCTTTGTGCTATTCAAAGTAATTTGCAAGCCCACTATATTGTTGGTTGCCAACACATATATTCTTGTAACTATGTTTTACGCAAGCACTGGTTTATTAGTGTAACTGAAAAAAGGTAGAGCTTGGTGCTCTCTTAGACATTTCTTATAGTCAACCTATGCGGTTAGCGGTCCAGTTATTTCTCAACAATTATCTAACTCGTAGTATTGAAGATCCACCTTATATGCTGCTGAAAAATTTTTTCTCTTTTTTTTTAATTGCTTGTTCAGCCGTGCCATGTACACAAACAAAATGATTTAAACACGATATGATGTGAATCTACTTAGGTTTGCGTATTACCATATGCTATGCTCTTGAGGGTTATTAGCTCAATGGATCTCAGGGCTACAAATACCATGATTAAATTTTTATATAAGCTTTGATCATCGTTTCTTTCTCCTTTTGTCCCCTGCAACATGTATAGTCTAAATTTCTAAAACATAAATTGATTGTAATATTACTCTTCTTTTGAATTCTTATTTTGCTTTTAAACCATAATGACTATCGTAACTCTTTACCACAAACTCGGCTGAAATACTGTAACTCTCTAATTTTTAATTACACCTTGGAACTTTTTGGTTATATGCTGCGAATCTGAATTTAGTTCCATTTACAGAAAATGGCTAAGCAATTAATGTTCGGAAAGGGGCATGGGATTCTGGATTTTCAGACAGATGAGAGAAAGAAAAAGATTGGGAAATTCAAAGAATCAGCATGGAAATGTGTTTATTTTCTATCAGCAGAGATTCTTGCTTTGTCTGTAACTTATTATGAGCCTTGGTTTACTAACACACAGCATTTTTGGACGGGGCCAGGGAATCAAGTGTGGCCTGATCAAAAGATTAAGTAAGATTCATTATAATGCCAAATCAATGTCTTTATTCAATTCTAGTGTTTGATCTATTTTTGTATTATATTGTCCATTCCATGACACCTTTATGCCAACTTCATATAATCAATAGAGCAATAACTTTTAAACATTTCAGGTTGAAATTGAAAGGACTCTACATGTATGCTGCTGGATTTTACACATATTCCATATTTGCTTTAATATTTTGGGAAACAAGGCGTTCTGATTTTGTGGTGTCCATGACCCATCATGTTGCTTCTGTCATTCTCATTGTGATGTCCTACATTTTAAGGTATACTTTCATTGATTCTTATTTGTCTTGTTATCAAAGCATCTTTGCTAAGTATTATGATTTGGGTCATACTTATTATCTGATTGTCTAATTTATTTAATATACTCCATAATAAACTCCTGATGAAAAGAGTTAAATTAATCAAGAATATCACTTATCACTTGCTTTGGTTTTCTAACACTTTTTTTCTTACCCTATTGTCTTCTGTGTCTTCTATTTCAGGTTTTATCGTGTGGGATCAGTTGTTTTAGCTCTTCATGATGCTAGTGATGTGTTTCTGGAAATAGGAAAAATGTCCAAGTACAGTGGTGCTGAAACGATTGCTAGCATTGCATTTATTCTTTTTGTTTTGTCTTGGATCCTATTGCGCCTCATTTACTACCCATTCTGGGTAATTAGGAGTACAAGGTTTGTATTAATTTAGTTCCTAAGTTTCTTTGTGTTTTTTTTTTTTCCTTCTATAGTTCGTTATGTTTTCTGGTTCATAGCTATTTATAGTGTTATTATTTACTAGTACATGATGAGTAACAATATGATGACTTCTTTTTTTAACTGAAATGAAAGTAACTTCAGGTTGTTATTTAAGGATGGTAGTTACCTGAATAACTGTTGCTCTTCAGTTTGAGTTAATTGTATTAAAAAATGGTTATCTAGATAGAGAAGCTTTATACTTTTTCCTTCGTACGCTCTAAACGCAATGGAACTGTACCAACTCAACTGCTATGCAACTCTATTGAGATTGGCATTTCCCCCCTTGACTCTTTAGGATAAACGTAACATTTTTAAAACGTATTTTTGTGCCTTTTAAGAAAGAAATCCTTAACACTGGAGAAGCTTTCTAGTAATCAATTATGTAATGGTGAACAGCAATGTTTCACCGTCTGCTCCCCTTCTGCAAAGCAGTTACAGTTTGAACGGCAATCTCACTTATTACTAGTGCACCACTGACAATTGAAAGTAGATGATAAATGCAGTCATATGTGAAACTAGTTAGTAGTTTTCAGAGCTTTCATTAGGTTGACACAGAATTTATCTAAACGTTTTAAAGTTTTCTTAGGGGATTGTTAAAACTGTTTAATCTGAGTAGAATTATAATATATATTCTATAATATGTTCAGGACAAAGTTTGTAGCTAAAATTTTGCTATGATTATAAGAACAAAATGAAGTCTTGTATGACTTAGCTGATAGTTTGATCATTTTATATAAAGAGTAATGCTAGAGCTGTAATTTTTGTTGATCATATATTCATTCCTTTGTTCTACGTTTTGGTTCTCTTTCTGGCAGCTATGAAGTTTTACTCACGCTGGATATGGAAAAGCATGCGGTGGATGGTCCAATATGTTATTATGTGTTCAATAGCCTTCTAATCTGCCTGCTCGTTATGCACATTTATTGGTTTGTGTTGATGTTCCGGATGCTTGTTAAACAAATCCAAGCAAAAGGAAAACTTAGTGAAGATGTTCGATCTGGTGAGTTGAAGGATATGTTCCGTATACAGTTTCCAGATATAAAATTTGATTGAAATGGCAGCCGGCAGAAAATTTATTCCTTTTCTTTTTTTTTTTTCTTCACCAGAAAAAGAATTTATTCCCTATAACTGCATTGAAACAGGCAAGAATTACGAATGTATAATAATTGTGGAACTGTGGAAGTTCTGGCGTAAGCCAAATCCCTCAATCTGAAATTTAGATGGAAAGTGTAGGTGAATTTGTGCTTGGGCTACAGAATAATCTTGTTTTAAATTCTCTCAGTCAGTAGGAATGCAGGAGTAATGGACTGACTAATATATGATGTTAGGACATCTATTTTCCACAACCACCTTTATGTGTTTATCCTAGCATTGGAAAATAATTAATTGTGCATGTGATTTCAATCAAGTTTAACAGTTAAGCGGCCTTTTATCTATTTATATCTTTAACAGTTTAGATGATCTAAATTGCTCCTATTAACCTTTTTCCTTCATGCAGATTCAGAAGGCGAAGATGATCATGAAGATTGATCAGGAATCAATATATGCATGAGTAATGCAAATGCAAGGCAAAAGTGAATTTAGAAACAAGCTGTTTTACACCGTAGACATCTTGTATGTTAGTGTTGTTTTGTGTAGAAGCAGGAGGATAATCTTAAGCATGCCATAAGTATAGTGTAAAGTAGATACCAGATGTAAAATTATTTATACTGTTAATTCATACTAACAATTAGAGATCAAAAGGAAACTACAACAATGTTGAAGCAATGTTCCACGTCCCTCTGATCATGTCTGTACTACCATCTCTTGTGCTTTCGTTAGCAATTTGGTGCAACAGAATCTAAGCCAAACATGATATAGCTAATTTCCTGATTGGTACCCGTGATAATATGAAGTTAAGAGGAAATAGGAATTAGCGTACAAATGCAATAATTTAAAATGCATCCTGAACTTATGGCCTTAAGAGGCATTTAGAACATTGGTGTCTCAGATCCCTTGATATCCTAGATATTATGATGAGATAATACGATATGAGATGCTAGGATTCTAAGATATCCATATTTGGTATGATAATTAATGGTTTTTAAAATATCGAGTCATCTAAGATTCCCACATTTGATTGCACATATTATTTGTTATTTACTTCTTGAATTGTAGTTTATGAAAATTTATATCTCCTATCTTGAGATGTGAAATTCTTCCAAGATTTCAGTATCCTCACAAATTTAATTCTCCAAAGCAACATGTGTGCGGTTAGATTATACAGTTGTTTAATATTAAAATTGGCACAAACATCATAAGATTATTTTTTGTTCCTTTTAGCATTTTTCTCTCTATTTTATTATGTTTTATATTTTGGAGAATCCGACTTACACTACTTATCCTAACTATGAATTAAAAAAAAAAAAAATCTGTCAATAAACCTGGCGAGGAGAAATTTTTTCAGACAAAATTTAGTAATTTTACACTGTTGGTGAAGGCTAATAATCCTATCGTCCATCAGATCGAGCCTGAGCTTGGGTTTCAAAGCATTAAGTATAATGTAATTCTTTGCTAGTTCAAACTCAGATTCAGATTCCTTGATTTATCCTTTTGTGCTTGGTTTCACAATCAGGGTTAAGTGGCTTTAAATTTCTTAAGCTCAAACATAGACACCCAGCGCTACTAGAAGTCGATGGAAATGATGAAAGAGACTATAGAAACTTGAGCGGTAAACCCCTCCCCAAGCAACCTAAAGCCATATCTATCCCCACTGCTAAACCCTAATTGCATCAATCACTTTCAGAGCCCCACTCATTTTCTCTCTGCTATAATAATTAGTGAAGAAGCCAAGCTGCAAGCAACTATGGAAGATTTAATCACTGAAATTCCCCCGCCTTCAAGGTTTTTCGAAGAAGACCTCAACAACTTCACTTCTCCTTCACCACCCCTCCCTTCTCCTTTCCTCGTGTTCTCTAAACCTTACCACCAACCCCTCCAACCCTCCCTCCTCATCATCGCTCTCTCTTCCCCTTCCCTTTACCTCTTCCACAATTTTCCATCCAAAACATTAATCGGAACCCTAATCCTCCCGGAGCTTCCCTTCTCCGGCAACTCTATCGAACCTTCTCTTACCGACAACACCTGCAACATCTACTCCCTCAATAACGGCGGCCATGCGAATGTCGTTCTCATTTCCGTTCAGTGCTCCGTCGCCGCCGATGGGTCTCAATTGGCGGCGAGGTTGCTCATTGGAGATCGGATTGTACCTGAGAGGGTTCTGATTTTGGATTCGATTCGGGGTCAGAACTATCGCGGTCGGTTGTCGTCGGACGAGGCTTTTGCGTACAAGTTGGAGACATCTGCGGAGAGGAAAAGGGTAATTGGTGAGAAATTGTTGAAGGTTTTGGAGTATTACCCATCAGGGAGCGTTGTGGGTGGATTGGGAGCTGCGCTTTTGGCACGATGCCAGGTGATGAATAGCAGAGGAAGTCTATGTGTTTCTTGGCCTGAATTTGATGCTTCTGTGGTGTCTTTGATAAAGGGTCTTCTTCAAAAGGATGCTTTGCTTGGCTTGGAGTTGAGTTTGAATGATGAGAAAACTGATGATCTTCTTTTCAAGCTTGGCTGTCGAAGTAAGGATCATCATTTTGAATCTGAGTTGTATACTTGATGGCCTGGATCAATGATGCTGAAGTCCCTTTTTTTTTTTTTTTTTTTTTTTTCTTTTTCTCTGGAATTTTGATAAGGTATGAATAGGCTTCATGTCCATGTTGCCAATGGTATATGAGGATGTTGTGTTTGTGTGGTCATATGGGATTGTAGTTCGTGGCCCTTGTTTTTGATATGATCACAGAGTAGCTCTTTTGAACATGTCTTATAGCTATATCAGATCAAGAAAATTTTTAGGTTGAGAGAAGTACATCAATTACATTTTTTAACAGGATCCAACCTCTTACATTCTGACCCATTTATTCACGATGAGCATGATTTCCTTATCTTTTGTAACCGAGTCTAAATAAGAATCTCTCCCCTTTGAATGATTCATCATGTCACTTGAAGTATTTTTTGTGGCTGCTCCTAGCTCAATCAAACCCTCTCACCAAATTGCAAATTTGCTAGGTTGTTCGTCTTTGCACATTCACAAGCGCTTGATGTCCTTTTATGCACGTTCTCTCACCGACCCTAGTTACCATGAAATCTTTCATCAATAATTTATCTATCTATCTCTACACAAGTTTAGGCAATACATGATATTTGTTTTATGGTTCATTGCTGGTGTAGTTGGCCGCATGGCAAATGAAAGAACTCCTCAAAGCTCCAATAAATTGAATTTGTTTGTTGAGTTGTTCTTCAGTGCTGTCTTTGAGTTTAAGCAATAATCTCAGGCACTGAAAATCCCGTCAAGTGTGAACATAAACGATTAAACATCCGTTAGTTCTTTAGGAGCAAGTTGCTTGTATGATCTTGAACCTAAACTATAGAAAAAGACAACAGAAAAATAAGAAGCTGCACTGCAAAACAGAGAAGTTAGATGTTTGAAACTTTTCACAAAACTCTTCCTAAACTGGCTCATAACTAATCTTCTTAAACCAGACTACCAAGTGGAGTCAATTGAAACGCTGGTGAACTAACTGGTGTTGTTTGGTTTTGATCTCTTCTTATATCACAGCCGAGTGTTATTTTCAGACTTTATTCGAGTTTACATATTGCACCAAACTATCTCAAGATAGATTACGATTGCTTGGTTTTGTAGCGTTTCATGAAGAGCTTTCTTCACCTTTTATCTGATGAATGATACTACTATGGAATATCTATTTAAAATGCAATTTGAAGCTAGTAGATGTCATAATATATGAAATTATGTACTATATATGCAATTCGAATCTTATGAAAGTTTAATGAGAAGAATTTCACTTTGAGATTCTCATGATTTTGAAGCAGTATGAAAATGACATACTGTACTTTATGTCTTCAAATATTTTGGGCTTCCATGTATCAATTACAAATATTTTAGATATAAGGAATATTATAGCGTATCAAACAAATCCTCATACCGCACAAGTCCATCAACTAAATTTTTGTGCTATTGTAAATTTCAAGTGGAGAACTCTGGTTACCAGTTATATTTCAAAGCAACTGCACTTCATTCTTTTTTCTTATTTAATCATACGTACAAGTAATAGAAGTAATTGAAGCAAAATCAATTCGAAGCTACAACTTTTTTCTTGTTTGACCTTTCAAATTGCCTGTATACAATTTTTTTCCTGGTCACGAAATAACCTTGCTTTGATCTAAGGAGACAGAGTAGAGGAACAGAAAGAAGACTAATCATTTTTTTTTTGTCACAAAAAAGAAGACTAATTATATTAAAATAAAAGAAATTCAGTACAAATGAGAAATTTGGAGATATATGTAGAATATGTGTATCCTTATTTCTTACGCACACTTTTTTCTCTGTCTCTAAATTGTCAGAGTTTCTAGCACCGCCCTATTTTGTGCCATGCTGTTAAGTTTCCATTATTACAATTTCTTTTGGGGCAAAGCATACTTTCTGGCATTGATTTTATATATTTAGACTTTTAAAATTATACTATGGGTGGCAAAAGTTATGAATAGGAATAATATTTATTTTAAGATAGAAGAAACATTATAATTACATGTTATATTCCTTTATTTGTTCACCTAATTGATATGTGTAACGTATATTGTAAAAAGATGATATCATTTATTTTAAAATAAAGAAATCATGTAAGTGACGAGAAAAGTATTAAATCAGTTTTTTATTTTTATATTTTGTGACAATTTGATCCTTTAAAAATATATTATTACAAATTAATCTTTTAAAAATATTATTTTATACAAAATTAATCTCTTATTAATTTAAACAAAGAGATAGATTTTGTATAAATTTAAATTTGTAATAAGCTATTTTATACAAATTTAATTCATAAAGAATTAAATTATCACAAAATATAAAAATAGAATACAAGATAACTTTAGGACAATACATGTCTAAAAGAGTTTCTTTGAGCTGTTGTCCTGTTTATAATCTGTCACACTAATAATCCCATCAAATGTGAGTGTTCAAACATTCACGTATAATTCTTTAGAAAAAATTGTTTTGTAAAGAAATTATATATGATCTTCCACCTAAACTACAGAACAAAAAACAATTACTTTATTTCCAACCGTCCTGCCAATACTTCTTAGTTCTAATCTAACCAGTTATATTCCAAAGCAATTGCATCTTCATTGTTTTCATTTAAGTATACACATACAGGTAATTAAGAAAAGTAACTGATGAACAAAATCAACACACAAGTTATCTGAAGCTATAATCTTTTTCTTCTTTGACTCTTCAAATTGCCCGCATATATTTAAATGAGAATTTATTTTGAAGGCATATTGTATGTATTCTTTACACGACCAGTCTTATCTTGCACTTCACTACCATGACTCAATCACTTTACATATTTTCCTCTCTTAGTTAGAACCAGTAAGAATTTTTTAGCAAGTCCTTATAAAATTTTTTTCCTGGAGAAAAGAAACCAGAAGGCTACGTGCAAATTGACATTATATATTACAAACAATACTTGTGGAATTTGAATTCGTAAAGTGCTTTCGAAAAGAAAGTGAGAGATAACTTTTGAGGCAAGACAATGGAAGTTTATTATTACCGATAAGGCTGCAAAACAAAATATATTCGATGTAATGCAAGTGGGTTTAAAGTTAAAACTAACGTGTTCAAAATTAAAGTGCTAGTCAAAGTCTGGGGCAAAAAGGACAGGAAGATGATAAAAATCAACTAATATATGCTTATGAAACATTACACTGATACATCATTCACTGTGACCATGTCTAATTTAGTTGATTCATCTGGAATAAGAAAGGGTAAACACAGAGTAAAAGATTAGCTGTAATTAGTTTTTGGTTTGGTGGCTAGCTAGTCTCAAATTGTTCATAGTAAATTAGATATATATATATATATATACCTCTTAATTACTTTATCTCTCTCTCTCTCTAGAGAATGTTTACGTTCGGTCTAAGATCACCCACCAACTTAATAGATATTAGTTGCATCTTCTTTTGACTCTTCACAAACCTTCTTCATTCAAACTCATAATTGCTTCTGCTCCTTGCATGTTATATATCAGTCTCTCAATTGCTCTCTCGGGAAGAAGGAAATATATCTTCAACAATGGCGATTATGGGACCTTATTCCTTTGGTTTGAACTCCTTCTTGTATCTTCAGCTCAGTATTGCTGTTACTTTTGGCTTTCTTGTTGTGGCTAGAGTGTGTGCTGGTGAGCCTGCATTGACACTTGATTACTATGCTTCATCTTGCCCCACCGTGTTTGAAGTTGTGAGGAAGGAAATGGAGTGCGCAGTGCAATCTGATCCCCGCAATGCAGCCATGATGCTTCGCCTTCACTTCCATGACTGCTTTGTCCAGGTCTGATCGCACGTTACTGTGTATTTAAATGAAACAGAAAGTCATGTTTAATTTTAATTAGCTGTTAAATAAAAATTCAATTAACTACATACAGTTATATTTTTTATATATAAATTTGGACCATTAAATTTTTATCTAATAGTCTATCATAATTAAATATGATTTTATGTTCCCACTAAAATATGAGAATATCTAAATTATTATTATTATTAACATATTTGGCAATTGTCAAAATAAGTTTAAGTTTGCATTTCACTTTAGAAGTATTAAAATTGGTTTAAGATTTAGAATTTAAGTCATACAGTAAAGTAAACTATGAGCTAAATGAAAGTTAGATTAATTTAATTGTCAAATAAATCAAGAGATGTTTGTAGATTTATTATTGATTCATATTTTTTAGTTTATCAAAATTATAATCAAAGATATGGAAAATTCAAGCTCTCTAGTAATTATATGTGTCACAAAATTTGTACATAGTAATAAAATATTATTTATTACAAATCTTGAGATACATCCAAAAATAAAAATTGAGAGGCTTAGACTTTATATATTTATATAACTCAAATTCTCTACAACTTTGCCTTTTATAAAATAATCAAACTATATTAACCCATTTGATAAAAAATAGTCCATCGTAGGCTAATTCCTTTAGTAGTATTATTACACGTCTAAAACATGACAGTTATTGATATATACTGAAGTATTTGTGTTTTCCAGCCATGCACTGTTCTTTGACATTCCATCATCCTGAGAATTATTAAAAGCACATGGTACTGGTTAGGTACTAGGATATTATGTCATCCTATTTGTATTCTAGTACTAGGTACTAGATTACAGAAGATGACAAATGCATAGGCTTTCTTTGCAACTAACATATTATTATATAAAGCCAACATCAATTTTTTAAAAACAAGAGAGAGGCAAAGACACTGATAGTTATGAGAATCTGATGGATGGGATCAGGGATGCGATGGATCAGTGTTGCTTGATGATACAGTGACACTGAAGGGAGAGAAGAAAGCATCTACCAACGTCCACTCTTTAAAAGGCTTCAGACTCGTTGATAGAATCAAGAACATGCTTGAATCTGAATGCCCTGGAGTTGTCTCTTGTGCTGATCTTCTCACTATTGCAGCTAGAGATGCTGTCATTCTGGTAAAATGAAACTGCTTCATTTTCTCTTCTTTTTTTCTTTTTAATGTTTTTTGTAATAAAGATTAATTAAGAGATGATCGGGATAGTGACATTTAAGGGGACTTTGTCATTTTTTTTTCTCTTATTTAAAAAAGTAGTCGTCTTCAAAAGATAGGGTACCTAGTATTGGATCCTAACAAGGTATCCTATTTTCACTTGTTGGAGAGATTAATATTTAAGAGGTTAAGTGTCATTTAGTAAAGATTCTCTAAATTTTTTTCCCATAAAATTCAGAGAAAGAAGAGAGAAAAGAATGAATAGATGAAAAGTGACTAATTAAATCTCATAAACACTTATTATTGTTCTCCTCTTACGTATTTTTATGAAATTTAGGATTAAAGAAAAAAATAAAAGACTCATTTACATAAGATGATATTATTGAGAAGGTATTTTTAGTTTTATAAACTTTGATCAAATACTAATTATGCTGTTGTTAGGAAAAATATATATATTTAATTGTGATGAGAATTTGAAAGGTATCAGAATTCTATATAATTTGGTGTAGGTTGGTGGACCATACTGGGATGTCCCAGTGGGAAGGAAGGACTCTGTAACAGCAAACTTGGGACTCGCCAACACCAACCTTCCAACTCCAGATGACTCTCTTCTCTCTCTCATTTCCAAGTTTCTCTATAAGGGCCTCTCTGTCACAGATCTGGTAGCCCTTTCAGGTATGTTCTACCCTACAAATGGACTAGTAGCAATAAAAAAATCTTTCTTCCTTTCACTATTGTAATTATCAATTTCAATAATTTAAATATTATTTTCTTAAAAATTATCTATTATCATTAGTATTCATCTGAAATTTCAAACTCAACCCAAAATATAATACATGACCTTTAACTCTAAACCCAATCAATTTTAGTTGGTATAAGTTGAGGAAATAAAAAATATTAAAAATGAAACACATGATAAACAGTAGAGCCACTGGGTCAAATAAGCTAGAAATCCATATACAACTTAACAAGCAAAGTTTATTGAAATTTCATTTTTTTTTTTTTAGGATGAAATTATTGCATAATGAGCACAATATAATCCTAATTTTAGTTAACCATTTGCTTTATGTATATAATCCTCAATTTAGCTCAAACGAAAGGAGCAAAACATCCAACAAATATCTCTATGATTATGATACATCACTCCATTCCTTGTATTATATTGATTGTTTAATTTTAATGATAAGACTTGAAGAGTGGTCGAGCCTTAGGCTTATCTTTTATCGTAATAGGCCCAACAATTTTTTTCATAAAATAAAACTTAAAATTCACCGATGATCAAGTCTAATTCATTGTTTATAAATCTTTACCAAATTCTCCCTACCTCATTTTCTTACTACAAAACTTGTAGGAGCTCACACAATCGGCATGGCGCGATGTCAGAATTTCCGAGCAAGGATTTACGGAGACTTCGAATTAACGTCAGAGAAAAACCCTGTCTCAGAGAGTCAGCTTAGCAACCTAAGATCAATTTGTCCTCCTATGAAAGGAGGAGACAACAACGTATCAGCAATGGACTATGTCACCCCTAACCTCTTTGACAATTCCTTCTACCACTTGCTTCTAAAGGGAGAGGGATTGCTTAACTCAGACCAAGAATTGTACACAAGTGTGTTTGGAATTCAAACAAGAGAGCTTGTCAAGAAGTATGCAGCAGAGCCTCTTGCATTCTTCCAGCAATTCTCAGATTCAATGGTGAAATTGGGGAATATCACAAACCCAGAAAGCTTTGTGAATGGAGAAGTTAGGAAGAATTGCAGATTTGTTAACACTTGAAGATGAAGTTTCATTAGTTGGTTGTGCTTTTCTTGTTTGATACTCACAAAGATGAAAGAAAAAACCCCATGCCTTGTGTTTTGTTGCAGGAAAAGTGCAAAGTTATGTTATTTCCAAATTGTAAGACAGATGAAATTAGAATAATTTTCTTTTTCTTTTACTTTTCATTAAGAAAATTGTGTGAAATTGATAACCAATTTATATTGAATAAATTGATTTTCAAAGCATCCTAGTTAGATATGTACTATTTTTCTTGTTATTTATATAGCATACTAAATGGTGACGTAAATATAATTATTATATGACATATTAAATAAAAAATATATAACAATAATATGTTAAATTGAATATATTAATTGTATATCAATATAAATTTTGTTATATTCACATTATATCCTCAATATTTTTAAACTTTATTGATGAACTTAAAATTTTTTTTGTAAAACTTTTAATTTGTCTCATCTACTTTTTATTTTCTAGTAATTTTCACAAAAATATTAGTTTGTAAATATGTTAACTCATCATTGTACTTTTTTTTTTTTTAATAACTCCTTGAATATCTAATTATGCACTTATTTTCAATTTACAAATTAGTTTTTAGGGGATTATTGAGAAATAAGAAATTAGAGGGGCTAATTGAAAAATTCAAAACAAACTTTGGGTTCATTAACAAAATTTATAAATTATTGGGGTTAAAAATATAAATATAATAAATTATTATAAGTTGGTACACAATCACATTATTTTAACATATTATTATTAAATGTACTCTTCTTAATATATGCAATCACTTTTATAATTATTCTAAAAAATTTACATAATTATATAATTTTATTGACTCAACATCTTTATGAAGTTCAAATCTACTTAAGAACAACTTTTATCTTCTCCTTAATTCTCTTTCACATTTTCCCAAGGCCACTACCAAAAAGGTCTATTTCCAATTGACCTTCATGGTATATAAAAGATCAAGAACTAAACCCTTTTTCTGCCCCAACCACTCTCAACCAGACAATGGGAAAAAGCCATAGCATAAGTTTATCTTTTTGTTTGGTGAGACTATGTTTGGCTTGCTTAGGTTCTGGTTCATTCTGTATGCATAAAAAGAAGCAACCTTTGAGATGGAAGAGAATATGCTATGAATGTATAAACATATCATCAAACCATTTATGGAAATAAAATGAATACTAAATTAATAAGCATAATTTTTTATGCTTTGTTTTATTAAAAATACTTTCTTTATAATTTTTTCTCCTTTAGTTTATAAGAATGATTTTCTAGGTACATTATAAATAATAATTTGAATGTTACATCCATATATATATATATATATATATATTATCTCTTAACTCTTTCTTTCTTTAAAATTAACATAAAATAAGAGAATCTGATATGTTTTGAATGTAAAGATAACAATTATCATGTCTTATAAGAACTAGACAAATGAGTCCTATATAAGATAAAGGGGTTAAAGGGAAAGCAATTTGGGCCATATGGGGTTGGGCCGACCATGGATTGTGGAATACAAGGAAATTTAAATAGGTTGAAATCTTCGACCTAATTTACTAAGTTTAAGGGCTAACATATATTTAGGCCAGACAAATTTAAAAAAAAAAAGAGAAAAATTCAAAAATAAAAACTAGAGATCAAAAAGAAAATGCACGAAATTCAAAACAAACCCTCCCTCACTTACACGGTTTGTAATTGTAGTGATTGACGTGCAATAAAGGTTTTCAAGTTTAATTGTAGATAGAGTTTTTGACCGTTGGAAGGAGACAATAGCATGTGAATTTTCATGGAGTATTTGAAGAATTAGAAGATAAGAGGCACATGGGAAGCAAGTAGTAGCAGGACTGAAACGTTAACCACATTTGTTCCATTGGGTTTCCATTTATCTTTTTCTTGTCTTTACTGAATCCTATCAAATCACTGCAACTCATTTTCTACGCATCATAAATGCAAGTTGTACTAATTTGACAGGACTAGAAAAATCAACAAACTTAATCATCTTACCTTTATTTTAATGTATTGCCTTTAATAATTAACGAGTTTCCGGGTTTCACTAATTTTAGAAAAACATTAATTTATTTTACTATCTAAATCAATAGTATTTAAATTTAGTGATATATTGTGATATCAAAAATTATAATAAATGAAAAAAATTCATAAAATTAGTTATGTAAAATTGATGACAAAAAAATAATAATAATAAATTTATTAAGAAAGTACTATCACAAATTATTTAATTATATATATTTTTAATTTTAATTTTGAATCATATTAAATTATATTTATAATATTTTATTAAAAAATTTAAGATACAGTTGAGTAATTAATTTATTATTTTTTAATTAGCTTCAAAGAAATGTCTTATTTTATTATTATTTTTTTCACTCCAAAAAATTTTTAATATTCTAAAAAGTTCTCAATTTTTTAAAAATTTATTATTTAAAATATAATTAATTAATTTATTCAATAATAAATTTATTTTTTGGTTGACAAAAAAGAATTTACATAAATTAATTATTTTATTATTTTGTTCATCAACTATAAAAAGTTTTAACACTTCAAATAATTTTTAATAGGTGTATGAAAAAAATAAAAAATTATTGCATAAAAAATTAAAAATTTGATTAATAAAACTTTAACATTAGTGAAATAAAACTTTTATGTCTTATTTTATTTATATATAATAGATAATATACATTAAAAATTGAGAGAGTTTTTTTGTACTTATATATAATAAAAAAAATAGATATTGAAAATTGAACCCAAAATTTGTGGTTAATAACTTAATTTTGACACGTACAATTTTCACATATTAGATTAAAACTTTTAAAATGAGTAAATCTTATAATTATTTAAATGATTTTTTAATTTGTGAGCAACGCATATTTTAATTATTTGAATAAAAGATTTATTAAAACAGTTAAACTTCAATAAGTTGAATATAATTAACAGGTGTATGCTCTTAATTGTTTTGTACCTATCATGGGTAAAATGTCATAATGTAGGCGAATTGACATTTGAATATATATTTTACGTGTATTTTTTTTATTAACGAATTAAATTTGATTCAGGAAGCTACTAATTGGATTATATATTTTCCAGTTCTAGAATAGGTGCCGCATACAGGATAAAATTAATTTATATATGACTTAGGATTATGACCATTGCTTGTTCAGAAAGAGTGGAATATCAAGGAAATTTCCTGTAAATTGCTTACAAGTTTGAATGAATATTTTTATCATCTATAGAAATAATAAGAGAGAGAATAAAGAGCTTATATGTATAATCAGGCAGAGAGGTAAAACCACAAAAAAATTGGAGAGGCCAACACTAAAGTTATAATAATATATATATATATCTACTAAAAAAAAACATATAGTAAAAGAATGGAAGAAGGAAAAAATACAAACAAAGAAATTAAGAAATCGTATCTAATTTCATTAAATTTGAGATCATAATGAATTTATATATATATATATATATATATCATAAAAAATTAGGATTTATAATCTAGAAGCCACTATAACGAAAGACTGGTCAATTCTTTACTGTGGCTTGAGTTATGAGCTTTATATATGATAGCATTGTATTTTCTTTTGCTTTTTATTTGACGCCTTGTTTGATTGAATTCTTAAATATAGTTGTAAAAATCACAAGTTGGTCATAACCAACAAGTACGTGTGCGGATATATATATATATATATATATATATATATATATATATATATAAAATTAATTAATTAATTTAAGTGTTATTTTTTTGTGTGTATTCACAATTTTAAACGTACTAATATACTTAATTATAATGTAGTGATATAATTACAATAATGTTAACAAAAAAATAATATTATTATAATTATATTCATACATTAAAACTGAATGTACTGAAAATTTTAAGTACATTAAAGATTTTACTTATAATTTATTATATATAAAATCTTACCAACTTACATGATAAAAAAAATCTTAACAAAAAGTTTTAATTTGTGGATGGATAAGTTATGGAACTCTTAATATATAAAATTAATATATATATATATATATATATTATTTTAGTTCTTTAATTTTAATTTAATTATTTTTTTTAATTTAATCTTATTTTAATTATTCATAAATTGAAAGTCTCAAAATTATTTTATACTTTTTAAGATCTGTCTTAAAATTATTTTTTATATTTCAATTTAATTTTATAAGGAACGCACGCGGTCAAATATTGAAAGGTAAATAACTATATTTTAAAACTTTTAATTTATTGAAATTAAAATAGAATAAAATTTAAAAATAAAGGATCGTTTTAAATCTTTCATTTAAAAAGAGAACCAACTTCAAACTAGGTTATAAAATAAATAATCAAAATAGTATTTTTCTTGCATAAAATCAAAATCATTAAAAAGAAAGAGATCATCCAAATTCAAAAGAAAGAATAGTTGTTATTATCAAAGACATATCTATGATTTGATTTTAAGAAAGCAAAAATTTTTGAATCATATATTTGAATCAACAGGACAAATTCTTACAATTTAAGATGGCAAACTCTTATAAATTTAAAAACTAAATAAAGTTACATATAAAAATTAAAATTTTAAAATTCAAAAAAAAAATCATAGATTCATTCATAGTTACCATGTCAACCACACCTCTATCATTGTCTTCATAGAATTGCAAAAATTAATTAATTAAATAAGATTAAATTGGGAAGACAGTTACTTCATGACTCATTCAATTCTATCCTTCTTAGTCAATTCCCCTTTTCTACTCCCAAATTCAAAGCTCAACTTTTATGGCACATTAATATCTTACTTTATCTTGACTTTGTGACTGAATTTCCAATTAAATGCTCCCATTGTTCAATACAATACAAAAGAAAATAGTGCCTCGTAGGTTAAGCCACTAATTTTCTTTTATTTTAAATTATTCTTTTTGAATAACGTAATGAGTATTGACCTAGTCCAACTATGCCCAAAAGTTCCCCTAGCGGCTAGGCCAATCAATTTGAAAGTAAATCTTGAAATTTCGACAATAAGAATACCCCATCTGATATTTCATCATTGGAACACCATAATATGACCAATAACAAATTATTTGATACTAAATTATTGGTATAATTTTTATTATCACCCAGATTTATGAAATTATCATACATGGTTTCGAAAGAGAATTCAATGAAGTGATTATGATTTCGCAAATATTGTTTATGTAATTATTCTGCAAAGCAGCCTCAATACATAATGATTCTAATGAGTGCGATCCCACTTTTTAATGCTCCAGAGAAGCCTACTTTGAACCCTAAGGACGTGTTTGGTGTTTGGTAGGATGGAAAGAATGATTAGGGAGAGCATATGGGAGAAAGAAAACTGCAATTTTAGGTTTGGTACAATGGAAAAGCTCTCCCTCCCTCACCTTTCCCCTTTCCACAGTGCCACTTTCCTTGTTGTAGCTTCCATGTGGTTCTTCAATTTGTGCCATGGGTGGCTTTCATGTGGTTCATCAAAGAAGTAGCAGTTAATTATTTTTTTAGTAAAAATAATTTTTTCCCACTTAAAAAATGAGGAATAAATATTTTATTTGAAATAATATAAATATTTTAATATTTTATTTATTAATATTTATTATAAATAATTTAATATTTTTATTAAGACAACCATTAAAATAATTTTTAAAATATTAATTTAATATCTTGGTATTAAAATATTTCGATCTTCTTACTCTATTATCATTTTCATTCCATAATTATTTTGATCATAGTAAACAAATTTTGTAATTTTTTTTTTTATTCTCAACATACTAATTTGATTTTGGTATCAAAACTTTTCTTTCTATTTAAGTTCATTTCCACCAAAATTCAATAATGAGTACTAATGGGCACCTAAGACCCCATTATAGTCATTGTAGAGAGTTTTGGACTTAGCGTAGAGGAAGCAAAGGACGAAGTAGAAAGAAAGAGGAAAGCCAAAAAAAAAAAAGGATTGAATGTTAGATTAGGTTCTACAAAGTCACGAGCTTGTAGATATGAAGGTAAATGTTTAATTGATGAAATTAGGAGTTTAAGGGTTATTTTAACCTTTTCAAGGACAAAAAAATGATTTACACATGAAACTATAAAAGATTCTATGTAATTTTGTAATATCCATAAAATACATATATAATAGAAGTTATTTTAGACAAAATAAATATATAGTAATAATTTTTAAAAAAATTTAAGAGTTGAAGAAAGGAAAAAAAAAATACACTTGAGATAAGGATAAAATTTACATAATAATAAAATATTCAAAAAGGAAATTCAAGAAGCAGATGAGATTATATCTAAAATAGAAGCCAACATGAGTACCTAAGCCTTATCTTATATATTTTCTAACACCTATGATTGAATCGTAGAGAGTTTAAAGTAAGTATTTCAAAAATTTGTTCTAATATTGCTAAGTGATCCCTGAAAAATTACCAAAATGCCTTAATTAAATTATTTTGCCATCAGACTTATCTTATTTCCTTGTCATTCTTCTTCTTCGTGTTTCTTCATTGTGTCGGTCTCCCTTCAAAGTTTTGAACCACTTTCTAACGTCATTCAAGGTTGCCAAAGGATATTCGACGTCATAGCACTCTCACCGACCTAAAAACACCCCATTTCGGTCAAGATTTGGCCGAAAAACTTAGCTTATCTAATGAGTCAAAATTGGTGCGATTTCTAGCTCAAAATTTATTAATTTAGGTGCATCTTACTTTGATTGAGCTTAAGAATTTGGTTTCATAATGATTTTTGATCATATCTCTTCTATTTTCATGGATTAATTTTGCTCATTAGCTTAGAATTAAAAAACCCCCAATTTTTGGTACTATTCATGTGAAAAAAAAAGAAAAAAGAAATTGAGTTCAATATGGGATAATTGCTTCAAACAGAGTTGAAACTTCACCTTCTAGATAATTTTTGCACCTCGCTCCCTTAGTATCATTGATCAATTATAAGTTTTAACTTTAGAATTAAAAAACCCCAAAATTTATGTATATGTGCAAACTTGCAGGGAAATGAAATTCAAATTTTTTGGGTTTTTCTAATATAATTAAGCATCTATGAAGTGATTTAAAACTATTGAAAGTTTTATTTTGAATTATAAGTTGAATTGTTAATTTTTATTTTTTTATTTCCTAGATTTTTTCATATAGAAAAAAGTAGGAAATTTGAATAGGAGACTTGATTAAATAGCCTTAAATGATAATGTAAGTTGATTGAAGGATTAATAATATCTAAGGTGATATTGGTGTTAATTGTGGGTTATTTGAATTTTCATAAGTGCATAATGAGGTATATTAAATAAAATTGAAGGCTTTAAGCATTTTTTGAGTATTATCAATGAATTTAGGCCAAAAATTAAATTTCTCATGATATTGAGAGGTAAGGGGGGCAAATGAAAGTAAAGAAATTATAGGGAGTCTATTTGAAGATCTAAGAATTTTTTTAAAATATTGGAATGTATCTTATGGGTTAAAAGTGAATGAATGGCTAAATAAAATAGGTAGGTAGAAGAATTAAATAATTAAAATTATTTATGGATATTAAAAGTTAAGAGCATTTTATTTAATGTTATCGATGGTTAGGACAATTATCAACAAAGAGATTGTAAATAAGGTTAGGAAGGGGTTGACATAATTATCTTTTAAATGAGTAAATATTACTAATTATACCTATTTGCTACATTTTAAGTCTTATCTGTGATTTAAAAAATAGTCCACCAAAATATATTTATCAGCTTATTTCATTTAATCAATTACTTTGTACACTAACAAATGTTGTGATCTGCCGGTTAATTTGTATAAAATTCTAGATTGAAGATACATTTAAATTTAACCTTTTGAAGGACAAAAAAAAGTGATTTACACATTATACTAAACTTACAGAGGTTTTTGTGTAATTTGACTTATAAATAAATATATACATTCATAGTTATATACATTCTAGTATAATTGCATTTTTGAATCCATTATAAGATTTGTCTTGTCTTTTTAATACCATAGCTCAATATAATTGGTGTCATTTTTTGTAAGGCTTGTCACATACAGTGGTTCCGTGACTAAAGAAATATACTTGTGTCAAACAATCACAATATGTTGTTATTGTATTGCTTGTTTAATTACGTTACCTTTTATGGTATCTGCATGCTTGACACTTGTGTTAGCATAAAAAAAAAATCATGTCATTTCATTATAACATATAATAATGAGATTTCTTTTATCTTAAAATGACAAGCCGTAGAGCTTTTACAAAGAATGTACTCTATCTTGTCACTTAAATTTAACGAAATTCTATATAATTTGACTTATAATAAATATATAAATTCATTTGGTTATCTATATTGTAACATAATTGCAACTTTGCATCTATTATAAGACTTGTGTTGTCTTTTTGATACCATGTAAGACAGCTACCTTTAACCTCAATATATTTGGTCTCATTTTTTGTAATGCTCGTTACATATGTCGCATATGTTATCAAATAATATTATTGTGTCAAACTATCGTAACATGTAATTATTGTTGCTTGTTTAATAGGGCTATTATGTATAATATCTGTGCGATTGACACTTGTATTATTAGATAAATAAACTTGTGTCATTTTATTATAAAATGATGATAAATGATGCAATTTTTTAGCTGACAATGTAGTTTACAGATGTTAACTATATAATTAAAGAAAAAAACTTGTGTCATACTATTGTTGCATGCAATTTTAAACTTTGATTTGATGTCAAATATGTGTCTTTCTTTTTAAAAAAATCGGACGAAATATATTTACCAGCTTATTTTATCTAATCAATTACTTTGTACATTAATGAATGTTGTAATTCTCTAATTAATTAGAAAAATAGTATATGTTATGTACATTTATTGCATAATAATAGGAGTGCCACCGTCGTAATATAGAATTAGTTTTTTTCTCTTTGGCCAAAGTAATATAGATTTAGTTTATTGCTTTATTAATAGTGCTACTTTTTTGTAGTATTTGTACACTTGACACTCGTGTTGTTATAAAATCCAACTCAGTGTCATTTTATTATAAAATGCAAAGTGCAAACCATAAGTTTTTTTAATATCTCAAAATAATAAATGATGCAATTTTTTTATCATTCAATACAGTTTGCACATGACACCTGGATAATTGAAGAAAGAAACTTGTGTCATGCTATAAGAAACTCGTTTTCATTATTGTTATATGCAATTTTAACCTTTGATTTAACATCGAATATGTGTCATTTGCTTTTAAGAAATAGTCCCCTGAAATATATTTATCTAATGAATTACTATGTACGTTAAAATTCTCCTGTTAATTAGAAAAAAACTATTCATTAAGTATATCTATTGCATAATAATAGGAATGCCACTATTTCATTGCCAATATTGTTAAAAAGACTAGATAATTTGTATAAAATTCTTGATTGAAGATACATTTAAAATTTGTCCGACAAATTTCTTCCAAAAGTATACATTTCCGAAAAAAATCTCAATTCAAACATTAAAAAAAAACTATAATTACTTGTATATAATAGCATATGAAACTTGCTTGGTTATATATATATATGACGATGGAAACTTACTTGATATTTTCCACCTCGATCAACCGCCGTTACGTTATATATTTTAACTTGCCGAAGAGCCAGTGACACAGAAACTTCGCCAGAAAGTTGAAGTGAAGAAGACAAAGAAAATTATAAAAATATAATATATATATATATATATATATATATATATATATATATTATATATTTTCAGTGCTTTAACTCTTTCAATTCTGAAGAGTTCTTTCTCTCCTTATATTGTTCTATGGAGCCTTTGCAGATTCTCTGGAATTCCCGCTTCGCAAAGCAAATCCCAGAAAATTACATACCATTTTATTTTCGCTGAAAGGGGAGCGGAGAGAAAATAATAATAATATCTAAACCGACCTTCAAAAATGGCGAGGCTTCTGGGCTGTTATTGCTGAACTCACTGTGACTCATTTGGGAAGCCTCGGTGAGTGTTGTGATCATCACAAACGTGCAAACGTGCACATTGGATCAATTTTGATTCGCATTCGCTTATCGGTATAATATTTTCGGTTAATGCTTGAATTTTTTCCTCTTTAAATGATTAATGATTTTTGTAGCGTCGTTTGCTCTGGGGCACCATTGCTTTGGATCCAGACTGGCCGCAAGAACATGGTTCTTAAAGGCTTTTGTCGGTTTTCTTTGTTTGGGAACGGTTTTCGGTGATTTTCATTCCTGGGGTGTGTTTCTTTGATGTTTACTTGATCTCGGTGATCCTTGCCTTGCTCTTAAAGTAGTTGGTCCATCTCTTTTTTTTATTTTTTATTTTTTTTATTTTTTATGAAAATGCTGTATGTTTCGCTTTAGGTTGTATAAAGAAGATGATGTCTTCCGGGATGTTTGAATTATGATAATCAGATAATGATGGCCATAAAGCTATCTGCTGAGTTTGGAGAAAATTTCTGCATCATGTTTGTCAAAGTCTACTGTTTCTATGCCAACTTCTCAATGTGATGTTTAGATTTTATTTTTAAAAAAAATTCTCGAGTTTGGGTCTATGTGATCTTCTGTGACACACTGCTCATGATTTGTACATGGTAGTTGTACTACTGGGATAACATGATTATTAGCTGAATATGAGCATGAACCTGCATGGCTTTCAGTTGTTGTATATTGGGGGAATTTGTCCTTAAGGCTTTCTTGCAATGCTTCTAATTCCTGGTTTTACCTATACATTTCCTCAAATATTAAAATTCTGTCTGGAGAATAATCAGTTTATTGTTCAGGCATCACGAACCAAAACTGTCACTTACTTGGACAACTTCTGTTTCTGTACTAAGATGGGTTAAATGACAACCTTACATAGCTGTCGTCTTAGATGTTACTTATTCTTCAGGTTTAAGGACATGAATGTATCTTTAGTATAAAGAAGGAGAATGCAGCCTCTGGCATCGCCTTGGTCTGTTTCATATAATCCTTAAACAAATTATCACTTTTTAGTTGTCATCTACATTGGTTGCACTTCATGCTGTATGCAGCATAAAAAATAATGTCTAATATTTCAGGATGCTCTGTCCACTCTTTCTGCAGGACATTTTTTTATTCTGTTGAATTTTGCTAAGCATATAGTCATCTTAACAGAAAGAATCGCAAATCTTCTCCCCTGTTTCCCCTTAATCACCTTTGCAGTCAAATCCGGGTTATAACAATGATAATTTGTTGACTTTTTTGTTCTTATTTTTTCAATGATTCTATATTTTGTTATACTTATATGCAATTGTTATGAAAGCTTTTTAAGGCCATGGAAGGGGTGGGGGAGGGGTGAAGTGAATGTGTGAACAATTAGTGCGAAGTGTCAATCTTTCAGTGTGCAAAGAATATGTTGAGAGTTTCTTTGGGGTTATTAAGGAGCCATGCTACAGACTCCTATCTTGTTTGTTCATATGGAAAAGACGGCTATATTTGCTTTTGCCTAGATTTGTACTATATTTCAGACAATGTTGTATTCTTTTATTACTTGTTCATTTAATTATTATAACATGGATTTATTATTGGTTTAAAGGAAGTTGGACTTATTCAATGGCTCAAGATACTTCTAGCATGGATTCAAATAATAAGCGTCATGGTCTCTTGAAAGATCAGGTTCGCTTGGTTAAAAGGAAAGACTCTGATCGCTATGAGATTGCTCCAATCCATGATCTTCTGTCATTTGACAAGGGTTTCTTTATAGTTATCCGTGCTTGTCAAATGTTAGCCCAAAAGAATGATGGAATAATATTGGTAGGGTTGGCTGGTCCTTCAGGGGCTGGGAAGACTATATTTACAGAGAAAATACTCAACTTCATGCCTGGCATTGCAGTCATTTCAATGGACAATTACAATGATTCCAGTCGAATTGTTGATGGAAACTTTGATGGTAAGTTGTCATTTCATCTTTTCTTATTTGATGTGGTTAGCATTCTGCCTAATGTCTTTACTCTTTGGTCACTATCAGGAAGCTGTATATGAGAATTCAACAAATTGTTGTTCTGTTAGAGCCACAAGGGCATGATTTCTTTTTTCTTTTCAACAATCATAAATTGATTTTCTTGGATACAAGTAAAAGTATATGCTTATATTAAATACTGACTAGCTGTAAAGGTTTATATTTGTAACTTTGCAATGTAATTCATGTCATATATGTTAAATCCTGTCATTTCCTGGGGTCCATCGTTCCTTCTTTTTTTTGTTTTAACCTCTTTCTCTCTTTAACTCAACATCCATAGGTGCTGGCTTTATAAGCTCCATGCCCTTGTGTTTGCTTTTTGGTTATCAAATTTGTGTATGAGGCGGGCCTCGAAGTCCTTTCTTCTTTCCCAGAGTCAATTTCCATAAAATTAACATCTTTTTATTTTAAGTGATTTTGTGTAACAGGAATTCCCTTTATGTCTTGTTTTGGTTTGATGGCAGAGTCACATTCCTGACATTCTTAAAATGTGTATTCAGTTATGCAGGAGATACTCCAAAGAGGAGGGGGATTAGAGTATAAAAAAATATTGATTAGTGAACTTGAACACTCTTTGATGTGTGATATTTGAACGCAGTACTGTAAGCACCAATCCATGGAACAAATCCAACATAAATAGAATGTTACAACTTTTTTATGTGGAGTTAAGCTGGTTTGCTAATTCTTAAAGCTGGACTTGTCATCTCTTAGCTGGTTTTTAAAAACATATTAAAGGTTTGCTTTTATAGAGTGACTTTTTAGATTCAGTTTTGCTTCATCAAATATGCACTTGATAGCTGATATTTTTCTCATCGTGTGTTCTTTTCCTCTTCCTATGGTGCTTCATGATTACCTGAAAGACAAGCAAGAAACCTATTTATGCCTCTCATCTTTTCAGGTTACTATCCTATATATTTTGCCCAAAACTTAATTGCAATGCTGGAATTAGTATTTTTGTGGTCAGCCATCTGGTCTAATTTAGTTAGAAATGTGGTGCTTTAGCCTGGAGTGGATCACACTTAGATAGTCCAATTTAAAATGATCACTAGGTTAGTAGGATGTTAAGAATGTATATGTTCTTGCAAAAGCTGTAATGATGAATCCTGCATTAGCTCCCATTTAGTTTCATTGAAGTCTTGTTGAGCTGCCACAATGCAGTTCAGCTGTTCCACCTTGCAGTCCATTTCTGTAGCTAAAAATAATTTCTCAACCTTCTTTCATCCTTCTACTTAATGAGTTAGCATGTATTCTACAATCTACATTATGAGGTGACTGTGTTCTTGAAGGTTATTTGGGTTTCAATTTCATGGAAAGCCCAATCTACTACCTATTATTGCATATCTGGTGCAAAGTTTTACCTGTAACCTTTTTTGGGTATCACATTCATGCTTTGGTTATTATGACATGTAAAAAGTAGCTGACAGTTTGAAGTTAAGACAATAATCTCATTGTATTCCTGTCACTTCTATTATCTCTTTGAGCAGATCCACGCTTGACAGACTATGACACATTGCTCCAAAATGTTCATGATTTAAAGACAGGAAAATCAGTTGAGGTTCCAGTCTATGATTTCAAGTCCAGTTCACGCACGGGATACAGGTTAAATTCCCAGCCATCTTTGTATTCGCAGTCTGCAGACTTTGGCATATATATTGATGCATTTGTCTTTTGAGTTACTTAAAAAAAATTTAAGAAATAAATATCATCCATCAATTGGAGGAAAAATTAGAAAGGTAAAGAAGATCAGAGAAATTCTACTTTTTGGTGATAATTTTCTGTCTGCAGATAGATATGTAGCACTATATCATGTTGTTTTTGGGTTGGCTTTTTTTGCAAATGGAAAAGTGTTTTTATTTTTTTTGGGTTTTTAGGGGGGGGGCGTCTATAATTTTTAGGAAGTTAAAAATTTCAGCTTTTAGGAAAGCAGAAGTTAGTTTTTGCTTTCTTTTAGGTCTAAAAAGCACTTTTTTGTTGTATTGTACTCTTTGCAAATAAAAGCTTCACCAAACAAGCCATTATTAGGCCTTTAATCTCAGATTTACATTCTCATCTCCATCAGTGATGTAAACCTTAAATTTATATCTAAGTTCAGTCAAATTGGTTCATTTAATTTGGGATCTCCATTACTCCTACTTGGTCTGTATGCCTTCAATTTCACATCAAAATGTACCCCAATAACAGAACGGTTGAAGTCCCCAGCTCTCGCGTTGTGATTATAGAGGGCATCTATGCTTTGAGTGAGAAGCTACGACCCCTACTGGACCTTCGAGTATCTGTCACAGGTGGAGTTCACTTGGACCTTGTCAAACGAGTTATTCGTGACATACAACGTGCTGGTCAAGAACCTGAAGAAATTATTCATCAAATATCTGAGACGGTTTATATTTTTATGTCATTCAAATTTTAAGCAGATTTAGAAAGCTTTTTAGCTTCCAGAAATTCTCAAATTCAATCTTTTGCAGGTATATCCAATGTACAAGGCTTTTATTGAGCCAGATCTCCAGACAGCACATATCAAAATTGTCAACAAGTTTAATCCATTTACTGGCTTTCAGAGTCCTACTTACATATTAAAGGTTTGTGCCCAGAACAATTTATTATGTCTGATACTGTATTACAGACTAGTGATCCATTGTATAATTTATTCTAGTCAGCAAGGAATGTAACAGTTGAGGAAATTAAAGCTGTTCTCGCTGAAGATTATAAGGAAACAACAGAGCAGACTTATGACATATATCTTCTACCTCCTGGTGAAGATCCGGAAACTTGCCAATCATATTTACGGATGCGGAATAAGGATGGGAAATACAGTCTTATGTTTGAGGTATGCCTTGTCCGATCTGGGTTCCTTGTTATTTCTGCCAACAGAAATGGAATCGTAAATGCAATTCTGAGTTGAAATTCAAATTTTTAAATTCTGTGGTTTAAACAAGTCATTAGGTCTGGAACTTCTATGATATTTTCTTTGACAGAAAGAATGATGGATAAGTTCAAGAAATGTGTTATCTCTCACAGAAGTTATTACAGCATAGATGTGTAAATTATCAGTTGGACTTGGTTAGTTTAACTGTGCATTTAACAGTATTCCATGACAGGCCGATTTGTTGAAGTTAATGACAGGATAAATGTGCTTGTGCATGAAATAGGTGCTGAAAAGCTACGAAGAAAAGCAAATATATGATAGGCTTCTTTGAATGAGCACTAGTCCTTAATGTTTGTGTGTGTTTTTACCAGATTGGGGGCTTCATTCTCTTGCATATGAAACTAATATTTATTTATTTTTCTTTGTTCACTTTTCTCTGTCTTTGGAGGGAATGATTTTGGTGAAATTTAGGTGCAATGTCTCTCCATTTTCCTTCCTTCCCTTTGTTTATTTCCAATACTCCCAAAATCATGCTCTTTAACTTCACCCCGTTCCTAACAGTTTAAAATTTTTTGCATTACACGCCAATCAGGTGCACCAGATTACTGCTTATTCTTTTTTATTTTTTCTCCTCTAGCAAACTTTTTCTACATCTAGGTTTAATTACAAATGCTGGTTTTGTTGTTTACATTCTAAAATTCACACTTCTTTAATGTTGAAGTTGCTGTTATCTCGGTTGTCTGAACTTAGGAGGGTGTTATAGAATTATTTTTGAGACTTTTCATGGTGAATTAGATTTCCCCTTATTCAAAAGGCTCAAAGTTTCTTGCTTGACAACTTTTTTCTTTTCATTTTTTGACTATGATAAAATATATTTCAGACATAGCCTTGGCATGCTGTTATGATTTCTGATATCTTGTGCAATTAATTTTTGTGTGGTTCTTCATACATCCTACATATGTACAAACTGCTTGAATCATGGGAAATGAACTTTATACATGTTGTAGACTAATTGATGGGTCATGCTTAAAATCTTTCAGGAATGGGTAACTGATAATCCTTATGTCATATCACCAAGAATTACATTTGAGGTCAGTGTGCGCCTTCTTGGCGGACTAATGGCCTTGGGGTACACGATTGCTGCCATCCTTAAAAGAAACAGCCATGTATTATCTGATGATAGGATTTGTGTGAAACTTGATTGGCTTGAGCAACTTAACCGACATTATGTTCAGGTACTGCTAAGAGAAGTCTAAAACTTACATAATATCAATGTTCAATGCTTTGGTGGGATTCCACACGTTAACTTCGGTTTTTTATGAGTATATGTCTAGACATATATTCACCATCCTATCTAAGATTTGATTAAATCACTGCACTGGCATGATGAATAGTTTTGTGTGAAATTATGAGTTACTACTTCTTTTTTTTTTTTTTGCATTCTTGCACACATGCTAGTGGGATACTTATTGGTTATTTGTTGTATGATACATATTTCAAAAACAAAATTCTTGACAGCTAAAGTGTCAAAAAGAGTAAGCCATTTGACTTCAAAGTCATGACCTAAAGCTCAAGAAATGTAAAATTTATGGAAGTTCAAATTTTGAGTAATTTATTTATTTCCTTTTTCTTTCCCAGACAAATCACAGATGCTAGGGCAGGGTTTTTATTTTTTCTCTGTTTTCTTTTAAATGGATTTATATGAGAAAAACAGTCTGTCATGTTAAAAAATTGTCTTCATTATTATGTGACTTTGTACAGATTTTTTCCAAACTGACTTGTATTTTAATCCAGTAAAGATTTAGTTTATCACCTTCCAGGTTTTGCATCTTGTTCTTTCATTCCTGTTAGTTGGTATAATTTTGAATATTTTGGTGCATAATTTATTATATGCTTCACTGGTTTATTAGTAATTTAACATTAAACAGGTGCAAGGAAGAGATCGTTTAGTTGCAAAATATATAGCACAGCAGCTGGGTATGGATGGTTCTTACATTCCTCGTACCTACATTGAGCAAATTCAACTTGAAAAGCTTGTAAATGAGGTTATGGTATGACAATATCACATGATCCACTAGTAATTTTTGCTGCTTCAGCAGTTTATCTAACTTCTCCTACAGGCCCTGCCAGATGATTTAAAGACAAAGCTTAGCCTGGACGAGGAATTGGTGTCAAGCCCAAAAGAAGCACTTTCTAGAGCCTCTGCGGACAGGGTTGCCATGAGAAATAAGCATATGAGAAGGTAAAAATTTCCTATGTGTAGATATGTTATTCGTCTTCTAAAAGCTCAAATAGTCATTGACAGACTTCTATTAATCTCGCATGCCTCTAATTTAAAAAATAACAGTAATCTTTTAACACATACGAGAGCACTAATATATAAACCAGTTAGTACTTTTATCTTGTGAAAACAGTTCTAAAGCCATCAAATTGTGGTAACATCAAAACAGGGTAGCCAAATTTCATTACTAACTCTTATTCAGCAGATAAACTGGCTCAGAAAATTCCCAAGATCATTGATTTATTGCATTACTACCTGTTAATTTAATTTCTTCCCAAGTTCTCAACCTCAATTTGTAAGCTATGGTTAGTTGTGACATTTGACCAAGTCATTTTCCTTGGTACCTTGATCTGCTTGTTATTGCTTCTGTTTAGGGAAAAAAAAATACTAATTAGTTACTTTGTAATATTTCTTATGTGTTACAGGATGTTTCTCCAGGATAAGGTACTAGTTGTTTTTATGCAAATAGGAAAGATCTGTGAATTTAGCCAAGTCTAATGGAGGTTTTGTGTATTTCATAAAAACTGTTTTGCATACACAAATGGGACTAATGTGTATCTTCAGCAGTGGCATGTCACAATCATACACAAACCAAAGGGACAAGAATCTAGCCAAACTTGCAATATATGCGTCCAAGAACCACAGCTTTGGTGAAAGAAATCTGGATTCACCAATGATACCGTCAAATCAGGTACTTACAGTAATTTTTAAATTCTCGTAGACATTTTTCTGTTGATTCTAATCTTCAATCTTATGTCTATCTGCTTCCAATTATTATTATTATTCCCATAATACTTGGCAGGGAGCCATCACTCAGCTTTCAGAGCAAATCTCTTCCCTAAATGATAGAATGGATGAGTTCACAAATCGTATCGAGGAGCTGAACTCTAAGTTAACCATCAAGAAAAATTCTCCAAGCCAACAGAACATGTCACTCCAAGCTGAAGCCTGCAATGGTTCTGTTCCCACCACTTTTTTCCTCACTAGTCTGGGCAATGGCTCCCTAACTGGATCCATTATGCCAAATTCCTCATCATCATCACAATTAGCTAAAGATTCACCTTTAATTGAAGAGGTATCTTCACTAATTTTAATCTTCGTGTACTTTCAGATTATGCATCTTTTCATTTTTGCGACTATGTAAGAAACTTCTTTGAGAGCTGCATTTTCCTGGGAGGGAAAAGTTCTATGATTTTTGCTACGGTGAAAGCAGTCAAATTTCTGTTAACTAGTTAAACACATAATTTTGTTTTTGGGAGGCTCTGAAGAGCAGCGAAGGTTTTAGTACATATGTTTTCAAGGTTTTCATAAATTTGAGTTTGTTACTTCTAACATAGTTATTAAGTTTTATCTTATCAGTGATCTGGCATTAAGATTGGCGTTGATTTGCGCCGAAGTGCATTTGTCAAGCACAAACAATGTTCTCTCTTTGCTTGTTGTGAGGCTTTCTTATCCATGTATGACCGAATAATTCAGTGGAGTAATACAGTAACGACCATTAAAGATATTTGGGGACTCTAAAGATAATTAGGAGTAAGCAATGTCCTTCTCGCTTGTTGTGAGGCTTTCTTATCTATGTATGACCGAATAATTCAGTGGAGAAATACAGAACGACCATTAAGATATTTGGGGACTCTAAAGATAATCAGGAGTAAGCAACTGTACTAGAATGGTATCGTACCAATTGTTATGTAGCTTATTATCCTTCTTGTACTTGGAAGATGTTTCTGGTTTATTGATCGCATGTTCTGTCAGAATAAAAAAAAAACAATTATCCTTAGCTAGAATATGCTGGTTTAAGTGTTAAGTTGATATAAATCATCAGAGGTGCATGATTTTGGATTGACTGCTGCTCCATTAGTTCCAAGGGAGAAATTCACTTGTAAACTCAGTTTACGAACCAAGCCAATTCATAAAGGAATATGTAAGGTCTTACAGAAGTTTGTTTCACCTGCTTACATATGATTGGCTTGTCTTTAATTTTAGACCAGGCCTACCTACAAAAGTTTCTTTAGTTCTTATTGATTTACGTGGTTATTTTCTGTCATTTAGATATCTGGAATTGCACGGGGTCAGCGTCAGATCATGCACCAACTCGACAATTTGAATAATTTTCTTCGGGGAAGCATGGCAGAGAAGTCTAACCAAACAAGAACCAGAAAGAAAACCATGGCTGCTGAATCAGATTCAACTGGTGTGCGTATTATGGTGACAGTGGCTATTGGGTGTTTGGGGATCTTCTTGGTGAAGAGTTTGTTTACCAGAAACTGACAGTGATACCCAGCCTTCTTCATACAAGCTAAGCCAATGATACTTACTGCAAATTTTGTACATGTGGGCTTTTCTTCGGTTTATGACATTTTCAACCTTTAATATAAAAGAAAATAGATTCTTTCTTTAAAGATGTCCTCTGTTCTCTTTTCTATCTTCATCAAAAATATTTTGCACTTTCGTGATGTCAAAAATCTAAGTACTACTGTCATTTACATGTTGATGGATAAAGGATTTTTATTTAAAATTAAAATCCAATTTAAATAACTTCTACAAGAGCACAAATTTACATAACAAATTATATATGAAAGACCTATATTTGGGGGTTCTCTATCTATAATAATTTTATTAAAAAATTTAAAAGCCTTATTGACAAGACTTGTAGTGAATTGTCAAGTCAGAAATTTCTGTACGTTTGATCAGAAGTGGATTTAGATGTAACTGCAGGAAAACAATTACAAGGAAATAGAACGCTTCACAAGCAAAAGAAACCTAAGCAAGCGCTTATTCATGATATTATTGACAGTTGAGTATAAACCCAAAAAAAAAAAAAAAAATTCATAAACACTGTTCTTACAAGTTGGAAGACCCAGAATAAGCTTAGCTCAGGAGGAATTCAGTAGAAAATTCAACACTCGTCTATATATATGTCAGTGTCTTACACCCTCATTTGCAGTATATACAAAAAGACATTTGGATAGCTATCTTGGGGCATTAATATGATTAGAACAAATTCACTTCCACATGGCTAGCACTATTTGTAGTAACCTAAGAATTACAGTATAGAACACAATATTGGTGTTCACGTGTAGTTTGAAATATCGTGTCCAACACATCTCAAATATAATGTAATTTTATTTTTAAAGTATTACTATTTCATAAGTAATAACTTTCTTCCAATGTTTACCAACTTATCTTCAAATTCACATACTTTATATGTCACCTTGGTCCAGAAAGCTCCATGGCTTGATTAAGCAATGAAGAGTCGTCAGTGAGATCAGAGTAGCGTTCTGAAAATGATTGTTCATTTGCTCTACTGCTTGTTGATTCAGCCCTCTGTGAAGCTTCCCATTTCTCTGCAAGCCCATCTCCTTCAAGCATTCGAACCACTTCAGACATTTTGGGTCTATGACCTGGAAGGTACTGAGTGCACAGGAGAGCCACTCGAACGATTTCTTCAAGCTCTATTCTGTCATAGTTGTTTCTCAAATCCTTGTCAATTAACAAATCAAGTTTCTTCTCTTGATGGATCTTCCTCACCTGCATTCATATATAATCACAAGGTTAAAAAAAAAATAGTGATTGATTCTGTAGCAAATAGATGTACCGTTGGAGGTAAAAAGATTGAGAACTTGTAATGTTTGAAGCTGCTTGAACTTATATGCTCAATCTCTCTCTTTAATTGCACTTGTGCATTTCCAAAACACTCAACAGCAGGTGTTATTAAATTAATAGAAACTGTTAGATTAAATTGTTAAATCGTTTGTAGCCATTCAATAAGATTCTAAGAAGTTTCAGTTTTCAGTTTCTAAATTTTAAATACAAATTATGAGAAAGTTTTGTTAATTTAATATAAACTGCTGTATGGCTATAACAAATATGTCGTAGAATTGGTGCATTTACCTACTGAATGCATAGAATTCATATTTGACTGTGTTTCACTCACCCAATCAAGTATGGCTCCTTTCTGGTTAGCTGCTTTTCCAAATTCAAGTGCTCTTTGGCCAGAGATGAGTTCAAGAAGAAGGATTCCAAAGCCAAACACATCTGTTTTCTCAGAGGACTGGCCTGTTGAGAGGTACTCTGGGGCTATGTGCCCTACAGTGCCTCTAACAGCTGTAGTGACGTGTGAATCCTTGTGATCCAACAGTTTTGCCAACCCAAAATCTCCAACCACAGCTTCACAATAATCATCAAGCAAGATATTTGCAGCCTTTACATCCCTGTGAATGATCTTAGGGTCACACTGCTCATGTAGGTATAGTAAGCCCCTTGCAGCTCCCAAGGCTATCCTCTTCCTTGTGCTCCAGTCTAGAGCAGGCTTGGCTACACCAATAGAAAATAAATTCAATATTTATATATGTTGCATAAAGTAAAACTTAATTATGCTTGGACATTAAAATCAATGAGTTTTATACATTCAAGTCTTCAACTCTAATGCATGTACAACTCTAAGGCCAAGTTGGACAAGCCCACTTCATAATCCATCAGTATTTTGTTTTTCACTCTTCAAATTGTTGTATTACATTCATTTATGTTCTCTTTTATTATGTCTCATGCATTTCAATTTTTCGCTCTATAAATATGTTTCTTTTAATAAACCAAATATGTCAACAATGTGATACTTTAGACAGAATTATTTTTGTAAAAATATTTTAATATTATAAAGTACTAAGTTGGCATTGCCTTTGAGACGAGAAGCAACACTGCCATTGGACATGTAGGGATAAACCAAGAGCCTCTCAGTGGGAGTGATGCAGAACCCATAGAGCCGAAGCAGATTGCGATGCACAGCCAGGCTGATCATCTCTACTTCTGTCTGAAACTGAGTCTCTCCTCCATTAATGGCACTCCCATCTCTAAGCCTCTTCACTGCAACAACTCCACCCTCTGGCAAATACCCTTTGTACACATTCCCATACCCTCCTTTTCCTATCAGGTTCTTGCTGCTGAACTTGTTTGTAGCAACCTCCAGCTCTCTCAGATGGAACCTTCTCAGGTTCCCATGGCAGACCTCTTCACGCATTTGCTCTGACAGTATTGGAACAAGAGGGTTAGAGTTTCAGACTTGAAGATATCAGTGAATAAATAAATAGTGTTTACTTGAGAGTTTTCACCAACCATTGACATCGAAGAAAACTTGTTTGTTATATCTTTGTCTCCACCAGAGGAGGAAGCCAAACGCCAGAGTCAGTAAGCAGATGCAGCTTATGGTGGAAGCAAATGCCAAGGCAACTTTGTGATTCTTTGGTCCCTCAGTGGATGGCGAATCTGGAGAAGCATTTCAAGCAATTGTGTTAGGGTATTTGGGAAAAAAAATAGAAACTTGCATCTAAAGAAATAAAGAAATTTTTTTTTGCTTCTTTTTATAAAAAAATTATGGTTTTGGAAAAGTTATTTTGTCTATAAATTTATTTTTTAGAAAAAAAATTAGTAATTAGGAATATGATTTTATTTCACCTCCATGATTGATTTTGATCCACTAAACATATGGTTGATATCACTCTAGTGCCTTTGAAGGGTGTTATTGGAATGAAATTATACTTATGGATATGAAATTTTTCTTTTGTTTTTCATATGATTAAATAGGGGGGAAAACATAGTTTGGCAGTGATGGTTTAACTATGTGAGGATAGAAAACAAACAAAGCTGAGTCATATTTGCAACTTGCAACCAAAAGCAATAATAAGCGGAAAAAAATAAGGTAATTTCAACAGGAATTTAAAGTCAGAGGATGATCATTGTTGGGACAGTAAAGAAGAACATCACAGATAAAAATCATGAGGTATAACTAATAGAAGGATAAAATAATCTGTAATATGCAGGAACTGTGATTACTAGGAGAATTATTCAAATTTGTAGAAAGCTGTGTTGTTCTGAAGCAGTTTTGCTCAGTTGCCGTGGCACATATCTGAGGGTTTCCCACAACACTGTTTCAGAGGTATAATATATTTAATGAGAAATGAACAGAAAAGAAAAATGAAAACAGTTGAAAGAAAAACAAAATGACATGTCCTGAAAGCAATCTAATTACCTGAATGTTTTTGCATTTATTGTAGGTAAAGGTCCACTCAAGTTATTATATGATATATCCCTGTTCAAAGTTCAAAAGTGGACAAAATAATACTCAGAAATGAAAATGATTTAGGATAATAAGAAGAAGGAAAATGAAAACTAATAAATAAGGCTTGAACTTAAACTTGAACATACTTACAGAAAAGCAAGCCGGGTCATGTTAGCCAAAGAGGAAGGTATTGCTCCAGTAAGACTATTATTGTTCAGCCTCCTGATTACAGTTCAAATTCCAATTATCAGATTCTAACAAATGATCAGTCTAACTTTACCTTCTAAAGATTTTCATCTAAATTAATTGTTGTTGTTCTTCAACTTACAGATAACGAAGACTCTTCATGTGGGAGAGACTATCAGGAAGTTCACCAGTGAAGAAATTATCAGCAAGATCAAGAGTTTCAAGCTTTTGCAGCCTCCCAAGCTCGGAGGGAATTGGTCCTGTTATATTATTATCCTGCAGGAGCCTGCAAACATGTCTACTTAGATAACTTAGAACAAAAATCTCACGATGTCATGTTCATGTTTTCTTCAACCATAACTTGTTACGGTAAAACTACACTACGAAGAGAGTAAATTCTCAAAACTAATCTATTAGATGAGAGAATCTCAAGGCTTGAATAGCTCAATATGAGTCATATCAAGTAACTCACGCAATTTGAAGATTTGTTAAGTTGCCGATGCTTGGCGAAAGAGTACCAGATAAGTTTTGGCTTGGAAATTCCCTGAGAATAGCAAGGAAGAAATGAAAGTTAAAACAAGAGAAAGAAAAAATCCAAGTTAACAATTTTCTTTGTAGGACTTACAGGACAATTACAGAATGATCAGAAGAACAAGTGACCAAAGCCCAGCTACAGGGATCCACAGCATTTTCATCCCACTTATTAAGGACTTTATTAGGATCCTTTAAAGAAATTTTAATACCCATAAGAGCTTGCACTGTATGAATACAACATGAACATTAGTCTTATGATTTATAATTTAATTCTCAGAAATGAAGAAGTGCTTCTTATCACCTTCATAGTTGACACCTTCAGGTGAAAGGAAACCAGATACTGAAGAGCAGAAGAAGAAGAGAGCCAAAAGACAGAAAGCAAAATCGTCTCTTCTTTCCATATTGGGTTGAAGGATCAGAAGAAGCTGATTATCAGTACAAAGAAATTAAGCTTCAAAAGAAGCCAGATCAAGATTTATCTTAAAGGAGGCAAAGTATGAAGAGAAAGAAGGTTTTGGTTGATGAAAAAGTCAGCTCCAAATGAAACAGGGTTTGGCTTTTGTTCATGTCATGTTTACATCGCAGGGGAATTGCACTCACTCACATTTTCCTTTCTGTCAGACGCAAAATGGAGTCTCTAGTACAAAAGAAATAAAGGACTACAGAGAACTAATATGCTTCATTTAGCATAAATTTTGTGAAAAAAAATATTATTTTGGTCATTTAATTCAAACTTTAGTTTTAAATTAGTCCTCTGTGACTTTAAAATTTTACAATAATCTTTTACTTTTAAATTCAATCTCATTTTGGTCATGCGCAAGTCTAAAATTGGCTTTTTACTTTTTAAAATTTAATTCAAAATGATCCTCAACTCATTTTTAAATTTAATCTCAAGATTAAATCTTAAAAAATAAATTACCATTTTAAAACTTTTAATTTGTAAAAACTTATGAGGCTAAATTTAAAAGTAGATTACTATTTAAGACTTTTAATTTGCGAAAATCTAAAAATGAAACTAAGTTTAAAAGTAAATTTTTTCCTTAAAATATTTTTCAATAGACTTGATTTATTAAAAATAGGTAAATCAAATCAATCATTAAAAAACACAAATATGATGATAAATTGTTACGAAAATTAAACTATAACATGTTTTGTATCATTTTGTAACTGATTTGGTTTACTT
The DNA here is from genome assembly GCA_037074485.1 of Delonix regia. Taxonomy (NCBI): domain Eukaryota; kingdom Viridiplantae; phylum Streptophyta; class Magnoliopsida; order Fabales; family Fabaceae; genus Delonix; species Delonix regia. The sequence goes on from CM073457.1 coordinate 25,019,455, forward strand.
ATTTTTGGTATATTTAAAAAAAATTTCTTGGCCATTGGTTCAACAAAGTAAAGCAGAAAGAATATATGAAAGCCAAGAGCAACACTTAATTATGCCATTTGTAGATAAATACAAAAGAAAAATGATTGAAAAAGAAAATTCCTTCAGTCATGCATTGGTATAAAAAATAAGGGGTTTATTCTATTTCTAGAGCAAGTGAAGAATTATCTGTTAAGCACTGCAAAAGGTTTTGTGCTTGTTCGTTTAATCACAAAATTAATTATACTAAGTGGGTCAGAGAAAAATAAAGTAGATCACACTGATTTGTGATGCCATGACCTATCTTAATTTAATTCGTCTCATGTCAAAAAGATTCAACAAGTAAATCAATTCATCTCAAACATAGTCACCTGGCTATTAAATGAATGATAATTTGGTTGATTCTTAATATCATATCAATCATAAATAAATATATAAGCAAATTTGAAAGAAAATCTCACTCCAAAATATATTTGATATGTTATATATATTTATTTATTCTTACAAAGGACACTAATATTTTGATCCCCATATTTTAACTATATTTCAATTTGTTCATCCATATTTTTAAATAATAAGAAAATTGGTGCATTCATAAATATTTCTCAGTTAGCAAATAACTCTCCAGTTTGACAGAAAGGTCAATTTTCTTTATTTGAAACAAAATAAATATAGAAGACTAAATTGAGACAAGACCAAAATGTGAGGGACCAAAATGGTATTTTTTTTTTCATTCTTATATATTGAATTTATTTAAAAATAGTTCTTATCAAATTGACTTCCTCTTGCTGTGTTCAATAATTATGAGAAAATTGAGAATCTGTGAGGGGATTGGGTTTGAGAATGATGATGTAAAAGCAGCTTCTGGTGAGATCTTTGTTGTGTCAATTATGTCTCCCATATGCTCACTTTATTTATTTTATTTATATATTTTATTTGAAATCAATTCTATCTCAAAGTTAGCTTAAATGAGAATGCTTTTTCGGATTCTAAATCACTCATGTCTCACGCACACACACACACTTCCTATAATAAACAAACCAAAAGCAACTTTTAAAAGCTAAAGTTGGTGTCTCCCCCACAAGTTCCCAATTAGTCAAGGTCTTCCAATACCACTACGTACTAAAGTGATATCAAGTTGAACTCAGCTTTAATTTTATATAAAATAATAATATTATTAAAATATTATTTTTATCTAAAAAATAATATGTAATATAATTCCTTAACTCTAATCATTGTAGTTCTATGTATACATAGTTTTTTTATTTATATGATTATAGGTGGGGGGAAATTTAAAATTTAATCTAAAAAAACAAAAAGTTGATATCAAAATGATTAACATTATTATTAATTATGACAGGTAAATTCTTATCGATAAATATCAACTCAATAATACAAAATTAAATTTTTAAAATGTTCCAAAAAGGATTATCTTCCCATCCTTCTAAATTTATATTTGATTAATGGAATTTTTTTTTTTGGCCTTTTCGAATCAAAATAAGCGGTATGTATATATATATATATATACACCATCCTAGTTAAAACATAAGCAAAGTATATTCCTATTTAGAGGTATACGAGTTTTAAAACTTTTAAAATGGTAAACCAAATATATTATTAAACTTTATATTTCTTTCTTATGCAAATTATGATTGGAATTAATATATTAAGGTAGAAGGTAGTTCAGGACTTACATTTTACAACTTGCTAAAGTTGAACAGATCCTGAAATATGATATTGTAAAATTTTGCAGGTGATGTCTGTTTATTAGTATATAACTAATTAAGTTTTATAACTTGATTATATGGAGAGAATTTTTTTAATCCATTTGTTCATTATTTTTTGGGTGAAGGAGATTTGAAGCTCAAAGCACTTAAAAAAGGGTCCCATGAGAGAGCGAAATATGTGATTGTATTGCCAATAATGGTACTTTGGTGCACGTGCAGTATAGACCCCACAATTAACAGCCACTTGATGTTCCAAACACCTCATTGAATATTAAACCAAATTTTAACCCAAAAATTAAAAAAGAAAAAATAAAACTCATTTTATCTTTTTCTTTTAATTTATAATATCTATTTTTATTAAGATTCAAATTCGAAATCACTAAGCTACTAGGCTATTGTGCTCATTTTACCTCCACCTTAGTGTAAAGTGATTCACAATATTTGACACGAAATCAATCCTAATAATGGAGAGTAAAATCAAGAAATCTCCTTAGCCTCATGAGTATTGAATAAAATATTATTTTAATGTTTTACTTATTAATAAATTTTTTATTAAATTTTATTTTAATTTAGTCTTTTACTTATTAGTATATTTTTAATTTAGTTCCTCACTCTTTGTTCATCATAATATTAATTAGCATATTTAATTTCTTCGTCTTAATTAACTAAGAGAAATTAAATTGAAAATAGACTTATAAGTAATAGACAAAATTGATAATATAATGATAAATAAGGGATTAAAATTAAAATTAAAATAAGTAAAAGATTAAATTAAAAATTAATTGATAAGTGATTGATCAAAATAATATTTTACTCTTTAAACATTTATCATATAAAAAAATGTCAATGTGCATTAAAGTGAGGATAATTGACAATTAAGAAAAGGCTATACAAGCATCAATTTAGAAAAACATTGCAAGTGAAAGACAGTTAGATAGATGATAAAATATAAAACAAGAGTCGGCAAAAGAACAAAGATTCTGAGAATTGCGTTAGAATTTAAGGAAGCCACTTCAATTACAAAGTGGTTCATAAAATATTGAGAGATTACCAAACGATCATTGAGCCCTTTATGCTTTCTTTTTTTTAGTATATCACTAACCTGCAAAAGAAATGGTCCCTGCTGACTCAGCTCCTTCGAAATCATTCTGTGAATGCATAATTCCTCCCATTCCATCCTACATGAACAAACAATTATTTATGTTTCTATACATTTCATCATACTGTTACAATGATTCTCTCTAAATTAAAATAACTTTTTTCTGAAATCTTTTAAACAACAAGAAAAACAAAACCAGCTAAAACCCAATAGAATCAATGGAACCAAGGGGCACAAGGGTGGATTTTGAAAATTTCTTAACTTTTACATGTAATTTTATTTTATACTCTTGATTTAGTTCTTAGATTTTTCAGAAATTATTCCTCTTAAATTGTAACTATTTAATCCAAAAATTTTGATCACTTTTAAAATCAAATTCTATATTCATCAATAGATCAGTTAGATTTTACACAACAACGTACTAAAGAAATACATGAAAGAAGGAAGGTGTTTTTTCATGTAAGTGGGAAATTATTATTCCTTTAATCATGTTTCAATCAATTAAAGGAATAGATAGCCCCTACCATGACCAGTTTTTGTAGAATACCACAGCCACATGATAATGCTTTTGCATGTGTCCTCCAGAAAAGAAGACAACCTAAAGCTTCCAAACTTGTTGACACTTCGCTCCCACTTCTTTCCCCCACCTTGTTCCCTCCATTGCACCCATATCTCCCCATTTCACTGCACGTTATCATAGCTCTCAACTTTCTCCTCACATACGACATTTTTGTACTTCCAAAGCTGAGGATTCATCATGATATTTTCTTCTTTCATATCTATAATTGAATCGATCAGTTAGTAGCAACTTTCCTATGATCGCCACTGAAAGTTTTAACAATAAAAAAAAAATATTTTTTTTTTTAACTCATGACAGACATTATTTCTAATGGCGACTTTCTTAAAATTGATACCAGAAGATAAAGTTGATTATATTTTTTCCTATTTTTGACTCTGAATTTGTTATAATTTTTTAAAAAATTATTTATTATTAGATCGCACAATTTTTTATATCTAAACTATTGAATCAAAATTTTAAATTATGTGCACTCATTAAATTTAATTTAAATGGTTAAATTATACAATTTCTTTAATATTAACTATTATATTCATACATTTTATAATAAATATAGCAAATTATTACTCTTCCGTCTATATAGCTTCTTTGTTAAAAGGGTTTTACACGACTTGATTTAAAAAAAACTTCGACTTGTCTAGGTTCCAGTTAGACTAAATATATTTATCTTGATTGATAGCTTTTTAAACATAGAAATATAAGGCCAATGAAATAAGAGTTTTAAAAACATTATCTTTGTACCATTTAATCAACTAAATTCTAGAACAATATTGATCCCTATTTTTATGCTATTAATCTCAATGTATATATATACTAACTTAATTTCTTGTTTCTGACTTTGTTTTATAAAAAAAATATTCAAACTCAAACCTTTATAAGAACTAACAAAAATTGGGCCTACAATTCTATATCCCAATTCATTAATCTTTATTATCTCTACCCACTACCCGAGAATCTTTCTTAATTTTTAGTCATTAAAGTTGAATTTTTAGCGAGTGGAAGGGCAAATATATGTGGCTGAACTTCGATGATGAAGGACCAAAATCTAGTGGGTCCAATTCCAAAAGGATATTAATATATAAATACCCTAAAAAGAGGCCCTTAAAGAACAAACCCACGTTGGCTTTCATTGGTTAAAGATCACAAATGGCGTATCAATGGCCTAACATTAAGAAACAATGAATAAGCATAAGCATTATAGGAAGAGCCAATGAGGCAATGAGAGAAGATAGAATATATTCTTCACCAAAATATATAAAGATTCGGATATATAGCACACATGTACGCAACCCCTTCTTCTTCCTTTCCTGTTTTTAGGGCCTACAAGATATTTACATTCCATTATTTCTCAAACCACTCCATGATGCGATCCACTCTTTCCATTTATTTTTCTTTCTTTTTTTGGTCGAAACTTTTCATTTATTTTTCTAATAAAAGAAGAGAATGAAGATGAAGTTCTTCATAAATAGAAAGTATAAAATAAGAAATTCTTCCAAGATTGAAAAGTGAACTAATTTGATCCTTCCACCGCAAGAGAGAACTTATATTTTTTAAAAAGTTTTATATTTGAAAGTCTAAATTGATATTAAGATTAAAAGTAATAGACTAAAATAATATTTTTCTCTTTAGAATAAAATACTATTAAAGCTTGTAAAATCACCCTATATTAAAGAGAGATAGAGGAAAAAAATTAAAGTGTATGAAAAGAGAAAAAAAGAACTTTATATACACTTTAACTCCTCATATTTCTCTCCCTTACTTTAAAGATATTCATACTTTAAAATTTTCAATTTCAATATTTGCTGGTCAATATGTTTTAAAATTTGTGCATAATCATTTAAAAGTACGTTACACAAATCAAGAGTTTAATCTTGAATATTACTATGTCCTTTTAATATTAAATTCAAAGGACTGTAACTGGTTTATCAAATACTTCAAACGTTATTTTATAAAAGAATACTTCAAAATATTTTTGGAAAGTGCAACTTTATTTTTCAACTATTCGTGTTCACTTTTGAATTCCATGGAAAGACCAAATTTAGGTCATATTGATAAAGATGGCCTTATTCGCCATTTTGAGAGAAGCCAAAGCACCAATCATCGCACATATACACTAAATTCTTAATTATGAGCATTCTGATTTGAGGCTTTATTCCTAGACTCAAAACTCTTCTGCTTTCCTTCTTCCTATATTGTATGGGACATGGCTATATGCAGTAGTCTCAGATGGATTTAAATGTCGCCTCTCTTAGATTTCTTTTAATTTATATATATATATATATATATATATCCTATATTATTAATTTTGTTCTTCTATCGATAATTAAGAATTCACTCTTACTTTGTAAAAATTCACACCCCTTGATTCAAATCCTAAACTTGAAGATTTTTGCTCCAGGGAAACAAATCCGCTAAATTTGTCTCTGATAATAACTATGTACGTGACATGAGACCAATATGCCAAAGTATACCTGGTAATTTTACGTCAATTTGACTGCTCGTAAATGAGCCAATCCGAGTTGAGTTGAGTAAGTTTGTCTCATTTAATGACAACAAGTTAGAAAATGTAATCAAATTCAGCTCGTTTTGTCAAATGAAAGTTTGGGCTCATGTCACTAATGATTATAGATAAATGGGTTATATAAGTTTAATAAGTTAAATGAGAATATATATGATATTTGAAAATATTTATTATTTATGATTTATATAATACATACAGTTATATGTAGTATTTGAATATTTATATTTTTTTATGATCTAAATGAGCCGGACATCAAATTTTTTTGGCTCGTCTCGTTTAATTAGATGCGGCTTAATATATATGTTCAAATTCTTTCATTTAATAAATTATATTTGTTGAACCCTAATTGTTAACATAGCTAGGTTCATTTACAATCCTACTTGTTCGAGGGATTTAATTTTTTAATTGGACATCGAGTTTATGTTGTTTCAAAACCATCTAATTATTTGGAGGATTTGAAATATCAAATTGACTTTAGTAGACTGAGTGACTGATCATCTTAAGGAGTTCAAATTCTCTTAAATAAGCCTTCATCTTTCCATTTCCATGCTTTATTGTTCATTGCAGCTTTATATTATAATTTTATCTTCAGTGAAGTGCTCTTTCACCATTGGACAAGGCACATAAGTTAGCTACATTATTTATTTCCTGGAGCAATACATCAACTTCAACATCTCTTCACTAATTAGTGTAGTGTGTTGTTGGAGATATATGGCTTGCTTCAGTTATTCTTACGATCTTTCAATGGAAAGAAGTCACTGCCAAAGATATCAAACATCCGAGCTTGAACAAACTTATAAAAAGAAATATAAATTGTAGTGTAAACTCATAACGTAAAATCATAAAATTTTATCTATATTAATAGATAACTATTAAATATAACTAAATCTCAAAAATATAAATAAAAATTCATATATAAATATGAAATACTATTGTAAGAATGTAAATTTTAAAAGTAAGGAGTGATAAAAAAAATATACTTCAATCATAAAACTTTTAATTATAATTAATTAGGTAGAGATTAAGTTTAAAAATTTTTCTTACAAGCGTTGAGTTTAAAAACTATTAAAAGAAAATCAGGAGCAAGCTTTACTATTATAATACACACTAATTTAAAAATTCAAAGTAATTTTAATTTAAAATAATTGTAATTTCAATAGTAATAATAATGTAAACTAGTTAAAGTAAATTTCAATATATATATTGTAATACTCATAAAATTTATATTTAATAGGGAACTCAGTTAGAACTAAATGAGTATGTAGATAAAATTTTGTCTAAAATAATAATCAAAGTTAGTACCTAAATCTCACATTGTGTATTTTAGCACTTATAACTCAACTAAGTACAGTAACCAAGTATCTGTTAAAAAAATTTTAATATATATATATATATATAATAACATTTTCCATTTAAAATATTAAAAAAATTCCCAATTATTCTACTAACTCCACCTAACCTATATTATTGCATAATTATCTAACTAACTTACACCTAATATCCTCAAATAATTTACAAAATATTCATTAGATACCACTCCTGCACTACAAGATTTCTATGGTTCATTATACAAATTTTGGTTTCTCCCTCCAGAAGCCACTGTCACCACCACCAACAAGCATTGGCGACCCTCCAACGACATCACCGACCCATCCCCAACCATCGACAGCCTCCCCACTGGCAAAAATCACCAGAAAATTATGTTGAAGCTCCTCTCGATGCGATTTTTTTTCTTGCCAACCGAAGCTTCCTTCGCCCTTGTTCAACCTCGCCGATGACTCCTTTCAGCCACAGCAACACCGTCAACCACCCAGCAATGCTCACCAGTGGCCAAATCGCCAAAATTTCTCCAATTTTTGGTGATCAGAGAAAGCACAAACCAAGCCTTAAATTTATCAAATTGGTGTTTTTAATACAATTAAACATAGAGCTTCACTTTTTATAGTGATTTCTCACCTTTCTCCCTTATTTTCACTGATCAATCTAGTCTAATTTGCTCAAAATCAAATAACCCTAATTTCGGCACTGTTTATCGAAAAAGAGGAAAATTTAAGCTCAATTTAGGTTGGTTTCTTCAAATTGAGCTAGGATTACACTTCTAAGGTGAATTTCACACTTTTCTCCTTTGAAATCACCAATCAATTGTGAAATTTGGCTCCTGAATTAAAAAACTCCAATTTAAAAGTCTAGAGGCTATTGGGAATTCAGTGAAAAATTGTGTTCATAAGACTGCTTAAATTTTGTCATGCATCTAGGAAGTGATTTAGAATTTTTAGAAATCTTAGAACAAAATTTGAATTTTTAGTAATTTTTCAAGATTTTTCATGAAGAAAAAGGAAGGAAATTAGAAGGAAAAATATGAATGGCTTAATTGTATAACAATAAATATTATTTGAAGTTAAATGGAAATTTTGGAATTTATTATATGACCCTTAAGTGAAATTTATGTTATGGTAGGTGTTAAAAATTTAATAAGTGCATAATGGAATAATTGAATAAAATAATAATAATAATAATAATAATAATAATAATAATAATAATAATAATAATAATACTAATGATAATAATCGTAATGATAATAGTAATAATAATGGTAATAAGAATAATAAAATGAAATATAAGTTATAAGAATTTTAAAGTATTTTTTAAGTGGCTCATAAATTTAATTTCCAAATAATTAGTAAATAAATAGGTAAAATGGATAAAGATGAATAAGAAATAATTAATTAGCTCTATGAAAAAAAATCAAATAATTAAATTAATTATGAGGATTAGATGTTAAGAGTATTTTATTTAACATTTTTTTAGGTGACTAGAATATTTTCAACAAAGGAATTATAATCAATGATAGATGGAGGTTGGTATACTCCTCTGATGTGAATAGATAATCCTAATTATACAGAATATTATTTTAAATTATTCATGATGATTTTGAATATTGAATTATTAAAAAACACTGAAATATGAATTCTGAAGTGATACCATTTTGAAATTTTTGATATATGTACATGGATAATTATTTGTCTCTGAAATTTTGCTAAGATGTTCAAAACAGAACCTTGTAGCTAACAAACGTTGATGTTAGCAGTTATGCATTGCGATTGGTATTTTGATAAGGTTGGGTATGATACTCTTACTACCATATTCTATTTGCGACCGAGACCCATTATGATATTTACTCAAAGCCTATGGCTAAATGAGTATCTATTCTGATCTATTATCACTAGCTTTAGGCTAGCTTTATACTATGTAATTATGACTAGTTCTATAAGAGATTCTCAATTACATTATGTTGATGATTTTTTTTAATATTACTGAATTATGTCTATATGATATTTAGTTTTATATTTCAAAAGACGTACCACCGTAAGTTTATTTTAATTTTTGCAATATTAAAATTACCTACTCACTGAGTTTCAACTCACCCTATAATTTAACATTTTTTAGATTTCAACGCCAATCCAAAACGTCCACTTTCATAATTTTAATTTTGGTGATTAATTCCTTGATGAGTTTAACCTACTGCTACAACTATATCTTTCATTGTTTTTATTATTTAGTTTAGTCGCTCCCTGATATACAGGCTAAATGTTTAATGTATTACTATAGCATGTCAAAAACTATTTGTATAAAGTGTTATGTAATCTATACTTGTTTAATATGTATTTATATAAGTTCTGCTGTTATAAGGGTTTTAATAAGTTCGCTTGGATGAATAACACCTCATCCCATACTCGTCATACCCTACCGGCTCAAGTTATGACATATATGTATATATATATATATATATAATGTATTTTAAGCTATGTGATAAAAAGCAACTTAAAAAAATTTGAAAGTAATGTTAACTATTTAATCACGATGTAACATGTATTATAGTCATAACAATATAAATGTATTTGTAAAATAAACTCTATTTTTTTTATTAATGTTTAATGGTAAAAATATTTGGTTTGAGCTTAAAGTAAGTTCATTGTCTTTAAAAAAAATAATTGGAATGTTGGATTATTCAAATTTGTGCTAAATCCTAAAAAAGAAAATTTTCAACTTAGTTTATTTTGGTCAAATTTGGCGAATGTATACGAGTTTGACTAATTCTACTTTTACTTGACCGAGTATATTCCGATTATAATTCTATGATCGAGTTAGAATGATTTTCTCACCAAAAGACAGAAAAACAACAATTAATGAATCGATTCATGAGGTTGACAACTATAACTATTTCTGTAACGATGTCTATATGCTTAAGTTCAAAACCGTTTAAAGTATGTTAAAGAATTTCTTCAATTTTCTTTTGTAATTTTGCTTGCGAATTAATTGACTTTGATCTTGGTAGCTAACTTTTCAAAGATAATTATTTCCTTATTGGCATTTGACCTTGCCATTTAAGCAATTAAGCCTAAATCCGCCCTTTAATTACTTATTTCCATTTATGCTTCATACAATCTTCCACTTAACAAAAAAGAAGAATTGACAATATCATATGTGATCAAATCAACATTTATGTTCGTTTTGATTACTCTTGCAATCAATGCAATTGAGATTGAGGATTTTATTACATATATGAAAAAAATTTATGTCACTTCTAATGTATATAAAGGATGTTTATTTATGGCATTTTATTCAAGCAATTGCAATCTTGACTTAATAAAGAAAGATTTCAATGTGTTATATGACATTAAATCGACATTTATGATGGTTTTAATGGCTCTAGCAATTAATGCTTTTAAGATTGAGGATTTTTACATATATGAAGGGATTTTTGTTGGTTTTAATACATATAAAAGAAGCATACCTATTGATGGCAGTTTATATCCAAGCAATTGCAGAGAAGCACCACCACAAACATGACAGCCATCCGAGTGATTTCCATAACCACAATCCAAGCACGAAGCCACATTAATAATGGTGATTCACCTAAAGGAATCAAGTTGAATCCGTGGGATCTTCAGTTTCTACTTGCAGAGAGTGGCCAAAAAGGGCTTCTCTTTCACAAACCCACCATATCATCATCATTATCATCCCCTTCAAAGGACACAGTGACATTGATCGAACACCTTAAGAATTCCTTTTCTTCCACCCTCGACCCCTTCCAGCCTCTAGCCGGCCGTCTCGCCGTCATCCCCCATGGCGGCAACGACAATACATCCTCCATCCACGTCGCCCGCAACAATGCCGGAGCTAGTTTTGTTCATGCCATTGCGGAGAACACTACAATTGCCGATATCCTTGAACCGACCTATGTTCCCCCCATTGTTCACTCCTTTTTCCCTCTCAACAAATTCAAGAACTTCGAAGGAACTCAGATCCCATTAGCGGCAGTTCAAGTCAGAGCTCAAAGACGGCATCTTCATCGCCTGCTCGATGAACCATTGTATCGCTGATCTGACGTCGTTCTGGCGTTTCTTGAAGTCATGGGCAGATATATCTCGAAATGGCTTAAACCTCAAAGTATCGAATCCAACGCTCCCTTCATTCGAACGATGGTTTCCAGATGGTAAAACTAAACGCCCCGTAACAATCCCATTTAGAGCAATAAAGGAGAATCATTATAATCAGTCCATTAGTTCGCTTCAACCATTGCCTCTCCCTAAGAGGATCTTCCACTTCAGTAGGGCAAACATTGCAGAACTCAAAGAAAAAGCTAACTCAGAGGTACAGGTTTGTGCTAGCAATAAAATCTCCTCCCTACAAGCAGTTCTGGGCCATGTTTGGAGGTCCGTGAACAGAAACCAGCATCTTGATCCAGAACAAGAGGTAACCTACAGATTCTTCATGGATGCTAGACCCAGAATTTCTCACCCATCAATACCAAATAACTACTTTGGGACCGCAGTGCAATTTTGCCTCCGTGACGATGGAAGTAGGTGACTTGTTGGGAGATAGAGGGCCAGGGAAGTTTGCTTGGGAGATGAACAAGATGGTCTACTTACACAGAGACGACAAGTTCAAGAAGGACTTTGAAAACTGGGTACGAAACCCAGAAATGCCAACACAGGGTGGCCAAATTGGAAAGGTTATGGCAACAAGCAGCTCTCCGAGGATCAACTTTTACGACATTGACTTCGGGTGGAGAAGGCCTGTGACAGTTCATGTGGGCCCCAACAATACAAAGACAGGGAAGCTCTCTGTCGATGCCGGAGAAGAAGAAGGAAGCTTCGACGTTGAGCTGTGCATTTCTTATGAGATTTTGGAAGCCATGGGAAGGGATTTAGAGTTCATGAATGCTGTGACTCCACCACAGCCTCAGGTGGGGTTATCTAATAAACTAGCATTGGCTCGACCATGACAGATGAAGGAAAAGTTGATGATGTAATTTTTTTTTCTAATTTTCTTTTTCTTTTTTAAAGGAGTGCAAGCATCAATATTTTAGGAAAATGAGTACTTTGATATATCCCTCTAAAATTGAAAAGTAAATAATTCAAATTAAAAGTGAAAACAAGGGAGTCCTAACGAAATGCTAGATAAGGAAACAACCAGAGATATCAAATAAATGTATAAATACTAAAATAATAATTAAACAAAGATAGTGAACCATGATCACCAACAAAAATCATGTACATTTAAATATTGTTAATTTTCTCTAGTACTACAAAGTTTAATAAGTCGCAACTTAGTTTAATTTGTATCAAGAGTATAGAGATAGACATAGAAAAATTAATTACCAAAAACAAAATAAATAAATTCGTTACCTATGTTTCTCACCACGACCATAACATCAAATAAAATGTGCTAACTCTGTATAAAAATGTGGCTGCTGGGATTCGAGCCCAGGTCTCCACGGCCACAACGTGGAATTCTTACCACTAAACTACAGCCACCATATGGTTTGGACTCTCAAACTGATGCAATGGTATGGCTATGAGTGTTTTCTTTATTTAACAAATAAAAGATGTAACTATACATACAATGAAAAAGCATGAAATATATAAAATTATAATTTAAAATATTATACTGTTGACATATATCATTATAACACCACACAGAAAATTATTTTTTTTTAATTTAAAAATTCTTTTTATATATTAATTATGAAATTATAATTACTGATCAGGCTTTTTGTCCTTAGAAATTTTCTGTCAGGTATTATTAAACTCAGCCAAAATTGAATTTCATTTGTTATAGAAAAGGAGAATAGGAATGCACTTTTTGGAAATGGATTCACATGATTCATTTTAATGTCGGTTAGAAATAGGGATTTGTAACGTAAAAGAAAAATTTGTGCTTCTTCCAAATTTAGGAGTGAACTGTAGAAGTTTTTTCTTCTACTTAGAATAAAAAAATAGAATCAGTTTTTAATCGCTGGTTACAAAGCTCATGGCTTGAGCAATTTAATTAGAGAACATTATAAAAAAAAAAAATTACGTCGTGTTCCATGGAAATGTTCTCAGTTTAAAAGATTATCTGATTTTTTTAGAATTATTTGTTAATGTAATTAATTGACCAGTGTTTGAGTTATGTTTAACTTTAGTATTTCTAATTTGCCAAAAAAATCAGGCATTCCTGCACTAGTGACCCCACCGATATTGTTATACTGAAAGTTTAATTATTAATCGTTAACTATCTGAATTCTCACACTTAAATACCCGTGAACCAGTTTAGACTATTCATAAAATTAGACACAATATTGGCCAAAATTATGACATTTGACAGACTGGAGATGCCTAGGCCTTGTTTGAGGCCCTCTCACACTGTTGCTTTCTCTTCTGTTAATACTCTCAGGTTGGTCAATTATCGAAAACGAGCAGAAGAAAAGGAGTCAGAACTTAAAGTATAAAGTTACTTGTTTTTTGGTACATCGGGATGGCATTTTGGTAAGGGCATGAAGATGGTCCCAGAAGAAGGGCAATGGTGTGGATGAAGTTCTTCTTTGCTCTCTCAAAAAGGTTTTTTATTGGATCTCAATCAAGACTGCTGAAATGAACCTCAACAAATTCCCATGCAGGACATTCTACTATATCCTCATCAATGTCATCTTGTTTGCAGCTCTTACAAGAAAGCACTTGTGCTTCCTATCTTGGGTGAAATCCTTGCTTGTCTTTTAGTCATTTTAGTATAGGCGTTATGGATTATCACCATCATTATCTCCTATCTTTGCTTTTCTGTTTGACAATCTTTGCTCTCTTCATTAAAAAAAAAAAAAAAAAAAACATCTGAATTCTGGAGTTCCATCTGAATTTGACAATATGGTTTCCGTTGGTTGAAATCGCATTTCTAGCACAAAGGATTGGGAAATACAGTAAACAATATATTGGCCAGTTAAAGTCGAAATGACAACAAACGACACATCATCACATAGACCAAGTTTAAAAAGATCAATTTAACCAAAGTCAAACATATAAATAGCTTTTTCTTAATTTTAATGTTACTCAAATTTATATATTAAGTTAAAGTACCTTATTAGATAGACAATTAAGAAAAAAAAAAACTGAATTTTGCTATCCCTTTTGAAATCGATATTATTAAGTTGAAATATATATGAAGAATTTTTTTTATACATCTAATAATAGATTGTAAAACGCATATATTTATAGACAAAAATCATACATATAACTACCAAGTAAATTTTGTCCTGAAGACATTTTCCAATCTGAAAAAAGAGTAATTTCTCAACACGGAATTTCTCATCCAATAACTTAGAAACTAAAAATACAACACACCGATTATAAAAGCGGTCTCAAAGAAATAAAATAAACACACCAACTTTATTTAACTCGATAACTGAAGTGTCTCAGGTACATTGTGGGTGTAAACTTACGCCTACAAAGAACAGCACTCCTCATGCAACAACAGAAAATAAACTTGCAAGTAATGGAACAACAGGTGACAAATCAAAGACCACAAACGAAACCGGCACAAGAGCAAGCCCAACAGGCAAGCTTTATTTTAAGCGAAACGACAGACCATAAAAAACCAAAGACGACGATTAAAAGCTACGTAAGAGCAAGCCTAACAGGCAAGCTTTAATTTTAGCGAAACGACAGACCATAAAAACCACAAGAGGACAAACATCAAACTACTCTTCTTCATCTTCGTCTTTCCAACATTTCAGAGTCGATCTAGGTGAGCAACATCCAGAAGTCTTCACGAACTTTTGGTAGACAACAGAACCACCCATTCCAAGCTCTTCGAGGTTCCTCTCTTTGCAGCAGTACCCCTTGACATCCAACAAACAGCTCTGCTCAAATGACTTGCTTGCAACGTCCACATGCACTGCTATCGAAAACTCCGTAGGTTCAAAGCATGACAGCACCCTCACAACCAGTTGCTGCAGATTAACCTCCTTCAAATCATACCCTGCTGTTTCAAAGCTGGCATAGCTGAAACCATCTTCCGGAGTGACATGAATGGTAGAAACAGCAGCACGCTCAACTGAATTCATTGAATAACCACATGGTTCAAACTCAAAGTCGCATATTTGAGAATCTGGAAGGATCTTTCTAATACCAGATTTGACTGTCATCTTGGCTGCAGAGCCAGATTGCTCTTTATAGAAAACCGAAGCTTTTTCTCTATCCAAGCCAGTCATGCACATCTCGAGGGTGTAAACAGAATCATATGAGCTCACTGTGTCAGCAGAAGCAGAGTACACATGCCATTTCTCTGAGCAGTCCACGCCACCCATAATATAAGCCACGCTGCCTAATCCAAGCTTTCCAAAGTGGCTATCCAGGACTTCTACTTCCTCGGAAAAGTGACGATGCGGAAAGGGCTGAGCTCCAGGAAAAATAAAGCTCCCACGGGTATACCTTACAGATCTAACATTAAGGGCAAGGAGCTCAGCCATCTTCAATATGGGTGGGATTGAAAGAAGTAACTTGGTAGTACCACAGGTTTTAATGATAATCTTGTATGGATAGACAAAAAGGCTAGACTCAGAAAGAACATAGGAGTCAACCTCGTCATTTGACAGTGAAGAAACTATGGTGCACTCTGCTGGTGCTAAAATCTCATCCAACTGAGACTTCGTCAGAGATCTCAGACCCTTTCCTTCAGGGTCAAGAAAGATTCCGGGCAGGAAAAAGGATATTTCCAGCCTCTTTTCATATCCTTCAAAACCAATTGCAGAAACAGGCATCGCCATTTTTTCTCAGAAAGGGAAAATGTAGATCTAAACCACTGGTGTGAAGAGAGCACGATTGCAAGAAGAGGGATTGGAAAGACGTTGATTGAAGTAGAGTAGTAAAGAAACCTAATGACAGCAAGTAAAAAAAACAAAGAAAGAAAACTAAAAAACGACGGGCAGAAGGCTTGGGATATCAGGATGGCTTGCGAGCGCACTGCAAAGGAGCATAAAATACAGGTATCAGCATTGATCCATGAATTAAGCACAGACCCCAAAATCCAAATCTCATATCGTTCAAGTGATAAAAAACTTACGTTGGAGTAAGCAGCAGATCTGAACTTCTTGATTCCACCGTTTGGGCGAACGTCCTCAATGCTGTAGCCAAGGGGAGCTTCGTAGAACAATGATTTACTACTACTACTAGACTTCTTTTTCCCACCTTTGGTCTCCATTAGATCATACAGTTCTGCTTCAACAAACAGTATTACAAACATTTCAGCAAAACCAGAAGAAGATATATGAAGAAAAAGAGAGACAGAAACCCAAGAAAAAAATGGAAAATGTATAGCTATCACACCCAAATGGCTTAAGCCAGCAGCTCAAACAAAGATGCGTGAGTGAAAGGCTCCATTTAAATAATCACTATGTAGGAAATTACATAATGATGTAAAGAAATGCATTAAAACACATTAATGGACATATAATTTAGACAAGCAAACTAATAACGGATCCGAACTGTTGAACAAGACAAAAAGAAATAAATACAGCGAGAAATACAGATCTGAGTAAGAAAGCAAAGAGTACCAATAATAAACATATGAATAGGCTAATGATCGGAATTTGTTTACTGGCAAAGGAAATTCTAAAAAACCGAACCAGAACAGGAACATGAACCTCAAAGAACACACAGGGAAAAAAAAAAATCATGCTTAGGACGACATAATCCTAAAAACAGCAAATCGGGTATATGACAATGGAAGAATAAATAAATAAATTCAAAATCGATTAGAGAATTGAAGAAAATGCACGGAGCTGGATTTAATGTTCTCGAATCTAAAAGATATGCAATAAGTTAAATATAAAAAACAGAGAAGAACACGTAACGACCAACTACCAAGAAAACGTACATGAATTGATAAAATTTGAGAAGCGACTTCTTAATCGATTACGCTGTGAAAACCTTCACCCTCAGCACGAATCGTAGGGTACCTGAAATCACATCGAAATCAGAGCCAAGAAAAACCAAAACAAATCGAAAAAGGATCAACCAAAAAAAAAACAAATGCTTACAGATACGAAATTGATGAGAGTTCGGAAGAATTCGGAACCAGAAGAGAGATAATGAAAACCGTAGAAATCAAGCGAATAAGAAGAACGGAAAGAACAACTTCGCCGCGCAGCCTCGGCCTTCTTGAGCGTTGGATTTAGCTGTATATGTTAGGGCAACGAAGCAATGACGTGAATTTATAGGTGACGTAAAATGCCGGATCCGTGTTTACCACGGGTTTACCTGAAATTACGGTCCTACCCTTCGTCGCTTACGTAACTTCTCATCATTGACGATTGTGGTGACCAAAACGCCTTCCCTATAATTTGGATGGAATAATAATTAAAAAAAAAAAAAATTCTCTTCTGTATTAAGGTTCGTAACCGAATCTTTTAAATTTAATAAAAATTTAAATTCATATCTTTTTTTAATCGAAATATTAAAAAATTTTTAACTTTTTCCCATTCCTAATCCCAAAAAAAGAAAAAGCTTTTACCTTTTCACAAGAATACTTATCCAATACGCTACTTCAGGCGTTCCTGCAATTTTTTTGATTCGGTTAATTAAAAAGGAGTGTGCATTGAATTTTTTTATGGATCAATGAAAAACAGAAAAAGATAACAACAGATGTGACAGGTTAATAATAAAATGAGAAAAGCATATTCTACCCGTCAAATTGGAAAAGAATTTTTAGGTTTTGAAAAATTCAAAGGCATTTTCCAATTTACCCTTAAAGGGCGATGCATAACTATATGATAAAAAATAGAAAGTCTCATTTTTCTTTTATGGTTCCTCTTTTGTTTCTTTGATATTTGGGATAAGCATTGCATGATGATGAATCATGATCATGCATTCAACACAATTATGATCACCTTTTCTGCATGAGTAGTATAGAATCACCCACTTTATGCTATCATATAGCCATCATCATTTTGAAATTACCTTTTTGTATCTAAATATAATGTTGTGTATAGGTGAAGGAAATGATGATAAAATTATTTGTACTCATTGTACCACTAAGGATTAGGTTTAAGTTAAAGCTAGGGTGATGGTTTAACTACACCTATACAACTTGCTTTATGAAAAAGGCACTTGTACATTTATATTTTTAAAATGTTGTGATAAGGTGATGTATCTAGTCATTCTAAATCATTTGTTGTCAAATATATTGTCTAAACATTTGAATAAGCAAATAGTTTTAAACTATAGTAAAAGGAGTTAATTCAATTAATGAACATTATAGTGTTTATCCTTCAATCATCTCAGTTTTTTCAATTTATAAACAATTTTCTATAAAAAAAAAATATTTTTAAGAATTAAATTTTTCATGTATGACTTTTGATATAAAATTTGAATTGAATAGTTGTTCTTTTATTATTTTCATTTAGATCTTAAAAATTTATTGTCGTCAGTTTATTTTAATAATTTTAAAATTATATTATTTTAATTCTGAGCTTAACTTTATTACCCTAAGAATTGATAACAATAAACTTGTAGATAAGAACTAAAATTCTAGTATAAAAGTAAATTAATGACAGTAAATTTCAATAAATAAATTGATAATAGTAATATCTATGCGTGAATTAATTTTTAAAGATGATAATTTTATGTTTCCAAAAATATCATGCTCCTTAATCGTTACATAATAATTATTGAATATTACTAGATATGAAAACTAATTTTTTACCTATTCAAATACATTTTTTTTTTACTACATTCATATTCATTAACTATGCAGAGGTCAAATAAGTTTTTCTAGAACTATTAATTATTTATTAAATAATTAAATATCTTAAATAATTATTTGATAAGATATTGATCTATAATTATTTAATAATGATATTATAATTATTTATAGAAATATAAAATTATCACTCATTTATAAAATATCAAAGGTTTATAGTTGATTAAAAAAACATTAGTTACTAGAAAAAGAAAAAGTATAAAATTAAACTCTACTTTTATAATTTATAACAACTGAGAACCTATTTGGTTGTTAGAATCAAGGTGAAAGAATGAGAAGGAGAATGTCTCCTATTTCCATGTTTGGTTAACAGATTGGGTCTTCAATCTCATTCACATTCCCTAAGGAGTTTGCTCTCCTTCATATAAGGGAAAATTCTCTTCCTAGTTGAAACTATGAAATGAGATTGGTCTTCTGAGAATAAAATATGCTTGACAAAAGTGTCATCATTTATAATAATTTTCAGACAAAAATACCCTTATAATATATCAAAATCCTATTTTATTATTATTTATTATTAAATTATTTTTTAATTATTAATATTATTGATTATATATTTTAATATATAATTATATTATTAATAATAATTTAAAGAGATGTCTGTCTTTTTTTATAAGAGATAATATAATAAAATATACACATTATCTAATTAATTCTTATTGTATCAATTCTAATAACCAAACGAGTTCTGAATCCTTTACAAATTAATTGACACAAATCAATTGCTCACAATTTTAAATTTTTACAAAATTAATTACTTATTAATTTAAATATGTATAAAATTAATTTCTCTATTTAAATTAATAAATAATTAATTTTATATAAAATATAAATTTTAAATTATAATCACATTTAATGCTTTTTTTTTTTACTAAAAGTGATGACTTTTGTAAAACCAAAAAGAACTGATTGCAGTTGCCAAATGTCAAATATGGCTGCTTAGGGAAATAAAAATACATGGCCCCTAATCTAAGATATGGATCAAAGAAAGAAAAAACAGACAAGAAGAGGGGAATCAGATTCGCGGAAGGAGAGAGGCATAGGGATTGGTCACTTTTGGGCGATAAGATCGAGGAGTAGTGAGGAATCTGAACGACATTATTTTGTCCGCTTCTTCGTGTCTGTTTTCCCTTTCTTTCGTTCAATATTGTCCACAAATCAAAGTTCCGCATCCCTTGCCCTACCGCCAACTCACGTGGTCCCCTCAATTTTCTACGGTCCTGCCTCATGTCGACATTCCAAGATTTTTTTGTTATGTTATTGTTATGGTAGAGAGATATTTCATTTTTCAAATTTAATACGGACTGCATATTGTTATTAATTTTATTTGGGTTTGGATAATTATAATAAGTAAGCTGTAGTAGAATTAGATTATGAATTTTAAATTATTTATAATTGTTAATTTTATTTAATTAGATTGCTAAAATGACTATTAGTTAAACAATAACAGGGGATTATATTATTTAAAGTGAATGAGACTCTTTGAAAATGCCGTAACCACATGAGTGATAAGCTTGGCTTATTTATTATCTATATTTCCAATATAATAAGAACATTATCTCGTCAATATAATAACAACATGAAAAAAAGAAAAATACAAATAAATATATCAATTCGAATTCCTACCTTTAATTAAAAAATATAGATTTAATTATTAATATTAAAATAATTACATAATTTAATGGTTGAAATTAAATTTGGTAAGCATATATGATCCAAGATTTCAAATGTTGACTATATATGATTTAAAATTTTAATCTAATGATCTAGATTTGAAAAACTGTACAATTGTGAGTAAAATTTTTTTAGAAAGTGCTAGAGATCCAGGTTAGAAATCTATAAACTCGTGGACAAGACTTTTTGGTTCCATTTTTGTAAATATTCTTTGTAATTTGTTTTGATTTAAAATATTCTAATTTAAAAAATAAAAGTTAACAATGAAGTGAAAAATATTTTTACATTAAAAATGTACACTATCTTCCTCTAAAATAAGAAGAAGATAATACTGAAATAAAAGTTTAAAAATATTTTTCATACAAATTATATCTTATATTTTTTTATAATAACAAAACCATTGTATCCTGAAATTTAAAATCATATTTTAAATGACACGTGGTCCTCGTCACGGGAAACATCGAGTGGGCTATAAATTTGATGTGTAGCATACATGACAAATGCGTGCTAGACGCACGTGTTAGAAAAGGCAGAAAAAAAAAGAAAAAAAGACGACAATGGTACACTGGTTGGGCATCTCCATTATTGTTGTCCTTTGCCTCCTCTTCAATGTGAGGCTGCCATTTATCCATAACAGATTTCGACCCTAAGCTCAATTTTTTTAGTATTAAATTCTTTTTTTAAAACAAATATCGTTACAATTTTAATATTATTATCTTATTAAAAAATAAACGACAACGGCTTTTAATGTTAGAAAAGATTTTTGAACTGAATCAATGGAGGTCAGGGTAAGTTTTAGAGAGCACATATTCATTGCACAGTTAAAAATTAAATTTTTTAATATACTAACTTTTTAATTTGATATTTAAAAGTAGAAAAAATTGTTATATTTTTATTACGTCATTTTTAATTAAAATAGGATAATTATATAATTTTTTTTATTAATATTACAATATGTGTATGGTTATTATAGTCAATTGAATAATTTTAAAATTAAATTATATATTTTTATTTTATTCTTAATTAATCATATACTTATAATGTATTAATTTCTACTTAAGTCTAATTCTTAAAAGAATTCTTTTTGTTCTTAAAAATAATGTACAATTAAATTCTCAATTTTCTAAAATTTTGAAATCAACTTCTTCCTTCCTTTCTGTAAATCACGATAAGAAAATAAAAAAGGATTCATGACACATTAACTTTATTTAGTGTCAAAATTCAAATCAATACTTTTATATAATGACCAAAATTCAATGATTTTGATGATACACGCATTATATCTCTTATTATGTATTTTCTTGAGATTTCATATAAAATTGTGGGTTAACATCACCTTTTTATCTGCCGTTGAAACTCTTTAGGGGAAACTATAAGTCCTTATGGTTTCATTTAATTTTAAATTTAGTTCGTATATTTTAAAAATTTATAATTAGGCCTTCATAATTTGATTGATTTACAAATTTGACCCTATTATTATATTTATTTTCAATATTCTGCTATATATGTAAATTAATTTTGATTCATTACCTATTTTTATTTTTATTATTAGCATAAATAATATATGTTCAAAGTATATACAGTATATAATTAATTACATTTATAAAATTTAATATAATACTTATATACTTTTAAAGAGAATAAATTTAAATATTTATCACCTATAACAACTTAACTACAAATTTTTTAAAAATAAAATTTTTGATTTGTTTATAATTTTAAATGTACTAATATATTTAATTATAATGTAAAAATATAATTATAATATTATTATTTTTTATATTAATGTTATTATAATTATATTTTTATATTATAATTAGATACATTAATATATTTAAAATTTTGAATACATTCAAAATATATTTTTTAAAATTATAAAAGCTAATAAAAATTAATTTAAATTATAGAAACCAAAATATAATTTTTCATATTATTTATTAGTTCAGGAGATGATGGGTCCCATTTCATCTTATCTTCTTATCCCATTGATATTACCGCCCAACAAAATTTCCACGCATGTTTTTCCTCAACTGCCACTTTGATTTCCATCTGGTACAGTAAAATTTATTTATTTATTTGTATTTAATATTATATCATAATTTATAATATCTGATTCTAATATCACTTTTATTCCTTTCTTGTTTTTTTTCCTTTTTATTATATAAAATTTGAAAAATATACAAAATTATTTTCTCATTTTTATATTTTGTGATACTTCAATTCTTTACAAATTAATCATGATAAATTAATCAATTAACTATAAATTTAAATTTATATAAAATCAATCATTCATAAATTTAAATTTATATTAAATCAGTATTTTCATTTAGATTAATGAATGATTAATTTTGCATGAAATATTATTTTTTAAGGATTGGTTTGTTACGATTATTTGTAAGGGGCTAATTTGATACTTTTTTATTAAATTTAAAATAAAATTAAATTTTTTTTGAAAATTTAAATTAGAATAAAATTAAATCTTTAATTAAAACTAATTGCAATAGGTTCTACAATTTTTTTATGATAGTTAAACCGAATGTTAACAATAAAACTTATTGAAATAAAAAAACATAAATATAAAATAATATTTTGTTAAATAATTATTTAAATATTAATTTCAGTAATTAATTTTTTGAAAATGAGTAATTTGATTTTTGTGTAATCAATGATTATAATAATAACGATAAATTAATTAAAATAAATGAATTATTATTTTAAATTAAATAGTTTTTACGTTCAGCAAAAAATAATTATTCAATTATAACTAAATAAATATAATATTTTTTAAATATACAAAGTCCTCGCTCTTGTATTAAACCACAACTTGACTAACTTTGACAACGTGACATCATACTAGTCAAAATGAAGTAAGTCAAGGCTTTCCACCTAAAACGGTATTTAGTATAAGTGGTTGCCAATTCTCAATTAGTCTTAATCAGATAATAGTGATGTGAAATAATGAAATTGACATTGAAAATGTAGAACTATCAATTGATTATTTTATTTAGTGTTGTATGAACTGCATGGATCGCATTAGGGTTAAAAATAAAACAATATTAATTTATTTGTTCACACGTTATACGAATTTTTAAAAAATTAGTTTATTTTATTATATGTAAATATATTTTAAATTAAAGATATTTATAAATGTTAGTAAAAAATTGAATTTATTAGTATATTATAATATAAAAATAATAATAAACTAAAGAAAATTCATGAAATTGGTTGTGATATTGGTGAGAGAAAAATGATAATAATAGACTTATTTATATAGCGCTATTATAAATCATTCAACCATATATTGTTATATCTTGTTTTTATTTTAAACCATATCAAGTTATATTTATAATCCCTTATTTAAAAATTTATGAGATAGTTAATTAATTAATTTATTATTTTTCTCATTCATTTTAAAGAATTCTCATACTTCGAAGTATGATTCATTAATTTTCTTGTTCAGTCCAAATATTCTCACAATTTAAGAGACAGTTAATTAATTTATTAATTAATTACCTTATTATTATTTTTATTGATTATGAATAATTTACTTAAATTAATGACCTTATTATTTTTTTTGTTGACTACACAAAATTTACACACTTTAAAAAAATTTTAATACATGCATAAAAAATATAAAAAGTCATCACATGAGAGGAAATTAATTTTTTTTGTTTAGTCCAAATATTCTCATAATTTAAGAGGCAGTTAATAAATTTATTGATTAATTAATTTTTTATTTTTTATTGACTATGAATAATTTACCTAAATTAATGACCTTATTATTTTTTTGTTAACTACACAAAATTTACACATTTTAAAATTTTTTTAATATATGCATAAAAAATATAAAAAGTCATTGCATGAGAGGAAATTATGGTTGTTCAATGAAGACTTCTCGTTGGTAAACAAAATTTTCACATTAAAAAGAATATATTATATATAATAGATAGATAGATTCTTTTAAGCCAAGAGACAAAAGAATGATGGACAAAATTTAAAACTATTTATAAAAATTAAGAGCCACAAATTTTTTAACTTTTATTTTAAGATTATTATAGTAAATAGGAATAAATAAAATTATCATATTTTAATGATTTATTTAGACAAAAGTATTATTTTGAATCATTACTTTTTGGTTTAGTGTCAAATTTGGCACTACAAATTTGTGAAGAATCGAATAGTTCTTTAAAAATTTAACATTAATCAAAAGTAATCTTTCATTAAGTTATTCATAAGTCTCTTGAGGGACTATTTTTTATTAATATTAAATTTTGAGAGACTATTTTGGCACTACAAATTTGTGAAGAATAAAATGATCCATAAAAATTAAACATCAATTAAAAATAGTTACTCATTAAGTCAATAAAACTCGAACAACTTTTGATTAATATTAATTTATGAGAATTATTTTGATACGATAATTTTGTGATGAACTAAATTAATACAGTGACAAAATGTGAGAGATCTACGATAATTTTGTGATGAACTAAATTAATACAGTGACAAAATGTGAGAGATCAAAAACCTATTCTTTAATTTTTCTTGTTTGGGTTTGCGTAAAGAGATAAAAAATAGTCAGAAAAATAGAAATTAAATTCGTTATTACTTTTTTTATGGGTATGGGCTTGGCTAATGTAGTACCGAGATCCAACTGAGTTAAGTGAAGAAGCCATTCTAGATTTCTTTATATAATTAACTTTATATATTATATTTATTTTTGGTACAGCTTTTGTAAAAATATTTGTCAGGCTCCTTCAAGTCTAATAATAGAAAATTTAGTTGATAAAATAATAACTTAAGCAAAGAAAAGTAATTTTTAGTGATGCGTCATTAAATTATAGAACCCAATTGAATAAAATTGAGTACGAACCGTTAGATAGGTGAATCTATTAGACTATTTCTTCAAAATGGGCTAACCAACCTAGCTAATAAGTAGAACATAATAAGTCAAATTTATAATTTAAATAGGTATCACATATTTAAATAAAACCGACAACCCAAATAAGTCTCATGTACTTTTAATTACGAGTGCTTTATTAATTTAAATTTTATATCCTACCAAAAAAAAAAGTGCAATATTTCTGTGCGGTCCAAACTTAGTCTAGGTGCTACTATTGCACCCTAGTCTTGCCCATACTTGTTAGCAAATCCGTAGGGTTAAGGCTTGGGCTTTGATTTGAACCATGGTACCCATGAGCATTGGAGGCAAGGTCCAATAAGAGACCTTATTATGATGGTTAATGATCTAATGCGACGCAAAGTAGAGAATTCGGATTGGTCCATTCATGTATCCAAAAGTACTCTTGGAAGCAATAGCAGCAGAGGAAGGCGTTGCTTTCGCTAAAAATCTCTGCGTCATGGAAATCTGGGTTGAAGGTGATGCGAAACTGGTTTTTGAATAGCTGAGATAGTACAATTTGGCAGAAATGTCCAAAGAACTTTTTCTGTTTGGATTGATGAATCACATCAAAATGTGGTCAATGTCGTCTATGTCTTTCTGGGCTTGTTGGTTAATGTCATATCTATTCTGTTACTCTCAATAACGATGGCACTTTTAATAAAAGAAAAAGGTTTTAATGAGTTTATTGATAATTTCTGGTTTTTTTTTTCTTTTTATTACACTTGGTGTGACATTAGCGACGCTGTTGAATTTGCTTCAGTTTAATAAATGAAGGAACTAAATTGATCAGGAAAATATTATTCGAGGATAAATTTGAGAAACATATATTTAGAGAATCAAATTAAAAACCTTATTGTCAAAAATGATAAATGCAATTTTTTCGGTTAAATTATTTGTTTGTCTTTATAGTTTGACTCAATTTTTAAGTTAGTTCCAATAATTGATATACTTTAATTTTTTTTAAAAAAATTTAGTATGCAGGGTTAAAATTCTATCTAAATTGTGTTGATTGTAATTCATTTTATGTCATCTTAACATTCTATATAATATTTTTCTTAAATAAAAATTAAAAATAGATAATGGCGTAAATAACTCACATATATTAGAAATGATGCAACTTGTTGCGTGATTTGAGTGAAATGATTTGAATAATACATATTTAGAGTATTAAGATAATACATAATTAATGACATAGATGAAATTTAATGATAAAATTATAATAATATAGGCTAAATTAAAAATGTTTTAGATTATAATGACTCAATTATAAATGTTTAAATTATAATAATGACTCAATCAAGGAAATTGTAAGGGGCCAAAGCTATAATGTAATCTTTCCTTTTATTATACACGGATTTGGATGTAATTGTATTGTGAGTAATTATAAAGGTAAATTTAAGAAATATACATATTTAATTAGTTTGAAATATTTTACTTTTCTCCGAACAATAATTGGTTCTTATTGTATTAAATCCAAGTAAAAGTCACTTTCTCATTTTCGGTATTTTCCTTCTCCACCTTTTACTCTCAGTTTCACTTCTTATATTTATTAAGAAAGGTATAGATTCAACTATTAATATGGAATAGAATGTGTAATTTAACAATTTAAATTAAAATTAGAGATCGCATATAATCAAAACTTTTAAGTTTTAATTATTCTCAACTTAAAATTTTGATGTAACGATTCAAACTTTAAACACTATACAATTCAACTGTCAACAATTTTTTTTTAGAAACTAAAAGAAATCGAAAGCACTTATTTTTACCTTCCACTTTCTCTAATCACTTCCTAGAACAAATGGAATTTTCTTTCCTCTTCCGCTAATCACTTACAAAGAACGGAGTCTGGTTCTTTTGGAAAACTTCAGCTTCAATCCTTTATTTGTATCAACAGAGTTTGTAAATATGGTCCATCCATAGATGATCTCTAATCTCTATACTCCTATCCATGAAGCCATTGTCTTCTTCTCCTCTGGTCTTCATTTCTCTATTACTCTTACTCGCTAATATCATCCTTTATAGTGAAGGAAGCTACCATGAGCTGAAACTCCCCAATGTTAGAGGCCCTGAAAGCTTAGCTTTCGACTGCAATGGCGAGGGGCCATATACTGGTGTGTCAGACGGTAGAATTCTCAAGTGGAAAGGAACTCTCATGGGATGGGTTGAGTTTGCAGTTACCTCACCACACAGGCATGATCTCGATTCTCAACTTTATGATTCAATATAAGAATTAATTAGCTCAAGTTGGCATGTAATTCTATCAACCACAAATGATCACTGTTATTTGTGAAAGCCTCTTCTCAATTTCTATATTTGTCTGAATATGTATTTCAAATGTTGG
This sequence comes from Delonix regia, assembly GCA_037074485.1. Taxonomy (NCBI): domain Eukaryota; kingdom Viridiplantae; phylum Streptophyta; class Magnoliopsida; order Fabales; family Fabaceae; genus Delonix; species Delonix regia. The sequence goes on from CM073457.1 coordinate 25,047,389, forward strand.
ATTATAGGGACAGAAAACTATGTGATGGGTCAACAGATCCAAGCAGAGAACATGTATGTGGGAGGCCATTGGGGCTCAAATTCAACAGCAAAACATGTAATCTATACATTGCAGATGCTTACTTTGGACTCCTAATGGTTGGACCATATGGAGGTGTGGCCAAACAAGTAGCCATTTCTGCAGATGATGGTGTCCCCTTTCAATTCCTAAATGCCTTAGACATTGATGAGCAAAATGGGGTGGTTTATTTATCAGATAGCAGCTCTGTGTATCAAAGAAGGTATTTCTAACTCAGATTTTCATTATTTACTTTTGGTTAATAACTTTTTTGCTTCAAATGTCTTGCTCAAATTTATTCAAATTAGATTCATTATAATTAGGTGTAATGAAAAGCTTACTAAACTTTATATCCCAAGAAAAATGATGACACAATGAAGCAAACATAAATAGTAAGATACAAATAACCATTACGGTTTCCTCTTTGTGGAAGGGAATGGCCAATGATAATTCTAACTGGAGATAAAACAGGAAGATTGCTGAAATATGACACAAGTAGCAACAAAGTACAAGTCTTGCTCCAAGGCTTAGCATTCCCAAATGGGGTGGCTCTAAGCCAGGATGCCTCATTCCTTCTATTGGCAGAATCAAGTCTTAAAATGATCATTCACAAGGTTTGGCTTAGAGGCTCTAGGGCCAACACTTCAGAACTTTTTGTACAGCTTGAAAGAGGGCCAGATAACATCAAGAGAAACAAAAATGGGGATTTTTGGGTGGCGCTGAGTAGTAATAGGGTAATGCTTCAAAATGCAGTTAATGCAGGTATGCAAAACCCAACTCTGATACCATGGAAGATGGAAGAAGACCTTGTAGGAGTGAAGTTTGATGAGAAGGGAGAGACTATGGAGATTTTGGATGCAAGAGGAGGCCAAGAGCTTGATTCTGTTAGTGAGGTGGATGAACATGATGGGAAGTTGTGGATTGGATCTGTTGTTAAAGATTATGTTGCTCTTGTTAATGATGTCTAGCTATTCAATTCAGCTCTAATAGAAAGACCTTTTTGATGTTCTTGGATTCATATTATGTTATGAATTTTGGAAGAAACATTGGTGATTAATTTTTGTCTTTTCTTTTAATGAATTATTACAAAAAAAAAAAAAGAATAGGCATGGCGACAATAATATAATAATGATTTAATTAATCATGTGTGAAGTGTGTCTCGAGAAAAGTTAATCTAATCATTATTAGATTACTTGACTTAATGATGGTTAGGACATAATCATCATTAAATTGGAGCCTAATGTATGGTTAGGTGCTTAACGATGTTTAACTTCTGCTTTGTCGTCATTGTCCTCCTAGTCATTCGTCATGTTTGTAGATTTTCTTTTCATGTGCTTTGAAGTTTTTTTGATTACATAGTTTTTAATATTCATTTAGTGCTAGTTTAGTATAAAAAATTGGGCTTAGAATTAGAGTGTAGAATTGAATTAGACTAAACAATTTCAATTTTTTAGTTTGGATAATCTTTTAGAATTATATTTCTAATTCCATATACAAATTCCATGAAATTAAAATATAATTAGTAAAAGTCATTTCCAATTTTTATCCCTAAACTCAAAAATTACAATTTCACATGTCAAAATTGAAGTGAAACTCTTTTGCTTCTAAGATAATACTTTATATTTTTTAAAGTCATTGCTAACATTTAACTTTAAATGTTATATTTTTAAATTTTAATCTTAATATATTTATAAACAATTGAATTTTTATTTTAAATATTTTGTAAATTAATAAAGTATACATATACACAAATGACACACATAATACACACGCACGCTTGGACGCACATACATATATATATATATATTGAAATGTAACACAAGCATGAACACACACAAACACAATAAAAATGTAACATAAATACATATGCATACACATACATCTTGACATATAAACACAAATACATATGTAATAAATATGTTACATATACGCACACGCACTTATATACACAAATATTATATACATATATAACGAATTTGTTACGTACTCACACAAACACATGCATGTGCACGTGCATATATGCACACATATATCAAACATTTAAAACATGCATACACATATAAATATGTATAACAAATATGTAATATGAATGTGCGCACATACACGCACCTACACATATAGGTATAAATGCATATATAATAAATTTGTTACATACATACATACACATGCATGTGCATGCATGTGGGTGCACATGTATATATCACAACATGATGCTATAATATGCATATGATATGACATACCATTGCACAAGCATATTTTCACACATCTATGATAGAACATTTATTGCACATATGACATGTCAAATAATTCTTTTTTAAAAATATTATTTTAAATACTAGATATAACGTGGTGTTACAATCACTGAAAAGAGTATTTTATATCATATAATCTAAATTAAGAAAAAGAAAATATTTTAAAAAATAAATTATAAATTAGTTTTAATATGTTATTCATATTTATCATTTAACAAAAAATATTTATCTTTCATTTAAATAATAACATTAGAATTAAATTTAGAATTATAATTCTTTATTCTAATTCTTTACTTGACCTAAACATAAATTTTAAAATTTTAAATCAATTCTAATTCTAACGGAATTAGAATTAGAATTATACTTCTACATTATAATTCAAATTCGTAATACCAAATAGAGCCTTAAAGATTTTAAAGATTGAGGTACTTACATTAAAAATTTTAATTTGTTCAAAACATCTAATTCAACCTCCCTTTTGTCTTTAGTATTAACCCTTCATAACACTTAAAACTATCAAAACCTAAACTTCAAAGCTTAAATTCTAAGGTCCTAAACTTAATTCCTAATCCTAAACTTCTTAACCCTGAAATTTCAAACCCTAAACACAATTCTTAAATCTTAAAATCCTAAGTCTTATTAAAAGTCTCTAAACTGAAGAAACTCTAAAAAAATATATCTTAAATTCTTGAACCCCAAGATATTAAACAATTATATTTAAAGAATAATTTATTTTTACTTCAAAAAGATACTATTTTATGCATATTTAAATGAGTGGCCTGGACTCTGCCACATTAGAGGAAAAGAAAGTTTAGAAAGCTTTGAAATTTCTGTTATGGGGGTGAACGAGAAAGCTTATCATAATGGCATTGGTAAGTTATTAATAAACATTTACTATTATATACAAATATATATTAATATTTTAGATTTTTTATATATAATAATATTTTGTTAAAAAAACTAAACAACTTCGTACACTTTATAATTCATTCCTCATATCTTATTATTACTATATATATATTCATTTTGTATAAGAAAGACTTATTAACATATCTTTGAATATTATCAAATTTTTTTTTTAAAAAAAGTAACTATTTTTTAAAATTTAATTAAAAAATCTGACGCAACCATTGAATTCAAATTCTAATTATCTAGACTGCGGCATCGGTTTACACGCCCAACCAATTATACGTACGCTTGAATTATTTTAAGATTTAAGATAAATAATTAAAAAAATTCGTATATTTATAATTTTAAATATATTAATATATTTAGTTATAGTGTAAAAATATAATTATATTATTATTTTTTAAAATTAATATTATAATAATTATGTTCAATATACTAATGCATTAGTACACAAAAAATGATATATAAATAATATATTGTCTGTAAATTTAATACAGTCAGACAATATAAAATTCAACCCCTAAACAAAGTCGTGCTCTTCTTTACCTATAAACTTTATATGTTTAAAAGTATAATTTATATATAAAAAAATTTATGCAACACTTTGACAGTCATATAGCTCATGTTATTGAGTCATATCTCTTATTTCGGCCATTATTTATAGTTAAATTATTCATTTCATTTCTATAATTTATTCAATTGATCTTTATACTTGAAATTTTTGTAAATCTAGTCCATGTAATTAAAATTTTATAAGAATTTTATTAAATTTTAGTAATGTAATTAATTATCTAATATCTTGACAATATATATAAAATTGTGATGATTAAATTATAAAATTTTAAGCTATAACAATGAAATAAAATTAAGTAAAATTATAAAGTACAAATAATAATTTAATAATTATTTATCAACAAATTATTTCGAATTACAGATAATATTTGAACACCTAGAACAATACATTCAATTTTTGAATGATTAAATTAAAGCAATGTTTGAAAAATGAAACGGCCATTTCGGGCATTAAGTATGATAAAGACAATACGATGGAAGAGACAGCTAGGTAGACCAGCCTGGAGCCATCAACGAAATTATTATCACGGCCAATTTGGCATGAACTACATAGTACTACTTTCAGAGGCAAGGCATATAATAAATAGTACAATCTGTTATATTTTACTTAATTTTCGATTCATATATATATATATATATATATATATATATGCATATTCAAACAGAACAAAAATATATTGAGTGTAAGATCATTTAGAGTATTTTAATAAATGTGAGACACAAAGTTTTTGTAATAAATAAAACACTAAAACAATATTTTTTTAAGTCTTTTTTAAACTATCATAATTTTGGAAAAAATAATATTTTGTAAAATTAAATTAATATTTTAATTTTGAAAACAGAGGAAGACCGAAGAGAATGGCCGACTGCGTCGCCGGTACCGGAAACCGCATCTGAAACTACCTGGCCTGGTTCATGACATCGCCGAAATGTTCGGCGGCGAAGCTTGTGGCTCTTCCTCCACTAATGCCATTGCCGCCGACGCTACGTTCTCCACTTGATTTAGTAGATACTGTCTCTTTCAAGTTTTAATGTGTTCTGGTAATAGTCATTGGCCACCGGTTCTTCTCATTTTCAAGTTCCAACCAATTGTGGATCCTACTATGTTCAACAACTAATTTTCAAAGTCAGATATAGACCTGTAAATCCACCATTTATTTATTGAGAAGGAAATTTAACTTTTTTTCTTTTAAGAACATCCAAGTCTTAACTATTTTGGTATCTAAATTTTTAACTCACTGCTTATTAATTCCTAGAGACACAGACAGCAAAAATTGAAAAAAGAGCCAGGGTAGAGATCAAACTACATCAAAATTCTAAACACTTAAAATTAAAGAAGGTGTTATTTGAGGAAAGATGTATGTGTCCATCTTCTTCAATTATACATTGGTCCGCCATTGTTTATGGTTCTTGAAAAAGGTGTAACAGGAAAGAAAAGATGATATAGTAAATTTGGGATAAAATATTTTGAAGGAGGGTACTTTTACCATTTAACGTGAAGAATCTTTAACTGCTCTAAGACAGAGAATAACATGGTAAAGGCATTAAGTGATGGTAGGTTTCTTTAAAATACGACATCCTCAGTCTCTTACTAATATATAGCACAGTTTGTACACGAGCTTCATCCACAAACGATCTGTGTTATTATCCATGAAGCTTTCTTCTTCTTCTTCTTCTTCTTCTTCTACACTTATTTTCTTCATCTCACTATCACTTTTGTTAGCTGATAACTTAACCCTTTCTCGTGAAGGAGCTGCCGATGAACTCATCAGACTCCCAATGGTTTCAGGCCCTGAAAGCTTAGCCTTCGACTGCAATGGCGAGGGCCCATACGTGGGTGTATCAGACGGTAGGATTCTCAAATGGAGAGCAACTTATAGAACATGGGTTGAGTTTGCTGTCCCTTCGCTACAGAGGTTAAGATCTTGACTTCATTATGTCCAGTCATTAAGCCATAAAGTCATAAATCTTGCAGCAAACAGTGTTCTTGGCAATTATGAAACTTCAACTATGTCATCAGTTTGTTTTGTACGATTTTTCTTTTATTGGGAAATCATTTTGAATGATCTAATTTTTTAAGGGAATTATTTTTCAGAAAAGTACAAAATCATTTGTTTTTGTCTCAACCTCTACTAGTTTACCAATCATTACTATCACAGCTAGCACCTATTTTGCAACTCCTATTCATGTCGAAATCACCAACCATTTCTCTGTCGCTATTTTCTATCATTTGCCACCTTTGTTTTACATTTAATCCAAGAAAAGAAAATTTTGTCCCGAAAAGAAGTAAAAAAAATTTCATTTTTCCATAATACACATGGAGAGTAAAACAAAAATTTAAATGAGCATAACTAAATTATTGCTAAATTTTATTTTATTTTATTTTCTAGTGTAGCAGCAAAAGCTTTAAGGTTCAAATCACTGTCATTTTAAGGACGTTTTTTTAAAGGCAATCTTCATAATAAATCCTGACAGTTTAAGTTAAATATAAGATCAATTGTTATAGGTTTTAATGCTTAATTAAAATTCATGTTTCACTCTTATTTACAACGGTTCATGCAACATATTGGAAATTTAATATAAAATTGTCTGTAATTTTTTCTAAACATGTCAACATTTTGAAATTGAAGTACTCCTTAACATAGGAGGAAATTAAAGGAACTGTTTGATTAATTTATAAAGCTCTCAATATAATTTCCAAGTTGTGTTGAATACATGTATCTTAAATGTTGGATTAGGGACCGGAAATTATGTGACGGATCGACAGATAAAAACAATGAACCTACATGTGGGAGGCCATTGGGGCTCAAATTTGACACCAGAACGTGTAATTTATACATTGCAGATGCCTACTTTGGCCTCCTAATGGTTGGACCAAAGGGTGGTGTGGCCAAGCAACTGGCTATTTCTGCAGATGATGGTGTCCCTTTCCAGTTCCTAAATGCTTTAGACATTGATGAACAAACTGGTGTGATTTATTTCTCAGATAGTAGCACTCTTTTTCAACGAAGGTACATATTCACCTCCTGCAGAATATTTGCTTCTCTTCTTTTCTTTCATGCTTTCTAATTTTAGGAAACTTTGCGATTTAGTATATCACTTTTTTATGCCTTACGAGTTTATAACAAAAATCATCTCTCTTTTAGTACCAATCGAAAAAATATGCTTGATCATAGGACTTATAATTTGTCTCACTCCATTTAGCTTAACCCAAAAGATAAAATATGAAATTTTGAGATAAGAATCCTCTACAGACAGTGCAGTCAATCACGCAAAAAAGAGGCATACTTCATGGAGAGAGAACGTCAAAAGAAAAAGACAAGTTTGAAATTCTAGTTACTAACTTTTGAGGATATGCATCCAAAATTTTGGCTCTCTAACGTAGGTTTGGTGTAGAATATAGGAGTTCAGATCCAAAAGAACTGTGCATTTCTTTCATTTGAATTATTAAATTAATTTTCAGAGTATGTACGGAGTCAAAAAATAATTTTTTAGATTGTACTTAAATTTTAAAATTAATTTAAACTGTTAAATCACATATTTCGTTCAATCTTAATCATTAAATTTATATATTTAAAAATAAATACATTGAATCTAAAAGTAAAAAATAAGTCCAAGTACGGCCTTTTCTTTACAAGAAAAAAAAGAGATATATATATATCTATTAATTTAATTTTTTTGAATTAAGAATACATCTTTTTTTTAAGTAATTGAAAATACTTCTTATGACTTTTAAAAAGTGTTATATTTTAAAGTGTGTATTGATTTGCAAAATTACTTTAAGCAAATATTAATTTTTTCCTCTATTTTTATTTTAAAAATTTCTACAGTAATAGTGTCAAATCTCGAGTATATTCTGAGTTTAAACCAACATACAGAAAGTGATTTCAATACTTTTTTTTTTTTCCTTAAATCTTGTTCAAATATACCTTAGTTCGATTAGCTCTGATGAATCTGAAAAGCATACCCAAAAAGGTTTATATATATATATATAAGGTACAAAACACATAAATAACTTTACAGTTTCCTCTTGTGAAAGGGAATATCAAGCGATAGTCATCACAGGAGAAAGAACCGGAAGACTGCTGAAATATGACCCAAGTAGTAAAAAAGTTCAAGTCTTGCTCCAAGGCTTAGCATTCCCAAACGGTGTGGCTCTAAGCCAGGATGGCTCATTCCTTGTTTTAGCAGAATCAAGTCCTAACATCATTCACAAGGTTTGGCTTAAAGGCCCTAGGGCCTACACATCAGAACTTTTTGCACTGCTTGTAAGGTCCCCTGATAACATCAAGAGAAACAAAAATGGAGATTTTTGGGTGGCACTGAACAGTTATAGAGCAGCGTTTCAAAATGCAGTTAATGCAAGTATGCAGAACGAAGCTCAGATACCATGGAGGAAGGAAGGAGACCCTGTAGGAGTGAAGTTTGATGAGAAGGGAGAGAGTATGGAAGTTTTGGATGGAAGAGGAGGCCAAGAGCTTAACTCTGTCAGTGAGGTGGAAGAACAAGATGGGAGGTTGTGGATTGGGTCTGCTGTTAAAGATTATGTTGCTGTTGTTAATATTGTCTAGCTTTCCAATTTGGTTGTAATACAAAGACCTTTTAAATGTTGTTGGAGTTATCTTATGGTATGAAACGATGAATGAAAGTTTAATCAGACCGTTTTGTGGCGTTGAAGAATCAAGATGTTTAACTTCTGTGAGAAAAAAAAAATGAATATAGTAATGAAGATGGGATATTTTAACATAATCTGTGTGAAGTTGTAATGGTTTGCTTGAAAATTGAAACCTATTTTCAGCTTCAGTATATATTTCTCCTTCATTTCCATTTAACATAGGATAGAGAGATACTTTAATCTGGGTCCTTTTCATTTCCTTTTAATGAGTTTTTAGTCAATTTCAGGGGAAGTGACTTAGGTCCACCACTAGTTATACTCCACTCATTTTGTGTTTTATCTGTTCAAAACTGACAAGAAATAGACTGAAAGGAAGTGGGGAGAATCCAAATTAATAGATACTTTGAATACTTTTCAAGCAAAATAAATACCCAAACAGTGAATCAGTTATGGATAATAAGTAGGTTGGAATATTGAATTAGATAGCCACAAATTGAAATGTAGATCTTCGTTTCAAGAGAGCGTGTGAATAAGCTCTTTCATGCTCATCTCTATGCCTTTGTGCCTTTTTTCTCTAATAAATATCACTCCTGGGAGAAAAATTTAAACTGCATCAAAGCACCATTCTTTTACCTTTTTCGCTTGCAAAGCTTCAATAATGTTCTAATTTTTCCAAGCCAAGTGTCAAAGCATAAAAAATTTCAGGGTCTGCCTTTATTTCTAGTATTATATAAAGCTGGCTTTTTGAGACTATTTGAATTTTTTCTTTTTGAGAAAAAGGCAACATCTTTAATTATCCGAAATAAATTGAAGTTAATGTCTTTAAACTTAAGCTACTGAAATTATTGTTTTCCAAATAGGAACCAAAGGCACATCCAACATCTACCTCAAATTGGACTTACTTTGTAAAAGTACCCTATTAAACTATTTTAAGGAGGACGATGCTCAATATTTGCAGGCAGGAAGTGTTAAAATCACACAACTCCTGTATATCAATTGACAGGAGAATGAAAAACAGAGTTCTAGTCATCGTAAGCAGCACACTAAACTATTATTATTATTATTTGCAACTCGTTCCAACAAAATCCATGCCAGGAGAAACAGAAGAAAAAGAAGAATGATAATAATTTCTTATATTATATATAAATAATACAGTTATATCAATGAAATTTCAGAGAGAAATGTACTGTATTCATATAGCTCTAGGAGGCTTTTCCAGCAATGCTGAGAGGTAAACCTCATCCTTTGACTTTGGAGAAATAGCCCACTTGTGCTTCTTGTACCTTAACTGCAGAAACATGTATATATAGTCATCCAAATCCTTTTTGCTACAGAAGAACCTATCTATCCATAGCAGCCCTCCAGGTCTGAGGATCCTGTCCCAATCATATAGGACAAAGTCCAAAAGCAGAAGGTCAATCCAACCATCCATGAAGCCACTAGTATGAACCAAGTCCATAGTGTTATCAAAGAACGGGAGCCTCTGGTTCAAAGTCACATAAAGAGGAACGAAACCCCTCAGAGCTATCATCTCACTGAAAGGTGCCCCTAAGTTTAGGGCAGTGGTGATAATAGTCACATTCTGTTCCCTCATTCTTGCAGCAAAAGTCCCAGTTCCTATGCCAAAATCTAGCCCTATTCTTATCTCTCCAGGCTTAATTCCCAGGACATCTCTCATCAAAAAGTCCACTGAAAGTGAACTATTTGTGACCCATTTCAGCTTTTCCTTCTCCATCTCAAAACAACCAGTACATTTTGAATAACCCCTTTTGGGGTTCTTGCTTGATAAGCACTGAAAGTTTCTGCACTGATAGTTCCCCCACCTCACATTCCTGTCATCTGGTACCCTCCAAAGTGACTCATTTATGGGGTAGGGCTTTTGGTATGTTTTAGAAGCTCTTGTTAAACACCTTCTTCTAGGCAAAGGGTCACACCCATTGAGCATGAGTTTCTGAGCTAAGTTCCAATCATCATCACAATAGGACCCTATGTCATAGTCCATGTACTGTTCTAGATCTTTCTTGTGTAGGACACAGGCATGGCCTATTGTGTTATAAACCCTCTCTGAACCATACACATTGACCTTCCTAACTCTGTTCTCTTTTGGGGTTATGTACTTCCTAATCTCCTCTATGACAAAGAAATTGATCAGAGGGTCTTCTTTTGTTGCTGAGTCATTCCTGATCCCTTCAGCTTTTGGAAGCCTAATCTGTCTCAGAGCAACATTGAAAGTACGGAGGGGCTTGAGTATTTCTTCCTCTAAGTATTTCTTGTCCAATGTGGCCTTGTTCTTCTCCATCTCTTGTGATTTAGACTCAAGCTTGGCCTCTAAAATTTCCAACTTCTCCAACACTTCCTCAACTCTGTCAGATAGTGATTTGGCATCAAAACCTTCAAAAACCTCCTTTGCATTGTAAAAATGGTGGCATAGATCTGCATTGTGGAAGAAAAAACCAGCAGAGTAGAATCTAAAGAGGCTTAAAATGCTTACTGCTATAACCAACCCTCCTAGAATAATCTGCATAAAACCCATTATTCTGGCTAGTTTGCATCTGGGAAGGCATGACCTCCTCATTGGGATCTCTGAGGGGTCTGTTTGGATTGAGGTGAATTGGGGAGAAGGAAACTCAGGGGAATGAAGAATGAGAGAGAAATCAAATCAAACAAGCCCTAATGATTTCTCAAGCAAAAAGAGAGGCAAATCAAGTCAAGCATGATGGTTTTAGGCTTTAGCCTATGATAGGTGCTAGAGAGAGAGAGAGGATTGAAGCTTATTGCCTTATTCATTAGCCAAAGTCAATCTTTGATTAATAAATTGCATGTAATTGGGTGTCTTCAGTTTGCTTCTATTGCCAAAAAGTGGAATCATTAAAAAAAAAAAAAAACACCCCACTTTCATTGAGATTATGCTCCTCTCTAACATTGTATAAAGTATATCTAGACAGAGATGAATACATACACATCAAAATTATTCAAATTTCTTTAAATAACACAAATAACGTTAACATATTGATCGCTGAAATTTACACATAATGTATCAAAATTGACACTATTAATTTTTTAAAATAATTTAAAGGATTGTAATCTGACATAAAGAGTGAACCCAGATGAAATACAATTGGCATGCTTGAACTGCACTTGATATAATAGTTGTGCGAATCTTAATTCCTTTCTTTAATGAAACTTTATATATATATATAAATCGTGAATTGAAGCATAAACTACAGCCATTTCAGCAGTATCAAAAAGAAAAATATAAAGAAATAATAAATTATAGCCTCAAAGTCAAGGAGTGGGACACATGATTCATCAATGATTGGAGAGAAAATCAATGCACGAAAAATGCTTGAAAATGTTTCAGATCCCGTTTTAGTGGTGAAAAATCTTGTATTGCAAGCAATACCACATGAAATTTCTAAAATTTTACAACTTGCAATTAATTACATACATTGCATCTCAAATAAATACATTTTTTTTTGGCCAACAGAAAAAGCATCACTAATAAGTACATGAACGAATCTATAAGAAACTCAAAAACAATAATTTTCGTGAATTTTACGAAATGGTTATTTTTCCATGTGAATATTGTATAATTTAGTGCAGTAATACAATAATAGTACTACACTAAAAGATTTGAAGGTGTTTGACCTTGAACTATCAAAATGATTCTTTTGTCTACATTTGTACAAAAATAGATAAAATTTACTTTGACTTGTGAATAAATTGTATTGACAGTAAAACTCACATTTTAAAATAAAAAGTTTTAAACATGAATAATAATAATATAAACTCACTTTTAACCATAATCAAATTTGCAAAATTATATTAATACAAAAACAAGTTGCACATGTTGTTCTTGTGGTTGACGATCCTCACACTATTGTTCTTACGCATGTTGACATCCAGATGCAAGTTCATGACTAACCCCTTAGTTTATGTTGGAAGGGATAGCTATGCAGTTCAGCAATTTCATTGAAAAATTCATACAATACGACACAAAGGCTATCTAGGATGGGAGATCAACTTTCATGAATATTTAATCACTCAAAAGAAGAAAAAAGACTAATGCTACCTAATGGAAGATGTTCTTATGTATTGTTCAAATATGAATGTTTAACGTTATTTTGCAGATTACTCCTTTTTTTTTATTGTGAAGCTATAGAGGCAGAATGTAGCTCTATAAAGGAAATCCTAAAAATTTATGAAGCTTTAGGGCAGTTTATTAATTTCCAGAAATTAGATGTCTACTTTAGTCCCAACGTTAGTAATGATCTGTGTATGAGACTATAAAACTTGGTGTGGGTTCATAATCTTATTAACCATGGCAGGTACCTGCCTTCCCTTTCTGATGGGGAGAAGTAAAAATTTCATTTTTACATTCCTAAAGGATAGACTATAGGGAAAATTGCAAAATTGGAACAATAGATTTCTATTTTGGGCAGGAAAAGAAATCTATCTTAAATTTATCGCCTAAGCGATTCCAAATTTCTGTATGAATGTTTTTCTTTTACTTACCTCTGTGAAGAGTTGGAACAAATTATTAATTCTTTTTGGTGGGGTTGTAACTCCAATGATTGAAAAGGCATAAGGTGGATGTGAACACTTCATCCCTAATCACTTAATTATTTAATTAATTGATACATTAATTAATTAATAATTAGAAAAATAGGAAAATTAAAAATAACAAAACTTTAAATGACATTTTCAATTAGAGGACAATTTGGAATTAAAAATAAATAATAGGTGACAATTAAATAAACTTAAAACCAATATATATATATATTAGCTAATTAAAAAATTATACTAAATCAAAGCAAAACTAAAAAAAATAAAAAAAATATATAAGGAAAAAATAAAAATAGAAAATTAAAAACTCAAAAATATTAATCATAATAGTGATAAAAAGAAAAGTAGGAAAAGGCTGCAACAAAAAACATGATCATTAAATGGAAAAAGTAGACTATTGTGCTGATGAAAGCTGTAAAAAGGAAAGAAGCACTGTTGTTGGGCAGATTTCCAGAGCCAACGTAAAAGCCTTCTGAACGTTCACGAAGGCAGAAGCTGCTGCTCTAACAACAGCGACAGGAGCAGCACCATGGCACGAGAAAGTACAGAGAAAAAAGGGCAGCTAGGGGGGGACTCAATAGAAAAAAGAAAAAAACGTTGAAGGAGGAGAGAGAGGGGATAGTCCACAAATAAGGTCACATGTTTTACGCCCAAGGGAATTCGAGTTCCTTAGCCAGGATAGAGGACAAACACACTTATGAAGTCTTCAACGTCTTTCCCTGCTTCTTCTAGTGATGGGTGGGAAGAATGAGAGGGGTCCGCTGGAAACTAATGGGTGGACTGACACTGACAAGGAGGAGTTCCAGGGGAGCTTGAAAGAAAAACTGAAGAAGTAAGTTTAAGAAGGAGACGTGAGGTCTTCATGTGAAGCAGCTTAAAAAGGGGAAAAGATAGCTTGAAGAGAAGAGTGAGTCAAGAAAGAAGTGATAGGAGAGGGAGGCTATGCTAGTAGAGAGAGAAAAAGTGAAGAAAGAGATTAGTGAAAGACTAAGACCGAGAGATGATGGAGAAGCAGAAGCAGTGAGGAAGAAAAACGAACAAAGAGAAAGAAGAAGGCGACTCTGTACATGGCTGAATAGAACAGAAAAGAGAATAGAAGGAGAAGGCAGTGCTCTTTGAGGAAGGAAGGGCTGCACCGTATAGGATGATTTACAGCATTGAAAACTGGGGTAAACAGAGTTTAACCAGGAGGCCACGGTGATTAACTACACCAACATGTTCGATGCCCAAATGGACACGTGAACTCGGGGAAAAAGGGACGCCATTAATGCCAAACAGGACCTTCGAGACATATATCTTCTCTGTGTTCAACAAGAACATGAAATTCAGCGTTTTGGATGGAAATGTGTGTAGCATATAAGGCCTCAACGTCAAGGCCTATGCGTTTCAACCATGGTCTATTTCACTCACGAGTTCTGACTCTTACCGCCATTAAGAGCACTGGTTTCATAGCTACCAGCCACGATAACAAAGGAAGAGGAACACCCATTTCTTTATCTAATAGCTTAAACGGCTCCAATACCACTAGACACACCTTATCGAGTAATTGGGATGTTGATCTTTGCGAAAATTACTTTGAAACTGCAGCTCGATGGCTTCCAAGAGTTGAAGAGCTCGATACTACCAACATGCTTCTCCATCAAAGAATCATCTTTTGGGTTCTCAGGTGGATGATGTGACAGCAGATTTTATCATCAGTCAACTACTATTCTTGGATGTTGAAGACCCCAAGAAAGATATTAAGTTATTTGTAAATTCACTTGGAGTTTTTGGTACTGCTGCAATTGGAATTTATGATGCTATGAAGTTATGCTAGGCAGACCTTTCGACCATTTGCCTAAGGCTTGCTGCATCCATTGGTGCATGTATTCTTGCTGCTGGTTAAAAAGGGAAGAGGTTTTGCATGCCAAATGTAAGAGTCATGATCCATCAGCCACAAGGAGCTATGGTGGACCAAGGAAGGCCGAGGAGGGTCATTGAAGGAGGAGAGTCACTGGGAAGAGCAGCCAACCGAGACGAAGTCAGGTAACTCTCATGCATGCATGTGGATGTTCACGCTGTAGCTCATTTCGGATGTCCTCGTTCAGCTTCTTTGTTTTTTTTTTGGTTTATTACTTAATTGATTAATTAATTAATGTGTTATTATTGGTATTGTTATTTGTATATGGGATTAATAATTTTTCTTTTCTTCTTGGCTTTATAAGTAAAGTTTTAAAGAAATTATCGAGCGAGAATATTGTTCTCCTCGAATGTTTAGGATCGTGTGAGATTTCGATCTCCTTAGATCCCAAAAATTAATACATATTTGTTGTAAATAATAATAATAATACAAAAAAAATTAAATATTTACTTTAATTCAATATTTTCCATTATTTATGAAATTATCGTGTGAGGATTCTGTTCTCCTCGATTGCATGGGATCATGTGTGATTTTAATCTCTTTAGATCCCTAAAATTAGTACACACTTGTTTTTAAAATAATAATAATTAAATATTGACTTTAATTTAATATTTTTCATTATTTATGAAATTATCGTTTAGGAATTTTGTTCTCCTCGATTGCATGGGATCATGTGAGATTTTAATCTCCATAGATCCCTAAATTTTGTACACAGTGGTTCTAAAAATAATAATAATTAAATATTTACCTTAATTAAATACCTTCTATTATTTACGAAATTATTGTGTGAGGATTCAATTCTCCTTGATTGCATGGGATCGTGTGAGATTTTAATCTCCTTAGATCCCTAAAATTAATACATATTTGTTTTTAAAATAATAATAATTAAATACTTACTTTAATTAAATATTTTCTATCATTTACGAAATCATCGTGTGATAATATTATTCTTCTCGAGTGCTTGGTGTCGTGTGAGATTTTAATCTCTTTAGACCCCAAAATTTAGTACATACTTGTTTAAAAGATAAATAATAATAATAATGATAAATAGATAAAATAATAATAATGCAAAAATGAATATTTTAATTGAATTATTTACAAAATAAATAAGTTAGGGTTTTATAAAATTTAATTAATTAAAATGCCACGTGAGGCTTGGGTCTTCGTAGGCTTTAGAGAAATTGATCCTATTAAAAATAAGACTAGCAGAATTCTGATTTCAAAACCCTTAAAAAAAATGTAAAAATAAAGTCCCGAGAATTTTCAAATGGTTTGTTTCATATTTTGGGTTCTTGTGTGAGATCATATGTCTCCTCAGGCATCCAAAGATTAATTAGTAGAGACCGTGTGAAACCTTGAATCTCCTCAGGTTCCAAAAAAAAAATTAATTTAAGATTTAAAGTATTGGGATGAATTACTTAAAAATAAGGAAGTTGGTCCTACTTATTATGTAACTAAAAATCCTAAGAAGATTTTTCATTTACTTTAAGTTTCGAATAAATTTTAATTAATAAATATGCATATATATATATATATATATATAAATTAATTAAAGATCCTGTTAATTATAATCTCAATTGCAAAAATTAAAAAAATCCAAAAATTTTATAAATTCAAAAATTCCAAAAAATGGCTTTCTGTTATAATTTTGTTCTAATTTCAACAATTAATCCTGATTTTAAAAAAAATAAAAAAAATAAGTAAAAAAAAAAAACCAAAATCCAAAAAATTAAATAAATTAAAAAACTCAAAAATATTCCTTTCATTATAATTACATTTCAAATTCCAAAAGAAATAGAATAAAATATAAACTTCCCAAAATCTTAAAAATCTCATTCCATAATCATTTCATTTAAATTTCAAAATAAAGATTTAAAATTCCAAAAATAAACAAAAAAATTAAAAAGAGAAAAAATGAAGAGATCAGGAGAGCTAGATTAATCAGGTTGTCGTAAATTAAAACATACAAACCAAATCCCAATTCCGTTTTGTTTACGAAGATCTATTTAATTTAAACCCTCCTATTCTCATAACAAAATTTACAAATAATCAACCAATAGACATGCCTTTGTGGTCGAACTACATGGACTTTGATCCCAATCACCGGGTACGTAGGCCCTAGGTTTTCATTATAGGTCAAGTCCGCCCTTTGTAAATATCTATCTGTTTGCTTTCATTCTTGCCGTTTTGTCTCCTCTGTTTAATGGGCATGTATGTCGATAAAAGGGTAATCGAGATAAATTTAAAAGTCATATTCTATTTCAGCTGACTGGTTTAAGATAACTGTCCTTATGGACAGGTGTTGTGGGATGCTTAACACCTTCCGCACACTCAAATAGACTCCCGAACTCATATATGATTTCGCAAACCATGTTGCCTTTTTCTTTTTATTTTAAATCAGTTTTCAAAAATTTTTCATTAAAAATTTTAGTGGCGACTCCAAACAAATTGATTTTCAAGATTCGTTTTTGGGAATCAATTTAAACGCTTTTCTTTTTATTCCGTCGAAAGGTCGGTTACGACAGTGGATATCGTGGGATTGTATGTCCTGCAGGAAAGATGCAAGAGGTATAGGGGTTAGGAGCCTTCGTTTCTTTAACACTGCCATGCTAGGCAAACAGGGTTGGAGATTTGGTCATCCATCCAACACTCTTTTGTATAGGGTCTACAAAGCTAAATATTTTCTAAAAGGAGATTTCTAGTTGACTTAGTTGGGTTTCAAGTCGAGCTTTACATGGAGGAGTATTTTATGCTCGTAGGCATTGCTGAGTCAGGGAATGCATTGAAGGGTGACAAATGGTATGAATATCTATGTCTGGGAAGACCCATGGCTACCCTGTGTCACTAATTTTTTCCTCTGAATGTTCATGATGATGGGAATAGTTCTATGAAGGTGTCAAAACTATGTAAGCAGGACATTGGAGGATGAGACATCAATAAAATAGCCACAATTTTCTCAGCTGAAGACTAAAATTTAATCCTAGGCATCACTCTTAGTAATAATAATAGAAATGACAAGAGAATATGGCATTTTGACAGAAAGGGTCTTTATACAGTCAAGTATGGGTATCACTTGATGTTTGATCAAACCCATTCTATTACTCCGCACTTTGAGTACCTATCTTGGAGCAAGCTTTGGCATTTTAAAATCCCTCAGAAGATCAAAGAATTTAGTTGCAGAGCATGCAAGGGTGTCATCCTAGTTCAAAGCCTATTGTATTCAAAGTGTGTGATAAATGATCGCGCTTGCCCCCTGTGTAATGTAGACAAAGATCTGAATCATGCTTTGTTATTTTGTTCTCAGGCCAATCTAGTGTGAGAAGAATAGGCGTTGTATGACTACGTATAGAAGGGATGTAACTTTCTGTGAGTTCCTAGCAACATCACTTGACAACCGTGTTCAATGTTTAGCTAAGGACTTTCGTGCCATTACATGGTGAGTTTAGTATCTTTGCAACCAAGCTATTTGGCATAACCTCCCATCCCGTCGGAGTACATTGGTTGTTGACACGTTGAGTTATGTTCGCGAATGGCAGAGTGCCTAGGAATTTATTCCTTCTTCAGCACATGGCCCTTTGATGGAGAGGAGCTTCCAAAACACTAATGAGGATTCTGCTTGTGATTGGTCATGTGTAGTTGACAGAGCTATTTTTGTTGATAAGGGTATATCTAGGTTTGGGGTGATTTTCAGAAATCCAAGTGAGAATCTCATCAAAGCAGTGTCCAGCTTTTACAAAGTAGTCTTCACACCAAAGTCCATAGAAGCCTTAGCCCTTCGTAATGCGATGGATTGGGTTGCTCGAAATTTTTCGAGCAAGAGGCATCTTTCAGTCTGATTCTCAGGGATTGGTTCATGTTGTTCATTCTAATACTTTTGATGCTTATGAGTTTGGACTCATTGTGCAGGACTATAAGGATCTCATATTTGCAAAACCAAGCTTTTGCTAGAGTTATTTAAGGCGAGAAAGAATTACTAAAGCTCATTCCTTGACATGTATTTCTTTCTTATTTGATAGCCTTTTAGTTTGGAATATAATTCCTTATAACTCTGTCCTTTCTCATTCTTAAGTAATAAGGCTTATTCTTGTTCTTTCACTTAAAAAAACAAGTTGCACAATTCTAATCAAGTAACAATGTAAAGAGTTGGCTGAAAGTCAAACTCCCTTAAATATTGTTATTGTTTATTGACTTGCCATATTGTCCATGACTTTTTTTAATTCGATTCTGAAAACGAAATGAGTATTTGCACCTTCTTGTTGCTTTCATGTAAGTCCAAACAACATGTCAACTGTCATTATCCTTAAAACTTGTCGTCAATTAAAATTTAGACGTAATATTTGACTATCCGAGGACCTTAATAACAAATTGCATTGGCAATATGATGGACTATATAACATGTGGTTAGCGAGAGATTTGGGTTGTTTGTAAAAAAAAATGGTAGATTCAAATTTTCATTTTGTCATGTACAGATTAATTTCTAATTGATTGGGAATGGAGTTTAAGAAAAATGAGAGTGAAAATGAAAACATCAAATATGAAGCAAATGAAATGGGCATTGAGTATCCAAGTTTGGGTTAAAATAACTTTTTTAAAAAATTCAATTTTTTTTCCTAAACTAAAGCATAATTTTAGTAGAATAATGAGATTGCAAAACATTTATTATTCCTTTTTTTTTTTAATCTTTCTAGGTTGCAATTGAGGGATGAAGTGTGCTTGTTCTCTCCATCTCTGACGAATTTGAGGCTTGAAAAAGATTCCAACAGTGTTTGACTTTGGGGATCAAAATTTAGAAAATATTGCTGATTTATTTCTTTGGACTATATTAGTTATTTTAGGAAGGCTAATATATGATAGTTTTTTACATTTTGGTTTTGATGATTTTGTTGTTGAGTAAAACTCTGATTTGGTCCTTCATTTATAGAGTATTTCTTAATTTAATCTCTTTCAAAATTTTCTTTTCACTTTGAACTCTTTTATATAAGATATTTCTTAATTTAATCTCTTGTAAAGTAAATTATTATCATTAATGTTTTTCATGTTTTTAAAGATATTTTTCATAATAATTTTATAGGGGATTAAATTAAAAATACTTCAATGTTTACTCCTTTGTTGTCTTGGAGATACAAACAAAGAAGCCCATTAGTTAGTACATCAATATTCATTGCTAATGACCGTAAATGGGCTCATGATCCACCTACGCTCGTGCTTTCCATATCCTTCTGTATGATTCTGACTAATCATTTAATTTTTGGTCAAAATGATTCTGACTAATAATATTTACTAGATTTTCATGAGAAAATAATAGAGATGGTGAGCATGAAATTAAATTTAAAATCATTTTGTACTGTGATGTCTTTTATATATATATATATATATATATATATATATATGTATATTATCTTTTAATTCTATTTTTTAGTTTTATTTTCATTCTTTAACTGTATTAATTTTTAATTTAATTTTTTAATTTTATCTTATATTTAATTTTGTCCTTTTAATTTGTTTGGTTTCAATTTGATTCTTTAACTTTTTCTTAAGTTGTACTTTTATCTCTTAATTTTATTTGATTCTAATTTGATCCCTCAATTTTACTTCAATTTCAATTTTTATCCTTTTACTTCTAATTTAGCCCTTACTTTTAAAAAAGTATTCATTTTTTTTATTTATCTATTCTAATGAATAGGCCCTACAAAATATAATTTTCATTTGGAGATTCAGTTATATAGTAAGTTCTTACACAAAATAAATTTATTGGTACCTAATAACTGAATTTGTTTTTTACTGTTCTTAACTCTTAATTCATATAAAACATATATATGTTGAATACAATGGTGTTAAAAAAAAAAATGAAACATTTGAGTAATTTTTTTGAAGTTAAAGGTAAAATTAGAATAAAATAAAATTTTATATAAATGTAAACATTTTTATCTTTTTATTCGATACATTAAAGAATTGAACCTTTAACACCAGCCATAATCCCATCCCATCTTTACCACCTACACGAAATAGAAAAACAAATAAATGCTTCCACATACTAAATATGATTGTTAGTAAACTAAATACAAACATATTAAATGGCTACAAGCATTGGAAATACATAATTAAAGATGATTATATATCAAGTACTTCTACATTTAGAAGTAAAATTTTAAATGTATTTGACTGACACAAAAAGTTGTTTGAAATTACTTAGACAGGAGATTTAATCTTGGAAACCGAAGGTTTTTTAATTTATTTTTAATGGAAGAGGCTCAAATAAAATATCTTTTGAGTTTCTTACTTATTACAAAATTATTATTTTAATCATTCACTTATGATAATACTCAAAATGATTTGTCACTAATTAAAAGAGTCACATTTAACTTTTGTATTTTTTAGAAAAATATGAAATTTAAGTTTTCTATTCAAACCTTAAATCTAAAATCGAAAGAATAAATATAGTATTTTTTTTCTGAAAAGTATGGGATTAATTGTGATGCTTTTGAATGAGAAAGAGATTAATTTAAATATTATAATGAATGATGGATTAAAATAATAATTTTATAATAAATTAAAAATTAAAAATATAATTTCTCTATAATATAGCTGCCAGAGCAGCCCAATTTTTTCTCATTTTGAAAGTCTGGTCCAATCTTTACTTTGGGTCGAGATTGGGCCTAAGAATCTTATGGTATGGAACTACGTGTGGGTGAAAGGTATTTTTTTTTTTGGCCCAATACAATGACAAGGGATTAAGGACTGTTTAAGATTGTTGCGAATTTCTATTTATTTTAATTTCTATAAAATAAATTGTCATATAAAGCATTGTATAAAAGCAAGACATTAGAGTTTTTCCTTTATAGCATAAGTGTAAGTATAAATTTATTTTTTGAGACTAAAATATTTCCACTTAAAAAAATTAATTATCATATTACTGCTTATCTTTTATTTACCTGAAATTTCTTTCTTCTTATTCTCATTGTTTCTCATTGTTGTCCTTTGCCAAGCATGCTTTTCCATTCTTGATGAGCACGTATCATTTGTAATAGGAGTACTTATTATAGATTCCACTATAAAATATGTAATGACTCATATTTTATTATTTTATTTTAAAATGTAAGTCATTTAATTAAAATCTAATGACTTACAATATATTACTGATCTGCAACTATTGCTGAGGGTCTACAGGCCATTCTTGACAATAAGAAGTACTTTTTTGACTAATTGGCCATAGACAATAATATTTAAAAAAAAAAAGCGATTATCAAATGATTTTGCCTATGGCTAATTATTTCTTTATTAGAATACTCTATTTACAAAAATAATCATAAAATTAATAGAGATCTTCAACAATCCCAAACAATCCCTAATTTTTTAATCCTTTTGAGTAAATGACATGCAATTTTACAATCCACTCGAGGAAAAAGAGAGTTAACCAAAGAGATAATAAGGAGAAATTATGAATTATGATTGATAAACTTAAGTTTTAGACCTAGCACAATTGGTAGTCACCCGCTCTAACGTCCTGTTTGTTTCAAGCGAAATGACTGTTATGGAAATAAAAAAAAGAAAAAAAAAGAAAAGGAAACAAATATTTGAATGTTAGGTAACATTTAATTTGATTTCTATATAAAATTTTTTTAATCATATTAATGAAAACATTTTTTCTTAAGGGTAAATGGAATGAGGTTAATTATATTAGAATAAGAGGATAATAACAAAAATATCCTAATAATAATAATAAATAAATAAATAAATAAATAAATAATAAATAGTCATACGTACATATTTAAGGATAGTTTAGTATTTTCTTTTCATTCCTTTATATTACTCTCTTATTTTCCATTGCATATCAAATATGCTTTTTCCTCTTATTCTCATTTCTATTTTTATTCTTATTCTTTTTTCTTTTTGTACCAAATTGGTCTTAAATTTAGAGGATTCGAATTTTTTTAAGTTTTACTATATTTTTTTTATAAACTTGAGAGAGATAAAGAGAAAAAAGACATGAATAGAAAGGAAAAAAAAAAAGTTATATACACTTTTTTCTATGTCTATTTCTTCAAAATTTATACAAAAAGAAAATGCAGAAGATTAACAATAAATATTAAAATCAGGTTAATCGAACTTGGCTGTCCCAGAAATTACTCACTTTCTTATCCGCAAAAATCCCTTGAAGAGCCTGAGCCATTCAATTTGAAGGATAACATATTCTTTCTAAGCAAGCATTATAAAATCAAATGAAAAGACACTTGCAAGAATGAGAAGTGCAAAGAGCATAGCAGTAGAACTTGGAAATCTCCTTGAGCAAAAGTGCGAATAAAACTATAAAAGTAGAACAACTACTTCAAATCTCCGCAACTCCAAATATTTTGGGTTGCAACTGAAAAAGGGAAAGGAGAACAACAAAATTTATATAATTTTAAATATTGTCAAAGTGGTGATGTCACGACCTGAATTAGTAGGGTTTGACTGGCATGTGGATGAAGTGTCATTCATCTTTGCAAACCCGTCAGAACCCTCATAATGATAGAACTTATATAAATTCATATTAAATAACATAAGTCTCATAATTTTTCATACATATGTTTTTTAACATATCATAGTAATACATCAAACATATAACATGTATACAAGGGAGCGACTAAACTGAATCACAAAAATAATGAAAGACATAGCTCTAGCAGTAGGTTAGCTCATCAAGGAATTAATCACCAGTATTAAAATTCTGAAACTGAATGTTCTAGATCGACGCTAAAATCTGAAAAATATTAAATAATAGGGTGAGTGGAAACTCAATGAGCATATAATACTAATATTGCAGAAATTAGAGCAGGCTTATAGTGGTATGCTTTTCAAAATTTTAAACCAAATATTATATAGTCATAATTCAATAATATCAAATGGAGAATAATAATGAATAGAATACATTTGAGAATATCCTACAGAACTAGTCATAATTACATAATACAGAGCTAACCTAAGGCTAGTGATAAGAAATCAGATTTTACACTCATTCGGCCATAAACTCTGAGTAAACATCATAATGACCCTTGACCTCAAACAAAATATAGTGGTAAGGGTGTCATACCCAACCTTATTAGATTACTAATCGTAATGCATTACGGCTAACATCAACTGTCGTTAGCTACAGGGTTTTATTTTGGTCATATTCCCAATATTTTAGAGATAAATAATTATTCATGTACATAGATCAAAAATTTCAAAATTGTACCAACTTAAAATTTAAATTTTAGTATTTCTAATAATTCAATATTCAAAATTATCATGAATAATTTAAAATACTATTATGTATTATTAGAATTATCTATTTACCTGTGAGGAGTGTGCCAAACTCCTATTATCCTTGACTATAATTCCTTATATGATAGTTTTCTAACCACCGAAAAACATTAAATAAAATACTCTTAACATCTGTTCTTCATAAATTTAATTATTTAATTATGTCACAAATCTAATTAATTATTCATTATTCACTTTTATCCAATTCACATATTTCTTTACTAAATTTTAAGAAATTAAATTTATGGGCCACTTTCTTAGTTAATACTTCAAAATACTTATGACCTATATTTCATTTTATTATTCTTATTATCATTATTATTACTATTATCATTATTATTATTATTATCATTACTATTATTGTTGTTATTATTATTATTATTATTCTTATTACTATTATTATTATCATTATTAATATTATTATTTTATTCAATTATTCCATTATGTACTTATTAAATTTCTAACACCTACCATACACAAATTTCACTTAAGGGTCATCTAATAAATTTCAAAATTTCCATTTAACCACAAATAATATTTATTGTTATCTAATCAAGTTAAACAAATTTTCCCCTTCGAATTTCCTTTCTTTTTCTTGGTGAAAGATATAGGAAAATTACTAAAATTAGAAATTCATTTTAAAATCCAAACTAAAATTTCCAAAAATTTTAAACCACTTCCTAGGTGCGTAACAAAATTTAAAAAGTCTAAAGAACACAAATTTCACAAAATTTCAAAATTGCCCATAGACCCATAAATTAGGGTTTTTCAATCAAGAAGCCAAAATTCATAATTGATCAGTAATTTCAAGGGAGAAAGGTGCGAAATTCACCTTTGAAGTGTAACCTTAACTCAACTTGAAGCAAACAACTCAAATTAAGCTCAATTTCATCACTTTCTCGCATAAATAGTGATTTTTACGAATGAACAGTACTAGAATTGGGATTTCTTCAATTATGAGTAAATTAAACCAAATTGATTAGTGTAAATGAGGGAGAAATGTGCAAAATCACTGCAAAAATTAAAGCCCTATGATTAATTGGATTAAAAACATACAAAAATCACATTCTATGGCCTCGGATCCATACTCTTTGAACTACTAGAAAATTGTGAAATTTCTGGCCAACCGGTGACAATTGCTAGTGGGGAAGGTGACAATAGTGTTGCAACCGTCAAGAGGAAATGCCAACAATCCTTCTTGGTGGTGGAGTAGCCTCAGTTTGCCGGTTGGTGGATTTACACAGTGAATAGACGTTGTTGGATGTTACTGTGCAATGAAATTGGAGTCTTGAAGGAGTGTATGATGTTTTTGATGTGTTTAAGATATAATTGATATTAAGATAATATGAGTGGGAGTAGTGGTATAATTATGATATTAGTATAATTAAATGGGTTAATAAAATAATGTTAACAAAAATAATTGGGATATTAATTTAATTAAAGTAAGAATAGTGAGTATGAGTGGGTGTTTGAAATAATTATGTAGAAATAAAAGATGCAATTATTGTGATAAAATATTTTTTTAGTGGGAATATTAGGAATAATTTGGTGATAAAATATTTAAAATGGGGATAAATATAATTTTTTTTTTTTAAATAGGGCATTACAGGTGAAGAGTTGTAAATTTGGATTGTCTTTATTTTCTTTTGTTAATTTTTTGTTGATTTATAAAATAGATAGACATTAAATAATTGTCTTCACATTATTATAAAATATGAAACTTAAGGGTGAACAAATCTTAGGATCGGGCTAAATTTTTTGCCAATTTGTCACTTGGCTTGGGATTAGCATGATGCCAATAAAGTGTGTTTTTATTTAATAAATATAGTATTTCATATTAATAAAAATTTATATTCAACATAAATAAAAAGAAAAGTAATTATTTAAAAAGCAAGAACTAATTTATTTTATAAAAATAAGAGGAACTTAAAAAATAGGAATAAATTAAAAAAGAAATAATATATATGATAGAGCTTAACCCGACTTATTTCCTTTTTTCTTTTAAAAATAATTGTGGTCTTATCTTATCTAATGACTCAAAATGTATACAATATGTAATGTGATCAAAGTTATTAACCATTACATGGACAAGGTGCCATGGTTTTGGTACACAAGTTTTGTGAGATATAACTGCTTGACCACCTCTAATCAAACACACAATTGTCATCTTCATTTGTGTATAAAATGACTATCCTCAGTTCAAATATGTTCATAGAAACTCTTGTTATTACCAAATTATGAAGTCATGTAATAATTTTTTTTTTTTTGCATAATACATGAACACATAATAGGGAGATTTCAGCTTATTAAGATATGACATGATGAAGATGATATAGTGTAAATTAAGTTCTGAAAAAGAAAAAAAAGGTTAACCTGCAATACCTAAAAGAGACCTCAAGTGGGCAACCACCAGAGAGAAAGTTATTGTAATGATATAAATTAGGGCATTTGACAAGGTAATTTATATGATTTTATTTTAATAATAATAATTAATTATAATATTAAAATAAAACCCTCAGATATCTATTAAAATAGTTTTTTTATTTCATTATTCAAAGAAAGAAAGTCCATTAATTCTCTCTTAGTAATTAACTCTTTATGAGCAATTTGGTGGTATAATTACTAATGCTCCTGGGTTGTGGGTTGGGTCTATGCCCAATAGGTTTGTGGATAATCCAACTTATCACTAATTACCCACAATGAAGATAAACCCAATATATTCTTAGTTTATTAATTATAATATTAATTGCCTAATTAGTCATAACAAGAGATTAATCAAATAATATAATTAATGCTAATCTATATAATATTAAAATATTCTAACAATCTCCTACTTAGATAACATTAATTAAATTATTAGGTTAATCAACGAATACATAATTAAGTAATTAACATCACATAAACACATAGATGTGTGTATGTTTATAAATTATACAAAATTCAAAAATGAAACCACACGCAAAGATCATTGACACCGATAAGGAAACAAGTGATACTAACATTATTATAAATAAGTTTCAATATCTGAATAGAATGGAATACAAAGTGACATTTAATTTGTCATATTACAATCCAAAAAGTCCCTTAAGAACTTAACTTAGACTCCCACTAAACTAAGGCTACATTAAAATTTTCAACAACACCCATATGAGTCACATGATTTTTTTTAAGACTTCTATGAGCAAGCCTTTGGTTAATGAATCTGCCAACATATGTTCACAAGGAATGTGAAGCAAACGAGTCTGAGATTCAACAACCTTTTCTCTGACAAATAAGAACTTAACAAAATGTTTAGTGCGACTGGAGTTTCTATAATTTTGAGAAAAGCTAACAGTAGACAAACTATCACAGTATATGGTTAGAGGTTATGATATAGAATCAACCAAATGCATACCTGATATCAGTTTCCTCAACCATATGGCCTGACAGGTAGCCTCATAACAAGCGATATACTCTACCTTCATAGTTGAGGTAACTGTTACTGATTGCTTACAACTTTTCTATGAGACAACTCTTCCAAACATTATAAAAGGTATTCAGAAGTGGATTTACGATCATCCACACAAGATGCATAGTCTAAATCTGAATAACCCACTATTTTAAATGGCTCAAATCTCCTAAAAGTAAGCATATAATGTTTTGTACCTTGTAAGTACCCCATAACTTTCTTTGTAACCCTCTAATGATCAGGACTAGGATTAGTCAAGTATCTACCAAGTACACTGATAGCTAAAGCAATATAAGGTCGTGTGCATACCTGAGCATACATAAGGCTGCCAATAGCAGATGCATATGAAATTTTATTCATTGCAAACTTTGAATCATCATTTTTGGGACAAGATGATCTAGATAACCTTTCACCCTTCTGCAACATAAGGAACGTAAGCATGTATGTTAAATTTCTTTAGCACTCAATCTAAATAGGTTGTCTGAGATAAACCAAGAGTGTCACGAGATCTATCACAATGAATATGAATTCTTAAGATAAAAGAGGCTTTACCAAGATCTTTCATGTCAAAGTGGTATGATAAAACATGTTTGATCTCATTCAACATAGTCACTGAGTTACTAGCCAATAGTATGTCATTAACATACAGTACGCATATCATGAAGTTGTCTATGTCAAATTTCTAATAGATACACTAATAATCAATATTCTCTATGAAACCAAGTGAGGTGATTATCTAATCAAACTTCAAATACCACTGTTTTGAGGTTTGTTTAAGCGCATAGATGGATCTTTCAATTTGCACACTAAGTGCTGCTTCAATAAATCCATCAGACTGTGTCATATAAACATCCTTAAGTAAATCACTATTTAAGAATGTTGTTTTGACATCTATCTGATAAAATTCAAGGTCTAACTGTGCAACAAGAGCCATTACAATTCTAAAAGCATATTTAGTAAACACCAATGAGAAAGTTTCTGTATAATCGATTCATTCCTTCTGATTATAGCCTTTAGCTACAAGTATGGTTTTATATCTTTTAACTTCACCATTGGCCCCTCTCTTGGTTGTAAAGACGCATTTGTAACCATCTGGTAACGTAGTCAATTCTCATACATGATTACGACACATGGAAGTCATCTCATTATTCATAGTCTCCAACCATTTAGATGAATGAGAACTTAACATAGTCTCATCATAAAAAACTGGATCTGTGCCATCAACAACGTCTGACTCAAATTTTTGCAAGTACACTATGTAATCATATGAAATTGTAAGTCTACAAATCCTTTGTGATCGTCTCAAATTAACAACTGGTTCTCCCATGTCAGTTGTAAGAGCTTCCACAATAGGATTAACTGAATTCTCAATAAGAGTGTCATCTCTAATATCATGATCCATAGGTAGAGATGACAAAGATAGCATGGGTAAGATGGTATCCATACAATGTAGATTGATACTCTAGGAACATTACTTTCACTGTTCAAGTTATTCTCAAAATAGAATGCTCTATCAGATTCAATAACCTTAGTAGTATGATTAGGATAATAAAATTTGCATTATCTAGATCCTGAACAATACCCAATGAAGAATCTACTAAGAGTCCTAGAATCAAGTTTCTTGAGCTGCAGATTATAGGGTCTCACCTCTGCTCTACAACTCCATATGTGAAAGTACCTCAAACTAGGCTTCTTACTAATGAAAAGTTCATATGGGGTCTTTTCAATTGACTTACTTGGAATTTGATTCAGGATATAAGCTGTTGCCTTAAGGGTTTCACCCCACAGAAACTCTGGTAATGAAAAGTGACTGATCATACTTCTAATTATGTCCATCAAAAGGTGATTATGTCTCTCTATAACTCCATTTTATTGTGGAGTGCCAGACATAGTATATTGAGCTTCGATTCATTGCTCCTGTAAGAATAGAGCAAAATGTCCAAGGTTTCTGCCTATTTCAGTATACCTCCCATAATATTCACCACCTCTATCTGTTCTTACACTTTTGATTGCCTTCCCAGACTTTAATTCAACAACAGCCTTAAATGCCTTAAAGGCATCCAATGAGTTAGATTTTTCATGCAACAGATGAATCCATCTAAATTTGGAGTTGTCATCTATAAAAGTTATAAAGTATATGTAATTACCCATAGTAGCAGGAGTAATTAGTCCACTAATATCTATGTGAATCATATCCAAAATAGTCTTAAATCTATTTGCCCATTTCTTTCTAACTTGAGCGGGAAGTTTTCCTATAATGCAATCAACACATGATTCAAAATCAGAAAGATTTAAGTCATGTAATATTCCCTATCTAACCATGACATAGAAGAGTTCTTATTAATTTTTTGGCATTTGTGTCCAATAACAACATTAATAGATGCCACAGAGGTAGGATTTAAACTAACATTTGCATTCAAGCATTATAAATTGCTCATTAACTTAGCAATTCCAACAATGAATAAATTAAAAAAAAACATCAATTTTACCATTTCTTCACCAAAAGGAATATCTATGTTTGTCTAATACAAAACTAGAAACCAAATTCCTCCTTGAAGAAGCTACATAGACAACATTATATAAAGTTAAACTGTGTCCAAAATACAAGTTTAAAACTACTGTTTCTATGCATTCCACTGCAGTTGAACTTCCTTCCACTCCTAAAATAGTCCTTTCCCTCTCATTTGGGCTCCTTCTGTTTCTGATTCCTTGTAAGGAATTAGTTATATAAATAGTTGCTCCAAAATCCAACCACCAAGTGTCCATAGAGGTTTCAAAATTATTGGATTCAAGACAAACTAGAGCTAAAGGGGAAATTTCAAAAAAGATACCTTCTTTCTCACGCTTGTTCTTCAACTTGAGGTAAGTTGAAATCTTATGGCCAAGCTTCTTACAGTAATGACATTCACCTTTAAATGTCTTCTTCTTCTGACTCTTATTCTTCTTGAGTTCAAAGAACTTCTTACCATCAGTCTTACCTTCATACTTCTTTTCCTTATGCTTCTCATTTCTAGCTTAGCTTGATAACCCTGAGCGATGTAGTTCACTGAATGACCATGTGAACTTATTTACTTTAATGACTCCTTCTCTTGAGTCACGATGGACATTATCTGATTAACTGTCCATTTAACTTTTTGAGAGTTGTAGGTATTTCTGAAAACTTCATATTAAGCTAGAAAAGATTGTAAAACTCTATAAATGAGGTAACTCTCACCCAAGTCAACATTTAAAGACTTTAGCTTGCTGAAGCAATTACTAGTTTCATCATATGTTCACATACCCCAGACACTTCGTCATAATGAGTGTTATCCAATAAAGAAAGATAGTAAGCTTTTTGTGTCTTATCAAACTTCTTGAATTTCACACTTATAGCCTATAGTATTCAATAACAGTGTCCTTTTCAGAAATACTCTGTTTGATGGTCTTCTCAATGGTGTACTTCATAACTGTCAGATAGATTCTGTTGGACTTATGCCATTGTTTTTGATAAACTCAGTCAGCAGCACTAGACTCAACGGTAAGATCTACTGGCTTTGGTTCTCTTATGGCCAAATCCACTTTAGAGATCACCAGGTACATGTCAAAGGACTCATGCCAGTCATCAAAGTTAGTCCCATTCAGAGTTTTCACCACAGAGTCACAAACAAATATTAGAACACAGAAGCCGATGCAACAAAATTAGAAAACATTAATTATGTCTCGGAAACATAATTATAAAACAAGATTTCCTTTATAAAATTCAGTTTATGCAACTGTATCATAAGATATTCATTATAATCCCACTTAAAGGTTTTGGACTACAACAAATCAAGAAAGGAAAACTCATGCGTTCCACAGATTTGACCACAAAATGAATTAACATCAAAATGCATCCATAGTTTCCATATTAGTAGGATATAAACAACTATGAAAACATCAATTAAAACAATGCCGCTAACCAGTCGTAAATATACCTAATTCACAAAATTATATTAACAAAGTCACATCGATAGGGTATATCCATTATCAATATAATATACATATACTCTCTCTAGTAGACTTATCATAATATTCAGACTCGACAGTTAAATTGTTCTTAAATGTAAGGAATGAAATATAAAACATAGTATATGTTGTTTATAAAAGAAACACCATCATGATTAGACTTATGATAGGCGAGCACACAATCAATAGGTGAATGTGACCCAAAGTCACAATAGATTCCATACGCAACTTATTCTTTGAGACATGTGCCTAAATTAGGAATAAAATCCAACAAATAATACAAAGAAATTAATTTTAATTTGTTCACACAAAATAAGGGAGAGTTAACTGAACATGTTGTTCCTTACTATGTTTAGTCTATACCAAAATTTTTCTCAGGTCAAAATACCTCAGCTACATACAATTTTAAGGCCCTAAATCTTCAAGAAATTTTAAAAATCCTATTTCCAAGGCTTAAAAAATTTTGAAAAAATATCATAATTTAGAACAGGGCGAGTGGAGGTGAACTGTGGAGGTTTAGAGCTCAGATGACCGATGCTACATGTGGGCTTCCCCCACATGCATCGTCTTCAACCTCTAGAGAGTTGATTCGACCCGCTAAATGACCCAACAGACCTAGAAATGCAACCCAAATATTTGTAGCGGTTCAAGCATCGAAATAGGCATCAAAATGATTGTCAATTCATGATCTACAAATCCCCTATGGTGATTTTGACTAATTTCCTTCCATTGGAGTGATTTTTGTTCAAAAGATATTGGTTTTCGATGATCACAGTTTGAAAAGGAGGGAGAGTTTTGGGAAAGAGTTTTTTAGTTGAGGGATGCTGGCCATGCGAAACAACAATAGTTTTCAATCGAAAGATCGTTGCTGGCAACTGTGTTAGATGGCGATAGTGATAGAAAGGAAAGAAAAAAAAAATTTGATGACAAAAAACAATGCTAAGGAATTTCGAAATTAGAAAACAAAACAAAAGATAAAAATAAAAAATTTCATAACCTATGACTAGGCTTTGATACCATTTGAAGTTATGTACTAATTTTTTTTTTTTGCATAATATATGAACACATAATAGGGATATTTCAATTTATTAAGATCTGACTTAATAAAGACGACATAGTGTAGATTAAGTTTTGCCAAAGAAAAACATCAATCTACAATACCCAAGAGAAACCTAGATCTGACTTGATAAAGATGACATAGTGTAGATTAAGTTTTACCAGAGAAAAACATCAATCCACAATACCCAAGAGAAACCTCAGAGTAGGCAACTACCAGAGAGAGAGTTATCGTAGTGATTCAAATTAGGGCATTCAACAATGTAATTTTTAGGGTTTTATTTTAATAATAATAATAAATTATAATATTAAAATAAAACCCTCATATATCCATTAAAATAGTTTCATATTTCATTATTCAAAAAAAGGAAACCCATTAACTCTTAATTAGTAATATGATGAGATAATTACTAATATTTTTGGACTGTGGGTTGAGTATCTGTCCAGTTAACTTGTAGATAATTTAACCTATTACTGATTACTTACAATAAAAAAAATTACTTACAATAAAAAAAACTCAATTCATTTTTAATTTATTAATTATAATATTAATTATCTAATTAATCATAACAAATTATTAATTTAATAACATAATTAATATTAATCTATATAATATTAAAATGTTCTAACAAATTATTCCACAGCCTTTCTAAGTCAAACCTTGAAGGTACATAATGGAGCTTTCCTTCCCTTTTTACTTTATTCTTTTGGCCAACACCTTTTGCAGTACTTGTGGGTCCATAAATGTGAAGCAGATGTTGCATGCAATGGCCAATATAATATGAAACTTTTGAGTCAATCTATTGGCCTCTAAGCACAAGAATGTCTCCAATCTTAAAAGACATGAACAGGGTTTGAGACGGCCCCACATATACAAAAGACCCATGCGCATCAGAATTCAAACGCAAGTTGGGATAGTGCATTATTGTCACTGTCCCATAAAGCTTTGATATATGATGGACAATCACTACTTACTTCAACTTGCTCGTTTCTGTTCTCCATTCCACAACCCTGAGCTGTGCCGTCACCCTTAAGGTTATATTATATCTCTCACCCACACAGTATACTTCTTTCCAAATGTCCTCCAAATCAACCCACATAAAAAGATTATCACAATTCAAATTTATACTCTTTTATTAGAAAATTATTATTTTAATTTTTAATATATTATAATATTTAAAATATTTTTTATTTATTAAAAAAATCATATATAGTATTTTAATTTTCTTAAAAAAGATTAAATTTAATCCATTTAACCAAATTCTAAATTTAAAATTAATAAATTAAATCTAATATTTTTTAAAAAATAAAGAACTAAATGTAATTTTTGTTTACTGAGTGTAGAACTATTTTAAATATCATAATAAGTGAGAGATTAAAATTACAATTCTGCATCAAGTGAGGAAAAAAAAATAGTTTTTTCAAATTTATCAGGTTAAAAAAATTATAATTCTTTTCTAAATTAACATTGTCAACGTGATTAGAAAAAAA
Source organism: Delonix regia (assembly GCA_037074485.1). Taxonomy (NCBI): domain Eukaryota; kingdom Viridiplantae; phylum Streptophyta; class Magnoliopsida; order Fabales; family Fabaceae; genus Delonix; species Delonix regia. Next base: position 25,081,522 of record CM073457.1, read on the forward strand.
ATGTACTTAGAAAATAATATCTTTTGAAATGCATGAGTAATGTCGCAATGAAATTGTAGAGTACTGTACTGTTGCCTGATTGATTGCTTACAAATATGGAAAATGAATTATTTGTGGTGTTATCGATCAATTAAATTTATGATATTTTACTTCATTTTTGCTTAAATAATAAGTTTATTCCCAGATCATATAGGGAATGCATAGGATGGAATATGCCGCAGTATACACGGTTTTCGAAAGATTATTCTCTGTCTCTACCTACTTGTTCGGACTCTTTTTTCTCAACCTCTCAAAAAGTAACCCCCCATCTCTTTCTTTAGTCTCTTTCAGAGTTGCTTTCTCTTTTCTTTTCTTTTTCCGTCATTTTTATTTAGATACATTTTGAATATCAATCGTATGGGAAAGAAAGAAGCAAATGATAGTACTAAGCGAATCTAAAACATGTTTAAAGTTTTGTTATTAACGGCAGAAATTGGTTCAATAGTCTCAACTCTTTTTCCGGTGAGCATCGATCCCCTTATCCTTAATTAATACACAACACTCCTTGCCCATATATTATTATTTATTTGTTTTGAAAGACTGGGTATAATTCTATTGTGATATATACATAACATCTAATTACTTAACATTTATGTATACTTTCGCTTGACAATTAAATGTTGATATAATAAAACTTTTCTATTGTATGTGTGAAAATTAAGGGAATGTTTGAAAGATAATTTAGAATGAAACAACGAGTTAAATGACCAATGTAAGTTAGGTCATTGTTTGGAAGGTCAATTTTAAATGAAAAAGTATGAAGTGATAAAGGAAAGTGTTTAAAACTCTTTTTTAATGTCTAAAAATTTAATTTTTTTAACTTCTCACATTGAGAGGCCATACATGGAATATAATAATTTTAATATTAAATTACAAGTATAGCTTTATAAATTAAAACTAAAAACAAGTACAAGTTCTACTTTTTGTATAAGAATAATACTAGGAAAGAAAATCTGTAAATTATTCAATTCCATTAATTTTGTGTGCAATTTCTAATGATAATAAGTTCACTCTTCCTTCTCTTCCTAAAACTCCAAAACAGTAAAATAATAAATGACATTTTATTCTATTCTGTTTAATTATTATCCATGCTTTTCATCTTCTATTAAACTCTCAAATTCAACCTAACTTCATCTTATAAATTAATTATTCGTAAATATAACTTTCTTATTATAATTAGGACAAGCAAGATTGTTTAAAGAAACATAATAATTTAAAACTCCCAAAATTGGGAAGGCACGTGGATGTGCTTTGTAATTTAGAATACGAGGTGACTGTCGGGTGGGGCCCACCCAACCCAGGTTGCTTGGAGAACTGCCCCAACACAATACTGTTTCATGCCGTCCCTTTCATTTCTTTCATGCTAAGTTGTTTTGTTTGAATGAATTTTTATAATCTTTTTTGGTTTAGGCACTTAAAAAAGTTAAATTATTATTTTTGTTTTAGTCTTAATAGTTCAAATTTAAACTCAAAATCTCAAACTTTTCAAGCTGGCTATGTCCACCTCCAAGATATTTGAGCCAAATCTCAGACAAAAAAGTCCTAACTCAAATGAAAAAAATGATTTATTTGAATTTGATAAAATTTAATCCATGATAACCTCTAATATTCAAAATTACTTGAAAACTAAAGGCATGTGATTGATCTTTATGGCAAAAGAACAACAAGTCATATTATATATAGTAGGAACTAACTTTTTGTATTGTGGAAGGGTATATTTAGAAATTTATAATACTTTTGCAGTGAAAGAAGAATAAACAACGCTCAATTCTGATGACAAAAGGGTAAATAAATGCCTCTGTTTTCCTAATTAAGTATGAAAATTCAATTTTTAATATTTCATTGTGAAAAGATACCAGTGGACTGAAAACAAAACTTTTTAGAAAAAAGGAAGCAAATAATAATAATAATAATAATAATGAATTAATCAGTGCTCCTTATAAGTAATTGCTTTTCTATTTGGTGTGAGCCTGTGCTTTAAGGGCGGGAGCGAGGAAAAACTAGTTCACTCTTTTTCGTTTCCTTTCTATTGGAAGCTCCACCCTCTGCAGAAGTTCCCGTTATACCCGTTTTCCCTGTCCTCGACTTTCTTTCTCATTCAAATAGGTGAACAAGTTTACTGTTCATTTTCCTCTTATTTTCCTGTTTTATTTTCAGGTTCTTTTTTATCTGTTTCTCTGATCTGTTTGTTTGCCATTAGATCCATCCAATGTTTGCTTTGGCACATATCATCCTCCATTTTCATTAGGAAGATTCACGTTCAATGTAAAATGCATGCAAAGTTTTTGGCTTTTTGTTTGTAACTTCACAATATGCGTTGTAAGTTATACTTCGAATTTGTTCAAGTTGCTTTGTTGAGAATGGAAGTTAACTTTATTTCGTCATTTTGTTTACAGGGTATCACGCAAATTGCTGTATTCATTGCGTCAGATTATTGCTTGCTTAAATTTCAACAGGTTGTGCCGAGGCTTGATTGGTCTTTGAAGGAAGAAGTAAATTTCGGTGTCTTATTTGAGAATGGGTTATATTGGGGCTCATGGTGTAGCAGCTCTGCATAGATACAAATATAGTGGTGTAGATCATTCCTATGTCGCCAAATATGTGCTTCAGCCCTTCTGGACTCGCTTTGTTAAAATTTTCCCCTTATGGATGCCGTGAGTACTTTCGTTTTTTGATCCAAGGTTTTCTCCATGTCATCACTTAATCATATCATAATAATTAAAACTCTCACTTCCAATGATGTATTATGAGCATCATTGGGATTGATTGATTTCTATATTTTTCCTAAAGTAATTTTTTAATATTGGATACAGCAGAACATCGTTTTAATATGTTTGCTTCTAGTGTTGTCAGTTTGAATTAAAAGCATGCAGAGTAAACTTTATCCCTTGAATGATCTCTTGTTTGTTTATTTTTCAGTGTTCAGAATTTTGGTTTATATTAAAATGACTGGTTTAATTGTTTTGCTTGTGTTCTAAACTTCTCGTAGAAAGAAGTGCTTTTAGGCTTCAAATAGCTATCGATAGCGGTTAGAGACTTAAGAGCCAACTAGGAACTTTTGGAAAGATATCTTTCCCTTGAAAATGCTTGTCCTGGCCTTTGTGGCAGTAACATCAGAGGAAATAGCACCCTCATCCCCAAGGATTTATAAAATAAACAAAATAAGAATACCAACTTTACAATACGTAATGACAACCGTGGGACACAAATCATCCTGTAAGTTAATTGTTGTTACCATTTGATATTGGGGCCGTAGTTCTAGTACCTAATAAGAATTTCACTTCCTCAATGTTAGTTAATAATAGTTTAACATGTTCAGAAGTCTGAACTCATGGCTACAACCCGAAACCGGATTCTCTACGGTTGAGAGGTGACTGCACAAATCTAATGACTCGTATTATGTAAACTGTACAGATCCAATGGTTTGCATTTGGAATTTAGAAACCGAAATTGGTAACTATTATAAACCAAGATTAGGAACTTTGTAAAACTTGATTTTACAGCTAAAAGGGCTGGAAACTTGATCGATGGTTGGTATCAAAATACTTGTGCAGATCCAAATCACTACAACCACACACTTGCACTCTTGAAGTGGAGATAATGTTATTTACTCTTTTGGTTATGATTTTCTGAGTAAAAGTTTAGAAATTGAGTTTTGAATTGCGCTAACTTCTTTCTTTTTATTTTTCCACCATTTTTTGGCATGTTGGCACTCTGGAACTTTTTTGCAGTCCAAACATGGTACAGATTTGCTCTCTCTTGCTAAAGCAGCAGTCCATAACTGCTACTGTGGTTACCATAAGCTATATCCTTGGCACTGATAAATGATTTATTTTTTGCTTGCAGATAACTCTTACAGGATTCATGTTCTTATTATTGTCTGCTCTACTTGGCTATGTAAGTAACATATGAGTTCGTTAAAGCATCCTACTTTATAAACTGAAAATCACACCAGTGATTGTTTTTATCATGTTTTTTACAATAAGTGATTAGGTATATAGAATCTCATTCAAATTACTGATGACTGAATTACTTCATTGTGATTTATTTATTTGCTGTAGATTTACTCACCTCATTTGGACTCACCTCCACCAAGATGGGTTCACTTTGCACATGGTTTGCTTCTGTTCCTGTACCAGGTCTGCTTAAGATCTCTAGATGCAGTATCATTTATACCCTTATGCACTCTTTTACTTTAACCTTTGGTTTATATGTTAGGTGCCTGTTCTACTTTGATGGCTAACTAGCCCAATAAATTTTACATTGTTGATATAATTAATTTCCTTGGTCTCAGTAATATTTTAATCTTCTGCTCTTAATTGTCATGGTCATGATTTTATTATCAATTTTTAGAACACATGAAACGTGGGGATTTAGTATTGAAAATTTAGTGTATGTGTGGTATCGGTATTAGAAGAGTGTTGGCAGCTTGGTGAAAGTGCTGTTATAATAGCATGGATTTAAGTTGTTGAGGCATGTTTCTCATTACAGAGGGACTTACTTATAAGGAATTTATATTAATTTTTTAGTTCAAATATTAAAAGGCTTCGTGATTATTTGTATTAAACTACCTTCTGGCCATTTCTAGAATCATGGACCACTAAATAATTGGTATTGTCATTTTAGTAAAGTTATTGTGGGTTTATATATGTATGGATGACTTTTACGATATGGCGCCTACATATCTATTATTTGCCATATTCAATTCTTCTATTGATTTTCTTATTGATGTACATTAGACGTTTGATGCTGTTGATGGGAAGCAAGCTCGAAGAACAAACTCTTCAAGCCCATTGGGTGAATTATTTGATCATGGTGATTTTCCTGCTCTTTGTATTTCATTCTATTGCTTTGCTTTATGCATAACAATTTGAAGGTAATGAAAATTTTTCGACTATATTGCAGGATGTGATGCACTTGCTTGTACAGTATGTTTTATGAGCTTAGGTTGTTATTTTAACCTTAAAAAAAGACATTGATTGTCATCTGATAGAAGTGTGTTTCAGTTTGAATCAATGGCTTTTGGGAGCACTGCCATGTGTGGAAGAAGTACTTTCTGGTTCTGGTTAATATCTGCAGTCCCATTTTATGGTGCAACATGGGAACAGTAAGTTGCTTATATTATGTTTTGATCTGGCACATGTACTTTGACATTCATTTTCCTGTATGCAATGTTAACTTACATGTAAGTTTACATCAATTTTACATGTAAGCTTACAGTGGTGATGATATTTTTATAATGATGTTTTGGATGCAGCTATTTCACTAATTCACTTATACTTCCGGTTATTAATGGTCCTACGGAGGGTCTTATGGTATTATACCTCCTCCACTTTTTTACAGCTGTTGTTGGTATGGTCTTTCTCTGAGTTCTTTATTGCACTTGCTAATGAAGTTTGCATAAAATCTAGTGCATTATTATTGTTAATATTGACTGTTACCTGTGATGACAATGATAATGTGAAAAGTCTACAGGTGCTGAGTGGTGGGTTCAACAGTTGGGAAAGTCCATACCCCTTTTAAGCTGGATGCCTTTTGGAGGAGGTAGGTACCTTTATTTTATCTGGGACCAAAGTCTTTGAATAACTCTAACATCAGCTGCTAGTTGTGAGAATTTTTGTGCCGTTACTTCTTATTAGAATTTTTGGGATTCCTTTCACAGGGATCTTTCCATGTTGTTTGGAGTTTGACAACTTTGTGTTCATTTTACCATGTATTCTAGGAGTAGCATTTTTCTACTTGTGATATTTTTCTTCCTTTTATTTATTTGGGGTTCAACTCTGCATTTTGCATATTCCTAGGAGAACTTAAAGTGCTTTCCAGTTTAGGTGATTGTGTGCTTGATTCTACATGAACGTGGATATTGAGGATGTGCATAAGGAGGATATGTTTTAACTGTTTAAGAGTGTGGAACTTCTTCTGTGATGTTTTGAACTTTGCATTCTTAGATACTGCTATTTTTCTTTTACATTATTCAGAGAGGGGAAAATCTGATAAGATTCAAGGGAGTGTAGGGAACCCACCTTTAAAAACCGGCTTGTAAGGGGGAAGAATCACACCCTTTATATACCCAATTAAACATCCCATACTACCCATATCCCTATCATAGCATTGCCTCTGAAGAGTTGATGTCCTGGCGGTTGCACTCTATGACACTTCACTCGGCCTTATGTATATTTCTCATGATAGAAATAACACAATTGCTTTGCTCTATGTTCTTCCACCTCTTTAGGAGTTAGAATCCACTGTAATCTTGTTCTACTTCCACTTGTCTCTTGATTAACCTTATTTGGTCCTGTCATTGAATCACTACTGCCGACACTATCCTCCTTGCCATGAGTAATCTGCCATGGCTCTGATTGCCCATTGTTGAAGTTATTTGTGGCTTCATTTTTTCTCCACCACCCTTACTAATCATTTCATAGTTTTTCTCTCGCAGCTTGGACAATCTTGCCGTGTCCAGTAGCGCTCTTTCCATACTGTATTAACCTTCTCTTCTATTATATTACAGAAGGGCTATCAATTGGGAAAGAGAGAAGAAAGATACAAAAGAGAGATTGAGAGAAAATCACTGCAACACTTCTTTTCTATCATCCAATTGTAATGGGTATCTTAAGTAATAACACCAACAGTAGCTTCAGGTATTCTGTTATTGTCTGTTAATGCTATTAACAGATTCAGCTTATTAATTAACTAACCACTTAACAACTTCAGCTAACTAACAACTCTTCCTAACAATACTCCCCTTCCCAAAAGACCCTTGACCTCAATGGTTAGCACAAAAATCTGGATACATTCGTTTAAGGTCATAATACTACCTATGTTGCCTCTTCATCAGATAAATTCTTCCACTGCACTAGTACTTCAATCACTGGTCTACCCCTCTTTTTTACAGCCCTTCTTTGTAAGATACGATCTGCATATAAAATTTCTGGTTGAGCCAGCCAATCAGATGGAGGATGTCGCTGACAAATATTTGGGCTAGAACAGCATTTCAGCAATGAAACACGGAATGTATTATGAATTTAAGATTCTCTAGGTAAATCCAACTTATAAGCAACTGATCCAACCTTATGTAAAATTCTGTGAGGTCCAAAATAACGAGGAGTAAGCTTCTGAGAACTCCAAGTGGCTGTTGAAACTTGCCTGTAAGGTTGTAGTTTAAGGAAAACCCAATCTCCTTCAACAAATTGCCTATCTGATCTTCACTTATCTGCTTGTTGTTTCATTCTATTGACTGCCCTATGTAAATGATGCTTAATAATTGTAACCATCTCCTCCCTAACTGAAAAAGAGCCATCCACAGCCTCTACAAAAGAATCTCATGCCAAGTCAGGTATATGGACAGGTGGTTTTTTTCCATAAATGGTTTCATAAGGGGTAGTTTGAACTGCTGAATGAAAATTGGTATTTTACCACCACTCAACTAATGACAACCACTTACTCCACTCTTTCGGTTTCTCCCGTGTCATACACCTGAGATAGGTCTCTAGATATCTGTTAAGTACTTCAGCTTGCCCATCTGATTGGGGGTGATAGGTTGAACCAAGATTCTGTTGTATCCCCAACTTGGATAGAAACTCTTTCCAGAAATTGCTTTCAAAAATGGGATCTCTATCACTTACCACATCCAAAGGAGCTCTATGAAGTTTATACACATAGTCTACAAAATGCTGAGCTACTGTGACAGCAGTAAATGGATGAGTAAGAGGGATAAAGTGAGCATATTTGCTCAATCTATCAATTACCACCATAATCTTATCCTTTCCTCCTGATTTAGGCTGCTCTTCAATAAATCCATTGAAATGCTATCCCAAATTCCATTGGGAATTGGTAGTGGTTGTAATAACCCAGGATTTGCAGTGGTCTCATTCTTATATCTTGCACATATGTCACATTGTTGAATAAAATTTTTAACATCTCGCCATATTTGGCCACCAAAACAGCCCTTCTAACCTGTGATAAGTACCTCGTACTCCAGAATGACCTCCCTGAGGAGAAGAATGCATCCATTTTAATAATCTCAGCTTAAGTTGCTCTACATCTCCTTCTGCAATTTTCCCTTTCCTCCTTAACACCTCTCCTTGCCAAGTATATTTAATAGGGCTGTCAGGATTCTGCTGTAAAGTATTTAAAATAGCTCTGAAATTTACATCTTGCTGCCATGACTGTTTAATTTGCTCCCACAAATCAGTAGATACAAAGGATACTGCTGTATGTAATAACTGAGCTCCTTGTACTCTTGATAATGCATCAGCTGCTCTATTATCACTCCCTTTTATACTGAATTTCATAATCATATCCTAGCAACTTCGAAAGCCAAAATTGTTGGAAAGATCCAGCAAATATTTAAGGCTTCATTGGTCCATTCGTATGATAAAATGCCTCCCATCCAAGTATTGGTGCCACTGATGTACTGCTTGAACAATAGCCAAAAGCTCCTTCTCATAAACTGAAAGTGCTATATGTCTAGGAGCCAAAGCTTTGCTGAAATAAGCAATTGGCTGATTTTGTTGCATTAACACAACCCCTATACCTTGATTCAACGCATCTGTTTCCATAACAAAAGTCATAGAGAAATCTGGTAAGGGAGTTTGAGGAATCTACCTTTGAAAACCTTCTTGCAAGGGGGAAGAATCACACCCCTTAAGTACTCTATCAAGCATCCCAAACTATCTGATGTGAGACTTAAGCATTCCATACTACCCATGTTCCTATCATTGCACTGTCCCTGAAGAGCCGACGTCCCAGCAGCTACACTTTACGACACATCACTCGGCCTTCTTGCCAGCCCTCTCCATGACGTTGATCCCTGGCTTTGATACCAATTGATAGGACCCAAGAGAGTGTAGGGAACCGACCTTTAAAAACTGACTTACAAGGGGGAATAACCACACCCTTTAAGTACCCCATCAAACATTATATACTACCCGTGCCCCTATCAAATCACTTGAAATTCACTACTGCATACTTTGCTGCAATGTCCTGACTCTTGGTTGTGAACTTTTTACTGTACTTTTTATTTGTTACAAATTTTACAGTTTATCTCCGTATATTTTGGTTTTATGCTCAGATTCTCTAAGACACGTGAGAATCCTTGTCATCATTAAGATCATGTTGTCGCTTTATTGCCAGGAGGCAGATGTTTATTCTGTACAAAGTTAATTCAGGGTGCTTTGGTTTTTATTTTTTTGTTCTTGTTAAGTAAGCTTAAATGAGCTTAGTGTATGCATGATTTGTGTCAATTCTTTAGCATATAACTTGGTTTTTATTTTCCTTCTGGGTTTCAGGAATTCCAACGCACAGAGCTGTCTTGTATTTTGTGATAGCTTTTGCTGTCATACCAACAGTTGCATACAAGTATGTACTCCCTGTTTCTAAAATTTTTGAAGTTCAAGCTTCTTTATGCATGTGCAACAGTTCACATATTCTCTTTTCTCACCTCAAATTCATGCGTGTTACTGGTATACCTGATGTAGTTTCTTCTAGGTTGACTGTTACATTTCTATATACTCTATCCATAATACCAATGATATAATGAATGTTGTTTCATTTGTCAACAATTTTTTTTTGTGCCATGCAGTGTTCACAATGTTCGTAAAGTTGTTCGGGCAAGAAAAGGAAGAATGCGGCTTGCATTGGCAATGGTAATAATTTTCCCATTGGTTATATGCCTTGTATATTGGTTATGTTATTTATGTACTTTTACATGTTTCTTTGCAGCTTTACCCATTTGTTGTACTCGTGGGGGCAGTTCTTTTGTGGTATAACTCAAGTTGCACTAGTTCGTTCTTTTTCTTTTTTGTCATTATTTCCTTTTTTATAAAAAAACAGAAATCAATGCTTCTATGGTCAATTTCTATGTATACATAGGTTAACATACTAGGTTGCTTGTTTTTGTGCAGGGATTATTTGTCACCATCTGACATCATGGGGAACTACCCACATTTACTTATAATAGGAACAGGACTTGCTTTTGGGTATCTTGTGGTAAGATATTTGTGTTTTAAAGTGTGAATACTAGTAGCTTTAGGCTTGTGCTTTGATTTTTTTTTGTGTCACTGTATTTTTCGTTATATGATATGCTCATTTCCTTCTTTGGTGTTTGTTAGATGTCTAATTATCATTGAATAGCATAAATATATATAGCCGTTCAGAGGACGAATTTTTTGTATTGGAGTACAAGGCTGTCCAAATGAAATAACGATAAGCATGGTTTACTAGAAATTATGCAGCATAGGGAAATCACTTTACTGGCTTAAGGAGTGGTGCAAAAGCTAGTATCGGAATCCACTTTTATTTTCTTGCCAAAGTTTCTGTTGAGTATAAAGTTCCATAGGTGATGAATGCACTGGCTTTTGATGCTGGTGCATCTTGATAGACAGTACAGAGTCACAATTACTGTGCAAGTTACTCAGTCTGGTATTTGTTAAAATCCATCAGTGCTTTGTAAAAGCATCCTAGTGCTTCCCAGTGGATGCTTTTCCAAGCTGTTGCTACTTTCAAAAACATGGAATACCCAACAAACCTTCAACTCCTCTTAGATTTAACTATTATCCTTTTTTAGTTTAAAATTGTTTACATTAAACTACCCTGTTTCTCTTTGGGTAATTTTAGTTACTTGCTGCAGTTTGACTTTAATTTTAAGCAAACAGTATTATAAATGAGTATTTCAAAGTTGTTTTTATTAGCAGTTTTTTCACAGTACCTACAGCACTACTTTTGAACTATCCCAAATGATGTCATTCTGTACAGAAATAATGTTTTCGTGCTTTGTTTACGGACACTTTTCTTGCTCTTAGATGTCTTTAACTTCACATCTATATAGTTCTGCAACATTCCCATGTCCAAATAGCGCCAATCTGACAGTTATTTGAACCCTTGGCCTTGTTTTTTGAGGGGTTGTTCATTCCTTTATACTAAATGCTATTGGCATGCTTGGTTCCTTAAAATCTGAGTAGTTCATGCACCACCTGATTTCTCTGTAGGAAAAACTCAAGACTATGAATTCTGTTTTGTCTCTAAAAAAGCTAGATTATTAAGTACTTGTGATTTGAAGAATGAGAAGTTTAAAGAGCCAGGTGGTGAAGACTTTGGGATAGTTTTTGAAGAGATCCTAGGTTTCAATTATTGTGTAGCTCCACTTTGCTAGACTATCTAATTCTTTATTTACCAGTGGTTAAAGATGAAGGCTTAAATTTGCAGGGAAGGATGATTTTGGCTCACCTCTGTGATGAACCCAAGGGCTTGAAGACTGGAATGTGCATGGTATTGACTTTTTTTTTTTTTTTTCTCCTTGTTGAAATTATAAGTATTTCCCCAATCTGAGATATTGTTAAAGCTTTAATTACAAAATTAATTTATGCAAGGATTTTTGTGAACTGTACAGTCATTGCTGTATCTCCCAGCTGCCATTGCTAATACACTAACATCAAGGTTCAATGATGGGTATGTAGTAGTATGATTTTAGATTTTGGATTTAGTTGATAGATGTGGTATATTGTATTTAACTATTTATACCTGTTTCTTTTTTTTTCTTTTTTTTTCCTTGGCAGGGTTCCTTTAGTGAATGAGAGATTAGTTCTTCTTGGCTTTTGTGCATTCACAGGTATGTCATCTTCTTTACTCTTATGCTGTTATAAGTGACTTTTATCTCAGAGGTCAGAGCCAAGTGGCTATCCCTATGTTTCCAATTTACTCTGCTTGTGATCTGAAGCAAAGCACTTCATCTCACAAGGCTCCAATTTTGAGAAGAATATTTTGAACTCGAGACATTTTTGGCACATATTACTGCCATACCTACTTGGAGCTTAAGTTTGTATGCCATAGTTTTTGGTTTTTAAGTTGAGAAATACTGAAATATTACCCATCAAGTTTTAGTCTTAATTGTACTTTTAGTCTATCTAAATCTATTTAAGAAAGCTTGTTAGTCCCTTATTTTAATCAATTCATTCTTTCACCTCTAATTATTTGAAAAACAATAGTTACTGAAGACAAATTTTATATTATTCTCTGTGACTTAACAAAATTGAGCTATTGTCTTATCTTTTTATTATTATAAATTGCCTTAATAAGAGAGATAATATTACTTTAATTAACACTAAAAGTGCAGTTAGTCCTAAATTTTATTTATTTTTCCTCTGTTTCACCCGCTTGACAATTCTTTTTTTTATTTTTTTTGAAAACAGTGACTCTTTATTTGCACTTTGCCACGACTGTCATTCATGAAATTACTACTGCCTTGGGAATATATTGCTTCAGGTAAATTATCATCAACAAATTGTTGTAATTATCTTAACATTTGGCATTTGAGTCCTCGAATTCATTTCTGCATGATGCAACCTCATTATTATTATTATTTTTTGTTTAACGGATTTAGAGAATCGTTATTTCTTATGCTATTATCATATGTGATGGTTTAGTTATTACCTTTTGCTTGATTGCAGGATAACTAGGAAAGAAGCTTAAATTTACTAATGTTTTACTTTCGGTATGCCTTTCTCTTCTTCACAGCTTTAGTTCTTGTAGACTTTCTTTTATATTCTAAACTTCTGTTTCTTGACCAATTAGACACTACAAAACTTTTTAGAGTAAATTACACAGACCTCTCCTGAATTTTTTTGGAAGACTTTCCCTCTATTGTCAAAACATACAGACCCTTGAAACAAAAAATTATGCTACATTTTTAGTCCAATCATAAATACACATAAATACACATATCTTTTAACTAAAATATCCTTTTACATAATTGTTTTAGGGAGGATATATCAGTCAAAATTTAAAATTGGACTAAAGTGCGTATTTCAAAAATAGGGGGGAGGTTTGTCTAATTGTAGAAAAATTCAGGGGAGGTCATTGTATTTACTCATTTTTTTGACTTATCCTTTTCTTTGTGTGCATCATTCTTAGTTATACTTATGTTGTTTCAGCTGACAAGTCAAGAAAGATACTGGCTCGGTTTTCAATTATATGTACTTGTAATTTTTTTTTTTTGGAATTTTAGATGGCTAGGATTTTTAGGTGTGCAAAATCATAAGCATCGGAAATCATACTATTGATTCTGCCTTTTTTTAATTTAAATGTTTATTTTTTGGGTTATCTTGTCAGTCTGTAATGAAAATGTTTGCATGTTTTCTTTGTAACTTTCATGTAAAGCATTGCCAAGATTTGTAAGTTCGTGAACTTACTCTGATCCATCAGATTGCCATTGTCACAAGAAGCTTTGCTTGGGGTTACATAAATTGTTGTGCTTTGGAGGGCATTGAGAAGTTTTAGCCAAATTTGCAAATTACAATCTTTAAATGATGGTGAACTTGAAGAAAAAAAAAATGCTGTGACTTGAACTAACCATTGTTTTAATACGTTGAATTCTATTTAATTACAAATTTTGGTTATCACACTTGATGACTTGTTAAAGGGTTGAGCGTGACGTAGATGGTATTAAAAGAAAAGAAAAACAAATTTGTTTAAAAACCAATTTATTTTTATGAGTTGCTACTAAAATTTGTAATGTAAAGTTTTGGAAAATAGTTAGATAAAAAGAAAAATAAAGAGGTAGTTTATGAAAATAAAGATAGTTCAAGAATTTATTTGAATATAGAGGAGGTGTTAGGTACCTCATAATGTTTATTTGTAAAAATAATTATTTTAAACTAGTTAAGTAATATTAATAGAATATGACGTCCGATTTATTTTGGTTACTCTCTATAAAACATGTTGAAATGAAATAGAAAAATGAAAAATAAATGTATTAAAAGAAAAATAAAAAATTGATATTTATAAAGACTTAATTTAGAATAAAAATTTAGACTCTACATACCTAATAATAAGAATCAAAAGTTATGTAATTCGATTAAAAAAAGTATCAATTTGTTGGTTATTTTTATTTTTATCAAAAGAATATGATAATTGAAATCAAATATATTTTTATTAACAAAATGGGACTTAAGTTTGATTTGTGTTCTGTTCTCTTTATTTTTTGTTTTTTGAATTTTAAGATTTTTTAAAACTAGGCTTTTTAATCCAATTTTGAAAAAAAGGAAGGAAATTTTTAAGGATAAGTATTTTTGGGATTTTTTCATTTTTAGATGTTAGAAATTAGGATTTTTATTCCAATTTTGAAGAGGAACAAAATTATTAAGGAAAGTATTTTTAAGATTTTCTTATTTTGAAAACAGGACTTTTAAAATTAGGAATTTGATAAGGGGACATGATTATTAAGGAAAAAAAATGTTTTCTGGAATCCTTGGATTTATATTTTTGGACTATTGAAATTTGAATTTTTGTTTGATTTTGAGAGAGAAACAATATAATTGATGAAAATGGTTATTTAGGAATTTCAGATTTATGTATTTTTAGATTTTTGAAATTAGGTTTTCATCAGTAAAGATTGAGGAAAAGGAGTGAAATTATTGAGGAAGAGTATTTTTGGGATTTTTGTTTTTATTTTCATTATTATATATATATATATATATATATATATTGGATTCCTTGTTTGAATGTAAGCTTGGGGCTCAAATTTATTTTAAACACAACTGGTTGCAAGACTTGAGGAGACATAAGAATTAATATATTTTTTTATTTAAATGTTTGAAGAGATTAACGTTCTTATACGGTATTTTTTAAAATAAATAGAAATTAAATTATTTTTAAAAATTATTTTATTCTTACAATATGAGAAATCATTAATTTTTATTCAAAAATTATTTTATGCATTTCAAGAAATCATTAATTTTGTGAGTTAGAAATTATTTTATTTTTGTGTTATGAGAAATAATAAATTTTTGGAACTTAAAGGAGAGTGAAGGAGATTAAAGATCTTACACAACAACTTATTAAATAAAATATTTTTGTGATTTTTGCAATTTATGTAAGAGGTAATTAACAAATCTTATTTTATTAATTGATTAATTAATTAATATTATTATTATTACTTACACATTGATTAGGCATGGCCCTTTGAAACATAGACTTATTTAGAAAGTACATGATGTAATCGACACTTAATAAATTTGAGGAGATATAAGCCTCACTCACATGATCTTTACCAAATAACATCCTATGTACCTAAGGAAACAAATGGTCACGACTACTCTAGAAATTAAACCAAATAAGATGAGATAAAATAGAAATAAGAATTATTATATTCATGCGTATTTGAAACATGCTGCGTGCCGAGGAGGGCCAAAGTAGTCATTTTATAAATGATATTAATAAGGAGTCTCTTGGATTATATCTTGAAAAATGAATGATTATTTTAAAAATTTTAGTATGGAGAACCAACATGAGACTGTATTCGAAAGTCGAGAAACATTTTGAGGCATTTAGTTTGTTTTGGACCAAAATAAAATAAAATTTAAAAGTGAAGGATCAAGACATCATTTTTCCAAGAGTAAATTAAATGGATCTTTTGTGATTTTGATATAATTACGCTAAATTTTATTTTATTTTAAATTATGTACAGATATTTTTTAAATAAAATACTGAGTTATAATTTCATTACATTTAAATTATCTACCTAAAAGAATCTCTATTAACATAATATATATTTAGGTAAATGAAAGGTTTTTGAGTAAAAAAAATATAAAATCAAACCATAATATATATCTTTAAAATATAAAAATTCATACAATTTTCACAAAAGCTATGTCATTTGTCCAAAAAAGAAATACTTCAAACATGTTTAACTATGAAAAAACAAGAAAGGGGATGGAAAGTGCCTCTCTGAACTATAAGTAACCAAACCTATTAGGCCAAGAGAATAATAACACGCCAAAACAATGTCAAAATTGCAATTTTTCATTGTAAAAGGAAAAAAGAAGAAAGAAACTTACCATGTCAAACTCAAAGTGGTTGCCAAATTTGACATTTGACTTGGAATTATGAGTATGATGTAAATTCGATTAGCAAAAGGAAATCCATAGTCTCCATTATTGGAAGGAAGGGTTTGGTATGTGAAGAAACGAGGGACTTTCTGGTTTCCAAGTTGGTCCACATTTTGGAACTGGTGAGTGGCTATTTCTTTCGTCTTTTTGTGATATTTTTTCTGGCATCTACTAATTGGTCAACTTGTGTGACATCACTTGGGTCGGTATGGTGGATCCTCATGATAGTATTGGTGCACTGCCCTGGACTACTGAACGACGTGGGGTTCACAGATCTTACTTTGATCTAATGATTCAGTCTCAACCAGTATTGGATCAGTTTTGGATGATAGGAAATCTCTTAATTTGATACTAAATTAACAACTTGAAAGCGATCAAGTTGAATTTTTTTAATTTTATTTTAATTAAATTTTTGTTAGTTTTGTAAAAAAATAAACATAGAGTAAGTGAGGCTACTTAAATTATTAATTTTGCTTAAAAATATTAGACTCATTTGAATGATAAATTTTACTCACTATATAACTATTTCTTCCTAAAATTAATAAAATATAACGAAAATATCTAAATTAAAGAAAATAAAAGACATGTCTGCTAAGTGTTTGTATCGGAACTTTATGAAAAAATAGGGGCAGAATTTTCTTTTTAGAGTCAAATATTACATAATGGAGTTTAGAATTTATTTAAAAAGTTGTTAATAAATACATGAAGAAGAATTTTAGTCAAGTATTTACCAACATAATATTATCAATGCATATTTTTTATATATTTGTAATTGTGCACGAATATACATCTAAATTTTAGGTAAAAGATTGCAAGTAAATTTCATTATTTTCGCAGAACCATTTAGAATTTTCGCAAAACCATGTCTCAATTATGTACAGTTACATTACATATATAATAATTATAAAGCAGTACTATGTAAACCCAACTAAACATGGTTGAGACATAATCAAAGCATGATTAATTCAACACTAGAAAATTTAGTTGGATTTGGAAGGCCTAAGCTGAAACCTGATTCAAATTTTCTTTAAGAATTGGACCACGTCCTATTGTGGAAAAATTTACAGAGATTGGGACCCCGTTTTGTTTAGGGGCACATGCCGGGTCAAAGCTCCTCAATTTGACAGTGACATATTTGGTGTATTTAAAAGTTATTCCGAAATAATTTTCTTATTAAAAACTAATATCTATTTTATAAAATAAAAAATTAGAATAAAACAGTGCAAATACACGAATGCATCAAATTTCAAATGCCTAAAATCCAAATTGGTCTGAAATTCATTCCCTAATTTTCATTTCTACACTTTCTTTCTTTGAGAATTTGGCCAGTCAATCTATTATTAAAAATACATAAATTAAGTTAATCATAAAATGAACACATATCAAAAATAAATTTTTATTAAAAAGCATATATGATGTGTTCATATATTTATGGTGCCATTTACTCACAATTTTAAGTGCATTAATAAATTTAGTTATAGTGTAAGGATATAATTATAATAATATTAACTTAAATAATAATAATATTATAAGTATGTTCCTATAAAATTGTGAGTATACTAAAAAATTTATTTATCATTAATTTATGTTTCTTATGATAAATTAAATTGAAAAAGGGCAAAATCTTAAGTAAATATGGTTTTAAAAAGATAAAAATTAGGCTTTATTTAGATTTGAGTTGAGTGAAAGTGATTTCAAATTAATTTGATTTTAAAATTAATTTTAGTCAAATATGTTTGTATAAATATACTTTATTTTTGGAAATTTTCTGATAAAAATTAAGTTGTTATTAACACAATTCATCTAATGGATATGTCTTTTGTAAACAAATTTATAAATTAAACCTTATTGTAATATTTTATTGATGGAATTATTTTTTAATTTAGTCCCTTATCAATTTGTTTTCTAATATGGTCCCTTACATATAAATGTTTTTTGAATTCACTCTCCCATAAATTTGTTTTTTCAATTTGGTTTCTAAAGGTCGTTATGAATAAGGTCCTTATATTAATTTACTATAAATGAAATTAATAGATACGATAGCATGTAATATATATATATGTTTTGATAAATGATTAATAATAACCTTTTATCAATCTATGATTAATTTCATTTACCGTGCATTGATAGAAGGATATTATTAAAAATAATTGTATTTTTGAAGGATTAAAGTGAAAAAACTCATTTGTAAAGGGCCAAATTTTAAAAGCAAAGTTTTATAAACATTAAATTAAAAATTTATCTGTGTATTAAATTAAAATAAAAATTTATGAAAAATTAAATTGAAAATTAAGGAAGCAGCAAAATGGTGTTTTAGTGCATAGACAAACACCCACTTTAGATACTTTTCTATGCGCGGGTATATATATATATACACGCGCGCGTGTAAAAATAATTAAATTTTATTTATAACATCTTGCTGTAAAATGGAATCATCCTGAAAGTTTCTCCTGAGAATTACTCTTTGTATTCAAAGAGGCAGTGGGCCACACGTTGTTGATACCTTCTTCCCTGAGATCTCCCGTCAGAAGAATTTATGGTAAACTTTAGACCACTAAATCTTAATTTAATAATTTAAAATTTATTAGACAATTTTTTAAATTTATTCTTAATAAATAATTTTATAAATTTTAAACATTACATCAAAATTTAGTAATTTAAAATACACTAAAAAAATCCTAATAACTTTGAGCTATCCAGCTCCTTGTTCCTCAGTACTGCAAATAATGAAAGCCTGCTTTCATTATAATTACTTTTTTCTCATGAGGGCTTGCACATAAGATTTGACTCTGGTCAATTCACAGCAGTCATACAAAACGAATTAGTCTAGTCAAACGTTCATGGCTGACCAAATCAAAATTTTGCTCCTATATGTAACTAAGCATTCATATCCATTCATCCATAGAAACAGAGCAAGTAAGAGCAGAAACAGTGAGTGGTAGGTGAAGAATTTGAGAAGAGAAGGCAAAACCCAAGAAGAGGATCACATCATGTATGTAACTAGGCCTCTCTCGTTGTACAAGAAGTTTCCTGATGATCTCTCTTTGCCTCCACCTGAAGGCCCCGGTTCTGGAATTCTGGTGATTCAAGATGAAGAAGTGAAACCATCTCCTTCTTGTTTTCGAGAATTCAACCAGCTCAAGGAGCTGCCTTTCCCTCAGAATAAGAAAATTGAGATGTTTTATAGATCAGGGATTTCTGTGAACAGAGCCACCCATTATCACCACGTCGCCTTCATTCCAGCTCTTGGTGAGCCATTGTCTTCCAATCGCTACTATGTTATACAGCCAAATGGGAAGCATAGAGGGTAAGCCCCTTTGTGATAAGTCTGGATATTAATCTAATTCTGTAAATCACTTGTGCTGCAATGTGATTTTTTTTTCTCTTTTGAATTCTTGATCATGATAAGAGCATATTTGGACTTTGCTTTAAATCTTCTCACGAGGAGATTTTAAGTGCATCCTCACGTATGGTACATGTAAGATTATATTTTTTGAGTACTATCTAAAAGAACTAACCACAAGTTTATGAGACTGGATACTATGAATTATAGTTACAGACACTGATATCGCCAGAAAACAAAATGAGAAGCATGTATAACATTAGTCTGATCCAAACATAATTCACTTTTCTGAACTACCAGTGCTTCAGAGTACTTCAATATGTGATTTGGATTTGGTTTTGCAGGGAGGCATATGCCAGCTTAGATAAGGAAGAATTGGACACCTGCTGTTTCTACAATTCTGTCTCAATTGAACCACATACGCCATTGGATATCAGTGACGCACACCAAGTGTTTGAGATATTTCCTCGAAGAAGCAGTATTACTTTCAGGAGGGGTTTCTCAGCTAAACCTGTTGCTCCGGACAGGTTTGCTCCAAAGTTTCTGAGTACAAGGTGGAGAGTGAGTGGCTCAGATTCAGGTGATTTTGGTTTAACAGAAGCAGCTGGAGTAGACAACACCCTCCGTGCTCGCCTGCCCGAATTCAACTTGTCCTTGGAAAACAAAAGTTCAGAAGCTGTTGCTGTGGGGAAATGGTATTGCCCCTTCATGTTTATCAGGGAAGGAAATTCCAGAACACTGAGAGAAGAAATGAGAAGATCAATGTTCTATGAGATGACCCTTGAACAAAAATGGGAACAAATTTTTTCATGTGGGAATGATCACGGAACCGAAAAGACTGTGGTTGTGGATGCTGCTGTTCAGAAAGAAAAGGTTGTAGTTGCTGGAAGGGAAGCTGTAATCGATGAAAGGGATATGGCTGAAGGTTTTTTGACGTTTAAGAGTCACAATAACATTGGAGAAGAGGCTAGTGTGGGATTGAGCACAGCAATAGTTGATAGAATGAGATGGGAGGAAGGGAGGGTTGGCTGGATTGAAGGGAAAGAAAAGCAAGTCAGAGTGAAGAAAGTAGAGAAATTTGAAGGGACAAGTGAGTGGAAGAGATTTGGGTGTTATGTTCTTGTTGAAAGTTTTGTGCTAAAAAGATTGGATGGAAGCTTAATACTTACCTATGATTTCAAGCACCACCATCAGATTAAAAGCAAATGGGAGTGAATGAAGATTTCTGCCATTGTTTTCGACCAGACCAAGCTCTTTTTTTTTTTTTCCTTTTTATGTTCTCAAGTGTATATGCCCTACTTATCATAATAGGTCTCTGAGAAAAACAAAATTTTGAGGGCCTAGTGTTGTATTCTACATGTTCAATTTTGTTTGTGTTGTTGATCAAGTAGGTGGTTTGTTCATTCATTTACTTTTGCAATGTAATCATTATGAAATTTTATAAAGATTTAGATAAACTGCTGAGATAGCATTCTGTCAGGGTTTTGCTTTATGAGAACATTTTATTATTATTGAAAGTGTGTTTTATTTATATTATAAAAAAATTTCATTATCTTTTAGGGCTATTTGTGGGATTATTGGTTGACCCTGTAAATTGCAACTGTCTACTTTATCTCAAGAGAAGCCTAGAGCATTCTAAAAATATTCTGAATATAAGAGAAACAAAGTGGACACTTGCAATTTGGATAAAACCATAAGGGTAAACTGTACTTTACTCATGCTTTATAATTATCTCTAATTTGTTCTCTCACACAAACTGCTTCATATTTCCACGCTCACTATAAAAGATCAACTTCATGACTATTTGGTCCTAGAAGCTTTAATATTACATAAAATAATATTGAGCTTTTAATTATTAAGTGAAAGCTCATAAATAATATTAATATAATATATACCGATGCTAAATAATTGCAACAATATATATGTTGTCATTGGACCAAAAAATTTAGAATGCGAGAAAAATTATTTCATGAGAAAGAATTTTAACTGCGATTCGTATCCAAAGTCCAAACATTACACTAGTATCCGTGTTCAAATGGGATTCTTTCTTTCTATCGAAAAATTCAATACGCTGTGGGCTAGTCTTTGCATGCAAAAATTCTTTAATGATTACTCAGCCATTTTCATTCGTCTCTGCCCAACATAACTTTGACTCATTCTGTTACCATCCTCTTCTATCATAAATAATTTCACTATCATCTTTGATCCAAGTCAAACTTTTAAATCAAATAATAACATATGTTAATCAAATTTTCACATGCCTAATACATACTATATATTATTGGCTCTTTGACAAGTCAGAGTAGAACAAAATAGAAATATCATACCTGATCAAATTGTCTTCTCTATTGACTTTTTACGTAGTTTCATGTAAATATGAGATTATATAACATGGCAAATTCAAATTTGCAAGGCAGAAGAGGAAAAAAGAAAAAGAATAATTAAAGTTGTTAAGCCAAGAAAACTCAAGAAATTAAATCATGTACGTGACAAGGCCTCTTTCCATGTACATAAACCAACCTTCTGCCCTCTCACTGCCTCCCCTAGAAGGTCCAAATTCTGGTATCCTGGTTGTGCAAGATGAAGAAGCCGAGCTAACGTGTTGTTTTGGGCTGTGCAAAAGCAATGAGGTCTTGGACCTGCCTTTCCCACAGAACAAGGACTTAACTCTTAGTTAGTTACGTTCAAGTGATGACGTTGAACATTTTTACGCTTCTTTCATTCCAGTTCTTAATCTGCCATTGTCATCCAACCGATATTATGTGATACAGACACGCGGGAGACATAAAGGTTATGCATATTTTTCACAGATTAGAATAACTTCATTTTGCATTATATATTGAGCTAATGTTAGATAAGAGACGTCAACTTCATGGGCAATTTATATCATGGATGTGCTAACAGAATGTGGTGAAGGTTGTACAGATACATCACATTATTCACATCTCGAGATACTGCCAATTACTTTTCTATTTACTGAGTAAATATAAGCATTAAAAGCGTCATCAGCTGATTAAGTCCTCTATATTGAACACACAGCTGATTTTGAACCTCGACTACAGCAAGAAGAAGGGTTTGAAGAAAGAAAGAGGATTACTTCCCGTTGAGTAACCTATAAGCTTGAACAAAAAAGCAAGAAAAAAAAAAAAAATCTAAGCATCTTATGGGAAAAGAAGATTTTGCCCTTGTATTGCCCAGTGTGTGTTATGTTTCAATGTTCTGAAAGCTCATGTCTTGTTTAATCTGACTTTGCAAGGAAACTTATACCAATTGAAGAGAGGTGGACACGACAAGCTGCTGCTTCTGCAAAATTGTAAGCGATGTGCCACCACAACCTCTAGATCTTTGTAACACATACCAGTAATTTGAAGTCATGAGGGTTCCAGGTATATTTCAATGAATTGGGTAAATTTACAGCAAGAGCAGTAGCTCTAGATGGGGTACCACCAAGTTTCTTAGAAAGAAAAGGGTGGAAGGTTCGCACTTCAAGCCGCCAAGGTTTTGATTTAGGTGAAGCACCAGGGCTGAACCCTGCCCTTCGAGCTCACCTTCCAGGTTTTGACTTCCCATTGTCCAGTAAGAGTACTGATTTAAGAAGAAGGGATACTTCTAAATTAGAAATGTACCGGTTTCAGATATATATTTAATGCGATACTCGATACAATATATCTACATGGGTATTAGAAAATATTTTTGTATGATATGTTTCAAAAAATACCAAAATGATATCAAATTAATTCTTTGATCACTCTTTTATTAGTTGTGATATTGTTTTATCATTTTATTTTTCATTTTAGCATATTTTCTAATTATATTTCATATAATATTTTTTATCACTAATTTTATTTGCTGAAATAAATATACATATATACACAAATAAACTCGTACCCTATCCTAAATTTTTTAAAATTGAAGTATCTCACATATTATGTCGTATCGTATTTGATACTCGAAGCTCCTGAAATCTAGTAATTAAATAATATAAAATATTATTATTTTATAATATTTAATTAATAAAAATATATTAAATTAATATATTTAATAATATTATATTATAGATTCACTGCAGTTATTGTAGCATATCCGTGGTCATACTCGAATTCGTATTGGTGCTTCTTAAGTACTGATGCAGTTGCTGTGGAAAAGTGGTACTGTCCTTTCATGTTCATAAGAGAAGGAAGATTGAAAGATGAGGTTAGGAATTCAGCATTTTATGAAATGACACTTGAACAAGACTCGGAACAGGTATTTGAATGTGACAATGCTTCTGGTGAAGGCAGTTCTGCAGCTGGGGATGTCATTGTTCAAAAAATGACGGTTTCAACTGGTGGAAAGGAGGCTCAACATGAGCATGTGGCTGATGGAGTGATGTGGTTTAGAAGCCATAGCAATGGAGAAGATGGGAGTAGTGTTGGGCTGAGCATGGCAACAGTTGAGAGAATGAGATGGGAGCAGGAAAGGGTTGGTTATGTTTGGGGGAATGAAAGGCATGTGAGAGTGAAGAAGGTTGAGGAATTTGGATGCACCGATGGGTGGAAGACATATGGATGTTATGGTTTGGTTGAGAGGTTTGTACTCAGAAGAATGGATGGAAGCTTGGCATTAATGTGTGAGTTCAAGCATACACATCAGATGAGGAGCAAGTGGGATTGAGAGGCTTTGTTAACCTTTAGAAGTTTCTTAGTTTGATTTGATTTCTCTTCCTTTCTGTTTCCAGTTATAGGAATGTCTTGTGTTGTGTTAACACCTTGACAGCAGAATTATTTCATTTGTTTGGTTTATTAGTGTTGGGAATTTGAGATATATAAGGAAACAAGAATGGTGTTAGAAACATTGTGAAGTATATTCCATCCATAAATAATAAATTGATTGGATTGATTATGAAGAGATTTGTGAGCGAGCGTGCTTACATTAATATTTTTTATTGATTTAATTTACTAATTTTGGAACAGTTTGTTTTTATTTGACATCAGCGTAGTTGATGCATGGTTAAATTTAAATCATTGTTTGTTTTTTTTTAAATATTTATTGAATATATTTTTAGTAGACAATGATTAGTTATATTTTAAACTATCACGCATGATAAACAATTTGCACCCACTAATTTTGTGTAGGTTGAGCCTACTTAAAAGTTTTTCATGTTTTCAAATTTAATCTTTTATATAACTTTAAATTGGCAACTTTGTACGGTGATTGATTGAAGGTTTAAAGTTTATAGTTTTAGGTTTAGGGCAGAATAGTACTCATTCATTCCATTTTCCAGGCTTATTTGTGAGCCATGCTTTATAAGCCACCCATTGCATCATCTACACTATTTCCAATTCAATGAATCTCCATCCACCCATAAGTACATGAGGGTGAAGAAAAGATAAAACATCTTCTATCTCTGTTCCACTAGAGTCACCTTCTGCTCTTCTTTCATTCTTAGTTTAATTTAGAGTGAAAAGAATTGCTAAGTACGTTAATGGAATAATTGAAATTAATGTACATTCTGAATTTAAAAAAGAAGACTCTAGTGTCTCATGAGAGAATTCCATAATGCTAATCTACAATGAATTAACCAATCCAAAGACCACACACATTTTCTTTTCTGTAGATTAAGTTCATCAAAATTCAACAGCAAGCTATCAATTTTACTGGAATTGTAAATGTGCACAAGTGAGGTAAGTAACTTCCTTCTTTTATATCTTTTGGACTAAAGGGTTCATGATCATGAATCATATAAATTGCTTTTTATATTGGCCCTGTGTAAAGGGTCAATTCAAGAATTTCTCCAGACTCATTTGCTAGTTGCTAATCATTTTCACTGCCCAAATTTCAATTTTAAACATATTATGATTAAAGTCTATTGATGATGTTATGTATTGGATTCTAAAATTCTCTATTGAAGATTTCTGCCATTGTTTTAGACCAGACCAGGCTCATTCTTTTTTGTTTTATTTTTTGTTCTGTTCTCATGTGTTATATGCCCTGCTTATCATATA
Source organism: Delonix regia (assembly GCA_037074485.1). Lineage (NCBI taxonomy): Eukaryota > Viridiplantae > Streptophyta > Magnoliopsida > Fabales > Fabaceae > Delonix > Delonix regia. The sequence goes on from CM073457.1 coordinate 25,106,772, forward strand.
GGTCTCCAGGAAAAACAATATATATATAAAATATAAATAGTTTATCCTTGTTATGTAACACTTTTATATAAAATTCTAAATTAAGTAAAGATTTAGGATAAATCACAGTTTGCCTTCATGTGTTGTGGCTTAAATTCAGTTTGTCCTCTTGCGGTTTGTTTCGTCACCACTTAAATACTCTATTGTAATATCAACTAAATTAAATTATCATATGAAAGTTAAATTGATATACAAATTCATTATTGAAAGTTCGTATTATTTATATCATAAAAAAAGTTTCATTATCTTTTAAGGCTATTTGAGGGGTTGGATGATAATGGAAATTGCAACTGTCCACTTTATCTCAACATACGCCTTTGAACAATCTAAAAATATTTAAATATAAAAGTAACCAAGTGGACACTTGCATTTTAGATTAAACTATAGGATAAACTGTAATTTACCCATAGTTTTATTTACCCATAGTTTTATACTAATATCTAATTTCTTATCTTATCCAAAACGCGTTTATGTTTCCTCACCTACTTAAAAAAAACAACTTCATGACTATATGGTTATAGATGCTTTAACATCACGTCAAATATTATTTTAACTCAGTTTTTAATTATTAAGTGAAAATTCAAGGAGAAATTTATCATAATATATACCATTGTCACATAATTGCAACAATATTTAAGATCCGATTGGACAATAAATTGAGAATGTGAGAATGTCAAATAATTAAATTTTCTGCAATTTCCTTCACGATTTACAAAATTCTTTACATATACATACGTGTGTGTCTATATATATAGACAAACACACGTTACATCATAAAAATACCATATCCAAAATTCAAACATTACACTAGTATCCAAGTTCAAATGGGATTCTTTCTTCTCTTGGAATATTCAACGCATTATGAACTAGTCTTTGCATGCAAAAATTCTTCATTTTTACTCGGTCAATTTTATTGTTTCTTCCCAACATACCATTGAGCTGATCTCTGTTACCATCCTCTTCTATGATGAATAATTTCACTGACATCTCCATTGATCCAAGTCAAAACCGTCTTTAAAATCAAATCATAACATGCAGTTTTTCACATGCCTAATTTATATTATTATTGGCTCTTTGAATAGTCAGATTAGAACAAAACAGAAGTAGGATACGTAATCAAATTATCTTCCCTATCGACTTTCCACATAGTTTCCTTCCCATGTAAACATTTCTCTTTGGCCAAGCTTCTCATGTAAATATGAGATTATATAACATGGCATATGCAGACTTTCCAACCCAGAAGAGAAAGATAATAATAAAGTTGTGAAATCAAGAAAACTCGATAGATCATGTACGTGACAAGGCCTCTTTCCATGTACATAAACCAACCTTCTACCCTCTCACTGCCTCCCCCTGAAGGTCCAAATTCTGGAATTCTGGTCGTGCAAGATGAAGAAGCTGAGCTAACATGTTGTTTTGGGCTATGCAAAAGCAATGAGGTCTTGGACCTACCTTTCCCACAGAACAAGGACTTAAATCTTCGTTATTCAAGTTCGACTGGTGTTGGAAATAACAGAACCAATCAACTTGAGCATTTCTACGCTTCTTTCATTCCAGTTCTCAATCTGCCATTGTCATCCAACAGATATTATGTGATACAGACACATGGGAGACATAAAGGGTATGCATACTTATCACAAATTAGAATAATTTCATTTTTCATTATATATAGACCCAATGTTAGATGGTAAGAGACCACTTTTGTTCTTCCCAGATTTCATGGGCAATTTATATCATGTTTGTGCTAACAGAATGTGGTGAAAGTTGGTAGAGCAGGGAAAGATACATCACAAAGTTGGCAGAGCATGGAGAGATACATCACATCTAGAGATACTGCCAAATAATTTTCTGTTGACTAAGTAAATATAGGCATTATAAATGTCAGCTAACTCAGCTGATAAGGTCCTCTATAGTGAACACATGGACCTGATTTTGAATCTCAACTATTGTAAGATGGAGGGTTTGAAGAAAAATAGGATTACATCCCATTTTATAACCTATATATAAACTTGACCAAAAAAATAGTACACCATAAAATCATATTGGTTTTCAATTTTACAATATACCAAGTAAATCTGAGCATTCAAAGGATATGTTGATTCTGCTGAAAAAGTCCTTTACAGTGTACACAAGGACCAGAGTTGAAATGTCGCCTTTATTTAAATGTAGGGTTTGAAGAAAGAAAGAGGATTACCTCCCGTTGAGTAACCTATAAGCTTGAACCAAAAATAAAAAATCTGAGCATCTTATTAGAAAAGATCTCTTGTCCTTTTGTGGCCTACTTTGTGTCATGTTTCAATGATCTAAAAGCTCATGTTTAATCTGACTATGCAGGGAAGCTTATACCAATTCAAGTGAGGAGGACATGACAAGCTGTTGCTTCTGCAAAATTGTAAGCGATGTGCCACCACAACCTCTAGATCACAATAACACATACCAGCAATTTGAGGTCATGAGGGTTCCAGGAATATTCAATCAATGGGGTCAATTTACAGCAAGAGCAGCAGCACAAGATGGGGTGCCACCACGTTTCTTGGAAAGAAAAGGGTGGACGGCTTACACTTCAAGCCACCAAGGTTTTGATTTAGGTGAAGCACCAGGGCTGAACCCTGCCCTTCGAGCTCGCCTACCAGGCTTTGACTTCTCATTGTCCTATAAGAGTTCTGATGCTGTTGTTGTGGGAAAATGGTATTGTCCTTTCATGTTCATAAGAGAAGGAAGATTGAAAGATCAGGTTAGGAATTCAGCATTTTATGAAATGACACTGGAACAGAACTGGGAACAAGTATTTGAATGTGACGATGCTTCTGGCCAAGGCAATTCTGTAGCTGTAGATGTCAGTGTACAAACAATGAGGGTTTCAGTTGGTGGGAAGGAGGCTCAAGATGAATATGTGGCTGATGGGGTGATGTGGTTTAGAAGCCATAGCAATGGAGAAAATGGGAGTAGTGTTGGGTTGAGCATGGCAATAGTTGAGAGAATGAGGTGGGAGCAGGAGAGGGTGGGTTATATTTGGGGGAGTGAAAGGCATGTGAGAGTGAAGAAGGTAGAGGAATTTGGAGGAACAGATGGGTGGAAGAAATATGGATGTTATGTTTTGGTTGAGAGGTTTGTGCTCAGAAGAATGGATGGAAGCCTGGTATTAATGTGTGAGTTCAAGCATACACATCAGATGAAGAGCAAATGGGATTGAGAGGCTTCGTTATTCTTTATATGTTTCTAGGTTTCATTTATTTTTCTCTTTCTGTTTCCATTTATAGGAATGAATTGTGTTGTATTAGCATGTTGCCAGCAGAATTCTTTCATTTGTTTGTTTGGTTTGTACGTAGGATTAAAGATAATATATATATATATATATATATATATATATATATATATATATATAGACACACACACACATTCACACAAAACAAATATTGGAAATTTGAGATACATAACAAAACAAGAATGTTGTTAGAAACATTGATATAGATTCGGTCCATAAATGATAAATTGACTAAACTGATCATGAAGAGATGTGTGTGTTAGGCACACTTTTAAGTGAGATTGACCTCTAATATGTTTACATGTATTTTTTTTATTGACTTGGTCTACTAATCTTTTGTAGATTGGACCTACTTATGAATCTCTCATATTGTCAAGCTTAGTCTTTTATAAAATTTGAAATTGGTGAGTTTGTACTCTGATAAATTGAGCAGAATAATATTCATTCACTCATTCCATTTTCCAGGCTTATGTGTGAGCCGTGCTTTATAAGCTGCCCATTGCATCATCTATATTATTTCCAATTCAATAAATACCCTCCCACCCATAAGTACATGAGAAAGGAGAAAAGATGGAGCATCTTCTATCTCTGTTGCATTTGAGTCACCTTTTGCTCTTCTTTTTATTCTTCCTAATTTACAGTAAAAGATAAAAAAAAAAAAAAACTAAGTTGGTTTATAGAAATAATTAAAATTAACATACTTTGTGGATTCGAAGAACAGGACTGTAGAATTATTAAAGAATTTCTTAATGCCAATTTACAATCAATTCACCAATCCAAAGACCAGACACATTTTTTTTTTTCATTAGATTATGTTCATCAAAATTCAACGGCTGGCTATCAGTTTTACAGTAAATTGCTAATGCACATGAGTGAGGGATATCAGCTTCCTATATGGCTTGGACTAAAGAGATCATGATTATTAATCATATAAATTTTTTTATATTAGCCCAGTGCAAAGGGTAGACATTCAAGAATTTCTCTAGACCCCTTGCTAGTTGCAACACATTTTTACTTCACAAATTCCAATTTCATACATATAAATAAAAACATATTGATGAGGTCACGTATTTAGTTTCTAAAGTACTTATTGATTAGCTTGGTCTGATATCACTAGAGAATAATCTAGATCAACCAAGAATTCTAAGCAAATTGTATTCAAAGATGCAAAGTAGATAAACTTCTAACAGATAATGCACTGTTTATTTCATCTTTTGCACCCTAAAGATTTTTGACTTAGAACAGTTTGTATGTATGAAGAATTTAATTCCATCTTACCGTTGTATCAAAAAATTGCAGAAATGATAATCTTCTCAGTAGATAATTCTACATCCATTTAGGTGTTAAAATGTCCAGAAATGGTCAGCTGAGATGTGGTTTATCCCAATCTATCTCCTGTTTATCATCAAATTTAAAATGAAATACTTTAAGTGTTTAATTCGCATTCCCATTGACTTTCACTTGCCAGAAGTCAAAGAGGTGAAATTTCCATGCAGGTTCAGAGTTAACAGTTTGAACAAGAAACCTGGATAACTATCTGACAGATTTAAGAAATCAAATGGAGGGAAAATTGGATTAGACTTCAAATTTGTGGTCCATTAAATATCTTGCACGCTGGTCAATGGTCAATTAGTCATCAAACACAAGGATTCCATCCCAACTAAAATATCGAAATTTTTAGGTCAAGATTAATAGACTATAATATTTGCTTATTAGAACAGAGTGGTTGCTAAGTAGGCTAATTTAATAACAGAGTTTTCATATCATTTTGTTTAGATTATAGCTCAAGTAAGATTTGACGTAAGGGAATTGACCAATTCTTATGGGTGGATAATTTTTCCTTCATGATAATTAAATTAAAAGGTACGGATCCCGGATCCAATCCAACTTTGTGAAAGGATAGCTACAAAACCGACGAAGTTTCGCTCAATCGGTAAATCAAGTTGCGTAGTCTCAAAGGGTTTCTGGTTCTATTCCTCCTGAATTATTTATTCCTACCAAAACTGAAAGGAAAGCAACACAAAATCATTATAATATGATCAAACACACATATATAAATCATAGAGCATAAATATGATGGTTAGAAATATGTAAACGAGGAAAGAAAAGGGAGAAAAAAAATGTACGTAACAAGACCTCGATCTTTATTCAAAAGGGACCCTGAAGCTCTTTGGCATCCACCAGCAGAGGGTCCAAATTCAGGGTATCTAGTAATCCAAGATGCAGAAGCTGAGACCTACTGCTGTTTCGGATTGTGGAAGAAGGGCATCAGCAACCTGCCATTACCACAGAACAAGAATTTAACAGTCGTCTATACGGAGAGTGGTGAAGAGAGCGTCCAAGTAGATCTGGATACCGTCATCTTCATCCCTGTTCTTGATCAGCCTTTGTCTTCTAATCGCTACTATGTTATACGACGGAAAGGGAAGCATCAAGGGTATGCCTTACTTCTTCCTTGGAGTCTCAAGGATTTTGATCTCTTTGGTCTCTGCAATTTTCATTGAAGATATATTTTATTTACTCAACTTTACAAATGTTTTTGCAAATGTCAAACTAAAAAATTACCATAAACGCTGCATTTTGCTTCTAAACGATCTTGCAAAACTATGTAGGTTGGGTATATCTTAATAATGTAAGTGTTGTTTATATTTATGTTATATTATTTTTCAATTAAAATATTATAGATATAGAAGTATTTAATGATATTACAATATGTATATGTTTATTGTAAATATAGTATTTTAATTAAATTATACATTTTTATGTCACTATTCATTAATCATATATTTATTATGTATTAATTGAAAAACTTGACAGAAAAGATATAAGTAAATGTTTCTAAAGAAAAAATACAATTTTTGTTTTTTATCTTTATCTTTAAAATTAATTTTGTGTTCAAAAGATAAAAAAGTATGAGCATGGTTATCTGAAAATAAAATTTTTTAAAAATAATAATTCTTCAAATATCAAAATAATATTAAAATGATTATTTATAGAGATTAAATTAATTCATTTTTTTTTTTAGACTATTATGACTCTTTCCAACTAAATTGACTTTAAACTTATAACAAAAAAATTAAAATTATATTTTTCTCTTAAATTTAGTCCTTTCCCAATTTGACTTACATCTAAAGTAAGTATCAACTTCATCTTCCTTCAATTCATTAACTAAACTAGGAAAAAGATTATAGTAGTAAACTTGAAATTTTAAATATGAGAATAAATTGAAATAAATTTCGGGGACTATATCAAATTAAGTAAAATTTTAGGGACAAAAAGGGATTTTTTTTTCCTTCTTGTTATTTCTCTTCTAAACAGTATCTGAAATTTACTTTGACATTTTGGGTAAAGAAATTAACTTTTCACTTTTCTTAATGAAAAGAATTCCTATTCTTAAAATTGGTGTGCATGAACTTTTAATATTAAATATGACTATTGATTTTTTCTAAAAAAATCCACCTAAGTTTTATCGAAAATTTAGAATCAAAGGGTCTGTCAAGACAGGGATAATGCTATGATCCTCACTCTAAATGCATCTTCTTGAAGTGCTCTTAGAAATAATTTTCATGGAATATGGACCCTAAAGCCGAAAAATCACTTAACAAAGAAAAAGAAATATAAGAGAATGCCCTTTGTTTTTTTTTTTTTGGGAATGTTATATGCTAGACATTTTCTTTTATTGTCATGTTAAGTGCCATTTTTCAACTTTGAATGGACTATATTTTGTTTTATTTTGTAATCTATAGAGTGAACTATCATAGCATATTTAAATTTTCACCTCTAAAAGTCTTTATAAATAAAACTACCATTTCCAATTATATATTCTTAATTTTATAATTACCTCGTTAATCAAGGAATACGATGATAAGATATCCTCTATTATGAAGATACAAAGAATAAGAATGTTGTTCTCTCTCAGATTAAAAAAGATGAGGACATGCACAGTACTAAAATTGACTGCAAGCCATCTAAAATAGCTTAAAGGACACCGATCCAAATTTGGGCGAACTTATTTTATCAGTCCATGGTTTGATGTGTAGGGAAGCAAGCACTTGTTCAAAGGAAGAAGGAATGGGCACATGTTTCTGCTGCAATTACATCAAAGACGTTAAGCCAAGAACTCTAAATCCCTCTGATGAATATCAACAATTTGAGATAATAAAAAGGCGTTGTGGATTCCACGCCAAGTCTATTGCCCCAGATGGCTTCCCTCCTTTGTTCTTGAGGAGAAAAGGTTGGAGTCTTCACTCCAGCTCACCCCACCATTACCATTTGAGTGAAGCTCTAGGCCTCAACCACTCTCTGCGAGCCAATTTGCCACCTTTCTCATTCCCATCATCACCTTCACCTCTCAATCACTCTGAACCAGTAGTAGTCATTGGAAAATGGTACTGCCCTTTCATGTTTGTGAAGGAAGAAGAAGTGAGGCTCAAGGACCAAATGAAGAGGTCAGTTTTCTATGAAATGACACTTGAGAGAAAGTGGGAGAGAGTTTTCTCAAAGGAAAATGGTAGTGACACTACTGAAGTTCCAAAATCAGTCCAAGAAAATGAAGTGCTGGTGAAAGTTGTTGTGAGAACTGAAGTTGCAACACTGGGTGGTGGAAGAGCAGCTACTTGGGAAGAAGGACAAGTTGGTGACGAGAAGGTGATGTGGTTTAGAAGTTTGGATAGAGAAGGAGGAGGAGAGAGAAGGGTTGGATTGAGTATGGCTATTATTGAGAGAATGAAATGGGAGCAAGAAAGGGTAGATTGGGTGGGAAAGAATGAGAAACAAGTGGGGTTTGAAAGAGTGGAGAAGTTTGAGGGAAGTGAGAAGTGGAAAAATTTTGGGTTCTATGTGCTAGTGGAAAGTTTTGTGTTGAAGAGAATAGATGGAAGCATGGTGTTAACATACGATTTTAGGCACACAAATCATGTTATGTGCAAATGGGAGTGATCACACTTTCATTCATGAGTGATTGTGTCACATGGTAAAATTGAGCATATAAGAGCTACAAATTTATGTTTTTATGTATTTTCTCTGGGAATGAAGCATAAGTTGTAGGTCTCTTAGTATGAATATCATAGAATTCATTATGTAATTTCAAAATACTAGGCATATATTTTGCCTTCCCTATCATTGTCCAAATATATATATATATATATATATATATATATTTGTATATGTATGTGTTGAAAAAATGTAATTTAAACTTTTTAGGTAAATGACTTTTAATTTTACACAGAGTCAAGTTTCTTATGTTTAATTAGTATATCTAGATTTAAGTGATTAATGTATCTAAATTCGTGTGATTCATGTATGGTATTGGCTATTTATTTAGAAAAGTATGATTTATATGTATTGAAAACAAAATAGAGTTTATGTAACTAGCCACCTAGTGAGGTTATATATACCTCATATACATGGTATTTGAAGCCTAAGTCAAGCAATTGAAATTAATACAATTGAGAAATAAAATTTCTTCTATTCTAATATAACTCCTCTCTTCCAGTAGAAAGATAATGACCTCCAAATGTGTGTATATGTTTTTGACCAAGCATGATTGTCTATTTTGATTCCATCATTGGATAAAAATTTGCAGAGGAGATAATGTTCTCACTGAATGTATATTCTACCTCCATTCATGAGTTAAAGATGTCAAGAAAGCGTATAAATTATTGATATGTTCAATATATATATATATATATATATATATAACACTTTTATATCTTTGACACTAAAAAGCAAAAAGCCAAATGACAAAATAGAGTAAATAAAAGAAGGTTGAGTGACTAATTATATGTTTGATTCCATCATTGGATTAAAGATTGCGGAGGAGATAAGCTTCTCACAAATAATTCTAAATCTATATTTCATGTGTTAAAATGTTAAGATGTTAAATATATGAAGAGTTTGATTCCATACTGTTGTGTCAAAAATTGCCCAGAAAATAAGCTTCTCACAGATAATTATAAATCCATTCATGTGTTAAAATGTCAAGGAAGGAGAAGATCAACTCCGGTGGTTTATTCCAATCTATCTCCTGTTTATCATCAATTTCAAAATAAAATAATTCAAGTGTTGCGTTCTCCCATGTACTTTCATTTGCCAGAAGTCAAAGAGAGGAGTTTTCCATGCAGCTTAAGAGTGAACAATTTGAACAAGAAACCTATACAACAATAGGTAGCTAACAGATTTAATAAATATAATTAACGAAGGGCAATTTGCATGCTGGTGAACGATCAACCGCTCATTAAACCTATGGAGTCTCACCCCAACTACCTCAACAAAACACACGAAAAATAAAAAGAAAGTCAAGTAAAAGTGTTGGAAATTTCACATGAAGCCTGCCTACCTTTGTTGGAAATCCTAATTAATTTTCATGATTAAAATGAAAAATTGAAAAAAGCCTAGATAATTAGAATAGTGTTAAAAGCCAAAAGATGTCATGAAAATTGCCATATTTAAAAATGCTTTGTTGTTAGTTTAAGCGTCAGACTCAGGCTTTTAGTAAATTTATCAAATTAGTGTTATAAAGTCAAAAATTTTGCTTGTGTTGAAATTTGCATAATCATGTCTCTATTTAAGCTAAGTCTCTAACTATTGATGAACCATGATATAAATACTTAATTTTTTGGACCAAATATTAAAAGATAAAACCACTTAATACTTAATACGAGTAGAATTCAAACAGCCTATACAAATACTGGTTACTTTGTTTTCTAATCATTAATAATGAGATATTGAATTTAATGATAGCAACAAAATTTGCTTAAAGTCAAAGGGTTTATGGTTCTATTCTTAGCTGCCGTCTGAATTTTTTTCCTACCAAAAAACTAAAAGGAAAGCGACACAAAATCTATGATAATATGATCAAACACACAAACACAATACATAATAAATCACAGAATATAAATATGATAGTTTGAAAAATGTAAACGAGGGAAGGAAAGGGAGAAAAAAATGTACGTAACAAGACCTCGATCATTATACAGAAGGCATCCCGAAGCTCTTTTGCAACCACCAACAGAGGGTCCAAATTCAGGGTATCTAGGAATCCAAGATGCTGAAGCTGAGACTCACTGTTGTTTTGCGTATGAAAAATATTCTCATCTCTCAACATGTCATATGTACTTCTGTAATTGAACTAACTATTTTGAATTTTATATCCTTCATTTTAAGATAAATTGATGGGATGAGGAGCGTGCTCTGGACTTTTGAGATTTCCAATGGAGAAAACTTACCTTCGGCTCAAACTGGAGGACACTAACCATTGAAAAAGAAAGAAAGATAGAACTTTTAAATAGTATTCTTAGTTTCACACGCTTCGTTTATTGGTCAATTAATTTTGGTGACATAATCAATTCATGGATTTGATGTGCCGTGAAGCAAGCACATGTTCGAAGGAAGAAGGCACGGGCACATGTTTTAATTAAAGAAGGTGTCTAACATAAAAGGAAAAAAAAGCAGGCGGTTGGTGGCTAAACCATTTAAAAGAAGGGAACAATTTTTGTAATTATAATTTAGTCTTTTAAAAAGTGTATTAAAACCTTTCATCTTTTCTATATATAGAGAGTTTTAAAATTTCATTTTTCACAACCAAAAAAGGAATAACTCTATATAGAGAGTTATAAGATATATAGAAAGTTGTGAGATTAGAATTTTATTAGCAAGAGATATAAAATTATTATATTCATAGTGAAATCATTTTTTTCTTGTCCGAGGTTTTTACCTTATTGAGATTTTTCACATTAAATTCTATATGCCATCCACTAATATAGTGGATCACATTAGAAAATAAATAAGATTATTTTCACCCATTATAAGGTATTATGTACTTTTCATAGGTACGATGCACTATTCATACATATGGTTACTATTACAAAAAATGTTGAGACTATAATTGAAGCAATGACTGCAAAATTTGAGATTAAAAAGTTCAATGATAATAATTTATCATTGTGGAAACTAAAGTAAAGGTTATCATGAGAAAATATAATTGTCTTACACTATTAATGAAAAACTGATAAAATTCATAGATGAAAAAAAATAGAACGAGATGGATGGTAAAGTAATTGCAAATCTTCATCTAACACTTGTAAATGAGATTTTGTCTAGCATAGAGGGAAAGAAGATGACAAAGAAATTTAAGATCATTTGACCAAATTGTATGAGGCCAAATCACTACACTACAACATTTTCCTTTAAAAGAAAATTATACACTTTACGGATGTCGGAAACTACTTCAGTGATAGAGCACATCAACACTCTAAATACTCTATTTTCTCAACTCACATCAAAGGATCACAAAATAGAGATGAATGAACCTATTGAAATTCTCTTTCAAACCTTACCTGATTCCTATGACCAACTTATCATCAACCTAACTAATAATGTTCTTGTAGACTACTAAGTTTTTTATGACATTGCATTAGCTATTCTAGAAGAAGAAAATTGATGCAAAAACAAGGAAGCTAGGTTGATTTGTTCACAACAAGCGAAAGCGTTGCTAGTGATGAGAGGAAGATCAACCAAAGTGGCTCAAGTGGGAGCCAAAATTGAGGTAGATCAAAATCGAAGAGCAAGAAGAATATCAAGTGTTTCAAATGTAATAAAAAAGGACACTACAATTTGAAGAAGAACATAAAGGCCAAAGGAAAAGATATTGAGTAGTCAAGTGCTCAAGGATGTGTTACAAGTACCTTAGATGATGGAGAAGTCTTATACAGTGAGGTAGCAACAATTATTGATGGCAGAAAAAAAATTTAATAATATCTAGCTTATAGACTCAGCAACAACATGGCACATGACCTCACGGAGAAAATGGTTACACCATTATAAACCTGTTTTTAGAGGATATGTGCTTATGGGAGATGATCATTTCTTAGAGATTGATGAAATAGGCACCACCAAACTAAAGATGTATGATAATACAACTTGCACCATTCAGGAGGTTCAGCATGTGAAGGGTCTTAAGAAAAATTTATTGTCTTTAGGACAATTTGATAGTAATGTGTATAAAATCCAGATACAAGATGACATTCTAAAAGTCATTAAAGGTGCGTTTGTAGTTATGCAAACAAAAAAGATAATGACCAACATACATATATTTATAACTACAAACGAGGAGAAGTCTCAATTGCATCAACTGATCCATCAGTTAAAGAATCAACGATATTGTGACACCGTAAACTTGGCCACATGTCAAAACATGAATTGAAGGTTTTTGCATAACGAAATCTTCTTCCCAAACTCAAAAAGGTTTATCTACCTTTTTGTGAGCATTGTGTTATCAGTAAGTAATATAGGTTAAAGTTCAACATCTCTAAAGAGAGAAGTAAAGCTATCTTAGACCTAGTGCATTATGATGTTTGGCAAGCACCGGTCATATCCTTAGGAGGAGCAAAATATTTTATGTCATTCATCGATGACTACTCCTCGAGATTTGAGTGTATCCAATCAAAAGAAAGAGTGATATGTTTGAAGTTTTCAAGACCTTCAAAGCGCATGTGGAATGTGAATATGAGAAAAGGATTAAATGCCTAAGATCAAACAATGGAGGAGAATACACCAGTGATGAATTTAACACTTTTTATCACAAGAATGTATTAAAAGACAATTCATGGTGGTGTACACTTACAATAAAATGGAGTGGTAGAGTAGATGAACATGACTTTGTTAGAAAGGACAAGGGCAATATTAAGAACTACTGGATTAGCCATTTCATTTTAGGGAGAAGTAGTCAAGACAGTTTGTTACGTGATTAATTAGTCACTATTTACCGCAATTGATTTGAAGACCCTAATGGAAATATGGACTGGGAATCTAGCTGATTATACAAACCTCTATATATTTGGAAGTCCAGTATACGTGTTGTACAATACCTAAGATATTACAAAGCTAGATCCAAAATCTAAAAGATGCTTATTCATGAGATATGCTAACGTAGTAAAGAGGTATCACCTTTGGGATCCCACTAACCATAAGGTTATAGTTAGCAAGGATGTCATCTTTCCTGAAGAGAAACAAAATATAGATGAAGGTGATAGCACTTCAAAAGAAATAGTAAAGACAACTACGATGTAGATTGAAGGAGAAGAAAATAAAACATAAGTACCAACTTCTTTTGAAGCAGTACCAAAGTAGGATGAACAAGTACAATATGATCTTGTGACACCACAAGTCCGATGATCAACTCCAAAGAGGAAAGAACCGATTTGGCACTTAGATTACATTATGAAAGAGAATGTTACATATTGTCTACTCGCAAAAGATGGAGAGTCTTCAATTTTTCTAGAGGCTATGGAAAGCTTAGAAGCTTATCTGTGGTTAGTAGCAATATAAGAAGAAATTAAAGCCCTCTGTAAGAACAAGATATGAGATTTTATTCCACTACCAAACAGACGAAAGGTCATCAAGAACAAATAGGTATACAAGATCAAGAGAACTAGTGATGATCAAGTTGAACAATATCGTGCTAGATTGGTGGTAAAAGGATTTGTTCAGAAAGAAGGCACTGATTACAATGAAATATCCTTTTCAGGTTGTTTGACTCACAACGGTTTATGTGGTCTTAGCAATATGTGCTACACTTGACTTAAATCTAGAGCAGTTAGATATACAAACTACATTTCTTCATAGAAATCTTGAAGAAGAAATTTATATGCTCTAATTGGAAAGGTTTGAAGAAAAAGGAAAAAAGAGAACTTGGTTTGCAAGTTGAACAAATCTCTATATGGTCTCAAACAAATGCCGAGATGCTGGTATAAGATATTTGATTCCTTCATCATAAGCCTTGAATACAATAGACTTAATGCAGACTCTTGTGCATATATCAAAAGGTTTGATGGAAATGATTTAATTATTCTGTTGTTGTATGTAGATAATATACTGGTAGCATGCCCCAGCAAAGATTGTATCAATGAATTGAAGGCACAATTGGCTAAAGAATTTGATATGAAAGACTTGGGACCAGTAAACAAGATTCTATGAATACAAATTCACCGAGATAAAAATACTAAGAAGATTTGACTTTTTCAAAAGAATTATTTAAAAAAGATCTTGCGATGCTTCAATATGCAAGATTGTAAGTCAATCTCTACCTCACTTCCTATTAATTTCAAGTTATCCTTAAATATGAGTCTTAGCAGTGAAGAAGAGAGGAAGGAAATGCCTCAAGTATTGTACGTATCAGCAATGGGTAGCCTAATGTTTGCTATAATTTGCACTAGACCTAACATTGCACAAGCAGTGGGAGTGGTTAGTTAATATATAATGAATCCTACTCAAAAGCATTGGAATGCTGTAAAAATGTTCATAAGATATATTAAAGGGATCACAAATGTTGCATTGTATTATGGAAGATCGAATGCACCACCAGAGGTTATACAGATTTAGATTTTGTATGTGATCTTGACAATAGCAAATCCACTAGTAGTTATGTGTTTACTCTTGCTGGCAAAGCTGTAAGCTGAGTTTCAAAAAGTGCAACCTATTATGTGATTGAGGCATAATATATTGCTTTTACACAAGCTAGCAAAGAAGCAATCTAGTTGCAGATACTGTTTGAAGGGTTTGGGTACAATCCCAAGAAGATGAAGTCATGCGTAATCATGATAGATTGTTGGATGGAAATTCAATGATCTAGATTTACAAATTGAATATAAGGGCATGCAGTTATATTAATTTAATATAAATTTGAACTTTTTTTTTATCCAACAGTCCGTCATGATCAAATATGATTTTATAGTTCCATCAAAATATGAGAGGATCCAAATTGATATAGGCACACATGTTTGTAAATTAATTAGATAACTGATCTAGCATCAAACAATTAATATTATATTAATGACACTATCTAACAATTTGTATTTAAACTTTACAAACCAAAATTAATGATTTTGTAAAATCAAAATTAATAACTTTAGAAAGTTTAATTGACAGCTATAAATAATTAAAAAAAAGTTGATTCGATTATCGCAATTCATTTAACAGCATCTACTGTTGCAATTCTTGACCAGAAAGATTCATATTGTAATTTGTATATGTGCTTGTGAGTATTGTAGAGAAAGAAGATTAGTCCAAATAGTTTATGGTGGCTCTTTGCCCAAGCAATCAAATTTTTTATTTTCTACGGATGAAGTTTATCAATTAAAAAATATTCAATTTATTTCTTTTGTTAATTTTTTCACTCATGGCGTGTCCTATTTTAGAGGATTAGAATATTAATTAATTAAATGAGTAGAATGAAGATTCAAAAATAGAATTAGGTCCACATATAAGAGAGCAAAATGGAGTGCTCTTCCTTGGTCTTACCATTTGGAGGGCTCGAGGAAATTACTTGTAGTCAACACAGATTTGTCAACTTAGTATTCTAATTAACCATATCCACAAATCAATGTGGCTGACGTATGCTATAAATATATATATATATATATATATATGAAGTAATTAATATATAAAAAATGAGTGTCATGATATACTAATTTATTTCTATTAATATGTGTTTGAGTCTGATGTCTTATGGTTTGACCATAAAAATACTATATTAGTCTACGTTTGACTGTTTGGTATATTTGAGTTTTAGAGTAAAATAAAATTATAATGGCACTTTGTTGCAGTAATAATTTTAAGTATATTATTGTATTCAGTTATAATGTAAGAATATAATTGTAATAATATTATAATTGTATCTTTATATTATAACTAAGTATATTGGTGTACTTAAAATTATGAGTGCACCAAAAATTTTACCTAAAATTATTCATATATAACTTGTCACTTCTTAAAATTCTGGATATGAATTTCTTACCGTTTTTTTAAAAAAATATTAAAAAATATTTATTGTTAGATTATGTACTTTTTTAAATTTAAATGGTGGATCAAAATTTTGGACCATATAGTTAAAGTTTGAAATTTTTTTTATCATGCACAATCATTAAGTTTAATTTAAACTGTCAAAATATATATTTATTTTAATATTAACCATTGAATTGACAGATATCCTAACATCATAGAAAATTTGGACAAGTAAAATTTTTTCTCTTTAAAACTGTACAATGTATAGGTTATCTACTAAATAATTTGATAAATGCCACGCATGTATTTTTCATTGGTTTGAAGTTAATTACACTTGAAAATTTGGCGTTGATTTGAAAATCAAAATATTTATATTTATACTAAAATAAAGATGAAAAAATTGATGTATTCATTAATATTGCCGATAAATCTTTTCATAATTAGTTTCATTTATATATATATATATATATATATTATCAACTAATTGAATTTTATCAAAGAACCTTTTTTTTTTTTTTAAAGAAAAACTGAATGTCTTATCTCTTATTTACTTTTTCAAATATCTATATCCAAAAATTATAAACTTTTACATAAATCAATATGAGAGTAAAAAAAAAACTATTGAGCTCTTCAATATTCATAACATATGTAAATGTATAGCATACTTCCGAGTAAGTTCATCTTTGAATACTTTTTTTTTTCTGGGTCAAAATCTTTGAATACTTTATTATAACTAGTTAGACTATATATATATATATATATATATATATTACATAAAGGTTGATCACATCAATGACATCGATCCACCCTATTCTATATTCACAGTAGGATGTAAAAATCTGAGAGAGATTATCAGAGAATATCAAAGACAGAAGAAATGTACGTGACGAGGCCTCTTTCTGTGTACTTGAAGGACCAAGCTGCACTGTCTCTTCCACCTCCAGAGGGTCCGAACGCTGGCTTTCTGGTGATCTCCGATGAAGAAGCTGAGAGTCGTTTCGGATTGCGAAGGGATGAAAGAATAAGGATTCTGCCTTTCCCTCAGAACAAGGACTTAACTGTTGGAGCTACTGATGAATCCACCAACCGAGTCATGTTCATTCCAGTTCTGAATCAGCCCTTGAGTTCCAAGCGCTACTATGTCATATTCACACATGGGTGGGATGAAGGGTATGCCTTTGAAATCAATCATTTCTCTGTGCATCAGTAACTTTGTAATTATTTGAGATGTTTTCTTTTAGTATTATGGAAGTATTTCCATTTGGAGGACCGTATCACAATAAAATCTTAACTTGTTTTTTTATCTCTATTATTTATATGACTACTTTCCCAGCCAATTTCAGCAAAAGTGTCTTGAACTACAATTAATCATTTGCAGGGAAGCAATCACAAGTTCAAAGGAAGAAGATAAGATGACATGTTGTTGGGGGAAATGCATCCGAGATGCTGCACCATGTGCGCTGAATCCCTTCAATCTCTATCAACAATTTGAGATAATCCAGAAGCCTCGCCTTCGCTTTGAAGCCAAGTCCATTGCTCCAGATGGCTTTCCTCCTATGTTCCTGAGGGGTGAATGGAAGCTATACAATAACATTCCCCACCACCATTTGAATGAAGCTTATGGCCTCGACTCCTCCTTACGCGCTCGATTACCAGACTTCAATTTTTCCCCGTCTGACGATCGTTCCAAACCAGTGATTGTTGGAAAATGGTAATGTTATCATTATAAACTTTCTTTGATTTTCCTAGGTTAATAACGATAGGTTTGAGGTCCAATTATATTAGCCATCTCTAATATTTTATGGAGAATAAAACATTATTTTGGTTTCTACTTATCTATTAATTTTTTATACTGTCTCTTATTGATTTTTATTTTTAATTTATTCTCTAATTAATTTTTAATTTTTTTAAAATTTTTTTCATTTATTCATTCTTAATTTGGTTATTCACTAATCTTAAAATTAACACATTTAATTGTTTTAAACTATATTTGGATTGAGAGTGAGTGATAATGAATGAAATGATTAATTGAGATGAATGTATGTTCAAATATTTTTATGAGAGGGAATGAAATGACATAAGAGAACCTACAAAATCTTTCCTAATCATCCAAATTGTTAATTTTTTCGTTTCCCTAAATTGAGAGTTCAAAGATAGAAGAGAGAAACTCAATAATTTAAAATATTATTATATCTTATATTATGTATTGATTAAATTATTAATTATGTATTTATATTATAAGAGATAATATTAAAAAAAAAATTAATGAGTCATTCTATTTCATTTATCTTATTGTAACTTTCAAACAACATTGATAAAAGTTTTTCATTTTTTTCAAACTCTCAAATAACATATTTATTTAAATCATTTCATTTCATTTTATTTTATATTATTCCATTAATGATAACTCAATTTTATCGTTCTTTAAATTTCTAAACATAACCTTAATTTTAATTAAATGATAAAGACTAAGTTAATAATTGAAATTAGTAAAAAATTAAATTGATAATAAAAATTAACGAGAGAGCAACATAATGTTTTATTTATTTTATGTGACATGCACACTTTAAATTTGTGGAGTTCTTGGTATATTACAATATTTGTTAGATAACGAAGAAACTGGTGAATAGCTATTAGAATTTTGGTAACTGTGTCCAGTAAATAATGCATTGTGGGTTCATATGATATATTAATTTATATGATTGATTTCAAATATTGGAAAATATACAAGTAGCATGATACGATAATCGTACCTAATAAATCTTCCACTTTATGTTAATTGTTGTGGTTGGATGACGCATTGTGAACTTTGACCCTGTTAAGGTTGGGTTTTGAATAGCGAAGTATCATGTATACTCAAAACTTGAATTTCTGGGCTAAACTAGCTAGGTTAGTTATGGGCTAGCAATCCAGTCCAGGCCCATTTTGAGGATGCCGTCTAGGGAGTCAGGATTATCTGCAGTCGCTGTTTTTACTGGCTACTGCAGATTTTTTTATAAAATGTCAATCATTGGATTTTGATCTAATTATTGACATTTTATTCTATATTTTTTATTTAAAAATATATAATAAAATATGAGTTATTAAATTAAAATTCAATAATTTATTAAAAAATTTATAGTAGAAATATTCAACTGTGAATAATTCAGTGGGTTTGGACCCCATTTCTCTCTCCCGTGGCATGACTATTGAGAATAGGTTCTTGGAAAGATTCTACTTTTAGTCACTTTAGTTTCATTAAGTTTCTAATATAGTCCTTACCATTTAAAAGTTTGCAATTGAGTCCTTACAGTTTATAAGTTTTTTAAGTTAGTCCCTACTGTTAATGTATCAATTGTTTTACAGGTACTGTCCTTTCATGTTCGTGAAAGAACATGGAAAGAGATCAAAAGACATGATTAAGAAATCAATGTTCTATGAGATGACACTTGAGCAAAGATGGGATAAGGTTTTCTCAAAGGAAAATGGTGACATTAATGGAGAAAAGGAAGTGCACATGGAGGTTGTTGTGCAGACAGAAGTTGCACAAATTGCTGGAAAAAAGGAAGCCTTTTGGAATGACAGAGATGTGGGTTCTGGGGTTTTGTGGTTCACTAGTTCTAATGGTGAGAAAGAAGAGAAAATAGGGATAAGCATGGCTATTATTGAGAGAATGAAGTGGGAGCAAGAAAGAGCAGGATGGATTGGTGGTGGGAAGGAAAGGGTAGTAAGAAGAGCGGAGGAGTTTAGAGGTACAGGCATGTGGAGGAAATTTTCTTGTTACATACTCGTAGAGAGTTTTGTGTTGAGGACAATAGATGAAAATTTGGTGCTAACTTATGATTACAAGCACACACACCAACTTAGGTGCATGTGGGAGTAGTCATTAAGACTAAATGCATTCTTCAGCCGAGAAACCTGCCAGCTTTGTATTGTCTTTTTCATAAAAGCTATTTTTTTTCCTGCCTACACTCGTTCCACCAGAAACAGCCTATGAAAAAAGGAAAAGAAAACGAAAATTATTAATGTAGTTTTCAGTTTCAAGGTAACCCGATTAAGCTTCATGGTTATTTAAAGTTCCAAAACTCTCCTCAGACAAGTAATGCAGGAAGACATAATAACATATATGTGAACTTATTTGCTATCATACTCAATCTTATTGTTAACAAAGATATTTACTATTATATTTGAAATATACATGTCCTCGTCTCTATCAATAAACTCATATATTTCATTTAGCAATATAGTAATAATAGATTCGTTATATCCACAAATCCATACATGTACTTCATGATTTGCATTACAACCAAAGGCATATCTGTAATTTTTTTTATGGACACAACAAATATATGGTGATATCTGTAAACTCAAGCAAACTCAACATAAAAGGACATTGTCCTTATCCCGACCATGCATAATGTAAAGAAAATAGACATCGGATAAAAGCAAAACTGTAACAAATAATTTGAAATGACACACAGAATTTTACGTGGAAAAACCCCAATAGCGTAAAAAACCACGAATAAGGAAGAAGTGACTTCATTATGAGAAAAATAAGAGTTATACTTTCTCTTTATATAGCAAGGATAATATGCTAATAGGAAAATACTAATATCACAAATCTCTATATATTTTACAACTTTCTCTATATATAGGATTGCTCCTTTTTTAGTTGTGAGAAATGAGGTTTTGAAGCTATCTATTTATAGGAAATGATGAAGAGCTTCAATGCAATTTTCAAATGACTAAATTGCAATTACAAAATTATTTCCTTTTTTTCTTCAAAGGTTTGGCCACTAACCTCCATTTTTTTTTCCAAGTTAGGCACCTCATTCACCTGCCATTGACAATCTCCCACTTGAAGATTTGATCGAGAATCAATCAATTTTCACACTATTCTTCCTTCCTTGTTATCTCCTGTTGCTCACGTCTCTGCTAGGCTAAGAGACGATTTACGCCATATAAACTTATCAGTGTTCACTGGCTTAGTTAGTGCATTTGCTAAGTTATATTTAGTATGGATTTTCTGCATATCCACAATTCCTTCTTCCAAATTTTCTCTAATAAAGTGATATTAAACTCATATGTGTTTAGTCTTAGAATGAATTGTCGGATTCTTCGCCAATTCACCAAGTGAAGAACACTTTGATTATCACATAATAGTGTAATCTTTATGGGATTGTGCCCAAGCTCTTCTAACAGTATTTGCAACCAGATTGGTCTTTTGCTAGCTTGTGTACCTGCAATATATTTTGCCTCTATTGTTGAAGTGGCCACAATAGGTTGCATTTTTAAAACCCAGCTTACAACTCCACCTGAAAGAGTAAACACATAACCACTGGTGGATTTGCTATTGTCAAGATCACCTGTAAAATCTGAATCTATATGACCTTTGATAGTGAAATCTAAACCTTCATAATGCAATGTAACATCTATGGTCCCTTTAATGTATCTTAGGACCCTTTTTATAGCATTCCATTGTTCTCAGCCAGGATTCATCACATATCAACTAACCACTCCCACTGCTTGTGCAATGTTTGGTCTTGTACAAATCATAGTGAACATTAGGCTACACACTGTTGATGTGTACGGTACTCGAGACATTTCCTTCCTTCCTTCTTCACTGCTAGGACTTATGCTTGAGAATAACTTGAAATTAATAGGAAATGGGGTAGAGATTGACTTACAATCTTGCATATTGAAACATCACAAAATGTTCTTTAAATAATTCTTTTGAGAAGCAAAATCTTCTTGTTATTCTGTCTTAGTAAATTTGCATCCCTATAATCTTGTTTACCGGTCCTAAGTCCTTCATATCAAATTCCCTAGTCAATTGTGCCTTTAATTCATTGATACAATCTTCACTGGGGCCTGTTACCAGCATGTTGTCTACATTAAGTCTGTTGTATCAAAGGCTCATGATGAAGGAATCAAATCTCTTATACTAATATCTTGGCGCCTGTTTGATACCATATAGAGAGTTGTTCAACTTGCAAACTAAGTTCTCTTTTCCTTTCTCTTCAAACCTTTCTAGCTAGAGCCTATAAATTTATTCTTCAAGATTTCCATGAAGAAATGTAGTTTTCACATCTAACTGCTCTAGATGTAAGTCAAGTGTAGCACACATTGTCAAGACCACTCGATCCGTTGTGAGTCGAACAACTGGAGAAGATATCTCATTGTAATCAAGGCCTTGTTTTTTAGCAAATCCTTTGTCTAGTACGATATCGTCCAACTTGGTCATTGCTAGTTCTTTTGATCTTGTACACCCATTTGTTTCCAATGGCCTTCCGTCTTTTTAAAAGTGGAACAAGATCCCATGTCTTCTTCTTATGGAGGGTTTCAATTTCTTCTTGCATTGCCGTTAACCACAGAAAAGCTTCTAAGCTTTCCATAGCCTCTTAAAAAATTGAAGGCTTTCTATCATTTGTGAGTAGGCAGTATGTAACATTCCCTTCCATAATGTAATTTAAGTGCCAAACTGGTTCCTTCATTTCCTGAGTTGACCATTGAACTTGTGGAGTCACAAGATTAGATTGTTTTTGTTCATCATACTCTGGTACTGCTTCAGAAGAATATGGTACTTCTATTTTATTTCTCCTTCTTTAATATGCATTGTAGTGGTCTCTACTATTTCCTTTGAAGTGCTATCACCTTTATGTATATGTTGTTTCTCTTTAGGAAAGATGACATCCTTACTGACTATAACCTTGTGGTTAATGGGATCTCACAGTCGATACCCCTTTACTTCTTCAGCATATCCCAAGAATAAGCATATTCTAGATTTAGGATCTGGCTTTGTAATTTGTTGGGCATTGTACATCACATATACTGGACTTTTAAACATATGGAGGCTTATATAATTAGTTGGCTTTCCAATCCATATCTCCATAGGATCTTCAGATCAATTGCGGTTGATGGAGACCGATTGATCACGTAGCAAGTTTTCTTGACTGCTTCTGCCTAAAATGAATTAGCTAATCCAACATTTCTTAATATTACCCTTATCCTTTCCAACAAAGTTACCACTCCATTTTGCTGTGGAGTGTATGCCACTGTAAAATGCCTCTTAATACCTTCTTTTTGACAAAAAAGTATTAAATTCTTTACTGGTGTATTCTCTCCCATTGTTTGATCTCAGGCATTTAATCCTTTTTTCAGATTTACATTCCACATATGCTTGGAAGGTTTTGAAAACTTCAAACATGTCTCCCTTTCTCTTGATTGGATACATCCAACATCTTCTAAAGTAGTCATCAATGAATAACATAAAATACTATGCTCTTCCCAGGGATAAGACTGGTGCTTGCCAAACATCAAAATGCACTATGTTTAAGATAGCTTTACTTCTCTCTTTAGAGTTATTGAACTTCAACCTATGTTGCTTACTTGTAACAAAATACTCACAAAAAGGTAAAGAAACGTTTTTGAGACCAGGAAGAAGAGTTCGTTCTGTAAGAACCTTCAATCCACATTTTGACATGTGGCCAATTTTACGGTGCGACGATATCGTTGATTCCTTAGTTGCTAGATTAGTTGATGCAACTGAGACTTCTCCTTGTTGTTGTGTTTCTCCTTTTAAGTATATATAGGTTGGCCACTATTTTTTTTAATTTCATAACTATAAGCGCACCTTTAATGACTTTCAGAATGTCATCTTATATCTGGGTTTTATACTCATTGCGATCAAATTGTTCTAAAAACATTAGATTTTTCTTGAGACCCTTCACATGCCGAACCTCCTGGATGATGTGAGTTGTACCATCATACATTTTTAGTTTGATGGTCCCTATTCCAACAATCTCTAAGAAATGATCATCTCCCATAAATACATATCCTCTAGAGACAAGTTTATATTGGTGGAATCACTCTCTCTGTAAGGTTATGTGCCATGTTACTGTAGAGTCTACAAGTCAGATATCACTGAACCTTTTTTTGCCTTCAGCAATTGCTGTTGCCTCATTGTATAAGACTTCTCCGTCATATAAGGTACTTGCAACATATTCCTGAGCACTAAATGACTCAGTATCTTTGCCTTTAGCCTCTGTGTTCTTCTTTAAATTCCAACACTATTTTTGCAGTGTCACTTGAAACACGTGATATTCTTCTTACTCTTCGATTTTGATCTACCTCAATTCTGGCTTCTACTTAAACCACGTTTTGTTGACCTTCCTCTCATCATTGCCAACGCTTTCATTTGTTGTTAACAAATCAACTTGTCTTCCTTGTTTTTATGCCGATTTTCTTCTTCCAGAATAGCCAGTGTAATGTCATTGAAAACTAATTAGTCTACATGAACATTATTAGTCAAGTTGATAACCAGTTTGTCAAAGGAATCAAGTAGGCTTTGTAGCAAAATTTCAACATGTTCATTCATTTCTATTTTGTGACCTAATGATGTGAGTTGAGAAAATAGAGTATTTAAAGTATTGATATGCTCCATCACTAGAGTAGTTTCAGACATCTGCAAAGTGTATAATTTCCTTTTAAGAAAAATTTTGTTGTGTAGTGACTTAGCCTTATATAATTTAGTCAAATGATCCCAAATTTCTTTCTTCATCTTCTTCTCCTCTATGCTGGATAATATCTCATCTGCAAGTGGTAGATGAAGATTTGCAACTACATTTCCATCCATCTCGTTCTATTTATTTTCATTTGTGAATTCCACCGGCCTTTCATTGATAGCCGCAAGATAATTATCTTTTCTTAAGATGACCTTTATCTTCAGTTTCCACAGTGAGAAGTTATTGCTGTTGAATTTTTCAATTTCAAATTTCGCTGTCATTACTTCAATCACAGTCTATTTGTGAGCAAAAATAGCTCTCACTATTTTTGTGAATAGTAACCATACATATGAATTGTACCCCGTACGTATGAATAGTAAATAGTACCCGGTACCTTGAGTGAAAATAATCTTACTTATTTTCTGATGCAAAGGATCTATTATAACAGTGGCAACTACAGAGCATATAATAAGTAGATAATAACACACCCAAATAAGCTCTGATACCAATTGTAGGGAAAATAGACACAGGATAATAGCAAAATTGTGGCAAATAATTTGAGATAACACATAGAATTTTATGTGGAAAAACTCCAATATGATAAAAAATCACAGGCAAAGAAAAAATGTCTTCACTATGAGAAAAATAGAAGTTACATTTTTTCTCTATATAACAAGGATAATATGCTAATAAGATAATACTAATCTCACAAGTATCTATATATCTCATAACTTTTTCTTTACATATAGGGAATGAGGTTTTGAAGCTCTCTATTTATAGGGAATGATGAAAGGCTTCAATGTAATTTTTAAAAGACTAAATTGCAATTACAAAATTATTTCCTTTTTCTTTTTCAAAGGTATGGCCACTAATCTCCATTTTTTCTCCAAGTTAGGCACCTTATTCACCTACCATTGACACATAAAGCAATTTTACGGAAGGAAGTGGACATTGTGTCTAAGATATATATAACCAAATGGTATAAAATCGTACCTCTTTCTTCCCAATTTGAACATAGAAGTGGTTAAGTAACGATCTCCTACCCTCTCTAACTTGACAATAAACCATAGCCTTTGGTATAGAATTTATTAGTGTCTCAAGAACCATTTGGATATACGCACTGACATTTAATCCTTGAAAGAGGAGAAAACTATACGTTAAACAATTAATAACCTATATCTTTCATCCCTTTTCATGAGGGAAAAAAATTCAAAATCATCATGTCTAACTTTACAGATAAGAAAACAATCCTTAATGCAGATCAAGATCTAGAATATGTAGGAATCTTACATCTAAATCCAAATCCAAATCCAACTGTCACATGAGACCTGAAAGAAATGAATTTTCAACCCATACTACTCTTAATGTCATAGAATCAAGAAGTCGTTGTGCAAAAGATTTGGGAGAACATGGGAGAATTCAAAGTCCTACCATAATAATATACTTCGATACAGACTTTTCTATATGCTGTGAATGTGGCGAGAATGGCTTGCAGGAATTTATATAACTATCCTCCTGAGGTGATTGTCTAAGAAATTGTCTGTGAACTTGTCCTTTCTCTTTTTCCTTTTCTGCATTTAGCCTAGTCCGATTTGGACCTTGTTCATCATTAATCTTCAGAATTCCACGGTTATATAGCTGGACTTCACATCAACCAACCATAGAACTGTCTTCCTGCTTTCATCTCGAAATCTTTTCAATGCTTGTTTGCAAATGCAGCTATGTTAGATTAAAGTGTAGGAAATCTTTTCAATTCCTGCATACAATAATAGAATAGCACTTCTTTAAGGTTTATTTCCCTTGCTGCTAAAAAATTATGCTTTCTTTAATTCTCAACTCGTTGTTTCAACAGAAAAGTAGAAAGTTCAAAGTAGAGATATTTTTCATTCCATTTTTCTTAGAAGCAAATCTTTAATTTCAGAGCAAAGCTTGCATAAAAAAAGTAAATTTTCTCAACTGAAAAAGGAACACTAATTTCCACCTCTGTCAAAAAGATGAAAATGAACGCTGAAATCCACTGGCATGCATGTTAAATTATAAGGATGTCTGAAGGACTTATATCAACTTTTCAAACTTGCTTACCTCGATTTCTGAAATTGACTTCCGTACAAGTTCCTTAAGAATGAAGTGAACTTGAGGAAGGGCATGAGAAAGCATATAAGTTTGTACCTCAGAAGATAGAAGAAATTGAAAAATATAAATAAACAATGCAAATTGTGTCTAAAAAGAACAATGATGAATTAAAGAAATATAGATGAGTAATACTATTCCATTTAGAGTAACTTTACCCTTCTTTCATTAAGATAATAGAAAAGGGTGAAAGTCAACATGTTAAACCTACCAACTATGGCTACGAAGATACTACAGGTTTATTAGTGATTGAAAGATCATTATTTATAGCTTGGGAAATGATCTGCGGTCAGAAACATGTTGCATCCAAAAAAGGAACTGGCTGCAGTACTTTTGGAGCATATGTGTGGTGGAAAAGACAAGGAAGCTATTACAATGAGCCATAAGGAGAATTAATACCAAAATGAGGTAGTTTACTATGTGGAAGAGCCTCATGGCTTATGTATCATCTTAAGTATTGATGTTTGCCCAATGTGAGACATATCAGAAGCTGTTGAGGAAAAAAAAAATGAGAATATGTACTCAGTGATATTTTAGTTTTGGTCCTTTGGGTGGCAACATTGAACATATTACTACATAAGTCTAGGGTCACAATGGTTACAACATCCATAGAAGCTTCAGCAGGGCCTTTGAAATAACTTATAGATCCTTCAATAAGCCTTCTGTACCCTTGCTCTGGAACAATCAGATGGGGTTGATATCCATCAACGTCAGTAACTACTCTTTGTACATTATTCAAGGTTAGACGACGATTAAAGGGGAGCTTTTTCAAAGCAGCAGGCAATTGGTGGTCAAAAACACACATCTATCCAATCCCCACCAGGATGCCTGAAATAATAATTGGTTACTTAACCAAATATATTGACTGCCCAAAAATAAGTAGCTTAATGAAGGGAAGAAGTTATATGAATTTCTAAGGTTAGAATGCAACAACATACTGTAAGTTTATCTCATTAAACTCAGTTATGAATCATTGATTTACTTTATGCTTTGAAGTGAGCAAGGCAACATTTTTGTCTTGAAGAAGAAAAAAACTTCTTGCCTAATCAATTTTCCTCTCATTTCCATAAAAAAAATATTGATTAAAATTTCTGACTAATTTAAGAAATCAACAATGAGAAATTATAAGAATTCTCTGTTAGCATATTTAACGTCATTCATCAAACTTTTGTTGTCAATGTCTAAATTGCAAGCAAGATAATTCATAAAAAAGTAAAATTTAAAAGGTTAGTTCTTACAACAGCAAGATATGTCTTCGTGAAAGAAATAAGTAATGAACTGCAAGTATATAGATCAATTTGTAGTAAAAATGATTTAAAAGATCTAATATTGTTCCCACAAGGATAATATATTATTTTTATTGCTTTTAAGATTAAATTTTTTCTTACTAAAATAAACAATTTGTACAAAAGTATGCGTTAGTGTGGTTATTTATATATTTATACTAGTAGCCCAGATAAATCTAGTGATTAAGAATTAATGCGAGAATTTAAATATAAAATTAGCACCCATAAAACACTATGACTCTAAATTTTTTTTTTTAAAAAAAGGACTCAAAACATAACACTAGATTAAGTTAATTGAGAGAGAGTGAGGATAAATTTTATTATTTAAGTTCATTATTAATCTTGCACTAACTTAATTTAATTCCACTTCCAGATAATTTAATTCACTAGAAAGATAAGTCTTTTTTTAGATGTTTTCATAATTTTAGTTCCAAGTACACTTAGAAGTTGTCTCCAAATATTTAAGTGCAATCTTCCTTAGAATGCATTAAGCTTAAGAATTAAATCATCAAATACAACCTATCTAAAGGTTGTTTCCAAACATTTAGGTAAAATTGCATTATCTCAACAATTAACCTCCTTTAGAGGTTGTTTCCAAACATTTTAGAAATACTAATCTTGAGATGTCTTAAGCCATTGGAAATTATTGTGAATGTAAGTATGGATTTGCCTTAGGGGTTGTCTCCAAACATTTATAGTGAAACACTTAAATTCTCAGTGAGTCGTTTTATTAAATACCTTGTGGGCAATTCATCAATACAATCCATTCAATTCACTTGCAATAATATTAATTGACTAAAACATATATAAGCCCTAAATAAAAAGCAACATATATTCATTAACTAACAAATAAATACAAGAGAATAGAAATAAGCTCGATACAAAACTAACATATCCCTACTTAATATCCATAAAAAATTCATCACAACAACTAACAACAAACTTAAATTTAGATTACATCAAGGAAAGAAAAGGGAAAAAAAGAAAACAAGAGAGGGAAAGAGTGGAAGGAGTTATCCATAGAAGAATCCATGGAGGTTTGGTCAAGGGTGGTCCAAGAAGACCAACCCTTGGCCTCTCCTTCTAAGTGAATAACTTGGAAGCCTAATAAGAAGGAGATCCTCTTGCTTTCCTACAGAAAAATTTGAAACCCTAACTCCTCCTCTACTCCCCCTCCTAAAAAAGGGTAAAAGGTTCCTTTTATACCCTTAAAAACCAAAGAATTCACACATATCAAATATTCAAGCGCCTAGTAGATTCCTTGACGCAACTTTAGTCTTTTGGCTATAACTTTACCATCTAATGTCAGAATTCAGCAAATTAATACTTTTTGAAAAGCTCTCAATGAGATCTACAATTTTGCATGAAATGTCTATATTTAAATTCTAATATTTATAGGTCTAAAGGTGGCATTGGATTTGAATATTCACTGTCATAAATTGAAAATCATATCAACTTTCTTCCTTAGTTTCTTCTAACTTCCAAATGTTTGTAAAAGCCTTCCAAACATCATTGAATTTTCCTTTTCTAAGCCCCTAATCCCTCATTTCCTTGTATTAAAATAATTCTCCTGCAAGTTCCATTAAAACAGTCAGAAATTAAATAAATTTAATGCAAGGAAGTAACTAAATAGTCCAAGCCATAAAAATTATTTAGTCACTAAATTAAAAGAATTTATCCAAAATATATGATAAGTTCTAAGTAAAACATATACAAACATAACACAATTAGGCACTTATCAATAAGTGAAACATCTTCCACACTGATTAAGTGGAGTGATTACCATTCCTAGCGCATTTATGGATAATCACGGGACACCAAATCTTGCTCAGAATGAATAATTGCAAAGTAAGTAGTTATGGAACCCATCCATTATGGCATTTCCTATTTGAACCCTCAAAAGACAAAAAAAACTAATTTATAAACACGTGTTAGCTTTAGGATACTTACAAGCATACATGTAGCTAGAAAGAAATCAGGATTTTATACTGTCACAACAGCTACTGTGTGTATTAAAAATAACCGAGCACAGTCAAATATAACATAAACATGACTAGGCATGGTCATTTTTTACACACATAGTAACTATTGTGACAATAAAGGATCCAAATTTAGCTAGAAAGTTATGCAAGATTGTGCCATAATGTTACAAAGATTAAAATATTTTCTCCGTAAGCAAAAGTCAAATTTTACTTGACCGTTGGATATATGTAGATGGATCTAGCAATATTGGATATTCAAGCAGATATTGTTTAGCATATGTGTTTGTCATAAGGGCACTGACATACAATAGAATAAAAGCTTCGCAAACTTAGTCAAGTAAAACTATTAACTAATGTTGAAACTCTGAGATGGCATTTACCCTCCATCAAGGTGTTCCTTGAAAACTTTGTCAAATGCACAACATAGCTCTAATATAGTGTATAGTTGGGCCTATATATATATAAAAAAAAAAAGTAATACAACTAAGTATTGGCAGGAATATGATAGTTTCAAACAATATGAAAATTGATTTTCAGCGTAAGTATTGGTTACGACCTCTGAGTCTATAGCGATAAGCCTGCCAATACGGTCTAATTACGCATTAAGCTCACGACAATGATAATAGGAATCCTTTGTCTGATAACAATCTCTAGATGCTGAAGTGATAAAAGCAAGTGAAGGAAAGGAAATGAAATTACCCATCATAGGATGAATAAAAGATATCTTAAATAATAAAAGTAACATGACCACAAAATTAAGACAAATGAGAATACCAGAGATAAAAGCTCAGCATGATATTGTGAGCCCATTTTTTATGCCAAATGTCTATATTCAGGGTTTGTCTTGAAATATTCACGTTCCTTCTTACGAGCAATAATCATGTTAACATTTTTATTAATATCAATTTGTGAGTTCACAATTCCAACTCACAGATGTTGTAGTATTACCTTCCTTCAAGTACCTTTAAGATTCATGTAAGAACAACCATCATATCTTGCTATGGTAATGAGCTACAAACTTTAAGTTTAAGAAGCATGGACATCAATAATATAACATGACAAGATACAAATATTGTGACATGACAAAATAATATAGTGTCCATATTCAATTTGAATTATTGGTTCATGTCTGATATAAGTGTTTGATGTGTACCAAACACTATGCTGCTCCACAGTTTAGTATCCATGCTTGATCGACTAAAGAACACTAAATAATTACAACATCAAGTGAAGTTATTGAACAGAAAAACAGAGGATAACTGTACGTGCAGATGTAAAGATCTCATACATCAACAGCATTAGTTCCTTTATCCATAAGATCCAATTTTATCAACACTCTAAATGTTCTTTCACCTGTAACAATACTAGTGAGAGAGATTTTTCCTAATTAATCATGGCCAAAAGAAGGAAAAGGAATGAAAGACAATTATTAATGCAGAGTGCAAGCACAATCTCTACCCTTGAAATTTCTTTAAACATAATCAAGCATACCTAAAGGAACAACTTCCTTTACAAGTTTTACAACATCTAAAATGGCAATATCTTGATTTGTGGTAGAGATAGCCAATATAATGCAGTTTGGCTTCACAACCAAATAAACCCAGTTAGATAATCTATGAACAAATTTGAGGAGGCCAATGATAAGAATTAACATAGGCAATAAGCTAGGGAAAGGTTTTCTTTTAAAAAGAAGGTTTGTTAGAACAGGGGACTATTCTTACAAAAATGGATAAATTAAAGTTCAAAGGCAAAAACTTTTTTTGGAATGTGGACCCTTGCCTTCTTTACTCATAGGAAAGAAACTAATAATACAAATATTCTGGTTTTAAGACTTCCAAGATCAGTGGTTAATTACTTTGAAATAGTTATTAATGGAACCTAGCTAAATGATTCAAGAAAAGGATAGTCCACTCGTATTATTTATGCATATAGGTAGCTATAATCTTGTTCAGATTGTGGCATTGAGGTAGAATTAACAACAAATGTAGATATATAAGTAATGAAAATATAGAAAATATCAAAGAACTCCTCTGGTATTCTAGAGACTAGAGATCCTCCCAAGCTAATTCTAATTCTTTCCTACCCCTCACTGTTGGCCAATGTGTGTGGCAGCAATTGTCCCCTAGTAGAGGCCTAGGTATGAGGCCAAGTCACAGTTGAAACGTGGCACTTGTGCTAGGTCATTGTTAAGG
This sequence comes from Delonix regia, assembly GCA_037074485.1. NCBI lineage: Eukaryota > Viridiplantae > Streptophyta > Magnoliopsida > Fabales > Fabaceae > Delonix > Delonix regia. Next base: position 25,138,929 of record CM073457.1, read on the forward strand.
AAATAGAGTTACGTCCTAACTAACAACTATGACTTTTTGCCTAGTAGTAAGTGTTTGATCCTACAATTGGTATCAGAGCCAAGGTCACACGTTCGATTCCCAACGGGTCAATTGCTAAGGGGGAGATTGTTGGCCAAGGTGAGTAGCAGCAATTGTCCCGTGGCGGAGGCTTAAGAATGAGGCCAAGTCACAGTCGAAACATGGCGCTTATGATAGGTTGTTGTTAAGGAATAAAGTTGTGTTATGACTAACAGCTATACCTTTTGGCCTAGTGATAAGCACTTAATCCTACTCTCACTTTACCCTCTTTAGCTTATATGTCCTTCTAGCTGTCTCTCTATCCCTCCTGACCACATGAAGTATATGCTAGGAAGTTAGTTAAGTATAGGCACCTCACCATGATACACCTTGTCAATCCCTACTGGTTTTCCCCATCCTCTTCTATTATCTCTTTGTTCCATCTGATATTCACTATAATTGGCCAAGGCCAAACAAGCACAGACCCATCAGTTATCTTTTGAAGATAACTAACCATATAAGGAATCAGTCTTCTTTCTTTAATGACTTGAATTTTGTCGAGTTCTTTATACCATGCTTGGTTAGTATGATTTTCAAGTATTCTGACTACTGCATTCTTCCTTCCATACCAGGAGTGTAATTACCTTCTCAACATAAGAAAGAACCATGTTTTCTATATTTTCAACTATAAAGTTTGATTGTCACTATGTAAGGAAGCCAATATTTATAATCCATCAAACAGATTGATGAATACTCTCAAATAAAAACTACCACTCAATTTGTCTAAAAATACTTGGAAATTGTTAAAATTTACCTACTGCAACCTTCGTCAGTCCAGGAAAATCTATGAGGGTCACTCATGTTTACAACTGCAGACAAAAGCCATGACAAATCATCATAAATTTGAATCAACAAGGCATACGGAAAGAGGACATTATTAGTCATGGAGAAAGCATGTGTCATTTATATTCACAAAAAGGAGGGAATGAACGTTATAAGAGACATCTTATGCTGTGCATTTAACATATCCTAATCAAATAATGTCTTTATAAGATGCAAGAGCAACATGGTAAAAAAAAATTAACAAAAATAGAATGATAAGCATATTTGAAGTGAAATGGAAAGTAGATCAAATATATTGCTTTGAAGCAATTAGTGTTGCAGTTCAGTTTACAATGATGCTTATGAATCCTCTTCTTACTCTGAATCAGAAGTACAGATGAAAATAGCAGTGAAACAACATTCATGGCATGGCTAATGTAGTCACCGTATTCAAATTACTCTTAATTGTGGGCCAGCAAACTTAACTTTGTAGAACACTCCGCCAGTAAAAAAGGATCAGAGATCAAGGAAATTTAGAACTCCACTGAAGCCAGCACATAGTTTCACATTTGACAAAAGAAAAAGATACTAGCTCAAGGGATTGGAGGCATCAATAAAAGCAATCCTCCACTTTTTACTGAAGAATTAATAATGGATAGAACCATAAACTGGGGACATGAAACAATGGATCTTCTCATTTAAGTAACAGCAGAGCTAGACTTACAGAGTAAAGAATAAAGGAACATTTGGAATATAAAATAAATAATGACAGATATCTAACAATGGGTTCCTATGACTTTTATGTCCTATATATTCTCACTACTATGTCCCACATAAACCTGACCAGTTTTTTTTTTTGCCATGCTCTATTTAATTATAAATCTTTGCGTATGCATCAGTACCTATTCTATAAGTTCCGCAGAGAACTTTCAATTCACATTATAAGTTAGAGAAAAATCCAGCATAGTGGTTCATAGGGAAATAAGTAAGGAGGTGCAAGAATAAGTCCTCCGAGATGTATAAGAGAAAAATTGCTCAACTACTTTACAAACATAACCTTGTTTCAAAACACTAGCCATTATTGATTATCACAACATAATATTCGTTGAAAAGGGGGAAATTGTACAAAAGGCATGCAAAGCAATGTTAAATATTTTGTCTCAATTAAATTGCTTACATCCAACACGTTATCATGGGGTAATGCAAATACATACCACGTGGAGAATATATGCTTAGGTGAATTGGAATATTAGAAATTTGTTTTGTCTTCCCAGTTATACGATCTGTTTCATCTGCAATTTCCTTCCTCACAGCAGCTAAATGTGCGACAAGGGAAGTTCAGAGTTTTAAGTTACAAGCTTTAATGTTCTTTCTGCTAAAATAATAAAGCAAACACAACTCACATCTTCATATTTATTAAAAACCAGATTTTGTTTTCTTTTCAGAAAACATCTTTTTCATTTAGAGTTAAAGGGCTACAGTGTAGTCTTTTATGTTTCTCAAACCCTCCTTGGAACATTTTTTCACTGACAACTCAGTTGCACAACATAGAAGTAAAACCCAAAATTAATCCAAACTTTTCCCGCCAATATTCCCCATCACTACCAATCCATGCCTCACATTTACTTGGATTGGCACAGAGCCAGCTTCAAGGACTAAAAGGAATATGATATCTCTCAAGGTGGACCAAATGAAAGAAAAATATGATCCTTCATACTAATCCAAGTGGAAATTCATTTCTCGACTTAAGTGTGGCCAAAGAAGGTAGGAGAACCCTTTAATTAAATGGCAACATGTAATAGAAATATAGAATCAATTCTTACTGTGACTGTACCAGCATTGCTGATGTCAGTATATTTAGGAGAATGAGCTAATGTCAGTATATTTAGTAAGCATTATTTGTAATGATTTTTTGCTCTATATACCAAGAATTATGCATGTTGAAATTTGTTAACAATCAGATAGATTTTTTGGTATAAGGAATTAAGCAAAAGGTTTTGTAGCACGTAGTTAATTTTACACCCTCTACGGGCCAGGCAAAGCTCCATTAAATTCAATTAAAAGGGAGAGGGAGAGAATGAAATAATTCAATCAATAAGCTTATAATTCACATACTCACGTTTTACCCTTAAAATTGAGACGAACTTGATATTAGAAGCTAAATCCATATGTTCTTTGATTTCAATTTTACTTGTATCTTTTCTATTAAGCAGAAACACTATTTGTTAATTGTTTGGAAAAAAAATAAGAAGTGAAGAATTTCTTCAAAATTGGATAAAATGGAGAGAAATGATCTGACATAGTCACAGACTAACTCAAAACAGCCATTATTTTACTGCATACTTGAACAGAAAAATGAAAGTTACAGTCAGAAACTTCAAATACCAAAGTCCGTTAATCTCTTTCAAGGTGCATGGAGAAACTCAGCATATTCTTGTTGCCATCTTCAGTCTTGTGAAGTTGTAGCAGTAGTGGCCTCCTTGTCACAATACCTTAAAATAATGGAAAAGATAATGTCATAAAGACATTTTAAGAGGAATGAAAATAACCATTCTTCACTCCCAATTTATAGGGTGATCTTCGAATTTTTAGGAGTATGAATTATGACAAAAGGTGCTCAAAAACCTCTCCAAACTGCTAAAAGACAAGGCAAGAAAAATAAACAAATAGTATCATATTAATTTTTGCAAATTTCCGGACCCAAAAAGTGGTAGCATCTCTGCATCAAGCTCGATGCCATTAAATTTGAACATTTCACACTTAACGTCAACCATCAATCATCTAAGGGCACCATAACTAGTAACTACTATTGTCCAGTAAGGCAGCAAGCAACATACTTTTTGAAGTTTTCCTCCCAGCTACATTGCAGAAGACGCTAACAGACATACCAAAGCTTAAATTGCTAACGAGAAAAATATGAGCATTATCTGATTCTCGAGGCAGAAAATCCCTTACCACCACACTTTCCAACACAGACGATTTCCCTGAACTCTGTTTTTCAGGAAAACGAGAACTAAAACAAAAACCTAATTTTCAAACGACATAGTGGAAAGTAAACCCAATACGTTTAAAGATAAACCCAATTATCACCATACCTGGCCTCCGACCACGGCCACCGAGGGAAGAGCTTCCCACAGGGACAATCCCTCGCCACCGTGGTCACGGAAGACTGTGCCCGCCCGTTGAATCTTATTGATTAGTCCGATCAAGCTCGTCATGGTCGCCATTTTGGATTGAAACAAAATGAAGAGAAAATCAAATTAAGTACGATAAAATCGAGGTTTAAAATGTATAGTTAATGGGAGCAAAGGATCGAAAACTGAGAAAAGAATAGGGTTTCGAAGAGAAGCTTTTTTAGATCAAATCAGTTAATGGGTTTAGATACAGAAGGACCATTTAATTAGAAATGGGAAGAGCGTTAACAGAAATTCAGAAAGGAAGAGAGAGGAACGAAGAAACCAAAACGGACAAAACGGTCTGTAGAGTGTAGAGTATATGCATTGTCTGTGAAATCAAATTTTAAAATTTTGTACCAATTTAAAATTTAAAATTAATTATAAAACCATTTTCTAAGATTATATAAAGAAATAATTTTATTTACATGGTACAGAAGATCGAACTTAATAAATTTTAAAAAAGGATTATAATCAATTAAGTTATAAGCATAGGTTCTCTTTTTTTTTTTTTTTTCAATTATAACAACAATAGTGAACGAGGCTTTTGGAAAAAAAAGAAAAATATAATACAAAGTCAGGCATTTCTTTTTAAAAATAATAATATATCTTATTATACGATTCAACTAAGAAATAATTATATGTGGCTAAAAAAAAGTGATAAATAGTTTTATATATATATATATAAAAGAAAATAGGTGATAATTGAAAGAGAGAGAGGATGAAATTATACAATCAATAGTTCATAATTCATATACTTAAGTTTTATTCTTTAGTATATGGAAACAAATTAGATATTAAAAGTTGAACCTTTGATTTCAATTTTACTTATATCTTTTTTACTAACCAGAAGACTGATAGTTGATGGCCAAAAAAAAAATCAAAAACACTAGTTGTTGTTTAAAAAAATAATAAAAGGTGAAGAATATCTTCAAAATTGGATCAAATAGAAAGGGATGATCTAGCCTTAAAATAACTCAAAACAACCATTCTTTTACTTATTCAAACACTCTAATGTAATTGCTTACACTTTTTCTTTGGATAAAGTGAAGTAAGTTTTTTGAAATTTTGATTTTTAAAAAGAAAAATCTTCCAAGTCAATCCCAAAACACATATATCTCATTGAAACATATGCTTGACTAGCTTATAAAAATTTATGTAACTGAATCAACTTCAAAATTTGTGTCAAAACAAGTCTAGATCCTAGGAATTATGTCTTTACATCTTTGAATGAGACTACTATTTTGTCTCTCCTACCTAATTTGTTGTTGTGCCATGCTTGCTTCAAAATGCCTTCTATGCAACTTTTATTCCAGTCTATCCTTACACCAATCACCTTGCATTGTCTTGAACAATGAACAAACATACTTAGTGAATAAGGATGGAAGGCTTAAAAAAAAAGAAGGTAAGGCTGAAATTTTTAAATGTTTGTTATGACATTCTTTAATAAAACCATGATATATATATATATATATATATATATAGTTTATAAGACAATTAATAATATGATAGTTAGTGAAGTACACATGATATTGAGTTTAAAGTTCGGAAAATTTTCAAATTTGGCAAAAATCAAACCGACAAAGTTGAGTCACTCTTACCCGAAGAGTGCTTAAAATTAATGTTATTCCAAAATTGACGCATCCACACTTCAGCGAGAGTGCCCACAGAATGTCACCAACTCAACATAAATCTTTACAAGGAATATTCAGGCTTTAATTTTGTCTAATTTTTCCCTTTTAACTAAAATTAAATACTTAATTCAATAATTTTTTTTAAATTTCATCTCTTGGTTAAATCTGTATTAAAATTTTGTTAGATTTGATTTATGTAACTCATTATATACCAATTTAATACTATGAAATCTATATGATTTATGTTAATAAAAACTAAAAATACGTAATGAAATAAAATTAATCCCGTCTATGACAAAACATAACCAAAACAAAAACAAAGACTAAATTAAAAATTATTTAACTTATAAAGAACTAATTACAAATTTTCAAACTAAAAATCAAATAAAAATTAAATGAAACTATAAAAACTAAATTAAAATTGAATAAATTATTTCCACTCCATTTATTTAATGTCCTGACAAAATAAGAGGGTCATTTGCCATGGAGGATCAAGAGTAAACTTTTTGTGTGCCTTGGTGACACTGAGCTCCAGCTTGTGCTAAATCTTACGTACCCATAAAAGAAAAAATATCTTGTTCTTCAACTACTTCCTTTTTATTGGGGCGGGGAAAAGACGGGGGGAAGGGGGGAGGGGGGGTGGGGGCGCAACTTTGGTGACTGTGTTGAGGGACAAAGGTATACAATAATTCAAATTTCGGATATTTCCCTTATAAACTCTACATAGAGAATTAAATGAAAGACAGGCCGAGTTCACGTTTCACTCAGACAGATTCATAATCTTTGAAACTAAGGGTATAATACAACCATTAAGCTTAAATCTCGCTCTGATTACCAATACATCAACAAACCTGAACACAATCACGCTATCCTGAGAATTACAAAACTACTTAATAGAGAGAGAGGGAGAGGGATACACCTATACAATCACACAACCACTCAAATAAAAGCCGTTAGCCCAAGTTAATTTGTCTTCCTGCCTTTGTAGCCGATCTCTCTAATAAGAGGATAAAACAGTTTTAGTCAGAAGCATACCGATTCCTTCCTTGGATTTTCTTCTTGCCTTCAATACATGGCCAATATCAGCAACCACGGTCGTCGGCATGCCAGTCACAATCTTATAAGCAATTGGACAAAGAGACAACATAAAAAGAAAATAGAGAAAGGACAGACGAATGAATGCCTAGGAAAGTTTACTCCCTAGAGCCACTGCCATAGAGACCATATGTCATTGTGTGCTGCGTGTTAATCCTCCTTTTGTTGCAGCTCTGGTCAAATGAAAAACTACCCCATCAGTATACTCAAAATTTTGGTCTTTGTTTATTAAAATGTCAAATATCAATTATTTAACCTCCTTGACGCTTCAATGTCTTCTCTATAAATTTGAACTGACTAATAATTCAACTTGTCAAGCAAACATAACTAATCAACGTTTAAAGCAAGCTTTTAAGGATTAAGGGCAGTAATTAGGTACAATTATGATTCCTGACAAGTGATAACTCATGATTAAAGATAAATATTGGCAAGGCATTCAAGAATATGTAGATTGGCCTGTGTTGGTAAATGTCAATGCATACATTTTGACAATGACAGGAAATCACGTAAGATACTTGACTACGAGGACCCAGCATTGAAACAACATGAGTAGAAACTATTATATGTTAATAATATATCCTAAGCTTTTAGAGTATTAGGGTTTTATAATTAGGTAACGAGAAAGAATGAGGTAGACAAGAGAGCTAGTCCAAGAACGAGGGGTCAGTTGAAGGAAATATCAACCAAGATTCAAATTTGTGGGCACATGATCCCAGGAAGGCAAACAATAAAGGAAATACGACAGCGTAAGTCATAATAAAGTGCATTCCTAGAAGACCTAAAGCAAAATTGTAGTATCTGAATGAGAATTGATGTAATTGTTGACATGTAAAAGAACTACTACTAAGTTGAACTAGTTATCAAAGTTTATACAAAGAAAAAAAATTATAAATGATGATTGTTTATTATTATTATTTTTCTTTTCTGTTCTGTGTGCATTTATTTAAAAGGTATAGAAGTCTACAAAGTGTAATATACAACAGCCGAGACAAATAAGACACTCAAAATAATGTATAAGCAAAGATCATAGGAAAACCCTTACTTCAGCAGCTACAAAAACGAAAATTATGATATTCATGGATATAGTAGCAGTAGCAGGAGCATAAATTTCATGCAGTAGAGGCTTTTTCTTTTCAAATCAAGATAGGCTCACACAATATACTAACAGTCCATAACCTAGTTGCATATGTTGAAAGGCAGCCTTTGGCCAGTACAAAGTTCATTTATAAAACAAGAGCCTGGGTTGAAAACCAAATACAGATTGTCTATTAAATAGTAATCTATAAGAGATATACAGTGTGGAGAAAAACTATACACCACGGCATGCCTGTAACTTAAAATTCAGCAGTGCAAAAAAGTTCGTATCCCAGAAAAAAGAGCCTAACAAAATATCCTTAGAGAGAAAAAGTGAAATAAGGAACAGGACGAATGTCTAAGATTGAGAGTTCGCAGCCTCAAAAATCAATAGCTAAAAGAAGCAAGACATGGCACTCTAATATAAAATGAGCAATAACTGTAACTTAAGGCAACAGTCAGGCAAGAAAAGATTTTCAAATAATTACCTTCCGGAAATCAGCTGCTGCTGAGCACTATTTACAGGGCCCTTTATATTACCAAACCGCTTTGCTCTGTTATCCTGTTCTTTCTCCAGACGCATAGCAGCTACCTCCTTCTCCATGACAGCTACTTCTCTTCTCATCTTCTTGGCCTCAACTTCCATGGCTTTAGTCAATGTATCTACCTTCTTCGCTAACATCTGACATATAGTGACCATTGGCAACAATTAGCTAGGACTACAGATTAAAAGTTAAAAGAATTAAAGAAGTCTAAGATTGTTAACAAAAACAAGTAGTAAAACAACTATTAACCTCAATGGCATCATCTTTATCTTTTAGGTTTTGATCTTTCTCGTGACCAGCTTTCCTCAAGGCTAAGACCTCTTTCTGCAGCAGGTCATACAAAACACCAGGCACACTATCCTCTGTATCTACCGTTGAGAAGTCATTTGGCTTATCATCTGAATTTCCTTTCCAATCATTGCTTGCCTCGATGTTTTTGGTTCCTTCACTAGACTGATTGAAAGAGTAACTAGGAGGGGTCCCATTTAGCAGAATTTTACCCCTTTCCAGTGACCTTGTGCCACCATCAAAAGATTTAGATGTGCCTTTAGCATGCTTCAAAACAGTGCTAGAGGATAGAGATGATCTAAGTTGAAAGGATGGTGTTCTCTTGGATAAAAACCCATTAGATGTTAGTTTTGATATGTTATCAGTTCCACCTAGGGATTGACGACGAGAAGGACCGTTGCTAGCACTTCTTCCCTCTGAGGTGCCACGATTGATATTGTTAGAAGTTCCTCTCAAAGTCTCCTCCATCACTTTAAGCCGTAAATGATATTTTTCCTGAAAATTTCAAAAAGTTTACCTTGAATACTGGCAGAATTATTCTCCTAAGCTAATACATTGCCTGCAAAAACCAGATTATTACTTTCAACTGTGCTTCAGACTTTGCAGTGCGCTCCGCTATAGCAAGCTTATCACGAAGTTGCTGCATCTCTCCCTAATAGCAGTTTAGCAATTAGTGGAAAGTGGAAACTATACTTAAATGAAGCAAAATGCGGATATAATATTTATACCAAAAAAATAAAGAGTAACCTGCTCAATTGTCTCGAAAATAAATTAGTAAAGCAAAATAGTATTCACCTGCAAGAATCGTCGTTCTTCAAGCCATTGTTTCACAGGCATCACTTTGTCATTAGCATCCTTCCATTCATTGGCTACGACCACAGCTACTCTGTTTGCTGTTACCTTGGCACGGGCCAACTCCCGGTCAAGAGTTTTCCTTTCTTCCTGAAAAATGTCAGGCAATCCATGCAACAATTAATATGCTCATAACAAGTCAAAATGATAATTGAAAATAAAACTAAGAGTGAACTTGCTAAAAATTTTGGCATGTTACATTCATTTCTTGAAATTTCCGTTGATAATCCCTCACAGCATTTGCAGCTGCACCACCTGCAAGGACAGCTTCTTCTAGTTCCCGTACAGTTTGGGTAAGCTTTTCAACCTCTGCCACCTTCTGTCTATGCATTCTGTCCAGAATTTTGTTTTCTTCCTGGAGAGGTGTCAGTGACACCAGATAAAATAAGTTACATATTTGCCATGCTGATTTAATAGGAGAAAGCAATACAATATAGCAAATACCTGGCAAATCTCAATCTGTTTGATAAGCTCTTGATTTTTATTTTGAAGATCATCCACCATAGAGGCCTTAGCCAAGGCAACCTGAACAGTCCTCTCTGCTTCAACTAGTGCCGCTTCTTTAGATTTTGTAAGACGATCTAAAGCTTTGTTATCATCTTGAAGTTTAGCAATCTGAAAGGAATAAATGGGAGGAACTGACGTAAATAGCCTATGATAAAAGGTCCCCTCCCTTGAAGTTTTCCAAAGGCTGATAACATAAATTGTCAAAGAACAAGGTATTACCTCCTGCCGAGCAAGCTTCAGTTCAGCCTCCAGAGGAGCAAGTATGGCTTCTATTGGAGGCATGTCATCATCCTTCTGAGCAGCATGGACCCTCCGAAGAGTGGCTTCAGCAGCAAACTGAGCTGCCATTGATGCTTTCTTCTCATCATTGATTTTCTTTATTTCAAGATTCTGTGAGACATGTTCAATTTAGTAAACATATCATGGAACCAGGGAAAAAGGCTCATTACGAAAGTTGATAGAGGCTCAAAGTAATACTTTGCTTTCCAGAAGAGATTCTATTAATTTCAGCTTCTCCTCGACTCTTGACAGTTCTTCAGTAAGCTACATGACGAGCCCAAAAAACAGAAATATGGAGTCACATTTTGAGTTGACAATAACGCAAAAACATTAAGAAAATGCAGACCAAGTAGAAGAAGCACAGAATGGATAAATCAACGTTGGTAGAGGGATAAGTTCTAATTTGCTCATGTAATTAGATTAAATCAATGCAAGGAATGATTAAGCAACAAATGAAATCATTTTACTTTTCAACTATAAGTTTTACTACAAAACCCACTCAGAAATCCCTATAACCACCCTAAGTATAATTACTACAAGAAACAAATGGCATAATCACTCTAGATTCTAGAACATAAACAAATACAATAACCTTCGTAAACTTCCAAAAGGACATTGCTATCTAGTCTCATGACATAACATACTGTTAGACACAAAATAACATTAAAAGTAAATACAAGATCATTAAAAAGACAACAGTCGGAAAATTAGGGGTAAGTATAGAGATTTTAATGAGGAGAAAAAAAAAAAAAAAAAAAAAAAAAGGAAGCATGTTTATCTTGAATAAGTAATGAAATAAATTAGAAACATTGTTAATCACATAATACGGTACAAAAGTAAAATGCTCGGACAATTAAGCACTTATACACTAACGCAAGGCTTGAGAGCAGCAGGGCAGCAGCCATTGCACTGGCAAAAATTGGATAATTATAACATTCCTACTTCTGGCATATGCATTACTGGGTAATACCCTCTCTATATAGTCAATGCAATACAAGAAACGAACAATCTACTCGAGCTTAACAGCACGAATTGAATTCAGACTATATCAAACCAAATGTTCATGCACGCCAAGAACAATAAGGCTTCACTGCTGACACTAGATGGAAAGAATCCGCTACAGTCTCCTACAAGTATAGCAATTCGTATGCAATTCTAATATAGAAGGCAGCTAATAGTATAGTTTTTATCAAACGCTTCATACCGAAAACAACAAATAAAGCAATAAGATGATTATTCTAAAAAGTAAAACCCGCGAGTTAGAAAAAGAAGAGCTTCTACTAGGACGATAACACCAGCAGCAAAGTCTAGAGATTTCGTGAAAATTAGAGGTGACCTCTTCAACGGCCTTTTCTCTGAGCCGTTCAGAGAGCTTCAAGGCTTTGATCTCCGCTTGTGCTTCTGATAATTCCCTATCCTTATCTGCAAGAGACGCATAGACCCACAATCAACAAGGCAAAAACACCAAGCAAAATCAGCTCAAAACCCATTGGATCGAACCGCATTTTCGCACCTCTAACTTCATTCTCCAGCCGATTGAGCTCCACCTTCACCGGATCCGACCCGTGCAACAGGTTCAGGAACTCGTCCGCATCCAAGCTCGGCCTCACCGAGGCCCTCCTCCGTGACGAGCTCTTCCCTTCCTTGAACGATCCCGTCACTGTCACCGTTAAGGGCTGTGAAGGCGTCAGTGTCGCCACCGCAGCCTCCGCCCTCACCTCATCCGGCGCCACCCCTCCCCCGTCGCCGGAAATATCCGCCATGGTCGATCTAACCAATACTGTCACCTCTCACTCTCGCATCCAAATGGTTCTAGTTCTTAGGATCCCAACGCCAGATTTCAGATGAACGACGTATAGATGAACAAATATAGAGAGAGAGAGAGAGAGAGAGAGAGAGACAGGCAGACAGTAAGACAGCTAGAGAGAGAAAATGCGAGCTTGAAAATGGCAGTTTTAGAGAGAGAGCAAGTATAAGGAAAATGCTTTTCGTTACGGTTGTTTCTCTTTCTAGGATTAAGGTTAGAGAGAGGGAGTGAAGAGATTATATAAAAATCTCATCAGTAGTGAGGTTAGCAGTGAGCCGCTTTGCTGTTAAGCAGGACATTACAGGGTGAGACTTGAGAGAGAAACACAGTGACTAGACAGTAATCTTAGGCGAAAAGGCCGTGAAAAGTATAGGATCAACGGGTAGCGTAATGCGCACACCAAGTAGCCACTTGCTTGCTACATCGAGGCTAGAGGGTGATGCGTTCGTTGGGATGTGCTGTGCGCATGTGTCGGTGCACGTTAGCAAAAGGGCTTACATTTAGTTAGCCCCTTAAGGTTAATTACTTAAATTTCACTTGGATTAGCATTTAAATTTAGATACTTCAGCTTTAGAAAAAATAAATTGAACTATAGTTGTATCCTACTTGAATTCTTTTTGTAAACGTATGAAAATTTAATTTTAATGAGGTATTAAAAAAACTAAATATTTTAAAATTTTCCTCTGTACTTTATATGTTAAAATGTTTAATTATAAACCAATAAAAATTTACTTAAGTCAATGCAATTAACTAATTAAGCTGATTAACTTTTAAGATTTAAGATTACCTTTCTTGTATAAACGATTAATGACAACCTTGAAATGGAAAAACTCCTGATTTAGGATAACTTTAATGAAAGAATTTTGCTAAAAGAATAAGATGACGAGGGAATTTTGTCTTTAATTGAAGGAGGGATTATCCCATCAAGGGTTGTGTTGAGTTCTGTTGGATCGTTATTGGCAAGACTTGAGGATGAGTATGGAATTAATTAATAGTTAAATTTTTTGTAAGAAAAAGAAAATATTTATATTTGGCTCAACCTAATTGAGATGTATGTTATTTTAAATTGAAAAAAAGAAAAGAAAAGAAAAGAAAGGTTACGTCACTTTTAAGCACTGAACTTTCTTAAAAATAGGAAATTAAAAAATTATATCTCTTTCTATTTTATTGAAAAGTAAATAAAAGATTTATGCAAAAATAAACATTACAATATCATTTTTGTCCATTATTTATTAATACATTTTCTCACTAATATAAATATTAACACAAAGTAATTAAAATTGAGGAATTACATATGTTAACATATATATATTATTAAAAGACAAATATAATAATATTTTAGTAAGTGAATGATTAAATTAAAAATAAAATTTAATAAAAATTAAATTAAAAATATAATAATAAATAAAAAACTAAAAATAATATTTTATTTGAAAAATAAATGTTTTAGATTTTTCTTAAAGTCAAATTGGATCGGTCTTAAGCTTTTTCTCTCCCTTCCATCTATTGTATATGATTCAGCCTTATTTAATTTTTTTCATTTGTTATTATGATTTAAGTTTGTTTAATTTTTTATCAAGCTATTTCCTCCTTAATTAGACTATTTAAAAATTTTTTCATTTTCTATTTTAAAGCGCTCCTCAAATAAACTAAACATAAATGGTTAAATTAAAAAAAATGCTATCTCTTTCTTCTAAACTCGTCTAATGATCCTAATTAACTGAAGCATCAAATTTGTTGATAATAATATAATCTAATTAGACTTATTTTCATAGTGGGGCTAAGAATATGTAATGACCACTTAATTTTAAATTTTCATTCTTACCACAAAAAAATTCATCAATTTCCATTTCTCATTTCCTGACCACTATTTTTTTTTATTATCATGTAATAGTTATAATTGAAAACCCATTAATAAAATCTCCGAACATAGAAATAGTGGAAAATTCCTATCAAGATAATTTAATATCAAATCCTCACATATAAAGAAAAATAATATAAAGTTAAATTCCCCTGATTAAATACCTTTTGCAAGTCATAATCCATTGATGTCACACCCCCATCCTCTGCTATAAATCTGAAGAAGAAAGGGCTCTTTAGAACTCTAGGAAGCAGTGTCTGGAGAATATGGAGAAGGCTTCGCTCAAGTTAGCTTTCATAGTTGTCCTTCTTGCTATAGCATCCTGTGATGGTATTCTCTTTCCCTGTTCTCTTTTGTGTGGAAGAACATGTTGTCTTGTACGGAATGAATATGTAGTAGAAATGAATTTTTATTGATGAAAGAAAAAAGTACAGATCTATAAAACTAGTGATGAAAGCCATTTGATTTGCTTATAATGTATAACATTGTCATGGAGACATGTATCATGGTGCAGAGTTCCTAATATTATACCATGCTTTTTACTACTTCGTTGGACTCTAGTCATAACATGTCAATAATTATTTATTTATTTATTTATTTCTACTGTTATTCAATGAATACTCAGAAATAATTTGATTATAATTTGGTAATGATCCTTTCTTATTTTATAAATGTTTAAACATTGATTTTATAATTAACAATGAGACAAATATCATTTCGGTTCCTCATTTATTATAAAATTATTATTTAGTTCCTCACTTATTATAATATCTAAAATAGTCCTTACTTATCATAAAATGTTATACACAGTTCTATATATTTAAACAAAAATATTAAATTAAATCTATCTACCAAACTCTATACCATAAATTTAAGAAAATAAACTTGATAGAAAAGTAGAAAACCAACGGTAATATTTTCAATGCATGGAAGATCATTTTGTCTATTACAATAAATGAATGACCAAAATAGGAATTTTAAAATAAATGAAAAACCAAAATGGTAGTTTACTCTATTAACAATCTTATGCTCTATAATTTTGCTTTCTAAATTATACAGTGTACTTCACATAATCTTTCTTTGTAGAGTTGTATAAAATTTCTGATATCAATTGAGTAATACACCATTATACTTCCTTGCTTATAAATTAATTTTTATTTTAATCCCTCATTTATCAGTTCATTCTCAATTTTGTTTCTTATTAATTATTCTATTCTTGTTAGCACATTTAGTCCAAATGTAATTGAAGTTGAGAAACTAAATATATTAACTTTCATTTTAATATAGGATCAAATTAAGAATGAATTAATAAATAAGGGACTAAATTGAAATTTTTTGATAAGCTAAGGGACTAAAATAATATTTTACTCAATATTAATTTAGTAAATATATTGTAACTAACTATATATAATTTGCAGGACTTTCATTTTCAAATGAAAGAGAGATGGGTGCAACTGAATGTGTTGAGGATATTGATTGCGTTCCCATTTTGAAGAGTACATGCCATGGCTTACCAATTTGCAATGAGGGCACCTGCATGTGCAAATATACCTAAAGCATACAGATCTGCCCTAAGCTCAGCAGGATGAATCTGTGCCATGTTAGGGCACTGTGTTAAGGAATAAAAAGTATTATATTATGATGGACTTCTTCATAACTTACTTATGACTACTCAGTGTCAGGCAATCTGAAAATGGGAAAAATAATTATTTCATTGGGTCAATTTGAACTATTTTTTATTTTAAAAAGGGAGTATATATCAAGCCTTTGAGAGGAAGCAGGAAAGAGAATATGGATAAAGATCGACGTTGAATCTCTTTGACATCATGTTTAATTATCTCAACTTTAAAGGCTAATATTTGTTATGAAGAGCTATAAATTCATTCATCAATATCAATATTTATTTTATCATTTCACTTAAATCACTCGAACAACAATTAAAGAGATATGAAAAAGCTACCCTTTTGTCAACTAAAATAGGAATGTATATAAATTTGATGGAATGGTAAGACCCGATTTAACTCCAATTATTTTGGTTGAGTTAAAATAAAAAAATATTATTTTAATTTGAATGGACTACTTTTAAGTTCATTTAATATTTGACATAGTTTCTTTTTTAAAGATATTATTTTAACAATTTATTTTTATTTCATTTAAGATAAATTTTGATTACAATAAAGCTTTCTAATATAAATTATTTTTAAATTTTAATTATTTTCTAAACTTTTTTTCCATTCTATTTTTTAAATTTTGAATCTTTAAAAGATTTTCAATCTTTTAAAAGAAAATTATTTTTTGTTAATCTAAAATTAAAAAAAAATGTGACTCATTATTAACCGAATTGAGTCCCTAAGTCATAAAAATTTGACTTGATCCAACCGAGGTGCATCCTAAACCAAAAGAGTAAAAGAAAAGTAAAAAATAAAAAATAAAAAAAAGGTCACAAGATTTCATGAAGATGACTTCTAATCTATCTCAAAAAAATCTCCAGACAATACATATGGACTTGAAGAGGTCTTTACTTTTTTTGGGGTAGGACTTGAAAAAGTCTATAATGAATAGAAGTTGATATGAAATGCTGGTAATGATTTTTAACCATGAAAAGCCTAGGAATGAGGATGGAATGGGACAAAACCTATGATAACACTGATAGCACAAACCAGAATGTCAAGCAAACATCTTTACTTCTGCCACAAAATTATCAGACAAATCCTAAGTCTCCAACTCATTCACCAATAAATGCTCCAAGAAGCTTTCCTCCTTACCTCTATTTCCTCTACAGAAGAAACAGTGGCAGCAAAACCCAGCAAGTTATGAGAAGGTAAACTGTTTCTTGACTTGATATAGTGATTTATATCTGCATATATACAGACAACAGAAGTTGGAAGACCAGTGTCTTGTCTTTTGCAAGCCTTGGTTCACACCAGTTCACTTCCCTTAAGAATGTTGTACTCCCAGAGAGGACAAGTTGCATTCATTTTCAACCACTTCATAAAATGGAAATGATGGTTGTCGTATGAAGTGAGACATATACAGCATTCCTGAAAAGGGAAATGGTAAAACAAAAAGATAATCCTTCTGGAAAGCAAAACCTAGCAGTGTCTGAGTGTTTGTGTTGAAATATACTTTTTCC
The DNA here is from genome assembly GCA_037074485.1 of Delonix regia. NCBI lineage: Eukaryota > Viridiplantae > Streptophyta > Magnoliopsida > Fabales > Fabaceae > Delonix > Delonix regia. The sequence continues at coordinate 25,156,017 of CM073457.1, forward strand.
ATAAAAGGAACAAATACAAGCAGGAATGTTGCGTGAAGAGGAGAGATTGAACCTCCATCTTCAACGAAGTTCCATGCATACAGAACTTTTCAAGAAAAATCAGCCAAAAGGGATCACGTACAAGAAGCTCAAGTAGAAACCAAAAGACCACATGTTACATTTTGACTTGAGTTCAATACAAGTCTAGTGGAATGTTTAATCCGCCATAGTTGAAACTTACAGACTATGTTGATAGTAGATCATGATAAGGTGATATTCTATTGTCCTTTTTATGTAATTTTTTTTTTTTTGTTGCACCCTTGTAGCGTTTTGAAACAGAAAACAGGAAAAGAAAGAAGCCTTTAACCTACCTGTTAACGTTTCAGGTGATAAAGCCTATTATGCTTTTCTGGTTTTCACTCAAGTTATTGGGATCTGTTTTCAATGAGTATCAAACAATAATGCCCATCATCAGGAGAAAAGGGCCAAGAAGATGGCAAAGAAGACATCAAATGCCAGGAAAACAACAGCCAACCTGTACAAATACAAAACAGAGATCCCTTCAGGTGTCACCTACAAAATTCAGAATTCTTCATGCAGTAAGAAGTGAAAGGAATTTATGAAAAACTTAGACCTAGCCTGTTTCTGAAGAATTCTATAAGCAAAGGTCACCCATTGGCCTCTATTTAAGGCTGAAGACCTTAAACTTTGAGGTATATTCTGACAAGGATAAACCAAAGGAAAAGAAACACATAACTGCTTCTACTAGGGTGGATCATGCCAACTGAATTAGCAATTTAAATTTTCAAAGATGATTTCTTGAGAATTGTAGCACTGTTATAATAAGCATAGAGAAGAGTGGCTTATTATTGAACAACTTCCAAAGGAACATTATTTTTAAAAAACAAAAAAATAAGTAGGTTGTAGATAAGGAGATTGGCAGATTACATTTTAATCTGTATTGTGCCAATAAGCACTAATCTATAAAAAGGAGTCCTAAACTTCTAATGGAAAATCAAGGTATATGGCCTAATACAAAGGTAATATGATCTTGACAAGATTTATGTATATGAACTGTTTATGCACACAACAATTATCAAAACTTGTTCATGTGTTAGTATACACTTATATGAGGCTATTGCAGTGAATATATTTTACAAAAGCTATTTATAAAATTCAAGCACTGACCAACAGGAATGTGGAGCGTCTTGCAATATAAATACCTTTGAGACCATCCAATAAAAGGTAACTATTCACCAAAGGACGACACTATGTTCTTCTTCTCCAATATTTTTGTTACGTTAATAAGAGATAGACTTAGAATAAGTAAAACCCTACTCAGTGTCTCTTTCTTTTTAATATAATAGGCACATAAGAAATCCAAATACTATCACTACTAATTCACATCCTTTTGTGAATTACAGCAAGAGACCACTTGTACTCTATTCCTTTTTGCCAATATATCAATGAAAATATTAAATTCACTGAAACCTAAGTAAAAGTCACAGGTATTCCGTAGTCCTATAGCTAATCAAACTTACTTTCAGATATTTACAAACAAATGATTCATTAAAGCAAATGGATGTATTCAAGTACCAACACTGTGATGACTGAAATTGATCACTTTTATGAATCAAGACTGAGATTTCAAATAAAGCAAATTGCCTTTATATATTTAAACCCAATAAAATCTTGTTCGACAACTATCTGAAAAACTAGGGGCAATTATAGCACATCAGATCTTACGACAGAGAAAATAGCTATAATCCTATTGCAGATTTACTATGTTCAATGATAATGAAATGAAGCCCTGAACAAACCCTTACAAGATTAAAACAATCTCAAAAGTATGGAGGCTTAGATTCTACAGGATTATTGGCCAAAGGAAAAAAAAGATTCTACTGGATTAAAAAATGGGCTCCATGCTCACCAAAAAGCATACCCTTACTATGTTCATAAATCGTAAAATGGTGGTCTAGATCCGCAATACTATCAATAATCGTAAAACAATAGGAATAAGTAAAAACATAGGGAACAAATAATAATGAAAGGGGTAGACTAGATTTGATTGAGCTTTTCATAATCTAGTCATTCATTTTTTAAGCTTTTTTTATGCCAAATTTATCTTTGAAACTTGAAACATGAATAAATAATAATTTACTCAATACAAAATAATGAAAATTCTTTAAGTCCCATCAACGCCAGTTAGAAATATTGAACACCATCCAAAATAAAAACAAAATTTTATTTACAATATAAGAGAATCGAATGTCAAACAGAAGGATAGGAAACATACTACCAAAAAATGTGGTGTTATTTGTAGTTTATTTTGGCTTTAGTAGCGATTTAAATCGTTGCCAACACAATTACCTATAATTACATCAACAATTGGAAAAATGTGCATAGGTAAATAATTACTTGTGGTTACTTTAACCGTTGGAAAAACATTACAATTAGCTGTAGTTGTGAAATTAAATTAATTGCGGTTACCTTTAATCAAAGCTAATGTGGAATAAATTTGGCAGTGGTTGTAATCGCCACTAATCCTCAATTTTTTTAAATAAAACTAATTTATATATATGTTTTTTCATTTTTTTTTTCTGTTCAATTTTAACACTAAAACCAACTAAATAAAATCAACTACATTGTTATTATCTCAAAATAATCCATACATTCATAACAATAAACACTACCATTATCTCAAAATAACTCACATAACTACATTTACAATAATAACTACATCATTATCTCGAAATAACTTAAACATAATTTGGTAGTCACTAAATACTTGATAATAAGTTTGAGAATAACATAGTCCTACTTTCGTTCAGAGCATCTAAACCATAGTCCTAATAGACACTAACGGTGAGAAATGCCAAACAAACTTTACAATCTCCTCTTGTGTTTGATTGGATTAGTTTGGGAAGAAACTTCCATGTCCACTTGCTTGATCAAGTGACTACAATAAAACATATAAATAATGCAAGTCATAAATAATGTTGAACACATAGTTATGAACAATAGTAGATTAATTTGAAAAATTATCGGTGATGGATGAATTGTGGCATATTCAGGAAGTAACTTTCCTAGATATTTCTGCATAAAAATATTCATCATCACATCAAGCCTAAACTCTAAGTAAGTGACCTTATTCTCCAATGGGTTTATTCATAAAATTATGAAATAACATAAAAAAAATTTCATTTAAGAGGTGGACCTATCACTTCTAATTGATTGAATTGATTTCAATATTAGCTTATTATAATATGCATGCTACAAATAAATCTCAAATTAAGATGTTGACAATCACGATATAATTCCTAAGATACTTGCACAAATTTCAAAATTCCTCCCATGGTTGAGATGTTGAATGATTTTTTATCAATTTGCCTTAAGAAGACACATAAAATTTAGGATCTGATTGTTTTCTATGGAAATAATTACCTTGAATGTTAAAAACATTTTTTGTGAAAAAATGCCTTAAAAATATTTTTTGGTAAAATATTTTATTAATATTGCAATTGAAACATAATAGTATATAAACAATTTGTCTTAGCAATGAAACTAACAACCAAAATGATTTATCTATACCTTTAAAAGGAGAAGGTTTACCAGAAGAGATTTATAATAACACCAAATACTAAAAGAAAAATACATCACTCTTATTACTCAGTAGTCCTTAAAGTCAAGAGATCACTAACAAGTATTAATACTAGAAAGTGAAGACTACAAAAGAGCAAGGATCGTCAATTAATAATGAAAACGCTATCATAGAAGAAGTAGAAGCAATGGGCACTATGCACTAAACACCAAGATCCATGTAAAAAGAATGCAATAGTAATTAACACCCATGACATTACAATATAATTACTATAAGATAATTGTTCAGGGCAGTCCGAGGAGGAAGAAGAGAATGGTCCAATGAAGAAGAATCCAACATAATATTTTTTTACTTATTTAAAAATAATAATTAATATTTTAATATCTTTTAATAAAAATATTATGGTGATTTTGTTAAACTTTTCCATTTTTATTCTTTTTTATAATATTATACTAAATATAATACATGAATTTAAAATTTTATTCTATCAAAATATATTTTTATTCTTAAATTTATTCTCATTCTCATTCTCATCCTCAATTATTCTAATAACCGTGTGGCCTAACTACTCTTCTAAATCTAATTACCAAATTGCAAAAGAAAAAAAAAATTCTAAGATCCTGTGATGCATAATATGAAAACTTTAATGCCTTGAGTCTAAAATTAATCCCCTAAATAAATTTAATTACTTTGCAAAACCCAATACGTACTTATTTCTTATATTTGAACTTCCTTTCAAAGCTCAAGGCTCATTCTTTAAAAGAGCATAATTAATGCGGTTTACTTGCCATATAACTGGGAGTTATCTTAGTTCCTTAGTGATTCCTATGCTAACAATTTCACGACTATCACATAAGGGACCAAGTAATTTGCTCTAGTTTCCATTCCTTTTAGAAATCCTAAAACTTAATAAACTTATGAGACATATTGAATTATTATTACCCTTCTTTCTTTTATATGGGTATACCTATTATTACTCATTATACACACACGAAGGGATAATCTATTGCCAAAAACTCTATAAGGAACTTACATAAAAAGGGTAACCATGCCTTAAAGGTCTAATAAACCAATTAAACCAATAAATCATGACATTCCAGGGTCAGTTTAACTAGTTACCTCAGTCCAAATTATCATAACCTTGCTATGATTTTACTTATAACTACACCCAAACTTGCTCAATTAATTTCATATGGAATGAATGTAAGTTTATTATTCATGTAGTACATAATATGCCAAGCTTTTTAATCCACCAAAATTTTCCTCATGTAACCTTAGAATTTCTATGATACTGTCATTAATATTATTAACATTATCATTATTTATAAGAATATTTATAGCATTTACTATCATACTAAATCTTATTCAACTTTTACTTAGAAATGCTAACATTAATCCGTTATTATCATTCCATTCCTCAATTCATTCATACAATTCCTCCTTATCCCAAACTAACTGCAAAGGTTTAATGAGAGGTTTACACGGTAAGGGTGGGAAAAATGCAAAGCTATTGGAATAAGGAATGGAACGACAGAAGAAAGGGAAGGTTTTGTTGTTGCCAATGCTCGAGTTTGCCTACTTCTCCAGTCTCCAAACCAATATTGATGCCCCTGTTCCATGAACTATAAAACAGAGCTCTATCACGGTGAAGGGAATTAAATAATGAACACATTTATAGACAATTCAGGGTAGGAGACTTACATACTTCTTCTTATTGCAAAAGCTGATCAAACTCTGGCTAAAATCACTGATCAAATGAGATACCCACAATGTATTGGGTGTATCTCAGGTTTTCACAGCCTAAATCCTCTCTCAACTGCGACTGCAAAATACTTTGTAGGTATTCCTCTCAAAGCGTCTCAAGTCTCTATAGACTTTAGATCTCAATTATCTATCGTTTATCTTATCTATCGTATAATAGTCTAGCACTATTTTATAAAAGGCTAGTTAGGGTTAAGGTTTAGTAGTAATTCCTGTAATATTATTTTACCCTTACTTAATGAAAACTCCTTATGGGTGGCCTCTGTATAATATCTTAACAGATTTAAAGCTCGGATATTATACAATATTCTAACATCTCCCACTCATACATAATGGGAGTGCTCATACGCTCTAAACCCAAGAAACATATTCTTAGTAAATCAAGAGAACACTTTCTCTTTATAATCTGCAGTCGTTCATACAAGGAAAGTAGGTCATGGAACTAGCATATTATGAGAGCATCAATGCTATATATCAGTTATAAATATATAGCCTTTCATCAAAAACACACTTGCATGTACATCATAAAGTATGCATGCACCCTAGATCATAAGAATCACATTTAGATATTTCTCAATGATCTCTCATCTATCATAATATCTTGTATTCACAATCATGACACACAAGTCATAACTAGTATATTAGTGAATACAGGATAATGAGATTCTCTTTATGATCTTACTCTTCTCATGATCCTATCAATATAGACTTAGCTTGCTTTTCTAGACATATGTTGCCAAACTGAATCATTACATATAGTCTTTAGGCAACATGCTAAAATAGTAAACACAAAGCTGTATATCAAGAACCTGATCGGAGTCTAAGGGTATAAGTATAGAGCCAGTGTAAAGGCTCAAGGGTCTCACACAATCATGAGTTGAGATCGCACTCATGTTAACCCATATGGTTGGCATTTGTACACATGGTATAAAATATGTGCTACAACATTCCTCCTTTTCCAGTGGAGTGTGTGTCTATTTCATAAATAATGATGTATAGATGATGTTTTAGACACCACAAGTCTAAAACTGAGTTCCTTGATCTACGCAATATCTTGAACTCACATTTGGCAACTAAGGTAGACTATACATGATGAACTTATTTCATCAAATCAATTTTAATGACCTTATGTCATCAATCAGGCGACTTAAATGCTTTTAAGCATAGTTGCTATCAAATTATCCTCATAATAATTTCTCTTAAAATCTTATCTCATCTCCAATATCACAAAGACACTGAGACGGTTACCTGTATGAGAAGGCTAACCCTTTTGTCAACCTGACATACTTAACAATAAATAAAAATGTACATAACATTCAAATAATGATATGTAAGCATTGAAATCAAACTTTATTGATTATTAAAGAACATCAAAATATCTTTCTCTGTGACCAATCAGAAAATATAAAAAATACAAATGAAGTATGCTAAATTCTATGCAATCCTAAAGACCTAATGTGTCTCATAAACACATATCTAGAAATAGGCTTAGTCAGTGGATCTTCCAATATCTCATGCGTAGATACACACTTTATATTCACAGTCTTATGTACAACTATATCCTTCACATAGTAATGCTTGATATCTATGTGTTTGGTTTTGCAATGGTACTTTGGATCTTTGGTGTATGCAATCTCAGCCTCACTGTCACAGTACACTAACACTGGTTCAATGTTTTCTGTTTTGCACAACAATTGATCTAAGAACCTCTTTAACTAAACAACCTTTTGGGCTGCTGAAGATAGGGCCACGAACTCTGCCTCTATCATGGACAAGGATACATATGATTATTTTTTACTACTGCATGATACGGTGCCATTACTGAGTAAGAAAACGTATCCTGAGGTAGACTTTCGCTCATTTAAGTCCCTTCCATGATCAGCATTAGTGTATCTTATTAATCGTAGATCTTTGTCGCCTTAATAGCAGAGTGCATAATCAACAGTCCCCTTCAGATATCTTAATATCCTTTTTACAGCTTCCTAATGTCTAGAACCTAGGTTGGTTTGATATCTACTCACCAAGCCAACTGCTTGACAGATATTAGGTTTAGTACACATCATAGTGTATATTAGACAACCGATTACATTCCTGTATAGAGTTTGGCTTATACGTTCTCTTTCCATGGCAGTCTTAAAACACATTTCGGCACTCTAAGTTCGAATTGTGCCAATAGGAGTGTCAGTAGGTTTACAACTTTCCATACTAAAACGTTGTAAAACCTTTTTTATGTAATTCTCTTGCAAGAGATATAAGAGTTTCTTAAAACGATTTCTTGAAATTTTAATTCTAAGAATGTATGTAGCTTCACCCATATCTTTCATCTCAAAGCGAGATAACAACCAGGTCTTTACCTCGTTGATTAACTCCATATCATTTCCAGCTATGAGTATGTTATTAACATATAATGTCATAATCACATACTTGTCCTTAGATCTTTTGATATATACACAGTTGTCTTCACTCATCATAGTGAAACCACTAAAGATGACTGTATTATGAAAATAAACATACCATTGCCTTGAAGATTATTTAAAGCTATATATAGATTTCAAAAGTCTACAAAATTTTTCTTCTTGACCCTCTTTAATGAAACCCTCAGGTTGTTCTATATAGATTTCTTCATTAAATTCTCCATAAAAATGGTAGCCTTTACATCCATCTGATGTAATTCAAGATCTAAATAAGGCATTATAGCCAGAAGTAAGTGAACAGAGGTAAATTGTATAGCAGGAGAAATAGTCTCTTCATAATCAATTCCTTCCTACTGTGTATACCCCTTTGCTACTAGTCAAGCCTTAAAATTTTCAATTGTGCCATTAGCGCTTTTCTTGATTTTGAGAACCCACTTGTTTCCAATAGCCTTACATCCTTCTCGAAGATCAATAAGTTCCCAAACATTGTTGACCTTCATAGACTTCATTTCCTCTTTCATAGCTTTAGTCCATCTATCCTTAGAAGGGGATAAGAAAGCCTCTTTCAGATTTCTTGGCTCATCTTCCTTTTGCAAGAACATTGTAAAAAGTTTGTCACCTTCAATCTCATATTGTCGGTGAATAGTCTTTTTACGTGAACCATATCTCAGTTATGATTCATTAAATCTTACTTCATTGTTCCTATTTAGATCAATATTGCTCCCATTCAGATTAAGAACGTTGGTTTCATTCACACTTGGAATAAGTTCCATTTGGTCACTTTTACTTAGAGTAACTGGCTCAGGAACAATTTCACTCGCATCTATTGATGAAGAAGGTTGCTGATGAGAAGCTAATTCATCATTTGCTATAATCCCCCCACTCGAATGAAGTGGTCCTAGTGTGTTCGAATCATCTATCTCATATAAGGATAGGTCTTGACCTTCCTCACCCTTCTTAGGATATTCATTCTCTAAGAATGTGATATCTTTAGATTAAAATTTAGTCATGCTTCCACTATCTTGCTGACCTATAAACATATAACCTTTTGAGGTTTTTGAGTATATAATAAAGTTACTTTTCTTTCCTCTCGGGCCCAATTTGCCATACTTATGAGAGGAATTATTTGTGTAGGTAATACATCCTTAAGGTTTCAAAACACTTAGATTAGGCTTTCGCCCAGTCTATAACTTATATGGAATGGTTGCAACTGATTTTGTAGGTATACGATTAAGTACGTAGGTTGCAGACATCAATGCATCACCCCAATAGGTGATTGGGAAATTAGCCTATGCCATTATGGACCTAACCATCTCAAGGAGTGTTTTATTCTTTCTTTCCGCAACACCATTTTGTTATGGAGTATTTAGAATAGTTAACTAATGAACTATCCCTTTCTCATTACATAATTCATTGAATTGAATCGACAAATATTCTCAGCCTTGATCAGTTTGAAGAGCCTTAATCTTCTTATCTAATTAATTCTCAACTAAGTTCATATAGTTTTGAAGTAACTCAATGCTTCTGACTTATGAGAAATTAAATAGATATAACTGAAACGAGTATAATCATCAATGAATATGATGAAATAATTCACTCTGTGCCTGACCCTGACATTCATAAGCCCACAGATGTTAGAATGAACTAATTGCAATGGAAAATCAGCTTTAGTTGCTTTACTGAACGGTTTTCTAACATATTTTCCTGCTAAACAAGATTCACAAGTAGATAAATCCACTCATTCAATGTTAGGAAGCAAACCCTCTTTTGCTAACCGTTGCATTCTCTACTGACTAATATGACCAAGTCCAACATGCCATATTTTTACATTGTGATCATAATCATGCGTAAAGGCAAACATAGAAAAACTAACATTATTATTAATGAAAGATTCATCATCCAAATCCATAGAATTAAGACCTTCGATTACATAACTAAAACCATAAAAAACTGAGTCATAAACTCAATTTAACACAATTTTCATGGAATTACAAATCATAGCTTAGCTTAAGTAAAACTAAAACTGAAATAACATTCCGAAAAATTTTTAAAGTGCATAAAGGTCATCATGTAAGATCATATCTTAACCACCACGCAAGACTAACTTGTATGTTCTGATCCCTTAGACAGTAACCTTAGTGTTGTCACCTACATATATCCAAAATGCTCCATAGAGAACTCACAGGAAGTCAACAAAGGCTTCACGGTCCTTCTCTATGTGGTCTATAGCTTCTAAGTCTACAATCCACACAAGACAAGATTTAATAAGCATAATAGAGACTAGAAACACAAAGTTCACTAGTATAAGCAGTGTTGGTTACCTTTTTGGAAGGCTCAGGGCAATCACTCGCATAATGTCCCTTCTTTTGGCAATTAAAGCACTTAACTTTTACCGTATTCACCTTTCCCTACTTTTTTTGCCCTTGTTGATTAGTCTTTGGCTTTTTCTTAGGTTGAGTTGGTCCTTTGTTCTTTCCCCAACTCTTTCTCTATGAATTATGTCTTTCACCTAAAGTTTCTATATGCAACTTAGGTATCGGCTTGGCTGATTCAAGCCTTTCTTCCTCTAGTTCAAGGTGCCTCTGGACATCTTCCAGAGTCATAATTCTATCATTGTGAGTGAGATGCATCTTCATAAGCTCCCACAAACTAGGCAAAGAGTAAATGATGACTTGGATTTGCTGCTCGTCTGTTAAGACATTTCTAGCATCTTTTAACTTAGCAATCATATTTGACATCAGCCTCAGATGTTTCCTTATTGAATGTTCTAGGTGTTTTTTATATGAGTCAAATTTGATCATTAGAGGACACAATTTGGACACAGATGTAGTTCTGAACCTCATTCTCAGAGCATTCCAAAGCCCCATAGCACTTTGGTGGTCCTTGAACTCCCTTAGGATGTCATCATCCAGAGTGCTTAGCAATGTAATGTAAGTAGTAAAGTTTTTTTTTCTTCCAAGTGTCATAAACCTTACGGTCTTACCTATACTGGGCCGTGTTTCTAGCTTTTCGCTTTTCAATGACATTATTGAGAGTCTCAAGAGCCTCTTGCTCTTCTAGAAGATACTGGACTTTTATACCCTAGATTTCATAATTGTTGCCATTTAACTTCAACCCCTTGTTGAGCTTAGCAACAATACTTTTGGATATTGTAGTCATTCTTTACATAAAAAGAAAGACATATATGTATAAAGATCAGAAAATTAAAAAAAAATGCAAGATTTAATGTTCACCATGCTTACGAATTATAACACTAAGTATCATATGATTAAGCTAATTAACCCATGCATAACCCGCAGTTGAAAATGCACAAACTGTCAATTATCATCTTAAGGTCGTATGCAAGGTGTAAATCAACGAAATAAAAAATACAACTAAGTGTCCTAATCATGCTACAAACAAATTGTAAGTCATCATTTTTCAAATGCTAAAGAATTAACATTTGTTAATTAACGTGTTAAACTAATCAACACATTAACAAATTAATTATGTAATGCTAAACTAATTAACATTCATTAATAAACATGTTAAACTAATTAACATATTTAATTTATGCATTTAATGCTATAACAAATAGCGGATCCCGTACGTGGTATTGTTAGACTAAGAACATAGATATAAAACAGATCTCTTAGGACTAGTAGCCCACAATTCTAGGTTTGCAGCCGATATATGAATCCAAAGAGCAACAATGTAAGGGTAAAGGCTTAGGCATGTTAAACAAATTAACACAATTAAATGTATAATGCTAAGCCAATACGCATGTTCTATAGGAAGAAAATTGACAAAACAATTTAATAAAAAACAATGTTAAACTAATTAACATAATGACAAGTAATCACATATTACTTGACTGAAATTTATTGTAATATAAAAAATTAATTTCTCACAAAAAATTAATTGCATTTATTTGGGGCTAAAAATATAAATACACAATTTATATTTTTGAACATATCTAGATGTTCATTAATTAGAGATTTAACAATGAGGCCTCTAATTATTATTTTGGATGGGGCACATGTCAATTAAAAGCACAAGGCCCAACTTTTTAAAAAAATGAATGGCCAAAAAAACTCTTTTTAAAGGCCCAAAACAAAAAATTTTAGCAATAAGCCCAGATCAAACCTTATAAGTCCATTTACCAAAAAAAATTTTAAGGTTTCAAATAAAAAAAAAACCTTTAAGGTTTTTGAATTATTTTCCTCAATTTTCTGAATTTTTGAATTTTTTTAATTTTTGAAAAAAATTACATAACTCATTTCCTTCCTTTTCCTCCCTTATCTTCTTTGTCGTCGCCGCTAACGGCCCTACTACTCCTGTTACCACTATAGCTCGCTAGCAGCCCACTTATGGACACCGATAACGTTGTGGCATGCGGTCCTGAGGCTGGTGAAAAAGGGTGGTGTTATCATAGTGATTTTTACTGCCGTAACTCCTCGATGGTTTGCCTTGTCACCAACATTATTTGGCCGTAAAAAGAGAACAGAGACTGCAGGTAGTAGTGTTTGCCTCCTTGAAAGCATCACCGATGGCAGTCGATTTAAGAAAAAGATCAATGAAAAAGAATGAGGGGGAAAATATTTTTTTCTGCCAAGGGGTTGCAGTATTCTGTTCAGGCTTCAATGATGGAGGCACCATTGATGTGGTCGCCAGAGATAGAGGGTTAGCTAATGGGGAAGTGTTGCCAGCGAGTAAAGAAGGGGCGGAGGGAGATTCGCATCACAGAGCATCGTAGAAGAAGGAACACTATTAATTGGCAGAAGGGATTTTTAAAGAATTTCAAATAAATTTGACTTTAGAGGAGGTTGTTTGAAATTTTAAAAAAATTTCAAAAAAAAAATTTTAATGTCAATAACCCTAATTAATAAAGGCCCAAATAATATCTTAAATCCCAATAAAATATGTAAATTGATAAGGAAACCAACATATGACTCTAATACCAATGAAGGGAATTAAATAATGAACACATTTATAAATAATTCAGGGTAAGAAACTTACATACTTCTTCTTATTGCGGAAGCTGATCGAACTCTGGCTAGGATCACTGATTGAATGAGACATCCATAGTGTATTAGGTGTATCTCAGGTTTTTACTACCTAAATCCCCTCTCGAATGCGATTGTAAAATAATTCGCAAGTATTCCTCTTAGAGCATCTCAAGTCTCTATAGACTTTAGATCTTAGTTATCTATTGTATATCTTATCTATTGTATAATAGTCTAGCTCTATTTTATAAAAGGCTAGTTAAGGTTAGGATTTAGTAGTAATTCCTGTAATTACTATTTTATCCTTACTTAATGAGCACCCCTTATGGGTAGACTCTGTATAATATCTTAATACATTTAAACCCTAGATATTATATGATAGTCTAACACACAGTGATAAGAGGAAGACATCAACACCATGGAAGGGGAAAACAGTGCCAAGAGGAGGAACATGGTGTAGTAGTTTTCTTACCATGGGGATGCCACAGAAGATACGAGGTTTCAAGCAGAAGAAGACCCCCCTTCACTTTTGTTTTCTGTAGTTATGCTGAAATGAAAAAGCAGCAGAACAAGGGTGGAAATTTTCACTTGCAGTAATTTTTGTGGCTGGAGCTTGGTAGAAAAACTTGCACCATCATGCCTCAATGGAAGAAGGGTGGAGGAATGCCAAAACCAGAAGAAAAGCCAGGTGCCTCCCTCTATGTGGTAGAAGAAAATAGAAAGAAGAAGGAAGAAGTTCAAGGGCAAAGAGCAGGGTTTTAGCAGAGAAAAGGGAAAAAGGAAAATAAAGTGTCAAATTAACATTGGAGGGCAAAAGAGAACATTCATATCATAAGTATGTTTAGACATAAAAAAAAGAAAAGAACAATTTCTACAGTTGCCAGAATGAGAGATAGAACACGGATGCAATGGAATTCAGGAAAGCTTAGCCACTTCTATTACCTTCAAACAATACAATCATACACAATAATATATGTACTAAACAATCAAATTTCAACAAGGTGATTTATTTAATTTGAAATTTGATTTTGGCTAGATCTACAGCCAACTGTTACACAACTTGCTTTCTGATACAGGGAGGAAAACATTAATAAATAGTGGCTGGTACGATACTAATCTATCCTATAGCTTGCTTCAAATTTTCAAAGTAGGCACGTGAAGATTATGATGGCATAATACAAAATTGAATTTTGGTAGGGGAGCAATGAGGAAGGAAGGAAAATTCATTGGAAGAGATGGAAGGC